>CM032162.1:11553420-12254489 GCA_018901935.1 Pugionium cornutum | reverse complement strand
ACGTTAAGCTAACTCAATTTTCTATTATGTTACAAAATTAAGATCAAAATAGGTAAAAAGAAGCATCCAAGTAATCCAAGCTATCCCAAACTGCATGATGCCATGCATTATGCTTCATTTATAAGCCTTTACTCAAGGAGCACCAATGATCAGTGTAGAATGATTATTTTTACTACCTGATCACCTTGACATGTGTGCACTAAATCGTTTCTAACTTTTTATTTAGAGCTCAAGATGATAATAATCCAACGGCCATGTTAAGCTAGGTCAATTTTCCATATTGAGAAAACATTTGATACTAAAAGAGCGAGACAAAGCAACTAAGTAATGCACTCTATGCCAAACCGGTGATGACATGCATTGTGCTTCATTTATATGCCTTTATTAAAGTAGTACCAATGAGCAGTTTAGAATGATCAGTTTAAGTGGTCGATCAACTTGACATATCTGCACTAAATTGGCCTTAACTTTTGATTTTGATTTCAAAAGTACACGAATCCACAACACCCATGTTAAGGTAGCTAAACTTTCTATATGTTTACAAAAGTTAAGATCAAAATGGCTATCACAAAACTTCCAAGTAATCCAATCTATCTCAAACTGAATGATGCTATGCATTATCCTTCATTTATACCCCGTAACTCAATGAGTACCAATGATCAATTTAGAATGATCAGTTTAACTAGCTTGTCAACTTGACATGTCTGCACTAAATCGTCTTTAACGTTTGATTTAGAGCTCGAAAGGACATGAGTTGAACGCCCACGTTAAGCTAGCTCAATCATCATATTGTCCTAACATTTGAGACTGAAAGGCTATGACAAAGCCTCTAAGTAATCCAATGCATCCCAAACTGCGTGATGACGTGCATTATGCTTCATTTATAAGGCTTTACTCAAGGAGCACCAATGATCAGTTTAAAATGATCATTTTAACTAGCTGATCATCTTGACATGTCCGCACTAAATTTTCTCTAACTTTTGATTTAGAGTTCAAAATGATAGGAATTCAACACCCACATTAACATAGTTCAATTTTCTATATTGTGACAAAAATTTTAGATTGAAATAGCTATGACAAGGCCTCCAAGTAATACAATCTATCCCGAACTGTGTGATGTTATGCATTATGCTTCATGTATACGCCTTTACTCAATGAGCACCAATGATTAGTTTAGAATGATCATTTTACCTAGCTGATCAACTTGACATATCCGCACTAAATCATCTTTAACTTTAGATTTGGAGTTCAAAATGACATGATCACAACGCCCATGTTAAGCTAGCTCAATTTTCCATATTGTGAAAACATTTGAGACTGAAAAAGCTAGACGAATCCTCAAAGTTTTGGAATCTATCTCAAAATGTAGGATGCCATGCATTATGCTTCATTTATAAGCCTTTACTCCAGGAGCACCAATGATCAGCTTAATATGCTCATTTTAACTGGCCAATCAACTTGACATGTCTGCACTAAATTATCTTTAACTTTTGATTTACAACTCAAAATGACATGAATCGAACGCCCACATTTAGTTATCTCAATTTTCAATATTGTGAAAATATTTAAGAAGGAAAGAGCTAGACAAAGCATCAAAGTAATGTAATCTATCCCAAACTCGGTGATGCCATGCATTATGCTTCATTTAAAACCCTTAACTCAAAGAGCACCAATGATAAATTTAGAATTATCATTTTAACTGGCCGATCAGCGTGACATGTCCGCACTAAATCGTCCGTAACTTTTTATTTAGAGTTCAAAATGACATGAATCCAACACCCACGTTAAGCTAGCTCAATTTTCTATATGATGACAAATTGTAATACCAAAATAGCTATACAAAGCCTCTTGCCATGCACTCTGCATAATTTATAATCCTTTACTCACGTAGCACCAATGATCAGTTTAGAATGATCATTTTAACTAGCTGATCAAAAGTTAAGAGAAAATAGCTATAACAAACCCTCCAAGTAATCCAACCTATCCTAAACTGCATGATGCCATGCATTATGCTTCATTTATAAGCCTTTACTTAAGGAGCACCAATAATCAGTTTAGATTGACCATTTTCACTGGCCGATCAACTTGACAAGTCCACACTATATCATCCTTAACTTTTTATATAAAGTTTAGAATGTCACGAATCCAACGCCCACGTTAAGCTAGCTCAGACAGAAAGAGTTACGACAAAGCCTCCAAGTTATCGAATGTATCCCAAACATAAGGAGCAACAATGATCAATTTAGAATGATCATTTAAACGGGCCAACCAACTTGACTTGTCTGCACCAAATCATTTGTAACATTTGATTTAGAGTTCAAAAAGTCATGAGTCCAGCGCCCACGTTAAGCTAACTCAATTTTCTATATTGTGACAAAATTTAAGACCAAAATTGCTACGAAGAAGTCTCCAAGTAATTCAATGTATCCCAAACTATGTGATGTCATGCATTATGCTTCATTTATAAGCCTTTACTCAAGAAGCACCAATGATAAGTTTAGAATGATCATTTTAACTGGCCCATCAACTTAACATGTCCGCACTATATCATCCGTAAGTTTTGAATGACACTAATCCAATGCCCACATTAAGCTAGCTCAATTTTCTATATTGTGACAACATTTGAGACTGAAACAGCTGCGACAAAACCTCCAAGTAATTCAAAGTATCCCAAACTGCATGATGCCATGCATTATACTTCATGATACAATAAATCCTCCAGGTAATCTAATCTATCCCAAACTGCGTGATACCATGCATTATGCATGCTTCATTTGTAAACCTTTGCTCAATGAGCACCAATGACCATAATAGAATGATAAATTCAACTAGCCAATAAACTTGACAAGTCCGCACTAAATCGTGCATAACTGTTGATTTAGAGTTCCAAATGAACAAATCCAATGCCCACGTTAAGCTAGCTAAATTTTTTAGATTGTGATAATTTCTAAGATCGAAATAGCTATGAAAAAACTTCCAAGTAATCCAATCTATCTCAAACTGTGTAATGCCATAAATTATGATTCATTTGTAAGCCTTTTCCCAATGAGCATCAATGATCATTTTAGATGGATCAATTTAAGTTGCCGATAAACTTGACAAATCCGCACTAAATCATCCGTAACTGTTGATTTAGAGTTCCGAATAAATCGAATCCAACGACCACGTTAAACTAGCTCAACTTTCTATATTGGGACAAATTCAAAGACCAAAACAGATACGACAAAGCTTCCAAGTAATCCAATCTATCGCAAACTTCGTGACGCCATGCTTTATTCTTCATTTGTAAACCTTTGTTCAGTGAGCACCAATGATCAGTTTAGAATGACCAATTTAGCTAGCTGATACACTTGACATGTACGCACTACATTGTTTGTAACTTCTAATTTAGAGTTCATAATACACGAATTCAATGCCCACGTTAAACTAGCTCCATTTTCTATTTTAAGATAAAATTTAAGGCAGAAATAGCTACCACAAAGCCTACAAGTAATCCAATCAATCATAAACTGGGTGATACCATGCATTATGCTTCATTCGTAAATCTTTGCTCAACGAGCATGAAAGATCGGTTTAGAATGATCAATTAAACTAGCCGATAAGCTTAAGATGAGCACCGATGATTATTTTAGAATGATAAATTTAACTAGCCGATAAATTTGACATATCCGCACTAAATCGTGCGTAACTTTTGATTTAGAGTTCCAAATGAAGCGAATGCAACGCCTACGTCAAGCTAGCTCAATTTTCTATAGTGGGACGAATTCAAAGACCGAAACAGCTACGAAAAAGCTCCCAAGTAATAAAATTTATCGGAAACTGTATAATGCCATGCATTATGCTTCATTTGTAAACCTTTGTACAGGGAGCACCATTGATCAGTTTAGAATGATCAATTTAACTAGGTGATACACTTAACATGTACGCACTAAATCGTGTATAACTTTTAATATAGAGTTCATAATACATGAATCCAAAGCCCACGTTAAGGTAGCTCATTTTTCTATCTTTAGCCAAATTTAAGACGGAAATAGCTACGACAAAGCCTCCAAGTAATCCAATCTATCTAAAACTGAGTGATGTCATGCATTATGCTTCTTTTGTAAACCTTTGCTTAACGAGCATCAGTGATCAGTTTGGACAATTTAACTAGCCGATAAACTTTAGAATGATCAGTTTAACTAGCCGATATACTTGTGAGATGTACGCACTAAATCGTCCATAACTTTTTATTTGGAGTCGGAATGACACGAATCCAATGCCCATATTAAACTGACTCAATTTTCTATATTGTGAAAAACTTGAAGACCAAAATAGCTATGATAAAGCGTCCAAGTAATCCAATCTAACCCAAAATGCATGATGCTATGCATTATGCTTCATTTGTAAAACTTTGCACAATGAGCATCAATGATCGGTTTAGAATGATCAGTTTATCTAGCCGATAAACTTGAGACGTCCGCACTAAATCGTCCGTAACTTTTGATTTGGAGTTAAGAATTACACGAATCCAACGAGTATGTTAAGCTAGCTCAATTTTCTATATTGTGAAATTTTTTTTACTGAAATTGATACGAAGAAGCTTACAAGTAATCCAATCTAACCCAAACTGTGTGATGCAATGCATTATGCTTCATTTGTAAATCTTTGTCGAATGAGCACCAATGATCGTTTTAAAATGATCAATTTAACTAGCCGATAAACTTGACATATCCGCACTAAAACGTGCATAACTTATATTTAGAGTTCCAAATGACGCGAATTTAGCGCCCACGTTAAGCTAGCTCAGTTTTCTATATTAAGCTAGCTCAATTTTCTATGCAAAGCCACCAAGTAATCCAATCTATCCAAAACTCAGTGATGCCATGCATTATGCTTCTTTGTAAACCTTTGCTCAACGAGCATCAACGATCAGTTTAGAATGATAAGTTTAACTAGCCGAAAAACTTGAGATGTACACAGTAAATTGTCCGTAACTTTTGATTTGGAGTTCGGAATGAGATGAATTCAATGCCCATATTAAACTAACTCAATTTTCTATAATGTTACAAAATTTAAGACCAAAATAGCTACAATAAAGCTTCCAAGTAATCCAATCTAACCCAAAATGCATGATGCCATGCATTTTGCTTCATTTGTAAAACTTTGCTCAACGAGCATCAATGATCGGTTTAGAATGATCAGTTTATATAGCCGATAAACTTGCGATGTCCACACTAAATCGTCCGTAACTTTTGATTTGAAGTTCTGAATGACAGGAATCTAATGATTACGTTAAGGTAGCTCAATTTTCTATATTGTGATAAAATTAAAGACTGAAATAGCTACGATAAAGCCTACAAGTAATCCAGTCTATCCCAAACTGTGTGATGCCATGCTTTATGCTTCATTTGTAAACCGTTCCTCAATGAGCGCCAATGATCATTTTAGAATGATCAATTTAACTAACCGATAAACTTGACATGTCCGCACTAAATCGTGTGTAACTTGTGATTTAGAGTACCGAATGACACGAATCCAACGACTATGATAACCTAGCTCAATCTTCTATATTGTGAAATTTTATTGACTGAAATAGCTGCGAAGAAGCCTACAAGTAATCCAATCTAACCCAAACTTTGTGATGCCATGCATTATGCTTCATTTTTAAACCATTGTCCAATGAGCACCAATGATCATTTTAAAATGATCAATTTAACTAGCCGATAAACTTGACATATCCGCACTAAAACGTGCGTAACTTTTGATTTAGAGTTCAGAATGACGCGAATCAAGTGCCCACGTTAAGCTAGCTCAATTTTCTGCATTAAGATAAAATTTAAGACGGAAATACCTACGACAAAGCCTCCAAGTAATCCAATATATCCCAAACTGAGTGATGCCATGCATTATGCTTCTTTTGTAAAGCTTTGCTCAACGAGCATCAATGAACTAGCCGATAAACTTTAGATATCCGCACTAAATCGTTTGTAACTTTTGATTTGGAGTTCAGAATGACACGAATCAAATGCCCACATTAAGGTATCTCAATTTTCTATATTCTGATAAAACTATAGGTTGAAATAGCTACAATAAAGCCTACAAGTAATCCAATCTATCCCGAACTGCATGATGACTTGCGTTATGCTTCATTTGTATACCTTTGCTCAATGAGCACCAATGATCAATTTAGAATGATCAATTAAACTAACCGATAAACTTGACAAGTCCGCACTAAACCGTGCGTAACATTTGACTAAGAGTTAAGAATGCTACGAATCCAACGATTGCGTTAAGCTAGCTCAATTTTCTATATTTTGAAAAACTTATGACTGAAATAGCTTTGAAGAAGCCTACAGGTAATCCAATTTATCTAAAACTGCGTGGTGCCATGCATTATGCTTCGTTTGTAAACCTTTGTCCAATGAGCACCAATGATTATTTAAAAATGATCAATTTAACTCACAAATAAATTTTACATGTACTCACTAAAACGTGCATAACTTTTGATTTAGAGTTCCGAATGACACGAGTCAAACGCCCACGTTAATGATACAGTTGACATGTACGCACTAAATTGTCAGTAACTTTTGATTTAGAATTCATAATTCACGAATCCAATGCCCACGCTAAGCTAGCTCAATTTTCTATATTAAGACAAAACATAAGATAGAAATAGCTACGACAAAGCCTCCAAGTAATCCAATCGATCATAAACTGGGTGATGCCATGCATTATGCTCCATTTGTAAACCTTTGTTCAACGAGCATGAAACATCCGTTTAGAATGATCAATTTAACTAGCCTATAAACTTAAGATATCCACACTAAATCGTCCATTACTTTTGATTTAGAGTTCAGAACGACATGAATCCAATGCGCACAATAAGCTAGCTCAATTTTCTATATTGTAACAAAATTTAAGACTGAAATAGTGCTATGATAAAGCCTCCAAGTAATCCAATCTATCTCAAAGTACGTGATACCATGCATTATGCTTCATTTGTAAACCTTTGCTGAATGAGCACCAATGATCATTTTATAATGATCAATTTAACTATCTGATAAACTCTACATGTCGGCACTAAATCGTGCGTAACTTTTGATTTAGAGTTCCAAAAAAAGCGAATCCAACGCCCATGTTAAACCAGCTCAATCTTCTATATTTGGAAAAAATCTAAGACCAAAATAGCTACAAAATTTAGAGTTCAGAATACATGAATCGAATGCCCACATTAAGCTAGGTCAATTTTCAATAATAAGACAAAATTTAAATGGGAAATAGCTACGACAAAGACTACAAGTAATCCAATTTATCCCGAAATGCATGATGCCATGCATTATGGTTCATTTGTAAACCTTTGCTCAACGAGCGTCAATGATCTGTTTAAAATGATCAACTTAACTATCCTATAAACTTAAGATGTCCGCACTAAATCGTCCGTAACTTTTGATTTAGAGTTCTGAACGACACGAATCCAATGCCCACATTAAGTTAGCTCAATTTTCTAAATTGTGACAAAATGTAAGACCAAAAGAGCTACGAAAAAAGCACCAAGTATTCCAATCTATCCCGAACTGCGTGATACCATGCATTATGCTTCATTTGTAAATCTTTGCTCAATGAGCACCAATGATCATTTTATAAGGATAAATTTAATTAGCAGATAAACTTGACATGTCCGCACTAAATTGTTTGTAATTTTTTATTTAGATTCAGAATAAAGTGAATCCAATGCCCACGTTAAGCTAGATAAAATTTCTATATTGGGACAAATTCTAAGACCAAAATAGCTACGAAAAAAGCTTACAAGTAATCCTATATTTGCAAACTTCGTGATGCCATGTATTATGATTTATTTGTAAACCTTTGTTCAGTGAGCACCAATGATCAGTTTAGAATGATCAATTTAACTAGATGATACACTTGACATGTACGCGCTAAATTGTCTGTAACTTTTGATTTAGAGTTCATAATACCTGAGTTCAATGCCCATGTTAAGCTAGATCAATTTTTTATATTAAGACAAAATTTAAGATAGAAATAGCTATGACAAAGCCTCCAATTAATCCAATCTATCATAAACTATGTGATGCCATGCATTATGCTTCATTTGTAAACCATTTCTCAATGAGCATGAAAGATCAGTTTAGAATGATCAATTTAACTTTCCGATAAATTTAAGATGTCTGCACTAAATCGTCCATAACTTTTGATTTAGAGTTCTGAAAGACACGAAACCAATGCCCACATTAAGTTAGCTCAATTTTATATACTGTGAAAAAATATCAACGATAAAGCCTCCAAGTAATCCAATCTATGCCAAATAGCGTGATATAATGCATTATGTTTCATTTACAAACCTTTGCTCAATGAGCACCGATCATTATTTTAGAATGATAAATTTAACTAGCCGATAAATTTGACATGTCCGCACTAAATCGTGCGTAACTTTTGATTAAAAGTATTTTGAATAAAGCGAATGCAACACCCACGTTAAGCTAGCTCAATTTTCTATATTGGCACAAAATCTCAGACCAAAAGAGCTACAAAAAGCTTCCAAGTAATTCAATCTATCATACACTATGTGATGCCATGTATTACGCTTCATTTGTAAACCTCTGTTTAGAGAGCACCAATGATCAGTTTAGAATGATCAATTTAACTAGCCGATACACTTGACATATACGCACTAAATTGTCTGTAACTTTTGATTTAGAGTTCATAATACATGAATCCAATGCCCATGTTAAGCTAGCTCAACTTTCTATATTAAGACAAAATTTAAGCTGGAAATAGCTACGATAATGCTTCCAAGTAATCCTATCAATCACAAACTGCGTGATGCCAAGCATTATGCTTCATTTGTAAACCTATGCTGAATGAGCATGAAATATTGGTTTAGAATGATCAATTTAACTAGCCGATAAACTTATGATGTCCGCACTAAATCGTCCATAACATTTGATTTTGAGTTCAAACCGGCACGAATCAAATGCCCACATTAAGCTAGCCCAATTTTCTATATTATGAAAAACAAGACATAAATAGCTACAACAAAGCCTCCAAGTAATCCAATATATCCAAAATTGCGTGATACCATGCATTATGCTTCATTTGTAAACCTTTGCACAATGAGCACCACTGATCATTTTAGAATGATCAATTTAACTAGCCGATAAACCTGACATGTCCGCACTAAATCGTGCGTAACTTTTGATTTAGAGTTTCGAATAAAGCAAATCCAACGCCCACGTTAAGCTAGCTTAATTTTCTATATTGCGACAAAATCTAAGACCGAAATAGCTACTAAAAAGCCTCAAACTAATCCAATCTATTCCAAACTGCTGGATGCAATGCATTATCCTTCATTTCTTTACCTTTGTTCAACGAGCAGCAATAATCAGTTTAGAATGATCAATTTAACTAACTGATACACTTGACTTGTACGCACTAAATCGTCTGTAACTTTTGATTTATAGTTCAGAATACACTAATCGAACGCCCACATTATTCTAGCTCAATTTTCAATATTAAGATAAAATTTAAGACGTAAATAGCTACGACAAAGCCTCTAAGTATTCCAATTTATCCCAAAATGCATGATGCCATAATTATGGTTCATTTGTAAACCTTTGCTGAACGAGCACAATGATCGGCTTAGAATGATCAATTTAACCAGCCGGTAAACTTGAGATGTCCGCACTAAATCGTTTGTAACTTTTAATTTAAAGTTTAGAACGACACAAATCCAGTGCCCACATTAAGCTAGCTGAAATTTCTAAATTGTGACAAAATTTCAGACTGTAAGAGCTACGATATAGCCTCCAAGTAATCTAATCTATCCTAAACTGCGTTATACCATGCATTATGCTTCATTTGTAAACCTTTCCTCAATGAGCACCAATGATCATTTTAGAATCATCAATTTAACTAGATGATAAACTTGACATTTCCACAATTAGTTGTGCGTCAATTTCGATTTAGAGTTCCGAATAAAGGGAATCCAACGCCCACGTTAAACTAGCTCAATTTTCTATATTGAGAAAAAATCTAAGACCGAAATAGGTATGAAAAAGTATTCAAGTAATCCAATCTATCGTAAACTGTGATGCCATGTATTATGCTTCATTTGTAACTCTTTGCCCAAGGAGCACCAATGATCATTTTAGAAGTATCAATTTATGTGGCCATTAAACTTGACATATCCGCACTAAATTGTGCATAATTTTTGATTTTGAGTTCCGAAATAAATAGAATCCAACGACCACGTTAAGATACCTCAATTTTCTATATTGGGACAAATTCTAAGACCTAAATAGCTACGAAAAAGCTTCCAAGTAATCCAATCTATCGCAAACTTCGTGATGCCATGCATTATGCTTCATTTGTAAACCTTTGTTCTGTGAGGACCACTGATCAGTTTAGAATGATCAATTTAACTAGCTGATAAACTTGACATGTATGCACTAAATTGTCTGTAACTTTTGATTTAGAGTTCATAATATATGAATCCAATGCCCACGTTAAGCTAGCTCAATTTTCTATATTAAGACAAAATTTAAGACGAAAATTGCTACGACAAAGCCTCCAAGTAATCTAATCAATCATAAACTGGGTGATGCCATGCATTATGTTTCATTTGTAAACCTTTGCTCAACGGGCATGTAAGATCGGTTTAGAATGATCAATTTAACTAGCCGATAAACTAAGATGTTCGCACTAAATCGTCCATAACATTTGATTTAGAGTTCAAAACGACACGAATCCAATGCCCACATTAAAGTAGCTCAATTTTCTATATTGTGTTAGAATTTAAGACCAAAATAGGTACGATAAAACCTCGAAGTAATCCAATCTATCTCAAACTACGTGATACCATACATTATGCTTCATTTGTAAACCTTTGCTTAATGAGCACCAATGATCATTTTAGAATGATCAATTTAACTAGACGATAAACTTTACATTTCCGCACTAAGTTGTGCGTAAATTTTGATTTAGAGTTCCAACTAAAGCGAATACAAAGCCCACGTTAAGCTATCTCAATTTTCTATATTGAGACAAAATCTAAGACCGAAATAGCTACGAAAAAGCTTCCAAGTAATCCAATCTATCCCAAACTGAGTGATGACATGGATTATGATTCATTTGTAAGCCTTTCCCCAATGAGCACCAGTGATCATTTTAGACGGATCAATTTAACTGGCCGATAAACATGACATGTACGCACTAAATCATGCGTAACTATTAATTTAGAGTTCTGAACAAATCGAATCCAACGCCCACGTTAAGTTAGCTCAATTTTCTATTGTGGGACAAATTCTAAGACCCAATTAGCTACGAAAAGGCTTTCAAGTAATCCAATCTATCCCAAACTTCGTGATGCCATGCATTATGCTTCATTTGTAAACCTTTGTTCAGTGAGCACCAATGATCAGTTTAGAATTAGCAATTTAACTAACTGATACACTTGACATGCATGCACTAAATCATGTGTAACTTTTGATATAGAGTTCATAATACACGAATCCAATGCCCAAGTTAAACTATTTCAATTTTCTATATTAAGTCAAAATTTAAGACGGAAATAGCTACGACAAAGCCTCCAACTAATCCAATCAATCATGAATTGCGTGATACCATGCATTATGCTTCATTTGTAAACCTTTGCTCAATGAGCACCAATGATCATTTTAGAATGATCAATTTAACTAGTTGATAAACTTGACATGTCTACACTAAATCGTGTGTAACTTTTGAATTAGAGTTCTGAATGAAGCGAATCCAATGCCCATGTTAAGCTAGCTCAATTTTCTATATTAGGACAAATTCTAAGACCAAAATAGCTATGAAAAAGCTTCTAAGTAACCCAATCTATCCCAAACTGCGTGATGCCATGCATTACGTTTCATTTGGAAACATTTGCCCAATGAGCACCAATGATCATTTTAGACGGATCAATTTAAATGGCCAATAAACTTGACATGTCCGCTTAAAGTCGTGCGTAACTTTCTAAATAGAGTTCCGAATAAAGCGAATCCAACACCCAGGTTAATCTAGCTCAATTTTCTATATTGGGACAAATTCTAAGACCGAAATAGTTATGAAATAGCTTCCAAGTAATCCAATCTATCCCAAACATGCATGATGCCATGCATTTTGCTTCATTTGTAAACCTTTGTTCAGTGAGCACCAATGATATAGAATGGTAAATTTAACTAGCTGATACACTTGAAATATACGCACTAAATTGTATGTAACTTTTGATTTAGAGTTCAGAATGACAGGAATCCAGTGCCCACGTTAAACTAGCTCAACTTTCTATATTAAGACAAAATTTAAGACGGAAATAGTTACGACAAAGCCTCAAAGTAATTCAATCAATCATAAACTCGGTAATGCCATGCATTTATGATTCATTTTTAATCCTTCACTCAATGCGCATGAAATATCGGTTTAAATGATCAATTTAACTAGCCGATAAAATTAAGATGTCTGCACTAAATCGTCAATAACTTTTGATTCAGAGTTCGGAACAACACGAATCCAATGCCCATATTAAGCTAGCTCAATTTTCTATATTGTTACAAAATTTAAGACCAAAATAGCTACGACAAAGCCTCCAAGTAATCCAATCTATCCAAAACTTCGTGATACCATGCATTATGCCTCATTTGTAAACCTTTGCTCAATGTGCAACAATGATCATTTTAGAATGATCAATTTATCTAGCTGAACTTGACATGTCCGCACTAAATCGTGCGTAACTTTATATTTTGAGTTTTGAATGAAGCGAATCCAATGCACATGTTAAGCTAGCTCAATTTTCTTTATTGGGATAAATGCTATGATCGAAATAGCTATGAAAAAGCTTCCAAGTTATCCAATCTATCCCAAAATACATGATGTCATGCATTATGCTTCATTTGTAAGCCTTTGCGCAATGAGAACCAATGATCGTTTTAGATGGATCAATTTAACTGGCTAATAAACTTGACATGTCCCTACTAAATCGTGCGTAACTTTTGATTTAGAGTTCCGAACAAATTAAATCCAACGCCCACCTCAAGCTAGCTCCATTTTCTATATTGGGACAAATTCTAAGACAGTAATAGCTACAAAAAAGTATTCAAATAATCCAATCTATCGCAAACTTTGTGATGCCATGCATTATGCTTCATTTGTAAACCTTTGCTCAATGAGCACCAACGATCACTTTAGAATGATCGATTTAACTTGCCGATAAACATGACATGTCCGCACAAAATCGTGCGTAACTTTTGATTTAGAGTTCCTAATGAAGCGATCCCGAATCCCACGTTAAGCTAGCTCAATCTTCTATATTGAGACAAGTTCTAGTTCCGAAATAGCTACGAAAACGCTTCAAAGTAATCCAATCTATCCCAAACTGCGTGATGCCATGCATTATGCTTCATTTGTAAGCCTTCGCCCAATGAGCACCAATGATCATTTTAGATGGATCAATTTAATAGGCCGATAAAATTCACATGTCCGACTAAATCGTGCGTAACTTCTGATTTCGAGTTCCGAATAAATCAAATCCAACACCCACATTAAGCTACCTCAAGTTTCTATATTAGTACAAAATTTGAGACCGAAATAGCTACGATAAAACCTCCAAGTAATCCAATCTATCCCAAAAAGCGTGATGCCATGCATTATGCTTCATTTTTTAACCTTTGCTCAATGTGCACCAATAATCAATTTAGAATGATCAATTTAACTAGCCGATAAACTTGACATGTCCGTACTAAATCGTGAGTAACTTTATATTTAGAGTTCTGAATGAAGCGAATCCAATGCCCACGTTAAGCTAGTTTAATTTTCTATATTGGGACAAATTCTATGACCGTAATAGCTACGAAAAAGCTTCCATGTATTCCAATCTATCCCAAACTGCGTGTCCCATGCACTATGCTTCATTTGTAAGCTTTTGCCTAATGAGCACCAATGATCATTTTAGACGGATCAATTTAACTGGCCGATAAACTTGATATGTCCCTACTAAATCATGCGTTACTTTTGTTTTAGAGTTCCAATTCTATCGAATCCAACGCCGATGTCAATCTATATTAATTTTCTATATTTGGAAAAATTCTAAGACAGTAATAGCTACGAAAAAGCTTTCAAATAATCCAATCTATCACAAACTTCGTGATGCCATGCATTATGCTTCATTTGTAAACTTTTGTTCAATGAGAACCAATGATCAGTTTAAAATGATCAATTTAACTAGCTGATACACTTGATATGTATGCACTAAATTGTCTGTAACTATGATATAGAGTTCATAATACACGAATCCAATTCCCACGTTGAGGTAGCTCAATTTTCTGTATTAAGACAAAATTTAAGACAGAAATAGCTACGACAAAGCCTCAAAGTAATTCAATCTATCATAAACTGCTTGATGCCACACATTATGCTTCATTTCTAAACCTTTGCTCAACTAGCATGAATGAACGGTTTAGAATGATCAATTTAACTAGCCGATAAACTTGAGATGTCCACACTAATTCGTTTGTAACTTTTGATTTGGAGTTCAGAGCGACAAGAATTCAATGCCCCCATTAAGCTAGCTAAATTTTCTATATTGTGACAAAATTTAATACCGAAAGAGCTACGATAAAGCCTCCAAGTAATCCAATGTATCCCAAACTACATGATACCATGCATTATGCTTCATTTGTAAACCTTTTCTCAATGAGCACCAATGATCATTTTAGAATGATCAATTTAACTTGCCGATAAATTTGACATGTCCGCACTAAATCGTGCGTAACTTTTGATTTAGAGTTCCTAATGAAGCGAACCCAATTCCCACGTTAAGCTAGATCAATTTTCTATATTGGGAGAAATTCTAAGACCAAAATAGCTACGAAAAAGATTCAAAGTAATCCAATCTTTCCCAAACTGCATGATGCCATGCATTATGCTTCATTTGTAAGCCTTTGCCCAATGAGCACCAATGATCATTTTAGATGGATAAAATTAACTGGCCGATAAACTTGACATGTCCGACTAAATCGTGCGTAACTTTTGATTTAGAGTTCCGAATAAAGCGAATCCAATGCCCACATTAAGCTATCTGTATTTTCTATGTTGTGTCAAATTCTAAGACAGAAATAACTACGACAAAGTTTCCAAGTAATCCAATCTATCCCAAACATGTGTGATGCCATGCATTATGCTTCATTTGAAAACCTTTGTTCAGTGAGCACCAATGATCAGTTTAGAATGAGAAATTTAACTAGCTGATACAGTTGACATGTACGCACTAATTTGCCAGTATTTTTTGATTTAGAGTTGAGAATGACAAGAATCTAATGCCAACATTAACGTAGCTCAATTTTGTATACTAATACAAAATTTAAGACAGAGATAGCTATGACAAAGCCTCCAAGAAATCCAATCAATCATAAACTGGGTGATGCCATGCATTATGCTTCATTTGTAAACCTTTGCTCAACTAGCATGAAAGATCGGTTTAGAATGATCAATTAAACTAGGTGATAAACATAAGAGATCCGCACTAAATTGTCCAAAACTTTTGATTTAGAGTTCGGAACGACATGAATCCAATGCCCATATTAAGCTAGCACAATTTTCTATATTGGGGCAAATTCTATGGCCGAAATAGCTATGAAAAAGCTTACAAGTATTCCAATCTATCCCAAACTGCGTGATCCCATGCATTATGTTTCATTCGTAAACCTTTTCCCAATGAGCACCAATGATCATTTTAGATGGATCAATTTAACTGGCCGATAAACGTGACATGTCCTCACTAAATCATGCATAACTTTTCATTTAGAGTTCCGAATAAATCGAATCCAGCGCCCACGACAAGCTAGCTCAATTTTCTATATTGGGACATATTCTAACACTGTAATCGCTACGAAATAGCTTTCAAGGAATCCCATCTATCGCAAACTTCGTGATGCCATGCATTATAGTTCAATTGTAAACTTTTGTTCAATGAGCACAAATGATCAGTTTAGAATGATCTATTTAACTAGTCGATACACTTGACATGTACGCACTCTATTGTCTGTAACTTTTGATATAGATGACATAATACACGAATCCAATGCCCACGTTAAGCTAGCTCAATTTCCTATATTAAAACAAAATTTAAGACGGAAATAGCTACGACAAAGCCTCCAAGTAATCCAATCTATCACAAACTTCGTGGTGCCATGCATTACGCTTCATTTGTAAACCTTTGTTCAATGAGCACCAATGATCAGTTTAGAATGATCAATTTAACTAGCTGGTACACTTGATATGTATGCACTGAATTGTCTGTAACTATTATATAGAGTTCATAATAAACGAATCCAATGCCCATGTTAAGGTAGCTCAATTTTCTATATTAAGACAAAATTTAAGACGGAAATAGCTAAGACAAAGCCTCAAAGTAATCCAATCTATCATAAACTGCTTGATGCCATGCATTATGCTTCATTTCTAAACCTTTGCTCAACTAGCATGAATGATCGGTTTAGAATGCTCAATTTAACTAGCTTATAAACTTGAGATGTCCGCACTAATTCGTCTGTAACTTTTGATTTGGAGTTTAGAGCGACAAGAATCCAATGCCCCCATTAAGCTAGCTCAATTTCTGTATTGTGACAAAATTTAATACCGAAATAGCTACGATAAAGCGTCCAAGTAATCCAATGTATCCCAAACTACATGATACCATGCATTATGCTTCATTTGTAAACATTTTCTCAATTAGCACTATTGATCATTTTCCAATGATCAATTTAACTTGCCGATAAATTTGACATGTCCGCACTAAATCGTGTGTAACTTTTGATTTAGAGTTCCTAATGAAGCGAACCCAATTCTCACGTTAAGCTAGCTCAATTTTCTATATTGGGAGAAATTCTAAGACCAAAATAGCTACGAAAAAGATTCAAAGTAATCCAATCTTTCCCAAACTGCATGATGCCATGCATTATGCTTCATTTGTTAGCCTTTGCCCAATGAGCACCAATGATCATTTTAGACGGATAAAATTAACTGGCCGATAAACTTGACATGTCCGACTAAATCGTGCGTAACTTTTGATTCAGAGTTTCAAATAAAGCGAATCCAATGCCCACATTAAGCTATCTAGATTTTCTATGTTGGGTCAAATTCTAAGACAGAAATTACTTCGACAAAGTTTCCAAGTAATCCAATCTATCCCAAACATGCGTGATGCCCTGCATTATGCTTCATTTGAAAACCTTTGTTCAGTGAGCACCAATGATCAGTTTAGATTGAGCAATTTAACTAGCTGATACACTTGGCATGTACGCACTAATTTCCCAGTATTTTTTTATTTAGAGTTTAGAATGACAGGAATCTAATGCCCAGATTAACCTAGCTCAATTTTGTATATTAAGACAAAATTTAAGAAAGAGATAGCTACGACAAAGCCTCCAAGAAATCCAATCAATCATAAACTGGGTGATGCCATGCATTATGCTTCATTTGTAAACCTTTGCTCAACGAGCATGAAAGATCGGCTTAGAATGATCAATTAAACTTGGTGATAAACTTAAGAGATCCACACTAAGTTGTCCAAAACTTTTGATTTAGAGTTCGGAACGACATGAATCCAATGCCCATATTAAGCTAGCTCAATTTTCTATATTGGGACAAATTCTATGGCCGAAATAGCTATGAAAAATCTTACAAGTATTCCAATCTATCCCAAACTGCGTGATCCCATGCATTATGTTTCATTCGTAAACCTTTTCCCAATGAGCACCAATGATCATTTTAGATGGATCAATTTAACTGGCCGATAAACATGACATGTCCTCACTAAATCATGCATAACTTTTGATTTAGAGTTACGAATAAATCGAATCCAGCGCCCACGACAAGCTAGCTCAATTTTCTATATTGGGACATATTCTGACACTCTAATCGCTACGAAAAAGCTTTCAAGGAATCCCATCTATCGCAAACTTCGTGATGCCATGCATTATACTTCATTTGTAAACCTTTGTTCAATGAGCACAAATGATGAGTTTAGAATGATCTATTTAACTAGCCGATACACTTGACATGTATGCACTCTATTGTCTGTAACTTTTGATATAGAGGACATAATACACGAATCCAATGCCCACGTTAAGCAAGCTCAATTTTCTATATTAGAACAAAATTTAAGACGGAAATAGCTACGACAAAGCCTCCAAGTAATCCAATCTATCACAGACTTCGTGGTGCCATGCATTATGCTTCATTTGTAAACCTTTGTTCAATGAGCACCGATGATCAGTTTAGAATGATCAATTTAACTAGCTGGTACACTTGATATGTATGCACTGAATTGTCTGTAACTATGATATAGAGTTCATAATACACGAATATAATGCCCATGTTAAGGTAGCTCAATTTTCTATATTAAGACAAAATTTAAGACGGAAATAGCTAAGACAAAGCCTCAAAGTAATCCAATCTATCATAAACTGCTTGATGCCATGCATTATGCTTCATTTCTAAACCTTTGCTCAACTAGCATGAATGATCGGTTTAGAATGCTCAATTTAACTAGCTGATAAACTTGAGATGTCCGCACTAATTCGTCTGTAACTTTTGATTTGGAGTTTAGAGCGACAAGAATCCAATGCCCCCATTAAGCTAGCTCAATTTCTGTATTGTGTCAAAATTTAATACCGAAATAGCTACGATAAAGCGTCCAAGTAATCCAATGTATCCCAAACTACATGATACCATGCATTATGCTTCATTTGTAAACATTTTCTCAATTAGCACTATTGATCATTTTCCAATGATCAATTTAACTTGCCGATAAATTTGACATGTCCGCACTAAATCGTGTGTAACTTTTGATTTAGAGTTCCTAATGAAGCGAACCCAATTCTCACGTTAAGCTAGCTCAATTTTCTATATTGGGAGAAATTCTAAGACCAAAATAGCTACGAAAAAGATTCAAAGTAATCCAATCTTTCCCAAACTGCATGATGCCATGCATTATGCTTCATTTGTTAGCCTCTGCCCAATGAGCACCAATGATCATTTTAGACGGATAAAATTAACTGGCCGATAAACTTGACATATCGGACTAAATCGTGCATAACTTTTGATTCAGAGTTTCAAATAAAGCGAATCCAATGCCCACATTAAGCTATCTAGATTTTCTATGTTGGGTCAAATTCTAAGAAAGAAATTACTTCGACAAAGTTTCCAAGTAATCCAATCTATCCCAAACATGCGTGATGCCCTGCATTATGCTTCATTTGAAAACCTTTGTTCAGTGAGCACCAATGATCAGTTTAGATTGAGCAATTTAACTAGCTGATACACTTGGCATGTATGCACTAATTTGCCAGTATTTTTTTTTTGGAGTTTAGAATGACAGGAATCTAATGCCCACATTAACCTAGCTCAATTTTGTATATTAAGACAAAATTTAAGACGGAGATAGCTACGAAAAAGCCTCCAAGAAATCCAATCAATCATAAACTGGGTGATGCCATGCATTATGCTCCTTTTGTAAACCTTTGCTCAACGAGCATGAAAGATCGGTTTAGAATGATCAATTTAACTAGCCTATAAACTTAAGATATTAGCACTAAATCGGCCATAACTTTTGATTTAGAGTTCAGAACGACATGAATCCAATGTGCACAATAAGCTAGCTCAATTTTCTATATTGTAACAAAATTTAAGACTCAAATAGCGCTATGATAACGCCTCCAAGTAATCCAATCTATCTCAAAGTACGTGATACCATGCATTATGCTTCATTTGTAAACCTTTGCTGAATGAGCACCAATGATCATTTTAAAATGATCAATTTAACTATCCGATAAACTCTACATGTCCGCACTAAATCGTGCGTAACTTTTTATTTAGAGTTCCGAAAAAAGCGAATCCAACACCCATGTTAAACCAGCTCAATCTTCTATATTTGGAAAAAAATCTAAAACCGAAATAGCTACAAAATTTAGAGTTCAGAATACATGGATCGAATGCCCACATTAAGCTAAGTCAATTTTCAATAATAAGACAAAATTTAAAGCGGAAATAGCTACGACAAAGACTACAAGTAATCGAATTTATCCCAAAATGCATGATGCCATGCATTATGGTTCATTTGTAAACCTTTGCTCAACGAGCGTCAATGATCTGTTTAAAATGATCAACTTAACTAGCCTATAAACTTAAGATGTCCACACTAAATCGTCCGTAACTTTTGATTTAGAGTTCTGAACGACACGAATCCAATGCCCACATTAAGCTAGCTCAATTTTCTATATTGTGACAAAATGTAAGACCAAAATAGCTACGAAAAAAGCTCCAAGTATTCCAATCTATCCCGAACTGCGTGATACCATGCATTATGCTTCATTTGTAAATCTTTGCTCAATGAGCACCAATGATTATTTTATAAAGATAAATTTAATTAGCAGATAAACTTAACATGTCCGCACTAAATCGTTTGTAATTTTTTATTTAGAGTACAAAATAAAGTGAATCCAATGCCCACATTAAGCTACCTCAATTTTCTATATTAGTACAAAATTTGAGACCGAAATAGCTACGATAAAACCTCCAAGTAATCCAATCTATCCCAAACAGCGTGATGTCATGCATTATGCTTCATTTTTAAACCTTTGCTCAATGTGCACCAAAAATCATTTTAGAATGATCAATTTAACTAGCCGATAAACTTGACATGTCCGTACTAAATCGTGACTAACTTTATATTTAGAGTTCTGAATGAAGCAAATCCAATGCCCACGTTAAGCTAGTTTAATTTTCTATATTGGGACAAATTCTATGACTGTAATAGCTACGAAAAAGCTTCCATGTATTCCAATCTATCCCAAACTGCGTGTCCCACGCATTATGCTTCATTTGTAAGCTTTTGCCTAATGAGCACCAATGATCATTTTAGACGGATCAATTTAACTGGCCGATAAACTTGATATGTCCCTACTAAATCGTGCGTTACTTTTGTTTTAGAGTTCCAATTCTATCGAATCCAACGCCGATGTCAATCTATATTAATTTTCTATATTTGGAAAAATTCTAAGACCGTAATAGCTACGAAAAAGCTTTCAAATAATCCAATATCACAAACTTCGTGATGCCATGCATTATGCTTCATTTTTAAACTTTTGTTCAATGAGAACCAATGATCAGTTTAAAATGATCAATTTAACTAGCTGATACACTTGATATGTAGCACTGAATTGTCTGTAACTATGATATAGAGTTCATAATACACGAATCCAATGCCCACGTTAAGGTAGCTCAATTTTCTATATTAAGACAAAATGTAAGACGGAAATAGCTACGACAAAGCCTCAAAGTAATTCAATTTATCATAAACTGCTTGATGCCATGCATTATGCTTCATTTCTAAACCTTTGCTCAACTAGCATGAATGATCGGTATAGAATGATCAATTTGACTAGCCGATAAACTTGAGATGTCCGCACTAATTCGTTTGTAACTTTTGATTTGGAGTTCAGAGCGACAAGAATTCAATGCCCCCATTAAACTATCTCAATTTTCTATATTGTGACAAAATTTAATATCCAAGTAGCTACGATAAAGCCTCCAAGTAATCCAATGTATCCCAAACTACATGATACCATGCATTATGCTTCATTTGTAAACCTTTATTCAATGAGCACCAATGATCATTTTAGAATCATCAATTTAACTTGCCCATAAATTTGACATGTCCGCATTAAATCGTGCGTAACTTTTGATTTAGAGTTCCTAATGAAGCAAACCCAATTCCCACGTTAAGCTAGATCAATTTTCTATATTGGGAGAAATTCTAAGACCAAAATAGCTACGAAAAGATTCAAAGTAATCCAATCTTTCCCAAACTGCAAGATGCCATGCATTATGCTTCATTTGTAAGACTTTGCCCAATGAGCACCAATGATAATTTTAGATGGATAAAATTAACTGCCGATAAACTTGACATGTCCGACTAAATCGTGCGTAACTTTTGATTTAGAGTTCCGAATAAAGCGAATCCAACGCCCACATTAAGCTATCTATATTTTCTATGTTGTGTCAAATTCTAAGACAGAAATAACTACGACAAAGTTTCCAAGTAATCCAATCTATCCCAAACATGCGTGATGCCATGCATTATGCTTCATTTGAAAACCTTTGTTCAGTGAGCACCAATGATCAGTTTAGAATGAGCAATTTAACTAGCTGATACAGTTGACATGTACGCACTAATTTCCCAGTATTTTTTTTATTTAGAGTTTAGAATGACAAGAATCTAATGCCCAGATTAACCTAGCTCAATTTTGTATATTAAGACAAAATTTAAGAAAGAGATAGCTACGACAAAGCCTCCAAGAAATCCAATCAATCATAAACTGGGTGATGCCATGCATTATGCTTCATTTGTAAACCTTTGCTCAACGAGCATGAAAGATCGGTTTAGAATGATCAATTAAACTTGGTGATAAACTTAAGAGATCCGCACTAAGTTGTCCAAAACTTTTGATTTAGAGTTCGGAACGACATGAATCCAATGCCCATATTAAGCTAGCTCAATTTTCTATATTGGGACAAATTCTATGGCCGAAATAGCTATGAAAAATCTTACAAGTATTCCAATCTATCCCAAACTGCGTGATCCCATGCATTATGTTTCATTCGTAAACCTTTTCCCAATGAGCACCAATGATCATTTTAGATGGATCAATTTAACTGGCCGATAAACATGACATGTCCTCACTAAATCATGCATAACTTTTGATTTAGAGTTCCGAATAAATCGAATCCAGCGCCCACGACAAGCTAGCTCAATTTTCTATATTGGGACATATTCTGACACTCTAATCGCTACGAAAAAGCTTTCAAGGAATCCCATCTATCGCAAACTTCGTGATGCCATGCATTATACTTCATTTGTAAACCTTTGTTCAATGAGCACAAATGATGAGTTAAAATGATCTATTGAACTAGCCGATACATTTGACATGTATGCACTCTATTGTCTGTAACTTTTGATATAGAGGACATAATACACGAATCCAATGCCCACGTTAAGCAAGCTCAATTTTCTATATTAGAACAAAATTTAAGACGGAAATAGCTACGACAAAGCCTCCAAGTAATCCAATCTATCACAAACTTCGTGGTGCCATGCATTATGCTTCATTTGTAAACCTTTGTTCAATGAGCACCGATGATCAGTTTAGAATGATCAATTTAACTAGCTGGTACACTTGATATGTATGCACTGAATTGTCTGTAACTATGATATAGAGTTCATAATACACGAATCTAATGCCCATGTTAAGGTAGCTCAATTTTCTATATTAAGACAAAATTTAAGACGGAAATAGCAAAGACAAAGCCTCAAAGTAATCCAATCTATCATAAACTGCTTGATGCCATGCATTATGCTTCATTTCTAAGCCTTTGCTCAACTAGCATGAATGATCGCTTTAGAATGATCAATTTAACTAGCCGATAAACTTGAGATGTCCGCACTAATTCGTCTGTAACTTTTGATTTGGAGTTTTGAGCGACAAGAATCCAATGCCCCCATTAAGCTAGCTCAATTTTCTATATTGTGACAAAATTTAGTACCGAAATAGCTACGATAAAGCGTCCAAGTAATCCAATGTATCCCAAACTACATGATACCATGCATTATGCTTCATTTGTAAACATTTTCTCAATTAGCACAACTGATCATTTTCCAATGATCAATTTAACTTGCCGATAAATTTGACATGTCCGCACTAAATCGTGTGTAACTTTTGATTTAGAGTTCCTAATGAAGTGAACCCATTTCTCACGTTAAGCTAGCTGAATTTTCTATATTGGGAGAAATTCTAAGACCAAAATAGCTACGAAAAAGATTCAAAGTAATCCAATCTTTCCCAAACTGCATGATGCCATGCATCAGCTTCATTTGTTAGCCTTTGCCCAATGAGCACCAATGATCATTTTAGACGGATAAAATTAACTGGCCGATAAACTTGACATATCCGACTAAATCGTGCGTAACTTTTGATTCAGAGTTCCGAATAAAGTGAATCCAATGCCCACATTAAGCTATCTATATTTTCTATGTTGGGTCAAATTCTAAGACATAAATAACTTCGACAAAGTTTCCAAGTAATCCAATCTATCCCAAACATGTGTGATGCCATGCATTATGCTTCATTTGAAAACCTTTGTTCAGTGAGCCCCAATGATCAGTTTAGAATGCAATTTAACTAGCTGATACACTTGACATGTACGCACTAATTTGCCAGTATTTTTTTATTTAGAGTTTAGAATGATAGGAATCTAATGATTTAGCTCAATTTTGTATGAAGACAAAATTTAAGACGGAGATAGCTACGACAAAGCCTCCAAGAAATCCAATCAATCATAAACCGGGTGATGCCATGCATTATGCTTCATTTGTAAACCTTTGCTCAACGAGCATGAAAGATCGGTTTAGAATGATCAATTTAAATAGCTGATAAACTTAAGAGATCCGCACTAAATCGTCCAAAACTTTTGATTTAGAGTTCGGAACGACACGAATCCAATGCCCACATTAAGGTAGCTCAATTTTCTATATTGGGACAAATTCTATGACAGAAATAGCTATGAAAAAGCTTACAAGCATTCCAATCTATCTCAAACTGCGTGATGCCATGCATAATGTTTCATCTGTAAACCTTTCCCCAATGAACACCAATGATCATTTTAGATGGATCAATTTAACTGGCCGATAAACTTGACATATCCTTACTATATCATGCATAACTTTTGATTTATAATTTTGAATAAATCGAATCCAGGGCCCACGTCAAGCTAGCTCAATTTTCTATATTGGGACAAATTCTAAGATTGTAATAGCTACGAAAAAGCTTTCCAGGAATCCAATCTATCGCAAACTTCGTGATGCCATGCATTATGATTCCTTTGTAAACCTTTGTTCAATGAGCACGAATGATCAGTTTAGAATGATGTATTTATCTAGCTGATAAACTTGACATTTATGCACTCTATTGTCTGTAACTTTGATATAGAGGACATAATACACGAATCCAATGCCCACGTTAAGCTAGCTCAATTTTCTATAGTAAAACAAAATTTAAGACGGAAATAGCTACGACAAATCCTCCAAGAAATCCAGTCTATCATAAACTGTGTGACGCCATGCATAATGCTCCACTTGTAAACCTTTGCTCAATGTGCACCAATGATCACTTAAAAATGATCAATTTAACTTGCCGATAAACTTGACATGTCCAAACTAAATCGTGCGTAAATTTTGTTTTGGAGTTCCTAATGAAGCGAACCCCATTCCCCCGTTAAGGTAGCTCAATTTTCTATATTGGGACAAATTCTAAGACCGAAATAGCTATCAAAAGGCTTCCAAGTAATCCAATCTATCCCAAACTGAGTGATGCCATGCATTATGCTTCATTTGTAAGCTTTTGCCCAATGAGCACCAATGATCATTTTAGACGGATCAATTTAACTGGACGATAAACATGACATGTCCGCACTAAATCATGCATAACTATTAATTTAGAGTTATGAATAAATCGAATCCAATGCCCACGTTAAGCTAGCTCAATTTTCTATAGTGGGACAAATTCTAAGACCCAAAGAGCTTCGAAAAAAAGCTTTTAAGTAATCCAATCTATTGCAAAGTTCATGATGCCATGCATTATGCTTCATTTGTAAACCTTTGTTCAGTGAGCACCTATGATCAGTTTACAATTATCAATTTAACTATCTGATACACTTGACATGCATGCACTAAATCATTTATAACTTTTAATTTAGAGTTCAAAATACACGAATCCAATGCCCACGTTAAACTAGTTCAATTTTCTATATTAAGTCAAAATTTAAGACGTAAATAGCTACAACAAAGCCTCCAAGTAATCCAATCAATCATAAATTGCGTAATACCATGCATTATGCTTCATTTTTAAACCTTTGCTCAATGAGCACCAATGATCATTTTAGAATGATCAATTTAACTAGCTGATAAACTTGACATGTCTACTCTAAATCGTGCGTAACTTTTGATTTAGAGTTCTGAATGAAGCGAATCCAATGCCCATGTTAAGCTAGCTCAATTTTCTATATTAGGAAAAATTCTAAGACCGCAATAGCTATGAAAAAGCTTCCAAGTAATCCAATCTATCCCAAACTGCGTGATGCCATGCATTATGCTTCATTTGGAAACATTTGCCCAATGAGCACCAATGATCATTTTAGACGGATCAATTTAAATGGCCGATAAACTTGACATGTCCGCCTAAAATCGTGCGTAAATTTCTAATTAGGGTTCAGAATAAAGGGAATCCAACACCCAGGTTAATCTAGCTCAAGTTTCTATATTGGGACAAATTCTAAGACAGAAATAGTTATGAAAAATCTTCCAAATAATCCAATCTATCCCAAACATGTGTGATGCCATGCATTCTGCTTCATTTGTAAACCTTTGTTCAGTGAGCACCAATGATTTAGAATGGTCAATTTAACTAGCTGATACACTTGACATGTACCCACTAAATTGTTTGTAACTTCTAATTTAGAGTTCATAACACACGAATTCAGTGCCCACGTTAAACTAGCTCAATTTTTTGTATTGTGAATAAATTTAAGACCAAAATAGCTACGACAAAGCCTCCAAGTAATCCAATCTATCCAAAACTGCGTGATACCATGCATTTGTAAACCTTTGCTCAATGTGCAACAATGATCATTTTAGAATGATCAATTTATATAACTGATAAACTTGACATGTCCGCACTAAATCGTGCGTAACTTTATATTTCGAGTTCTGAATGAAGCGAATCCAATGCACATGTTAAGCCAGCTCAATTTTCTTTATTGGGATAAATTCTATGACCAAAATACCTACGAAAAAGCTTCCAAGTTATCCAATCTATCCCAAACTGCATGATGCAATGCATTATGCTTCATTTGTAAGCCTTTACCCAATGAGCACCAATGATCATTTTAGATGGATCAATTTAACTGGCAAATAAACTTGACAAGTCCCTACTAAATCGTGCGTAACTTTTGATTTAGAGTTCCGAACAAATCGAATCCAACGCCCACGTCAAGCTAGCTCAATTTCTTATATTGGGACAAATTATAAGACCGTAATAGCTACGAAAAAGCTTTCAAGTAATCCAATCTATCGCAAACTTTGTGATGCCATGCATTATGCTTCATTTGTAAACCTTTGCTCAATGAGCACCAATGATCACTTTAGAATGATTGATTTTACTTGCCTATAAACTTGACATGTCCGCATGAAATCGTGCGTAACTTTTGATTTAGAGTTCCTAATGAAGCAAAAGCCCAATTCCCACGTTAAGCTAACTCAATCTTCTATATTGGGACAAATTCTAGTTCCAAAATAGCTACGAAAAAGCTTCAAAGTAATTCAATCTATCTGAAACTGCGTGAAGCCATGCATTATGCTTCATTTGTAAGCCTTTGCGCAATGAGCTCCAATGATCATTTTAGACGGATCAATTTAACAGGCCGATAAACTTGACATATCCGACTAAATAGTGCGTAAATTTTGATTTCGAGTTCTGAATAAATCAAATTCAACACCCACATTAACCTAGCTCAATTTTCTATATTGGTAAAAAATTTGTGACCGGAATAGCTACGATAAAGCCTCCAAGTAATCCAATCTATCCCAAACAGCGTGATGCCATGCATTATGCTTCATTTGTAAACCTTTGCTCAATGTGCACCAATGATCATTTTAGAAAGATCAATTTAACTAGCCGATAAACTTGACATGTCCGCACTAAATCTCGAGTAACTTTATATTTAGAGTTCTGAATGAAGGTAATCCAATGCCCACGTTAAGCTAGTTCAAGTTTCTATATTGGGACAAATTCTATGACCAAAATAGCTACAGAAAAGCTTCCATGTATTCCAATCTATCCCAAACTACGTGATGCCATGCATTATGCTTCATTTGTAAGCTTTTGCCTCATGAGCACCAATGATCATTTTAGACAGATCAATTTAATTGGCCCATAAACTTGATATGTCCCTACTAAATCGTGCGTTACTTTTGATTTAGAGTTCCAAATAAATGGAATCCAACCCCCATGTCAATCTAAATCAATTTTCTATATTGGGAAAAATTCTAAGACCGTAATAGCTACGAAAAAGCTTTCAATTAATCAAATCTATCACAAACTTCGTGATGCCATGCATTATGCTTCATTTGTAAACTTATCTTCAATGAACACCAATGATCAGTTTAGAATGACCAATTTAACTAGCTGATACACTTGATATGTATGCACTAAATTGTCTATAACTATGATATAGAGTTCATAATACACGAATCCAATGCCCACGTTAAGGTAGCTCAATTTCTATATTAAAACAAAATTTAAGACAGAAGTAGCTACGACAAAGCTTCAAAGTAATCCAATCTATCATAAACTGCTTGATGCCATACATTATGCTTCATTTCTAAACCTTTGCTCAACTAGCATGAATGATCGGTTTAGAATGATCAATTTAACTAGCCGATAAACTTGAGAAGTCCGCACTAGTTCGTCCTTCACTTTTGACTTGGAGTTTAGATCAACAAGAATCCAATGCCCCCATTAAGCTAGCTCAATTTTTTCTATTGTGACAAAATTTTAATACCGAAATAGCTACGATAAAGCCTCCAAGTAATCCAATGTATCCCAAACTACATGATACCATGCATTATGCTTCATTTGTAAACCTTTGCTCAATGAGCACCAATGAACATTTTAGAATGATCAATTTGACTTGCCGATAAATTTGACATGTCCGCACTAAATCGTGTGTAACTTTTGATTTAGAGTTCCTAATGAAACAAACTCAATTCCCACGTTAAGCTAGCTCAATTTTCTATATTGGGAGAAATTCTAAAACCAAAATAGCTACGAAAAAGATTCAAAGTAATCCAATCTTTCCCAAACTGCATGATGCCATGCATTATGCTTCATTTGTAAGCCTTTGCCCAATGAGCACCAATGATCATTTTAGACGGATAAAATTAACTGGCCGATAAACTTGACATGTCCAACTAAATCGTGCGTAACTCTTGATTTAGAGTTCCGAATAAAGCGAATCCAACGCCCACATTAAGCTATCTATATTTTCTATGTTGGGTCAAATTCTAAGACAGAAATAAATACGACAAAGTTTCCAAGTAATCCAATCTATCCCAAACATGTGTGATTCCATGCATTATGCTTCATTTGAAAACCTTTGTTCAGTGAGCACCAATGATCAGTTTAGAATGCGCAATTTAACTAGCTGATACAGTTGACATGTACGCACTAATTTGCTAGTATTTTTTAATTTAGAGTTTAGAATTACAAGAATCTAATGCCCACATTAACCAAGCTCAATTTTGTATGTTAAGACAACATTTAGGATGGAAATAGCTATGACAAAGCTTCCAAGAAATCCAATCAATCATAAACTGGGTGATGCCATGCTTTATGCTTCATTTGTTAACCTTTGCTCAACGAGCATGAAAGATCGGTTTAGAATGATCAATTTAACTAGCCGATAAACTTAAGATGTCTGCACTAAATCGTCCGTAACTTTTGATTTGGAGTTCGTAATGAAGCGAACCCAATTCCCACGTTAAGCTAGCTCAATTTTCTAAAGTGGGAAAATTCTAAGACATAAATAGCGACGAAAAAGCTTCAAAGTAATCCAATCTATCCCAAACTGCGTGATACCATGCATTATGCTTCATTTGTAAACCTTTGCTCAATGAGAGCCAATGATCATTTTAGAATTATCAATTTAACTTGCCGATAAACTTGACATGTCCACACTAAATCGTGCGTAACTTTTGATATAGAGTTCCTAATGAAGCTAACCAAATTCCCACTTTAAGCTAGCTCAATTTTCTATCAGGGGACAAATTCTAACACCAAAATAGCTACAAAAAAGCTTCAAAGTAATCCAGTCTATACCAAACCGGGTGATGCCATGCATTATGCTTCATTTGTAAGCCTTTGCCCAGTGAGCCTCAATGATCATTTTAGACGGATCCATTTAACTGGCCGATAAAATTGACATGTCCGACTAAATTGTGCGTAACTTTTGATTTAGAGTTTCAAACAAAGCGTCTCCAATGCCCACATTAAGATAGCTCAATTTTCTATATTGGGACAAATTCTAAGACAGAAATAACTACGAAAAAGATTTCAAGTAATCCAATCTATCCGAAACATGCGTGATGCCATGCATTATGCTTCATTTGTAAACCTTTCTTCATTGAGCACCAATGATCAGTATAGAATGAGCAATTTAACTAGATGATACACTTGACATGTACACACTATATTGTCTGTAACTTTTGATTTAGAATTTTGAATGACAGGAGTCTAATGTCCACATTAAGATAACTCAATTTTCTATATTAAGACAAAAATTTAAGATAGAAGTTACGCCAAACCCTCCAAGTAATCCAATCGATCATAAACTGGGTGATGCCATGCATTATGCTTCATTTGTAAACCATTGCTCAAAGAGCATGAAAGAGCGGTTTAGAATGATCAATTTAACTAGCGGATAAACTTAAGAGGTCCACAGTAAATCGTCCAAAACTTTTGATTTAGAGTTAGGAACGACACGAATCCAATGCCCACATTAAGATATCACAATTTTCTATATTGTGACAAAATTTAAGACCGAAATAACTAAGATAAAGCCTATAAGTAATACAATCAATCCCAAACTTCGTGATGCCATGCATTATGCTTCATTTGTAAACCTTTGCTCATTGTGCACCTGTGATCATTTTAAAATGACCAATTTAACTAGCTGATAAACTTGACATGTCCGCACTAAATCATGCGTAACTTTTGATTTAGAATTCCGAATGAAGCGAATCCCAATACCCACGTTAACCCAGCTCAATTTTCGAAATTGGGACAAATTCTATGACCGAAATAGTTACGAAAAAGCTTCCAAGTAATCCAATCTATCCCAAACTGTGTGATGCCATGCATTATGCTTCATTTGTAAGCCTTTGCCTAATGAGCACCAATGATCATTTTCGATGGATCAATTTAACTGGCCGATAAGCTTGACATGTCCCCACTAAATCGAGCATAACTTTTGATTTAGACTTGTGAATAAATCGAATCCAGAGCCCACGTTAAGCTAGCTCAATTTTCTATATTGAAACCAATTCTAAGACAATAATAGCTACGAAAAAGCTTTCAACAAATCCAATCTATCGCAAACTTCGTGATACCATGCATTATGCTTCATTAGAAATATTTCTAAACCTTTCTTCAATGAGCACAAATGATCAGTTTAGAATGATCAATTTAATTAGCTAATACACTTGACATTTACGCACTAAATTGTCTGTAACGTTTGATTTAGAGTTCTTAATACATGAATCGAATGCCCATGTTAAACTAGCACAATTTTCTATATTAAGACAAAATTTAAGACGAAAATAGCTATGACAAAGCCTCCATGTAATCTAATCTAACATAAACTTTGTGATGCCATGCATTATACTTCATTTGTAAACCTTTGCTCAACTAGCATGAATGATCGGTTTAGAATGATCAATTTAACTTGCCGATAAACTTAAGATGTCTGCACTAAATCGTCCGTAACTTTTGATTTAGAGTTTAGAGCGACAAGAATCCAATGCCCCCATTAAGCTAGCTCAATTTTCTATATTGTGAAAAAATTTAAGACCCGAATAGCTACGATAAAGCATACAAGTAATCCGATGTATCCCAAACTGCGTGATACCATGCATTATGATTCATTTGTAAACCTTTTCCCAATGAGCAGCAATGATCATTTCAGAATGATCAATTTAACTTGCCGATAAACTTGACATGTCCGCACTAAATCCTGCGTAACTTTTGATTTAGAGTTCCGAATGAAGCGAACCTAATTCCCACGTTAAACTAGGTCGATTTTCTATATTGGGACAAATTCTAAGACCAAAATAGTTACAAAAAAGCTTCAAAGTAACCCAATATATCCCAAACTGCGTGATGTCATGCATTATGCTTCATTTGTAAGCCCTTGCCGAATGAGCACCAATGATCATGTTAGCCTGATCAATTTAATTGGCCGATAAACTTGACATGTCATACTAAATCATGCATACGTTTTGATTTAGTGTTCTGAATAAAAGGAAGCAAACGCCCACATTAAGCTAGCTCAATTTTCTATATTGGGACAAATTCTAAGATAGAAATAACTACGAAGAAGCTTCCTAGTAATCTAATATATCCCAATCATGCGTGATGCCACGCATTATTCTTCATTTGTAAACCTTTGTTCACTGAGCACCAATGATCAATTTAGAATTATCAATTTAACTAGTTGATACACTTGACATATATGCAGTAAATAATCTGTAACTTTTGATTTAGAGTTCATAATACATGAATCCAATTCCCACGTTAGGCTAGCTCAATTTTCTATATTAAAACAAAATTTAAGACGAAAATAGATACAACAAAGCCTCCAAGTATTCTAATCTATCATAAACTGCGTGATGCTTAGCATTATGCTTCATTTGTAAACCTTTGCTCAATGAGCATCAATGATCGGTTTAGAATGATCAATTTATCTAGCCGATAAACTTGAGATGTCCGCACTAAATTGTTCCTAACTTTTAATTTCGAGTTCAGAATGACACGAATCCAATGACCACGTTAAGGTAGCTCAAATTTCTATATTGTGACAAAATTAAAGACTGAAATAGCTATGATATAGCCTAGGTGTAATCCAATCTATCCCAAATTGCGTGATGCCATGTATTATGCTTCATTTGTAAACCTTTGCTCAATAAGAACCAATGATCATTTTAGAATGATCAATTTAACTAACCAAAAATCTTTACATGTCCACACTAAAACGTGCATAACTTCTGATTTAGACTTCAGAATGACGCGAATCAAACGCCCATGTTAAGGTAGTTCAATTTTCTATATTGGGACTAATTCTAAAACAAAAATAGCTACAAAAAAGCTTTGAAGTAATCCAATCTATACAAAAATGCGTGATGTTATGAATTATGCTTCATTTGTAAACCTTTGTTCAATGAGCACCAATGATCAGTTTAGAATGATCAATTTAAGTAGTCGATGGCATATATGCAATAAAACATATGTAAGTTTTGATTGAGAGTTCAGAATACACGAATCCAAAGCGCACGTTAAGCCAGCTCAATTTTCTATATTAAGAAAAAATTTAGGATGGAAATAGTGATGGGAAAGTCTGCAAGTCTTCCAATCTATCCCTAACTGTGTGATGCCATGCATTATGCTTCATTTGTAAACCTTTGCTCAACGAGCATCAATGACCTGTTTAGAATGATCAATTTAACAAGCCGATAAACTTCAGATGTCACCACTAAATCGTCTCTCACTTTTGATTTAGAGTTCAAAATGACACGAATCCAATGCCCATATTAAGCTAACTCAATTTTCTATATAAAACTTAAGACAAAAATTGCTACTACAAAGCCTACAAGTAATCCAATCTATTGCAAACTACGTGGTGCCATGAATTATGCTTCATTTGTGAACCTTTTCTCAACGAGCATCAATGCTCAGTTTAGAATGATCAATTTAACTAGCCGATAAACTTGAGATTTCGGCCCAAAATCGTCTATAACTTTTGGTTTACTGTTTAGAATGACACGAATCAAGTGCCCATATTAGGCTAGCTTAATTTGTTATATTGTGATAAAATTTAACACTAAAACAGCTACAATAAAGCCTCCAATTAATCCAATCAATCCCAAACTGCATGATGCCATATAATATACTTCTTTTATAAACCTTTGTTCAGTGAGCATTAATGATCAATTTAACTACCGGATACACTTGACATGTACGGACTAAATCGTGTGTAACTTTTGATTTACAGTTCAGAATACACGAATCCAACGCGCACGTTAAGCTAGCTCAATTTTCTATATTAAGACAAAATTTAAGGCCGAAATAGCTACGACAAAGCCTCCTAGTAATCCAATATATCCCAAACTGCGTGATGTCATGCCTTATGCTACATTTGTAAACCTTCGCTCAATTAGTAGAAATGATCAGTTTAGAATGTTCACTTTATCTAGCCAATAAACTTGAGATGTCCGCACTAAACCGTCCATAACTTTTGATTTAGACTTCCGAATTACACGAATACAATGCCCACGTTAAGCTAGCTCAATTTTCTATATTGTGACAAAATTTTAGACCGAAATAGCTATGACAAAGCTTCCAAGTAATCCAATCTATCCCTAACTGTGTGATGTCATGCATTTTGCTTCATTTGTAGACCTTTAATAAATGAGCACCAATGATCAGTTTAGAATGATTAATTGAACTAGCCGATCAACTTAACATGTCCGCACTAAGTCGTCTTTAACTTTTGATTTAAAGCTGCGACATGAATCTAATACCCAGGTTATGTGAACTCAATTTCCCGTATTATTAAACAATTTGAGACTGAAGAACTATGACAAAGCCTCAAGTAATCCAATGTATCCCAAACTGTGTGATGCCATGCATTATGCTTCATTTATAAGCATTTACTCATGGAGACCCAATAATCAGTTTAGAATGATCATTTTAACTAGCCGATGAACTTGAAAAGTACGCACTAAATCGTCTGTATCTTCTAATTTAGAGTTCAACATAACTCAAATCCAACACCCACGTTAAGCTAGATCAACTTTTTATTGTGAAAACATTTGAGAATGAAAGAGCTATCACAAAGCCTTCAAGTAATCCAATCTATCCTAAACAGCGTGATGCCATGCATTACACCTCATTTGTAAACATTTGCTCAATGAGCACCAGTGGTCAGTTTAGAATGGTCATTCTAACTGGCCGATCAACTTGACATGTCCGCATTAAATCATCCGAAACTTTTTATTTAGAGTTTGGAATGACACCAATCCAATGCCCATGTTGAGACTAAAAGAACTTCGAGAAAGCCTCCCAGTAATCGAATATGGCTCAAACTGCGGGCTGCCATGCGTTATGATTCATCTATAAGCCTTTACTTAATGAGCAACAATGATCAGTTTAGATCGATCATTTTAACTAGGTAATAAACTTGACATGTCCGCACTAAATCGTCCATAAATTTTGGTTTAGAGCTCTGAATGACATGAATCCAATGCCCATGTTATAGCTCAATTTTATATACTGTGACAATATTTAAGACCAAAATAGAAACAACAATGCCTCTAAGTAATCCAATGTATCCCAAACTCTGTAATGCCATGCATTATGCTTCTTTTATAACCCTTTACCCCTGGGCCACTAATGATCTGTTTAGAATGATCATTTTAACTGGCTGATCAACTTGAGAGTTAAAATAACTTTTGATTTAGAGTTCAGAATGACACGAATCCAATACCCACGTTAAGCTAGTTCAATTTTCTTTATTTTGAAAAAAATTTAAGACCGAAATAGAGTTGACAAAGCCTCCAAGTATTTCAATCTATCTCAAACTGTGTGATGTCATGCAGTATACTTCATTTAGAAGCCTTTACTCAAGGAGCCCCAATTATCAGTTTAGAATTATCATTTTAACTGGTCGATCAACTTCACATGTCCGCACTAAATCGTCCGTAATTTTTGATTTAGAGTTCAAAATGCATGAATCCAATGCCAACATTAAGCTAGCTCCACTTTCTATGTTTTGACAAAATTTAAGACCGAATTATCTACGACAAAGCATCCTAGTAATCCAATGCCCACGTTAAGCAAGCTCAATTTCTAAATTGTGGCAAAATTTAAGACCGAAATAGCATTGACAATGCCTCCAAATAATCCAATCTATCCCAAACTGTGTGATGCCATGCATTATACTTCATTTATAAGCCTGTACTCTAGGATAACCAATTATCAGTTAAGAATGATCATTTTAACTGGGCGACCAACTTGACATGTCCTTACTAAAGTGTCCACAACTTTTGATTTAGAGTTCAGAATGCACAAATCCAAAGCAAACGTTAAGCAAGCTCAATTTTATATATTCTGACAAAATTTAGGACCGAAACAGCTATGACAAAGCCTTCTAGTAATCCAATCGATCCCAAACTGCATGATGCCATGCATTATGCTTCAGTTATAAGCTTTTACTCCAGGAGCAACAATGATCAATTTAGAATGATCATTTTAGTTGGCCGATCGACTAGCCATGTCCACACTAATTCGTCTGTAACATTTGATTTAGAATTCAAAATGACACGAATCCAATTCCCACATTAAGGTAGCTCAATTTTCTATATTGTGAAAAAAATTAAAACAAAAATAGCTACGAAAAGGCCCCCAAGTTCTCTAATCTATCCCAAATTGCACGATGTGAGACATTATGCTTTGTTTGTAAGCCTTTAGTCAAGGAGCACAATAATCAATTTAGAATAATAATTTTAACTAGCTGATCAACATGACATGCACGCACTAAATCGTCTTGAAATTTTGATTCAGAGCTCAAAATGACATGAGTCCAACGCCCACATTAAGCTAGCTCAATTTCTATATTGTGACAACATTTGAGACTGAAATAGCTACGACAAAGCCTCGAAGTAATCCAATGTATCCCAAACTATGTGAGGGCATGCATTATGCTTCATTTTTAAGCCTTTACACAAGGAGCACCAAGGATCAGGTTAGAATGATCATTTTTACTGGCCTATCACCTTGACATATCTGCACTAAATAATCCATAATTTTTTATTTAGAGTTCAGAATGACACGAATCCAACACCTACGTTAACTAGGTAAATTTTCTATATTATGATAACATTTGGGAATCAAAGAGCTACGACAAAGCCTCCAAGTAATCCAATGTATCCCAGACTCTGTGATGCTATGCATTATGCTTCCTTTATAAGCCTTTACTCAATGAGCACGAATGATCATTTTAACTTGCCGATCAATTAGACATATCCGCACTAAATCCTCAGTAACTTTGATTTAGAATTCAAAATGACAAGAATCCAACACTCATGTTAAGCTAGCTCAATTCTCTATATTGTGACAAAATTTAATACTGAAATAGCTACAACAACGCATCCAACTAATCCAATCTATCCAGAACTGTGTGATGTAATGCATTATGCTTCATTAATAAACCTTTACACAATGAGCACCAATGATCAGTTTAAAATGATCATTTTCACTAGCTGATCATCTTGACATGTCCGCATTAAATCGTTTTTAACTTTTGATTTAGAGGTCAAAATGACATGAGTCCAACTCCCATGTTAAGGTAGCTCAATTTTCCATATTTGACAACATTTGCTACCAAAAATCTCGAAGTAATCCAATGTATCCCAAACTGAGTGATGCCATGCATTATGCTTCATTTATAAGGCTTTACTCAAAAAGCACCAATTATCAGTTTAGAATTATCATTTTAACATGCCGATAACCTTTACATGTCCGCACTAAATCGTCTGTAACTTTTGATTTAGAGTTTAGAATGACAAGAATCCAACGCCCACGTTAAGCTAGCTCAATTTTCTTCATTTTGAAATAACTTAAGACCGAAATAGCATTGACAAAGCCTCCAAGTATTTCAATCTATCTCAAACTGCTTGATGTAATGCATTATACTTCATTTATAGGCCTTTACTCAATGAGCACTAATTATCAGTTTAGAATTATCATTTTAACTTGTCAATAAACTTTACATGTGCGCATTAAATCATCGGTAACTTTTGATTTAGAGTTCAAAATGACAAGAATCCAATGCCAACGTTAAGCTAGCTCTACTTTCTATGCTATGACAAAATTTAAGATCGAATTAGCATTAACAAAGCCTCTAAGTAATCCAGTCTATCCCAAATTGCGTGACGTCATTTATTATGCTGCTTTTATAACCCTTTACCCAAGGCGCACCAATGATAAGTTTAGAATGATCATTCTAAACTCATCATTGGGGCTCGTTGAGTAAAGGCATATAAATGAAGCATACTGCATAGCATCACACAGTTTGGGATAGATTGAACTACTTGTAGGCTTTGACGTAGCTATTTCGATCTTAAATTTTATCACAATATAGAAAAATGAGCTAACTTAACGTGGGTGTTGGATTCGTGTAATTTTGAACTCTAAGTCAAAAGTTACTAACGATTTAGTGCGGACATGTCAAGTTGATGAGCTAGTTAAAATGATTATTCTAAATTGATCATTGGTGCTCATTGGGCAAATGTTTACAAAGAAGCATATTGCATGTCATCACGCAGTTTGGGATAGATTGGATTAGTTGGAGGCTTTGTCCTAGCTACTTCAGTCTTAAATTTTTTCACAATATGGAGTAAAATGATCATTCTAATATGGTGCTCCTTCATTAAAGACTTATATATGAAGCATAATGCATGGCATCACGCAGTTTGGGATACATTGGATTTATCTTAGCTCTTTCAATTTTAAATGTTGTCATAATATGGAAAATTGATCTAGCTTAACGTGGGCGTTGGATTCATGTTATTTTGAGCTCGAAATTAAGTTAAAGACGATTTAGTTCAGATATGTCAAGTTGGTTAGCTAGTTAAAATGATCATTCTAAACTTATCATTGCTGCTCCTGGAGTAAAGTCTTACAAATGATGTTTAATGCATGCATCACGAAGTTTGGGATAGATTGGATTACTTGGAGTTTTTTCTAGCTATTTAGATCTTAAACTTTTCCACAATATAGAAAATTGAGTTAGCTTAACGTGGGCAATGGATTCGTTTCATTCTTAACGCTAAATCAAAAGTTAGGGACAATATAGTGCGGACCTGTCAAGTTAATCTACCAGTTTAAATGATCATTCTAAACTGATCATTGGTGCTCTTTGATTAAAGGCTTATAAATGAAGTATAATGCATGGCATCACGCAGAGATACATTGGATTACTTGGAGGCTTTGTCTTAGCTCTTTCATTCTCAAATGTTGTCACAATATGGAATTTTGAGCTACCTTAACGTGGGCTTTGGACTCATGTCATTTTGAGCTCTAAACCAATACTTAAAGACGATTTACTGAGGACATGCCAAGTTGACAAGGTAGTTAAAATGATCATTGTAAACTGATCATTGTTGCTCATTGACTAAAAGCGTATAAATGAAGGATAATGCAAAGCATCACGCAGTTCTGGATAGATTGTATTACTTGGTGGCTTTCTAAATGCTATTTGGATCTTAAATTTGGCACACTATAGAAAACTGAGCTAGCTTAACGTAGGTGTTGGATTCGTGTCATTTTGAACTCTAAATCAAAAGTTACAGACGATTTAGTCCGGACATGTTAAGTTGACCGGCCATTTGAAATGATCATTCTAAATTGACCATTGGTGCCCCTTGAGTAAAATCTTATACATGAAGCATAATACATAGCATCACACAGTTTGGGATAGATTTGAGGTTTTGTCATAGCTATTTCATTCCAAATGTTGTCCCAATATGGAAAATTGAGCTAGCTGAACGTAGGTGTTAGATGTGTGTCATTTTGAACTCTAAATCAAATGTTATAGACAATTAGTGTGGCCATATCAAGTTGAACAACCAGTTAAAATGATCATTCTAAATTGATCATTGGTCTTCCTTTATTAAAGGCTTATAAATGAAGCATAATGAATGGCATCACGTAGTTTGCGATACATTGGATTACTTGGAGGCTTTGTTGTAGCTCTTTAGAGTCTTAACTCTTCTCAAAATATGGAAAATTAAGCTAGCTTAACGTGGGCGTTGGATTCATGTCATTTTGAGCTCTAAATCAAAAGTTAAAGACGATTTAGTGCGGACATTTCAAGTTGATCAGATAGTTAAATTGATCTCTCTAAACATACCATAGGTGCTCCTTGAGTAAAGGATTATAAATGAACCATAATGCATGGCATCACGAAGTTTAGGATAGATAAGATTACTTGGAGGCTTTGTCGTAACTATTTTGGTCATAAATTATGTCACAACGTAAAAAATCGAGCTAGCATAACTTGGGGATTGGATTCGTGTACTCTAAACTCTAAATCAAAAGTTAAGGACGATTAGTGCGGACATGAAAAGTTGATCAGCTAGTTAAAATGATCATTCGAAAATGATCATTGGTGGTCATTGAGTAAAGGCGAATAAAGGAAGTATAATGCAAAGCAACATGCAAAGCAACATGCAGTCTGGGATAGATTGTTTACTTTGAGGCTTTGTCGTAGCTATTTTGGTCTTACGTTTTGTCACAATATAGAAAATTGAGTTAGCTTAACGTGGGCGATGGATTCGTTTCATTGTGAACTCTAAATCACAAGTTACGGACAATTTAGTGCGTACATGTCAAGTTGATCGGCCAGTTTAAATGATGATTCTAAAGTGATCATTGGTTCTCTTTGATTAAAGGCTTATAATGAAGCATAAGTCATGACATCACGCAGTTTGACATACATTGGATTACTTGGAGGCTTAACGTGGGCGTTGGACTCATGTCATTTTGAGCTCCAAACCAAAAGTGAAAGACGATTTAGTGCAGACATGTCAAGTTGATCAGTTAGTTAAAATGATCATTCTAAACTGATCATTGGTGCTTATTGGGCAAAGGTTTACAAAGAAGCATAATGCATGGCCTCATGCAGTTTGGGATGGATTGGTTTACTTGGAGGCTTTGTCACAAATACTTCAGTCTTAAATTTTGTCACAATATGCAGTAAAATGATCATTCTAATATGATCTTTGGTGCTCCTTGATTAAAGGCTTATAAATGAAGCAAAATGCATGACATCACATAGATTGGAATACATTGGATTACTTGGAGGCTTTATCGTAGCTCTTTTAGTCTTAATTTTTTTCACAATATGGAAAATTGAACTAGCTTAACGTGGGCGTTTGATTGGTGTTATTTTGAGCTCTAAATCCAAAGTTAAAAACGATTTAGTGTGGGCATGTCAAGTTGATCAGCTAGTTAAAATGATCATTCTAAACTTATCATTGGTGTTCCTTGTGTAAAGGCTTATAAATGAAGCATAATGAATGGCATCACAAAGTTTAAGATAGATTGGATTTTTAAATGCTTTGTCACAATATAGGAATCGAGTTAGCTTGACGTAGGCGATGTATTCGTTTCATTGTGAAATCAAAATCAAAAGTTACGGACAATATAAGGAGAACATGAGTTGATCGGTCAATTTAAATGATCATTCTAAACTGATCATTGGTGCTCCTTGATTAAAAGCTTATAAATGAAGCATAATGCATGGCATCACACAGTTTGAGATACATTGGATTACTTGGAGGCTTTGTTGTAGCTTTTTCAGTCTCAAATGTTATCACAATATGGAAAATTGAGCTAGTTTAACGTGGGCGTTGTACTCATGTCGTTTTGAGCTCTAAGGCAAAAGTTAAAGACGATTTACTGGGGACATGTCAAGTTGACAATCTAGTTAAAATGATCATTTTAAATTGATTATTGTTGCTCATTGAGTAAAGGTGTATAAATGAAGGATAATGCATAACAACACACACTTTGGGATAGATTGGATTACTTGGTGGCTTTCTCAATGCTATTTCGGTCTTAAATTTTTGAACAATATACAAAATTGAGCTAGCTTAACCTGGGTGTTGGATTCGTGTCATTATTAACTCGAAATCAAAATTTACAGACGATTTAGTGAGGACATGTCAAGTTGATCGGCCACTTAAAATGATCATACTAAATTAATCATTGGTGCCCCTTGAGTAAAAGCTCATAAACGAAGCATAATATATAGCATCCTATAGTTTGGAAAAGATTGCATTACTTTTAGGCTTTGTTGTAGCTATTTCATTCTCAAATGTCTTCTCAATATAGAAAATTGAGCTAGCTTAAGGTAAGTGTTGGATTCGTGTCATTTTAAACTCTAAATCAAATGTTAAAGACGATTAGTGCGGGCATATCAAGTTGAACGACCAGTTAAAATGATCATTCTAAATTGATCATTGGTCCTCCTTGATTAAAGGCCTATTAATGAAGCATAATGAATGTTATCACGTGGTTTGGGATACATTGGATTACTTGGAGACTTCATCATAGCTATTTTGGTTTTAATTTTTTCACACTATAGAAAATCGAGCTGGCATCACTTGGGCATTGGATTCGTGTATTCTGAACTCTAAATCAAAAGTTGCAGATGATTAGTGTTGAAATGACAAGTGTATCAGCTAGTTAAAATGATCATTCTAAGCTGATCTTTGGTGTTCCTTAAGTAAATGCTTATAAATGAAGCATAATGCATGGCATCATGCAGTTTAGGATAGATTGAATTCCTTGAAGGCTTTGTGGTAGCTGTTTCAGTCTCAAATGTTATCACAATATAAAAAACTTGTGCTAGCTTAAAGTGGGCGTTGGATTTGTGTCATTTTGAACTCTAAATTAAAAGTTATAGACGATTTAGTGCGGATATGTTAAGTTTATCTACTAATTAAAATGATCGTTCTAAACTGATCATTGGTGATCCTTGGGTAAAGGCTTAGAAATGAAGCATAATGCATGATGTCATGCAGTTTGGGATACATTGGATCACTTGAAGGCTTTGTGGTAGCTTTTTCAGTCTCAAATATTTTCAGAATATATAAAATTAGGGCAGCTTAACGTGGATGTTGGATTCGTGTCATTCTAAACTCTAAATCAAAAGTTATGGACAAATTAGAGCGGACATGTCAAGTTTATCGGCTAGTTAAATTAATCATTCTAAACTGATCATTGATGCTCATTGAGCAAAGGTTTACAAATGAAGCCTAATGCATGGCATCACGCATTTCGAGATAGATTGGATTACTTGGAGGCCTTGTCGTAGCTATTTTGGTCTAAAATTTTGTCACGATATAGAAAATTAGGCAAGATTAACGTGGTCGTTGGATTCATGTCATTCTGAACTCTAAATCAAAAGTTACGAATGATTTTTTGCGGAATGTCAAGGTGATCGTCCAATATATTGGATACTTCGAGGCTTTGTTGTAGCTCTTTAAGACTTAATTGTTGTCACAATATAGAAATTTGAGCTAGATTAACGTGGACGTTGGATTTGTGCCATTCTGAATTCTAAATCAAAAGTTATGAACAATTTTGTATGGACATGTCAAGTTTATCGGCTAGTTAAATTTATTATTCTAAACTGATCTTTGGTGCTTGAGTAAAGTTTTAGAAATGATTTGTTCACAATATAGAAAATTGAGCTAGCATAATGTGGCCATTCGATTCGTGTGATTCTGAACTATAAATCAAAAGTTACGCACGATTTCATACGGACATGTCAAATTTATCCGCTAATTAAACTAATCATTGGTGCTCATTCCGCAAAGGTTTACAAATGAAGTATAATGCATGGTACCACGCAATTTTTGATAGATTGGATTACTAGGAGGCTTTGTCGAAACGATTTCGATAATAAATTTTGTCCTAATATAGGAAATTGAGCTAGCTTAACATCGGCGGTGGATTCAAGCATACCGAACTCTAAATCAAAATTTACGCACGATTTTGTGCGGACATGTCAAGTTTATCAACTAGTTAAATTGATCATTCTAAAATAATCATTGGTGCTCATTGGGCAAAGGTTTACAAAGGAAGCATGATGCATGAAACCACACAGTTTGAGATAGGTTGGATTACTTGGAAGCTTTTTCATAGCTATTGCAGTTCTAAATTAAGCTAGCATAACGTGGGCATTGGATTAGTGTGATTCTGAACTCTAAATCAAAAGTTACGGACGATTTAGTGTGCAGATGTCAAGTTGATTGGCCAGTTAAAGTGATCATTCTAAACTGATAATTCTAAACTAATCATTAGTTCTCCTTGAGTAATGCATGACATCACGTATTTTAGGTTAGATTGGATTACTTGAAGGCTTTATGGTAGCTCTGTCCATTTAAATGTTGTCAGGATGTAAAAAAGTTTAGTTGCGGACATGTCAAGTTTATCGGCTAGTTAAATTGATCATTCCAAAATATTCATTGGTGCTCATTGAGCAAAGGTTTACAAATAAAGATTGATGCATGACACCACACAGTTTGAGATAGATTGGATTGCTTGGAGGGTTTGTCGTAGCTTTTCGGTTCAAAATTTTATCACAATATAGAAAACTGTGCTACCTTAATGTGGGGGTTGGATTTGTGTTATTCTGAACTCTAAATAAAAATCTATAGACATGTCAAGTTGATCCGTCAGTTAAAGTGATAATTCTAAGTTGATAATTCTAAACTAATCATTAGTGCTCCATGAGTAAAGGCTTATAAATGAAGCATAATGCATGGAATCCCGAAGTTTAGGTTGGATTGGATTATTTGAAGACATAATGGTAGCTCTTTCCATTTTAAGTGTTGTAACGATATAGAAAATTGAGCTACCTTAACGTGGGCATTGGATTTGTGTAATTCTGAACTCTATATTAAAAGTTACAGACGATTTAGTGCGTACATGTTAAGTGGATTAGTCAATTAAAATGATAATTCTAAACTGATCATTGGTGCTCCATGAGTAAAGGCTTATAAATGAAACATAAAGCATGTCATCACGCAGTTTGGGATATATTGGATTACTTGGATGCTTTTTCGTAGCTATTTTAGTATTAAATTTTGTCCCAATATATAAAATTGAACTAGCTTAATGTGGGTGTTGGATTCGTGACATTCGAAATTTAAAATCAGAACTTTTTGACAACATGAAACTAAAATCCTGGAGTAAAGGCTTATAAATGAAGCATATTGTATGTCATCACCCTCCATCCTTTGGATAGAAGGGTAGAATTTTAGGTTTTTTCATGTTTTCAAAAAGTTGAACAATGGTTAGTTTGGGATAGATTGGATTACTTTGAGCCTTTGTTGTAGCTTTTTTTAGTCTCAAATGTTGTCACAATAAAAAAATTGAGCTATCTTAATGTGGGCATTGAATTCATTTAATTTTGAACTCTAAATCAAAAATTAAAGACAATTTAGTGCGGACATGTCAAGTTTATCCGCTAGTTTGGGATACATTAGATCTTTGGAGGCTTTAACGTATCTCTTCTGCTCTCAAATGTTCTCACAATAGAGACAATTGAGCTACCTTGACGTAGGCGGTTGATTTGTGTCATTCTGAACTCTAAATCAAAAGTTACGGACGATTTAGTGCAAAAATATCAAGTTGATCGGCCAGTTAAAATGATCACTCTTAACTGATCATTGATGCTCCTTAAGTAAAAGCTTATAAATGAAGCATAATGCATTGTATCACGTAGTTTCAGTTACAATGGATGTTGTGAGCATGGCCAATAAGGAACCACAACCTAAGGAGCAGCTTCAACCAGAGGAAGAAGAAGCCACTAAAGATGCTAAGGAGCAGCTAGAACTAGGGATGTTAAAATGGGTTTATCATTAATGGGTTTTTAGTGGGTACTTACAAATTTAAAAACCCATTTATACCCATTTATTAGAATTAAGAGTAATGGGTTTAAATGGGTATTCATTTAAAACCCATTTATTAAAAGGGTTTTTGCTTTAAAAAAATGTGTACCCTATTAAACCAATTTATATTTTATTTTTGTTTAATCAACAATGATTCAAACAAATATTTTATAATAAGTAATCAATAAATTTTTTAAAAAAATAAAGAATAAAAATCACATTTCAGTAAAAAATACAAAATTATATTTTTAACGTGAAAATACGAAATTTTGTTTTGGCAGGAAAATACGAAATTATTATTTTCTGGAAAAATAATGAATTATGTTTTTGCCAGAAAATACGAAATCACGTTTTTGACAAGTAAATGCAAAATTACATTTTTTGGCGGGAAAATATGAAATTAACAAAAAATACAAAATCATGTTTTTAAAAAAATACATAATCACGTTTTTAGTGGAAAAATGTTGAATTACATTTTGGTGGAAAAATATGAAATTACCTTTTCGACGAAAAAATTTTGAATAACGTTTTTGGCAGAAATTGTTGAATTACGTTTTCGACGAAAAAATATAGAATCACGTTTTGGATGCAAAATGCTTAATTTTTGACAAAAATGTAGAATAATTTCTTGATTGAAAATGAATTTAAACAGAGTGAATTCTAAATAAAGTAACTTTACCCATTATAACATTTAAAAATGTTAGAAAACTCAAATTTCCTATGAATCATATGACAAAAATTCAATATTTTATTTTATTAAAAATATTTTAATATATTTATAAAAAATAATATTTTAACAAATAAATAAAGTTATTACCTATTTGTAAAATAAAAATTACAATACTGTTTTATTAAGAATATAATGGTTATAAATAAATATAAACAAAAAGAAAAAAATATAACTTAAAATGAATTAAATGGGTTAAATGGGTTTGAACGGGTTTAAATGGGTTAGTGTAATTATAAATGGGTATAAATGGGTAACCCTATTAGATCTTATAATAAATGGGTTTTATAGGGTTTGGGGTTTAAATGGGGTGGGTTTTATATAGGGTGGGTTTAAATGCGGTGGGTATACCCATTTTAACATCACTATGTCAAGTTGGTCAGTTACTTAAATGATCATTCTAAACAGATCACTGGTTCTCCTTGAGTTATGGCTTCTAATTGAAACATAATGCATGGCATCATGCAGTTTGGGATAGATTAGATTAATTGGAGGCTTTGTCGTATCTATTTTGGTCTTAAATTTAATCACAATATAGAAATTTAATCAGCTAGTTTTATCAGAGCTATTTTGGTATTAAATTTTGTAACAATATAGAAAATTGAGCTAGCTTAACGTGGGCATTGACTTCGTGTCATTCTAAACTCTAAATAAAAAGTTACAGACGATTTAATGCGGACATCTCAAGTTTATCAGGTAGTTAAATTGATCATTATAAACGGATCATTGATGCTCATTGAGAAAAAAGTTTACAAATGAAGCATAATGCATGGCATCACACAGTTCAGGAAAGAATGGATTACTTCGAGGCTTGGTCATAGCTATTTACTTCTTAAATTTTGTCTAGTATTGAAAATTGAGCTAGCTTAACGTGGGCGTTGGATTCGTGTATTCTGAAGTCTAAATCAAAAGTTACATGCGATTTAGTGCGTACATGTCAAGTGTATCCGCTAGTTAAATTGATTATTCTAAGCTGATCAGTGGTGCTCACTGAACAAACGTTTACAAATGATGCATAATGCATGGTATCACGCAGTTTAGGATAGATTGGACTCCTTGGAGGCTTTTTCATAGCTATTATTGTCTTAGATTTTGTCTCAATATAGAAAATTGATGTAGCTTAACGTGGGCATTGGATTCGCTTTATTTGGAACTCTGAATCAAATGTTACGCATGATTTAGTGCGTACATGTCAAGTTTATCCGCTAGTTAAATTGATCCTTCTAAAATAATTATAATTTTGCTCATTGGGCAAAGGTTTACAAAGAAGCATAATACATGGCACCACATAGTTAGGATAGATTGGATTACTTGTAGGCTTTTTCGTAACTATTTATGTCCTTACTTCTTTCACAATATATAAAATTGAGCTAGCTTAACGTGGGTGTTGGATTCGTATCATTCTGTACTCTAAGTCAAAAGTTACACACTATTTATTGTGTTTATGTCAAGTGTATCAGCTAGTTAAATTGATCATTCTAAACTGATCATTGGTGCTCAGTGAACAAAGGTTTACAAATGAAGCATAATGCATGGCATCACGCAGTTTGGGATAGATTAGATTACTTGGATATTTTTTTGTAGCTATTTTGGTATTAGATTTTGTCCGAATATAGAAAATTGAGCTAGCTTAACATGGGCTTTCGATTCGCTTTATTCGGAACTCTAAATCAAAAGTTACGTACGAGTTAGTGTGGACATGTCAAGTTTATCGCCTAGCTCAATTGATCCTTCTAAAATGATTTTTGGTGCTCATTGGGAAAAGGTTTACAAATGAAGCATAATGCATGGCAGCACGCTGTTTGAGATAGATAGGATTACTTGTATAGTTTATCGTAGCTATTTCGGTCCTAAATTTTTTCAAAAATGTTAAAAATGGAACAAGCTTAACATGGGTGTTGGATTCGTGTTTCTTAATTCTAAATCAAAAGTTACACATAATTTAGTGCGTACATGTCAAGTGTAACAGCTAGTTAAACTGATCATTCTAAACTAATCATTGGTGCTCACTGAGGAAAGGTTAAAAAATGAAGCACAATGCATGGATTCACGTAGTTTGGGATAGATTGGTTTACTTGGAGGCTTATTTGCAGCTATTTTTGTTTTTAAATTTTATCCCAATATAGAAAATTGAGTTAGCTTAACATGGGCGTTTGACTTGCGTCAATCGGAACCCTAAATCAGAAGTTACGCATGTTCTAGTGTGGACATGTCAAGTTTATCAGCTAGTTAAATTGATCATTTTAAAATGATCATTGATGCTCGTGGCACAACACAGTTTGATATAGGTTGGATTACTTGTATGCTTTGTTGTAGCTATTTAAGTTCTAAAGTTTTCACAATATAGAAAATTGAGCTAGTTTAACGTAGTCGTTGGATTCGTGTCATTCTGAACTCTAAATCAAATGTTACGCACGATTTAGTGTGGACTTGTCAACTTTATTGGTTAGTTAATGATCATTCTAAAATGATCATTGGTGCTCATTGTGCAAAGGGTTACAAATGAAGCATAATGCAAGGCATCGCCCTGTTTGGGATATATTGGATTAGTTGTAGGATTTATCGTAACTTTTTTGAATCTTTAATTTTTCACAATATAGAAAATTGAGCTACCTTAACGTGTGAATTGGATTCGTGTCATTCCGAACTACAATTCAAAAGTTACGAATGATTTAGTGCATACATCTCAAGTTTATTGGCTAGATAAAGTGATCATTCTAAACCGATTATTGATGCTCATTGAGAAAAGGTATACAAATGAAACATAATTCGTGGAATCACGCAGCTTGAGATAGATTGAATTACTTGGAGGCTTTATCATAGCTATTTTGGTCTTCAATTTTGTCACAATATAGAAAACTGAGTTAGTTTAATATGGGCATTGGATGCTTGTCATTCCGAACTCTAACTGAAAAGTTACAGATGATTTAGTGCGTACATCTCAAGTTTATCGGCTAGTTAAATTGATCATTCTAAACCGAGCATTGATGCTCGTTAAGCAAAGGTTTACAACTGAAGCATAATGAATGGCATCACGCAATTTGGGATAATTTTAATTACTTGGAGGCTTCTTTGTAGTTATTTCTATCTTAAATTTTGTATTAATATAGAAAATTGAGCTAGTTTAATGTGGGCAATTTATTCGCGTCATTCGGAACTCTAAATAAAAAATTAAGCATGTTTTAGTGTAGACATGTCACGTTTATCGGCTAGTTAAATTGATCATTGTAAAATGATCATTGGTGCTCATTGGGCATAGGTTTACAAATGAAGCATAATGCATGGCACGACGCAGTTTGAGATAGATTAGATTACTTGTAGGCTTTGTCACAGCTATTTAAGTAACAAACTTTTCACAATATAGAAAATTGAGCTAGCTTAACGTAATCGTTAGATTCGTGTCATTCTGAACACTAAATCAAAAATTATGCACGATTTAGTGTGGACATGTCAAGTTTATCGGTTAGTTAAATGGATCATTCTAAAATGATCATTGGTGATCATTGAGCAAAGGTTTACAAATAAAGCATAATGCATGGTATCACGTTGTTTTGGATAGATTGCATTACTTGTAGGCTTTATCTTAGCTATTTCAGTCTTTCATTTTTTAACAATATTGAAAATTGAGCTACCTTAACTTGGGCATTGGATTCGTCTCATTTTAAACTCCAAATCAAAAGTTTCGGACGATTTAGTGCGACATATCAAGTTTATTGGCTAGATAAACTAATCACTCTAAACCAATCATTGATGGTCGTTGAGCAAAGGTACATATGAAGCATAATGCATTGCATCACACAGTTTGGGTTAGATCGGATAACTTGGAGACCTTCTAGTAGCTATTTTGTCTTTAATTTTGTCACAATATAGAAACTTGAGTTACCTTAATATGGGCATTGGATTCGTGTCATTCCGAACTCTAAATCAAAAGTTGCATACGATTTAGTGCGGACATCTCAATTTTATTGGTTAGTTAAATTGATCATTCTAAACCGATCATAGATGCTCGTTGAGCAAAGGTTTACAAATGAAGCATAATGCATGACATCATGCAGTTTGGAATAGAATGGATTACTTGGAGGCTTAGTCGTACCTATTTGAGTCTTTCATTTTTCTTAATACAGAAAATTGAACTACCTTAATGTGGGCATTGCATTCGTGTCAGTCTGAACTACAATTTAAAAGTTACGGACGATGTAGTGCGGACATCTCAAGTTTGTTGGCTAGATAAAGTGATCATTCTAAACCAATCATTGATGCTCGTTGTGCAAAGGTTTGCAATTGAAGCATAATGCATGGTATCACGCAGTTTGGGTTATATTTGATTACTTGGAGGCTTTTTCGTAGCTATTTCGGTCTTCAATTTTGTCACGATATAGAAAATTGAGTTACCTTAATATGGGCATTGGATTCATGTCATTCCGAACTCTAAATAAAAAGTTACGGACGATTTAGTGCGACATCTCAAGTTTATTGGCTAGATAAACTGATCAGTCGAAACTGATCATTGATGTTCGTTGAGCAAGGGTACAAATGAAGCATAATGCATTGCATCACACAGTTAGGGTTAGATTGGATTACTTGGAGGCTTTGTTGTAGCTATTTTGGTCTTTAATTTTGTCACTATATAGAAAATTGAGCTACCTTAACGTGGGCATTGGATTCGTGTCATTTGGAAATATAAATCAAAAGTTACGAACGATTTAGTGCGGACATCTCAATTTTATCGGCTAGTTAAATTGATCATTCTAAACCGATCATAGATGCTCATTGAGCAAATGTTTACAAATGAAGAATAATGCATTGCATCACGCAGTTAGGTATAGATTGGATTACTTGGAATCTTTGTTGTACTTATTTCCATCTTAAAATTTGTCTTGACATAGAAAATTGAGCAAGCTTAACTAGGTGTTGGATTCGTGTATTTTGAACTATAAATGAAGAGTTACAAATGATTTAGTGCGTACATGTCAAGTGTATAGGCTAGATAAATTGATTGTTCTAAACTGATCATTGGTGCTCTCTGAACAAAGGTTTACAAATAAAACATAATGCATGGCATCAAGGAGCTTGGGATAGATTGGATTACTTGGAGGCTTTGTCGTAGCTATTTTCGTCTTAAATTTTTTCTTACTATAGAGATTTTAGAAATCTTAACGTGGGTGTTAGATCCGTGTATTCTGAACTCTAAATCAAAACTTACACACGATTTAGTGCGTACATGTGAAGTGTATCGGCTAGTTAAATTGATCATTCTAAACTAATCATTGGTGCTCACTGAACAAAGTTTACAAATGAAGTATAATGCATGGCATCACGCAGTTTGGGATACATTGGATTACTTGGAGGCTTTTTCGTAGCTATTTTGGTCCCAATAGATAAAATTGAGCTTAACGTGGGAGTGTGATTCGCTTTATTTGGAACTCTAAATCAAAAGGACGCACTATTTAGTGCGGACATGTCAAGTTTATCGGCTAGTTAAATTGATCCTTCTAAAATGATCATAGGCACCCGGTTGGCAGAGGTTTACAAATGAAGCATAATACATGGAACCACGCAGTTTGATATAGATTGGATTACTTGTAGGCTTTGTTATAGCTATTTCCATCACAAAATTTTCACAATAAACAAAATTGAGCTAGATTAACGATGGCGTTGGATTCGTATAGTTTTGAACTCTAAATCAAAAAATTACGCAAGATTTAGTGTGGACATGTCAAGTTTAACGGTTAGTTAAACTAATCATTCTAAACTAATCATTGGTGCTCACAGAGCAAAGGGTTACAAATGAAGCATAATACATGGATTCACGCACTTTGGGATAGATTGGTCTACTAAGGCTTTTGTAGCTATTTTTATCTTAAATTTTATCTCAATATAGAAAATTGAGTTAGCTTAACATGGGCGTTAGATTCGCTTCAATTGGAACTCTAAATCAAAAGTTATGCACGTTTTAGTGCGGAAATGTCAAGTTTATATGCTAGTTAAACTGATCATTTTAAAATGATCATTGGTGCTCATTGGGCAAAGGTTACAAATGAAGCATAATGCATGGCACCACACAGTTTTTGATAAATTGGATTATTTGTTGGATTTGTGATAGCTATTTCAGTCCTATATTTTTCACAATATCGAAAATTGAGCTAGCTTAACTAGGTGTTGGATTCATGTATTTTGAACTCTACATAGAGAGTTACAGATGATTTAGTGCGTACATGTGAAGTGTATCGCCTAGTTAAATTGATTATTCTGTACTGATCATTGGTGATCAGTGAACAAAGGTTCACAAATGAAACATAATGAATGGCATCAAGCAGCTTCAGATAGATTGGATTACTTGGAGGCTTTGTCGTAGCTATTTCCCTCTTAAATGTTTTTCTTAACATAGAGATTTAAGCAAGCTTAACGTGGGCGTTGGATTCGTGTATTCTGAACTCTAAATCAAAAGTTACACACGATTTAGTGCGTACATGTCAAGTGTATTGGCTAGTTAAATAGATCATTCTAAACTGATCATTGTTGCTCACTGAACAAAGGTTTACAAATGAAGCATAATGCATGGCACCATGCAGTTTGGGACAGATTGGATTACTTGGAAGCTTTTTCATAGCTATTTTGGTCTTAGTCTTTTTTTCAAAAAGAGAAAATTGAGCTAGATTAACGTGGGCGTTGGATTCGCTTTATTCGGAACTCTAAATCAAAAGTTACGCCCTATATAGTGTGGACACGTTAAGTTTTTTGGCTAGTTAAAATGGTCCTTCTAAAATGATCATTGGTACTCGTTGGGCAAAGCTTTACAAATGAAGCATAATGCATGGCACCATACAATATGATATAGATTGGATTACTTGTAGGATTTGGCGTACCTATTTCCGTTGTAAATTGTTCACAATATACAAAATTGAGCTAGCTTAACGTAGGTGTTGGAATCGTGTCATTCTGAACTCTAAATCTAAAGTTACACACGATTTAGTGCGTACATGTCAAGTTCATCGTTTAGTTAAATTGATAATTCTAAAATGATCATTGGTTCTCGTTGAGCAAAGGTTTACAAATGAAGCATAATGCATGGCACCACGCAGTTTAAGATATATTGGTCTACTTGGAGGCTTTTGTAGCTATTTTGGTCTTAAATTTTGTCCCAATATAGAAAATTAAGTTAGATTAACATGGACATTTGATTCTCTTAAATTGGACTCTAAATCAAAAGTTATGCACGTTTTAGTGCGGAAATGTCAAGTTTATAGGTTAGTTAAATTGATCATTTTAAAATAATCTTTGTTTCTCATTGGGAAAAGGTTACAAATGAAGCATAATGCACGGCACCACACAGTTTGAGATAGATTGGATTATTTGTAGGCGTTGTCATAGCTATTTCAGCCCTATATTTTTCACAATATAGAAAATTGTGGTAGCTTAACTAGTTGTTGGATTCATGTATTTTGAACTCTAAATCAAGAGTTAGAGACGATTTAGTGCGTACATGTCAAGTGTATCGGCTAGTTTAATTGATTATTCTACACTGATCATGGGTGCTCACTGAACAATGGTTTACAAATGAAACATAATGCATGGCATCAAGCAGCTTGGGATAGATTGGATTACTTGGAGGCTTTGTCGTAGCTATTTATGTCTTAATTTTTTTCTTAACATAGAGATTTGAGCAAGCTTAACGTGGGCGATGGATTCGTTTATTCTGAACTCTAAATCAAAAGTTACACAAGATTTATAGTGTACATGTCAAGTGTATTGGCTAGTTAAATAGAACATTCTAAACTGATCATTGGTGCTCACTGAACAAAGGTTTACAAATGAAGCATAATGCATGGCACCACGCTGTTTGGGACAGATTAGATTACTTGGAGGCTTTTATGTAGCTATTTTGGTCTTAGAGTTTTTTCAGAAAGAGAAAATTGAGCTAGCTTAATGTGGGCGTTGGATTCACTTTATTCTAAGCTCGAAATCAAAAGTTGCGCACGACTTAGTGCGTATATGTCAAGTTTATCGGTTAGTTAAATTGATCATTCTAAAATGATCATTGGTTCTCATTGAGCAAAGGTTTACAAATGAAGGATAATGCATGGCACCACGAAGTTTATGATATATTGGATTACTCGTAGGCTTTGTCATAGATATTGCGGTCCTAAATTTCTTCACAACATAGAAAATTAAGCTAGCATAACGTGAGCGTTGGATTCATGTCATTCTCAATTCTAAATCAAATGTTAAGTACGATTTAGTGCGGACATGTCTGGTTTATCATCTAGTTAAATTGATCTTTCTAAGATAATAATTGGTGCTCATTGGGCAAAGGTGTACAAATGAAGCATAATGCATGGCATCACGCAGTTTGGGATAGATTGGATTACTTGGATGCTTAATCGTAGCTATTTCTGTTTTCAATTTTGTCACAATATAGAAACTTGAGCTAGCTTAATGTGGGCATTGGATTCATGTCATTATGAACTCTAAATCAAAAGTTACGGATGATTGAGTGTGTACATGTCAAGTGTATCGGCTAGTTAAATTGATCATTCTAAACTGATCATTGGTGCTTAGTGAGCAAAGGTTTACAAATGTAGCATAATGCATGACATCACGCAGTTTAGGGTAGATTGGATGATGTGGAGTATTTGTCGTAGCTATTTTTGTCTTAAATTTTGTCCCAATATAGGTAATTGAGCTACCTTCACATGGACATTGGATTTGTGTCATTCGAAAGTCTAAATCAAAAGTTACAGACGATTTAGTGAGGATATGTAAAGTTTATTGGCTAGTTGAATTGATCATTCTAAAATTATCATTGGTGCTCATTGAGTAAAGGTTTACAAATGAAGCACAATGCATGTCATAACGCAGTTCGGGATAGATTGGATTACTTGGAGGTTTTGTCGTAGCTATTTTGGTATTAAATTTAGTCGTAGCATAGAAAATTGACCTAGCTAAACGTGGGCATTGGATTTGTGTCATTCTGAACTCTAAATCAAAAGCTACAAACGATTTAGTGCGGACATGTCAAATTTATCAGCTAGTTGAATTGATCATTTCGGAGGCTTTGTGAGAGTTATTTTGGTCTTAAATTTTGCCACAATATAAAAATTTGAGCTAGCTTTACTTGAGTGTTGGATTCGTGGTATCTGATCTCTAAATAAAAAGTTACAGACGATTTAGTATGGACATGACAAGTTGACAAGGTTGTTAAAATGATCATTTTAAACTGATCACTGGTGCTCACTGGACAAAAGTTTACTAATGAAGCATAATTCATGGCATCACGCGATTTGGGAAAGAATGGATTACTTGGAGGCTTTGTCATCGCTAGTTCATTCTTAAATTTTGTATCTTAAATTTTGTAACAATATGGAAATATGAGCTAGCCTTTCGTGGGTGTTGGATATGTGGCACTCTGAACTCTAAATCAAAAGTTACAGACGATTTAGGCGGACATAACAAGTTGATAAGCTTGTTAAAATGATCATTCTTAACTGAGCTAGCTTAACGTGGGCATTGGATTCGTGTCATTCTGAATTCTAAGTCAAAAGTTATGGACAATTTAGTGCGGACATGTCAAGTTGATCGGGCAGTTAAAGTGATCATTCTAAACTGATAATTCTAAACTAACCATTAGTGCTCCATGAGTAAAGGCTTATAAAATAAGCATAATGCATGGCATCACGCAGTTTGGATTATTTGAATGCTTTTGTAGCTCTTTCAGTTTTCAATGTTTTCACAATATATAAAATTGAGGTTGCTAACGTGGGCATTGGATTCGTGTCATCATGCACTCTAAATCAAAAGTTACAGACGATTTAGTTGGGACATCTCAAGTTTATTGCCAAGTTAAATTGATCATTCAAAACTGATCACTCTTGCTCATTGAGCAATTGTTTACAAAGGAAGCATAATGAATGACATCACACATTTTGGGAAAGATTGGATTACTTGGAGGCTTTTGTAACTTTTTTGGTCTTAAAATTGGTTATAATATTGAAAATTTAGCTAGCTTAACGTGGACTTTGGATTCGTGTCATTCTGAACTATAAATCAAAAGTTACAGACGATTTAGTGTGTACATGTGATGTGTATTAGCTAGTTAAATTGATAATTCTGAACTAATCACTGGTGCTCACTAGACAAAGGTTTACAAAGGAAGCATAATGCATGGCATCACGCAGTTTGGAAAAGATTTGATTACTTGGAGGCTTTGTCGTAGCTATTTTGGTCTTAAATTTTGATGCAATATAGAAAAATTGAGCTAGCTTAACATGGGCATTGGATTCGTGGCATTCGGAACTCCAAATCAAAAGTTACGCACGCTTTCTTGCGGACATGTCAAGTATATTGGCTAGTTAAATTGATCATTCTAAAATTATCATTGGTGATAATTGGAAAAGGTTTACAAATGAAGCATAATGCATGGCACCACACAGTTTGGGATAGATTGGATTACTCGGAGTCTTTGCAAGAGTTACTTCGGTCTTAAAATATTTCATTATAGAAATTTGAGCTAGGTATACTTAGGGTGTTGGATTCGTGGAATCTGAACTCTAAATCATTAGTTACGGACGATTTAGTAAAGACATGACAAGGTGGTCGGGTTGTTAAAACAATCAATTTAAACTTATCATTGGTGCTCATTGACCAAAGGTTTACAAATGAAGCATAATGCATGGTACCACGCAATTTGAGATAGATGGGATTTCTAAAGGCTTTGTCGTAGATATTTTGGTCCTTAATTTTTTCACAATATAGAAAAATGAGCTAGCTTAACGTGGGTGTTGGATTCGTGTCATTCGGAACTCTAAATCAAAAGTTACGGACGATTTAGTGCGAACATGTCAAGTTGATCAGGCAGTTAAAGTGATCATTCTAAACTGAAAATTTTAAACTAATCATTAGTGCTCCTTGAGTAAAAGCTTATAAATGAAGCCTAATGTATTGCATCATGCAGTTTAGGTTAGATTGGATTACATGAAGGCTTTTGTAGCTCTTTCAGTTTTCAATGTTCTCACAATATAGAAAATGAGCTAGCTAATGTGGGGATTGGATTCGTGTCATCCTGAACTCTAAATCAAAAGTTAAAGACGACTTAGTGCGGACATCTCAAGTTTATTGCCTAGTTAAATTGATCATTCTAAGCTAATCAAAGATGCTCTTTGAGCAGGCTTTGTCAGAGTTATTTCATTCTTAATTTTGTCACAATATAGATATTTGAGCTAGCTTTATTTGGGTGTTGGATTCGTGGCATTCTGAACTCTAAATCAAAAGTTACGGATGATATAGTACGGACATTACAAGTTGATCGTCTTGTTGAAATGATAATTCTAAATTGATCATTGGTGGTCACTAAGCTTAAATGAAGCATAATGCATGGCATTATTTCGGAGTTATTTCCAGAGTTATTTTGGTCTTAAAATTTTCATTATAGAAATTTTAGCTAGCTATACTTGGGTGTTGGATTCGTGGAATCTGAACTCTAAATCATAAGTTACAGACGATTTAGTATAGACATGACAAGGTGGTCGGGTTGTTAAAAAATCAATTTAAACTGATCATTGGTGCTTACTGAGCAAAGCTTTATAAATGAAGCATAATGCATGGTACCACGCAGTTTGAGATAGATGAGATTTCTTAAAGGCTTTGTCATAGATATTTTGGTCATTAATTTTTTTCACAATATAGAAAATTGAGCTAGCTTAACGTGGGTGTTGGATTCGTGTCGTTCGGAACTCTAAATCAAAACTTACGGACGATTTAGTGCGAACATGTCAAGTTGATCGGGCAGTTAAAGTGATCATTCTAAACTTAAAATTTTAAACTAGTCATTAGTGCTCCTTGACTAAAGGCTTATAAATGAAGCCTAATGCATGGCATCATGCAGTTTAGGTTAGATTGGATTACATGAAGGCTTTTGTAGCTCTTTCAGTTTTCAATATTTTCACAATATAGAAAATGAGCTAACTAATGTGGGGATTGGATTCGTGTCATCCTGAACTCTAAATCAAAAGTTAAAGACGACTTAGTGCGGACATCTCAAGTTTATTGCCTAGTTAAATTAATCATTCTAAGCTAATCAATGATGCTCATTGAGCAGGATTTGTCAGAGTTATTTCATTCTTAATTTTGTCACAATATAAAGATTTGAGCTAGCTTTATTTGGGTGTTGGATTCGTGGCATTTTGAACTCTAAATCAAAGTTACGGATGATATAGTACGTACATGACAAGCTGATCGGCTTGTTAAAATAATCATTCTAAATTGATCATTGGTGGTCACTAAGCAAAGGTTTACAAATGAAACATAATGCATGGTACCACGCAGTTTGAGATAGATTGGATTTCTTGGAGGCTTCGCGTAGCTATTTCGGTCCTTAATTTTTTCAAAATATAGAAAACTGAGCTAGCTCAACGTGGGTATTGGATTCATGTTATTATGAACTCTAAATGAAGAGTTAAGGAAGATTTAGTGCAAACATGTCAAGTGGATCGGCCAGTTAAAGTGATCATTCTAAACTGATAATTCTAAACTAATCATTAGTGCTCCTTGAGTAAAGACTTTTAAATGAAGCATAATGCTTGCCATCATGCAGTCTAGGTTTGATTGGGTTACTTGAAGGCTTTGTGATACCTCTTTCAATATTGAGGTACCTTAACGTGGGCATTGGATTCGTTTAATTCCAAACTCTACTTCAAAAGTTACAGACAATTTTATTGCGTAAATGTCAAGTTGATGGGCAAGTTAAAATGATCATTCTGAACTTATCATTGGTGCTCCTTGATTAAACGACTTATAAATCATGCATAATGCATGACAACACGCAAATTGGGATAGATTGGATTACTTGGAGGCATTGTCGAAGCTCTTTTAGTCTCAAATGTTTTCACAATATGGAAACTTGAGGTAGCTTAACGTGGGCATTGGATTTGTGTCATCCGGAACTCTAAATCAAAGTTAAACACGATTTAGTGCGGACACATCAAAATTATCAACTAGTAAAATTGATCTTTCTAAAATAATCATTGGTGCTCATTGAGCAAAGGTTTACAAATGAAGCATAATGCATGACACCACGCAGTTTGAGATAGATGGGATTAGTTGGAGGTTTTGTCGTAGCTATTGCAGTCCTAAAATTTTTTTACAATATAGTAAATTGAGCTACCTTAACGTGGTCGTTGTATTCGAGTGATTCTGAACTCTAAATCAAAAGTTAAGGACGTTTTAGTGCGGAAATGTCAAGTTGATCAGCTAGGTAAAGTTATCATTCTAAACTGATAACTCTAACCTAATCATTAGTGCTCCTTGAGTAAAGGCTTATAAATGAAGCATAATGCATGGAAGGCAGTTTAGGTTAAATTGGATTATTTAGCTTTATGGTAGCTGTTTCCGTTTTAAATGTTATCACGATATAGAAAATTGAGCTAGCTTAACGTGGGCATGGAATTCGTGTCATTGGGAACTTTAAATCAAAACTGACGCACGATTTAGTGCGTACATGTCAATTTTATCGGCTAGTTAAATTGATCATTCTAAAATGATCATTGGTCCTCATTGAGCAAAGGTTTACAAATGAACCATAATTCGTAGCACCACGTAGTTTGAGACAGATTGAATTACTTGGAGGCTTTGTCGTAGCTATTTTGGAGCTAAAATTTTTCACAATATAGAAAACTGAGCGTGGTCGTTTTCTTAACGCGGTCGTTGGATTCGTGTCACTCTAAACTCGAAATCAAAAGTTACGGACAATTTAGTGACAACATGTCAAGTTGATTGGCCAGTTAAAGTGATCATTCTAAACTGATGATTAGTGCTCCTTAAGGAAACGCTTATAAATGAAGCATAATGCATGGCATAACGCTGTTTAGGATAGATTGGATTATTTGAATGCTTTGTGGTAGCTCTTTCTGTTTTCAATGTTGTCAAAATTTAGAAAATTGTGCTATCCTTAACGTGGGCATTGGATTCGTGTCATTTTGAACTCTAAATCAAAAGTTAAGTATGATTTAGTGCGGACATCTCAAGTTTATCGGCTAGTTAAAATTGATCATTCTAAACTGATCATTAGGGCTCATTGAGCAACTGTTTACAAATAAAGCATAACGCATGGCATCACGAAGTTTGGGAAAGAATGGATTACTTGAAGGCTTTGCGCATCTACTTTGGTCTTAAATTTTGTCACATTATAGAAATTTGTACTAGCTTTACTTGGGTGTTGGATTCGTGACACTATGAACTCTAAATCAAAAGTTACCGACGATTTAGTGCGGACATCTCAAACTTATTGGCTAGTTAAATAGATCATTCTCAATTGATCATTGATGTTCATTGAGCAAAGGTTTACAAATGAAACATAATGCATCGCATCACGCAGTTTGGAAAAATGGATTACATGAAGGCTTTGTTGTTGCTATTTTCGTCATAAATTTTGTCACAATATAGAAATTTAAGCTAGATTTACTTGGTTGTTGGATTCGTGGTACTCTGAACTCTAAATCAAAAGTGTTGGATGATTTAGTGTAGACATCACAAGTTGATCGGCCTTTTAAAATGATCATTCTAAACTGATCATTGGTGCTCACTGAGCAAAGGTTTACAAATGAAGCATAATGCATGGCATCACACAGTTTTGGATAGACGGGATTACTTGGAGGATTTTTAGTAGCTATTTCAGTCCTAAATTTGTTCACAATATAGAAAACTGAGATACCTTAACATGGGTGTTGGATTTGTGTGATTCTGAACTCTAAATCAAAAGTTACGCACGATTTTGTGCAGATACGTCAAGTTTATTGGCTAGTTAAATTGATTATTCTAAAATGATAATTAGTGCTCATTGAGCAAAGGTTTAAAAATGAATCATAATGCATGACAGCACTCATATTTTGATAAATTTGATTACTAGGAGGCTTTCTCATAGCTATTTCGGTCTTAAATTTTGTCCCAATATTGAAAATTGAACTAACTTAATGTCGGCGTTGGATTCGTGTCATTTGGAACTCTAAATCAAAATTTATGCACGATTTTGTGGGAATATGTAAAGTTGATCGGTCAGTTAAGGTGATAATTATAAACTAATCATTAGTGCTCCTAGAGAAAAAGCTTATAAATGAAGCATAACGCATGGCATCATGAAGATTAGGTTAGATTGGATTACTTGAAGGCTTTATGGTAGCTCTTTCCATTTTAAATGTTGTCACGATATAGAAAATTAAGCTAGCTTAACGTGGGCGTTGGATTCGTGTCATTCCAGAGTCTAAATCAAAAGTTACGGACAATTTAGTGCGGAAATGTCAAGTTGATCGGCCAATTAAAGTGATCATTCTAAACTGATCATTAGTGCTCCTTAAGTAAAGGTTTATAAATGAAGCATAATGCATGGTATCACTTAGTTTAGGATAGATTGGATTACTTGAAGGCTTTGTGGTAGCTCATTCCGTTTAAAATGTTGTCATAATATATAATATTGAGCTAGCTTAATATGGGCATTGGATTCGTGTGATTCCGAACTCTAAATCAAAAGTTACGGATGATTTAGTGCAAGCATCTCAAGTTCAACTGCTAGTTAAATTCATCATTCTAAAATAACCATTGGTGCTCATTGAGCAAAGGTTTACAAATGAAGCATGATGCTTGACACCACGCAGTTTGAGATAGATTGGATTACTTGAAGGCTTTGTCGTAGCCATTTTGGTCCTAAATTTCTCCACAATATAGAAAATTTAGCTAGCGTAACGTGGCATTGGATTCTTGTGATTATAAACTCTAATTAAAAAGTTACCAAAAATTTAATGTGGACATGTCAAGTTGATTGACCATTTGAAGTGATCATTTTAAACTAATAATTCTAAACTAACCATTAGTACTCCTTGAGTAAAAGATTATAAATGAAGCATAATGCATGGCATCACGCAGTTCAGGATAGATTGGAGTACTTGAAGGCTATGTTATAGCTCTTTCCGTTTTAAATGTTGTCACAATATAAAAAATTGAGCTACCTTAACATTGGGATTGGATTCGTATAATTCTGAAATCTACATCAAAAGTTACCGACAATTTAGTGCGTACATGTCAAGTTGATCGGCCAGTTAAAATGATCATTCTAAACTGATCATCGGTGCTCCTTGAGTAAAGGCTTATAAATGTAGCATAATATCTGGCGTCACGCAGTTTGGGATAGCTTGGATTACTTGGAGGCTTTGTGATAGCTATTTTGGTATTAAATTTTGTCACAATATAGAAAATTGAGCTAGCTTAACCTGGGCATTGGATTTGTGTCATTCTGAACTCTAAATTAAAAGTTACAAATGATTGTCAGACATCTCAAGTTTATCAGCTAGTTAAATTGATCATTCCAAACTGATCATTGATGCTCATTGAGAGATGGTTTACTGATGAAGAATAATGCATGGCATCACGCAGTTTGGGAAAGAATGGATTACTTAAAGTCTTTGCCTATATATTTTGGTCTTCAATTTTGTCACAATATTGAAATTTGTGCTAGCTTTACTTGGGTATTGTATTCGTGGCACAATGAACTTTAGATCAAAAGTGTTGGATGATTTAGTGTAGACATCACAAGTTGATCGGCCTTTTAAAATGATCATTCTAAACTGATCATTGGTGCTCACTGAGCAAAGGTTTACAAATGAAGCATAATGCATGGCATCACACAGTTTTGGATAGACGGGATTACTTGGAGGATTTTTAGTAGCTATTTCAGTCCTAAATTTGTTCACAATATAGAAAACTGAGATACCTTAACATGGGTGTTGGATTTGTGTGATTTTGAACTCTAAATCAAAAGTTACGCACGATTTTGTGCAGATACGTCAAGTTTATCGGCTAGTTAAATTGATTATTCTAAAATGATAATTAGTGCTCATTGAGCAAAGGTTTAAAAATGAATCATAATGCATGACAGCACTCATATTTTGATAGATTTGATTACTAGGAGGATTTCTCATAGCTATTTCGGTCTTAAATTTTGTCCCAATATTGAAAATTCAACTAACTTAATGTCGGCGTTGGATTCGTGTCATTTGGAACTCTAAATCAAAATTTATGCACGATTTTGTGGGGATATGTAAAGTTGATCGGTCAGTTAAGGTGATAATTATAAACTAATCATTAGTGCTCCTAGAGAAAAAGCTTATAAATGAAGCATAACGCATGGCATCATGAAGATTAGGTTAGATTGGATTACTTGAAGGCTTTATGGTAGCTCTTTCCATTTTAAATGTTGTCACGATATAGAAAATTAAGCTAGCTTAACGTGGGCATTGGATTCGTGTCATTCCAGAGTCTAAATCAAAAGTTACGGACAATTTAGTGCGGAAATGTCAAGTTGATCGGCCAGTTAAAGTGATCATTCTAAACTGATCATTAGTGCTCCTTAAGTAAAGGTTTATAAATGAAGCATAATGCATGGTATCACTTAGTTTAGGATAGATTGGATTACTTGAAGGCTTTGTGGTAGCTCATTCTGTTTAAAATGTTGTCATAATATAGAATATTGAGCTAGCTTAATATGGGCATTGGATTCGTGTGATTCCGAACTCTAAATCAAAAGTTACGGACGATTTAGTGCAAGCATTTCAAGTTCAACTGCTAGTTAAATTCATCATTCTAAAATAATCATTGGTGCTCATTGAGCAAAGGTTTACAAATGAAGCATGATGCTTGACACCACGCAGTTTGAGATAGATTGGATTACTTGGAGGCTTTGTCGTAGCCATTTTGGTCCTAAATTTTTTCACAATATAGAAAATTTAGCTAGCGTAACATGGCATTGGATTCTTGTGATTATAAACACTAATTAAAAAGTTACCAAAAATTTAATGTGGACATGTCAAGTTGATTGACCATTTTAAGTGATCATTTTAAATTAATAATTCTAAACTAACCATTAGTACTCCTTGAGTAAAAGATTATAAATGAAACATAATGCATGGCATCACGCAGTTCGGGATAGATTGGAGTACTTGAAGGCTATGTTATAGCTCTTTCCGTTTTAAATGTTGTCACAATATAGAAATTTGAGCTACCTTAACATGGGGATTGGATTCGTATAATTCTGAAATGTACATCAAAAGTTACCGACAATTTAGTGCGTACATGTCAAGTTGATCGGCCAGTTAAAATGATCATTCTAAACTGATCATCGGTGCTCCTTGAGTAAAGGCTTATAAATGTAGCATAATATCTGGCATCACGCAGTTTGGGATAGCTTGGATTTCTTGGAGGCTTTGTGATAGCTATTTTGGTATTAAATTTTGTCACAATATAGAAAATTGAGCTAGCTTAATGTGGGCATTGGATTTGTGTCATTCCGAACTCTAAATTAAAAGTTACAGATGATTGTCAGACATCTCAAGTTTATCAGCTAGTTAAATTGATCATTCCAAACTGATCATTGATGTTCATCGAGAGATGGTTTACTGATGAAGAATAATGCATGGCATCACGCAGTTTGGGAAAGAATGGATTACTTAAAGTCTTTGCCTAGATATTTTGGTCTTCAATTTTGTCACAATATAGAAATTTGTGCTAGCTTTACTTGGGTATTGTATTCGTGGCACTATGAACTCTAGAGCAAAAGTTACGGACGACTTAGTGCGGACATGACAAGTTGATCAGCTTGTTAAAATGATCATTCTAATCTGGTCATTGGTGCTCACTGTGCAAAGGTTTACAAATGAAGCATTATGCATGGCATCACGCTGTTTCGGATAGATGGGATTACTTGGAGGCTTTGTCATAGCTCTTTCGATCCTAAAGTTGTTCACAATATAGAAAATTGAGTTAGCTTAATGTGGGCGTTGAATTCATGTGATTCAAAACTCTAAATCAAAAGTTACGCATGATTTCATTCAGACATTTTAAGTTTATTGGTTTGTTAAATTGATCATTGTAAAATGATTATTGGTGCTTATTGAGTAAAGGTTTACAAATGAAGCATAATGTGTGGCACGAGGCAGTATGTGATAGGTTGGATTACTAGGAGGCTTTGTCATAGTTATTTTGGTCTTAATTAAAGTTTGTCCCAATATTGAAATTTTAGATAGCTTAACGTCGGCGTTGGATTCGTGTCATTCAGAACTCTAAATCAAAAGTTACGCATGATTTAGTGCGGAAATTTCTGGTTTGACAGGTAGTTAAATTGATCATTCTAAACTAATCATCGGTGCTCGCTGAGCAAAGGATTACAAATGAACCATAATCCATGGAATCACGCAGTTTAGGATAGACTGGTCTACTTGGAGGCTTTTTTGTAGTTATTTCAGTCTTAAATTTCGTCCTAATATAAAAAAATGGAGCTAGCTTAACGTGGGCATTTGATTCGCATTTTTCGGAACTCTAAATAAAAAATTACGCACGTTTTAGTTCGGACATATCAAGTTTATCAGCTAGTTAAATTGATCATTTAAAATGACCATTGATACTCATTGGCAAAGGTTTATGGCACCACGCTGTGTGAGATAGATTAGATTACTTGTAGGCTTTGTCGTAACTGTTTCAGTCAAAAAAAATTTCATAATATAGAAAATTGAGGTAGCTTAATGTAGTCATTGGATTCGTGTCATTCTGAACTCTAGATTAAAAGTTATGCATGATTTAGTGCGGACATGTCAAGTTTCTCGCTTAGTTAAGTTGATCATTCTAAAATGATCATTGGTGATCATTGAGAAATGATTTAGAAATGAAGCATAATGCATGTCATCACGCAGTTTTAGAATATATCGGATTACTTGTAGGCTTTATCGCAACTATTTCAATCCTTAATTTTGTCACAATATAGAAAATTAAGCTACCTTAACGTGGGTATTGCAATCGTGTTATTCTAAACTCATAATCAAAAATTACGGATGATTTAGTGCGGACATCTCAAGTTAATCGGCTAAACCGATCATTGATGCTAGTTGAGCAGAGGTTTACAAATGAAGCATAATACATAGCATCACGCAGCTTGGGATAGATTGAATTGTTTGGAAGCTTTATCATAGCTATTTCGATCTTAAATTTTGTTACAATATAGAAAATTGATCTAGCTTAATATGGGATTTGGATTCGTGTTATTCTGAACTCTAAATCAAAAGTTGTGGATGATTTAGTACAGACTTCTCAGTTTATAGGCTAGTTAAATTGATCATTGTAAACCGATCAATAATGCTCATTAAGCAAAGGTTTACAAATGAAACATAATGAATGGCATCACACAGTTTGGGATAGATTGGATTACTTCGAGGCTTTGACGTAGTTATTTGCGTCTTTAATTTTGTCTTGATATAGAAAATTGAGCTAGTTTAACGTGGGCGTTCGTTGGATTCTTGTGTTCTGAACTCTAAATCAAAAGTTGCACACGATTTATTGTGTACATGTCAAGTGTACCGGCTAGTTATATTGATAATGCTAAATTGATCATTGGTGCTCACTGAACAAAGGTTTACAAATGAAGCATAATGCATGGCATCACGCAGTTTGGGATAGATTGAATTACTTGGAGGCTTTGTCGTTGCTTTTTCTGTCATAAATTCTGTCTTAATATAGAAAATTGAGCCAGCTTAACATGGGCGTTTGATTCGTGTATTCTGAATTCTATATCAAAAGTTACCCATGGTTTAGTGCATACATGTCAAGTGTATCGGCTAGTTAAATTGATCATTCGAACCTGATCATTGGTGCTCACTGAACAAAGGTTTGCAAATGAAGCATAATACATGGTATCACGCAGTTTGGGATAGATTGAATTACGCGGAGGCTTTTTCCTAGCTATTTCGGTCTTAGTCTTTGTCCTAATATAGCAAATTGAGCTACCTTAATGTGGGCATTGGATTCACTTCATTCAGAGCTTTATATCAAAGGTTACGCACGATTTAGTGTGGACCTGTCAGTTTTCTCGACCAGTTAAATTGATCCTTCTAATATGACCATTGGTGGTCATTGGGCAAAAGTTTAAAAATGAAGCATAATGCATGGCACCACGTAGTTTGAGATAGATTGGATTACTTGTAGACTTTGTGGTAGCTATTTCGGTCCTAAATGTTTTCACAATATATAAGATTAGCTTAACATGGGCGTTCTTTCAGTCCTACATGAGTCGTGTCCTTCTAAACTCTAAATCCAAAGTTATGCACGATTTAGTGCGGACATGTCAAGTTTATCGGCTAGTTAAATTGATCATTATAAAATAATCATTGGTATTGAGCAAAATTTTACAAAAGAAGCATAATGCATGGCATCACAAAGTTTGGGATAGACTGGATTACTAAGAGGCTTCATCGTAGCTATTTTGGTTTTAAATTTTGTCACAATATAGAAAACTGAGCTAGCTTATATGGGCATTAGATTCGTGTCATTCTGAACTCTAAATCAAAAGTTACGTACGTGTGGACATCTTAAGTTTATCGGCTAGTTAAATTGATCATTCTAAACCGATCATTGATTCTCATTGAGCAAAGGTTTTCAAATGAAGCATAATGCATGGTGTCACGCAGTTTCGGATAGATTAGATTATTTGGAGGCTTTGTCGTAGCTATTTCCGTCTTAAATTTTGTCTTAATATAGAAAATTAAGCTAGCTTAACGTGGAAGTTGGATTCTTGTATTCTGAACTCTAAATCAAAAGTTACACACGATTTAGTGCGTAAATGTCAAGTGTATCGGCTAGATAAATTGATTATGCTAAATTAATCATTGGTGCTCACTGAACAAAGGTTTATAAATGAAGCATAATACATAGTATTACGCAGTCTGGGATAGATTGGATTACTTGGAGGCGTTTTCCTAGCTATTTCGGTCTTAGATTTTCTCCCAATATAGAAAATTGTGATAGCTTAATGTGGTCATTGGATTCGCTTCATTCAAAACTCTATCTCTAGAATTACGCATGATCTAGTTCGTACACGTCAAGTTTATAGGCCAGTTAAATTGATGCTTCTAAAATGATCATTTGTGCTCATTGGGCAATGGTTTTCAAATCAAGCATAATGAATGCACCACGTAGTATGAGATAGATTGGATTACTTGTAGGCTTTGTCGTAGCTAATTTTGGTTCAAATTTTTTTCACAATATAGAAAATTAGGTTAACATGGGTGCTAGATTCGTGTCATTTTTAAATTTAAATCAAAAGTTATGCAAAATTTAGTGCGCATATGTCAAGTTTAACGGCTAGTTAAATTGATCATTCAAACCTGATCATTGGTGCTCACTGAACAAAGGTTTGCAAATGAAGCATAATACATGGTATCACGCAGTTTGGGATAGATTGAATTACGCGGAGGCTTTTTCCTAGCTATTTCGGTCTTAGTCTTTGTCCTAATATAGCAAATTGAGCTACCTTAATGTGGGCATTGGATTCACTTCATTCAGAGCTTTATATCAAAGGTTACGCACGATTTATTGTGGACCTGTCAGTTTTCTCGACCAGTTAAATTGATCCTTCTAATATGACCATTGGTGGTCATTGGGCAAAAGTTTAAAAATGAAGCATAATGCATGGCACCACGTAGTTTGAGATAGATTGGATTACTTGTAGACTTTGTGGTAGCTATTTCGGTCCTAAATGTTTTCACAATATATAAGATTAGCTTAACATGGGCGTTCTTTCAGTCCTACATGAGTCGTGTCCTTCTAAACTCTAAATCCAAAGTTACGCACGATTTAGTGCGGACATGTCAAGTTTATCGGCTAGTTAAATTGATCATTATAAAATAATCATTGGTATTGAGCAAAATTTTACAAAAGAAGCATAATGCATGGCATCACAAAGTTTGGGATAGACTGGATTACTAAGAGGCTTCATCGTAGCTATTTTGGTTTTAAATTTTGTCACAATATAGAAAACTGAGCTAGCTTATATGGGCATTAGATTCGTGTCATTCTGAACTCTAAATCAAAAGTTACGTACGTGTGGACATCTTAAGTTTATCGGCTAGTTAAATTGATCATTCTAAACCGATCATTGATTCTCATTGAGCAAAGGTTTTCAAATGAAGCATAATGCATGGTGTCACGCAGTTTCGGATAGATTAGATTATTTGGAGGCTTTGTCGTAGCTATTTCCGTCTTAAATTTTGTCTTAATATAGAAAATTAAGCTAGCTTAACGTGGAAGTTGGATTCTTGTATTCTGAACTCTAAATCAAAAGTTACACACGATTTAGTGCGTAAATGTCAAGTGTATCGGCTAGATAAATTGATTATGCTAAATTAATCATTGGTGCTCACTGAACAAAGGTTTATAAATGAAGCATAATACATAGTATCACGCAGTCTGGGATAGATTGGATTACTTGGAGGCGTTTTCCTAGCTATTTCGGTCTTAGATTTTCTCCCAATATAGAAAATTGTGATAGCTTAATGTGGTCATTGGATTCGCTTCATTCAAAACTCTATCTCTAGAATTACGCATGATCTAGTTCGTACACGTCAAGTTTATAGGCCAGTTAAATTGATGCTTCTAAAATGATCATTTGTGCTCATTGGGCAATGGTTTTCAAATCAAGCATAATGAATGCACCACGTAGTATGAGATAGATTGGATTACTTGTAGGCTTTGTCGTAGCTAATTTTGGTTCAAATTTTTTTCACAATATAGAAAATTAGGTTAACATGGGTGCTGGATTCGTGTCATTTTTAAATTTAAATCAAAAGTTATGCAAAATTTAGTGCGCATATGTCAAGTTTAACGGCTAGTTAAATTGATCATTCAAAAATGATCATTGGTGCTCATTGAGCAAAGGCTTACAAAAGCAGCATAATGCATGGCATCACGGAATTTGAGATATAATTGATTACTTGGAAGCTTTATCGCAGCTAATTGATTCTTTAATTGTGTCACAATATAGAAAAGTGAGCTAACTAAACGTGGGTATTGCATTCGTGTTATTCTGAACTCCAAATCAAAAGTTACGGACAATTTAGTGCAGACGTCTCAAGTTAATCAGCTAGATAAACTGATCATTCTAAACTGATCATTGATGCTCGTTGAGCAAAGTTTTACAAATGAACCATATGCATGGCATCACGCAGTTTTGGATAGATTGGATTATTTAGAGACTTTATCGTAGCTATTTTGGTCTTAAATTTTGTCACAATATAGAAAATTGAGCTAGCTTAATATGGGATTGGGATTCGTGTTATTCTGAACTCTAAATCAAAAGTTACGGATGATTTAGTGCGTACATCTCAGTTTATCGGCTAGTTAAATTGATCAATGTAAACTAATCATTCATGCTCATTAAGCAAAGGTTTAAAAATGAAGCATAATGAATGGCATCATATAGTTTGGGATAGATTGGATTACTTCGAGGCTTTGTTGTAGTTATTTCCGTCTTTAATTTTGTCTTAATATAGAAAATTTATCTAGTTTAACATGGGCGTTGTTATGAACTCTAAATTAAAAGTTGCACACGATTTAGTGCGTACTTGTCAAGTGTACCGGCTAGTTAAATTGATAATGCTAAATTGATCATTGGTGCTCACTGAACAAAGGTTTACAAATGAAGCATAATGCATGGCATCACACAGTTTGTGATAGGTTGAATTACTTAGAGGCTTTGTCGTTGCTATATCTGTCATAAATTCTGTCTTAATGTAGAAAATTGAGCTAGCTTAATGTGGACGTTTGACTCGTGTATTCTGAACTATAAAGCAAAAATTACCCACGATTTAGTGCATACATGCCAACTGTATCGGCTAGTTCATTTGATCATTCTAAACTGATCATTTTTGCTCATTGAACAAAGGTTTACAAATGAATCATAATACATGGTATCACGCAGTTTGGGATAGATTGGATTGCTCGGAGGCGTTTTCGTAACTATTTTGGTTTTAGTCTTTGTCCCAATATAGAAAATGGAGCTAGCTTAACGTGGGCATTGGATTCGCTTCATTTAGAGCTCTATATCAAAGGTTACGCAGGATTTAGTGTGGAGATGTCAGTTTTCTTGGCCAGTTAAATTGATCCTTCTAAAATGAGCATTGGTGCTCATTGGGCAAAGGCTTAAAAATGAAGCATAATGCATGGCACCACGTAGTTTGAGATAGATTGCATTACTTGAAGGCTTTGTCGTAGCTATATTGGTCCTAAATTTTTTTACAATATAGAAAATTAGCTTAACATGGTTGTTGGATTCGTGTCATTCCGAACTCCAAATCAAAAGAAATGCACGATTTAGTGAGGTCATGTCAAGTTTATCGGCTAGTTAAATTGATCATTCTCAAATAATTATTGGTGCTCATTGAGCAAAGGTTTACAAAAGAAGCATAATGCAAGCCATCACCAGTTTGGGATCGATTGGATTACTTAAAAGCTTTATCGTAGCTATTTCGATCTTCAATTTTGTCACAATATAGAAATTGAGCTAGCTCAATATGAGCACTTGAGTCGTGTCATTCTGAACAGGAAATCAAAACTTACGGACGATTTAGTGTGGACATCTCAAGTTTATCAGCTAGTTAAATTGACCATTCTAAACTGATCATTGATGCTCATTGATCAAAGGTTTACAAATGAAGCATAATGCATGGCATCACGCAGTTTAAGATAGATTGGATTACTTGGAGACTTTATCGTAGCTATTTTGGTCTTAAATTTTGTCACAATATGGAAAATTGAGCTAGCTTAATATGGGATTTGGATTCGTGTTATTCTGAACTCTAAATCAAAGGTTACGGATGATTTAGTGCGTGCATCTCAGTTTATGGGCTAGTTAAATTGATTATTGTAAACCAATTATTCATGCTCATTAAGCAAAGGTTTAAAAATGAAGCATAATGAATGGCATCACACAGTTTGGGATAGATTGGATTTTTTCGAGGCTTTGTCGTTATTTCCGTCTTTAATTTTGTCTTAATATAGAAAATTGATCTAGTTTAACGTGGGTGTGGGATTCTTGTGTTATGAACTCTAAATCAAAAGTTGCACACGATTTAGTGCGTACTTTTCAAGTGTACCGGCTAGTTTAATTGATAATGCTAAATTGATCATTGGTGCTCACTGAACAAAGGTTTACAAATGAAGCATAATGCATGGCATCACGCAGTTTGTGATAGGTGGAATTACTTAGAGGCTTTGTCGTTGCATATCCGTCATAAATTCTATCTTAATATAGAAAATTGAGCTAGATTAACGTGGGCGTTTGATTCGTGTATTATGAACTATAAAGCAAAAATTACCCACGATTTAGTGCATACATGCCAACTGTATCGGCTAGTTAATTTGATCATTCTAAACTGATCATTTTTGCTCATTGAACAAAGGTTTACAAATGAAGCATAATACATGGTATCACGCAGTTTGGGATAGATTGGATTGCTCGGAGGCATTTTCGTAACTATTTTGGTTTTAGTCTTTGTCCCAATATAGAAAATGGAGCTAGCTTAACGTGGGCATTGGATTCGCTTCATTTAGAGCTCTATATCAAAGGTTACGCAGGATTTAGTGTGGACATGTCAGTTTTCTTGGCCAGTTAAATTGATCCTTCTAAAATGAGCATTGGTGCTCATTGGGCAAAGGCTTAAAAATGAAGCATAATGCATGGCACCACGTAGTTTGAGATAGATTGCATTACTTGAAGGCTTTGTCGTAGCTATATTGGTCCTAAATTTTTTCACAATATAGAAAATTAGCTTAACATGGTTGTTGGATTAGTGTCATTCCGAACTCCAAATCAAAAGAAACGCACGATTTAGTGAGGTCATGTCAAGTTTATCGGCTAGTTAAATTGATCATTCTCAAATAATTATTGGTGCTCATTGAGCAAAGGTTTACAAAAGAAGCATAATGCAAGCCATCACCAGTTTGGGATCGATTGGATTACTTAAAGGCTTTATCGTAGCTATTTCGATCTTCAATTTTGTCACAATATAGAAATTGAGCTAGCTCAATATGAGCACTTGATTCGTGTCATTCTGAACAGGAAATCAAAACTTACGGATGATTTAGTGTGGACATCTCAAGTTTATCAGCTAGTTAAATTGACCATTCTAAACTGATCATTGATGCTCATTGATCAAAGGTTTAAAAATGAAGCATAATGCATGGCATCACGCAGTTTAAGATAGATTGGATTACTTGGAGACTTTATCGTAGCTATTTTGGTCTTAAATTTTGTCACAATATGGAAAATTGAGCTAGCTTAATATGGGATTTGGATTCGTGTTATTCTGAACTCTAAATGAAAGGTTACGGATGATTTAGTGCGTGCATCTCAGTTTATGGGCTAGTTAAATTGATCATTGTAAACCAATCTTTCATGCTCATTAAGCAAAGGTTTAAAAATGAAGCATAATGAATGGCATCACACAGTTTGGGATAGATTGGATTTTTTCGAGGCTTTGTCGTCGTTATTTCCGTCTTTAATTTTGTCTTAATATAGAAAATTGATCTAGTTTAACGTGGGTGTGGGATTCTTGTGTTATGAACTCTAAATCAAAAGTTGCACACGATTTAGTGCGTACTTTTCAAGTGTACCGGCTAGTTTAATTGATAATGCTAAATTGATCATTGGTGCTCACTGAACAAAGGTTTACAAATGAAGCATAATGCATGGCATCACGCAGTTTGTGATAGGTGGAATTACTTAGAGGCTTTGTCGTTGCATATCCGTCATAAATTCTATCTTAATATAGAAAATTGAGCTAGCTTAACGTGGGCGTTTGATTCGTGTATTATGAACTATAAAGCAAAAATTACCCACGATTTAGTGCATACATGCCAACTGTATCGGCTAGTTCATTTGATCATTCAAACTGATCATTTTTGCTCATTGAACAAAGGTTTACAAATGAAGCATAATACATGGTATCACGCAGTTTGGGATAGATTGGATTGCTCGGAGGCGTTTTCATAACTTTTTTGGTTTTAGTCTTTGTCCCAATATAGAAAATGGAGCTAGCTTAACGTGGGCATTGGATTCGCTTCATTTAGAGCTCTATATCAAAGGTTACGGAGGATTTAGTGTGGACATGTCAGTTTTCTTGGCCAGTTAAATTGATCCTTCTAAAATGAGCATTGGTGCTCATTGGGCAAAGGCTTAAAAATGAAGCATAATGCATGGCACCACGTAGTTTGAGATAGATTGCATTACTTGAAGGCTTTGTCGTAGCTATATTGGTCCTAAAGTTTTTCACAATATAGAAAATTAGCTTAACATAGTTGTTGGATTCATGTCATTCCGAACTCCAAATCAAAAGAAACGCACGATTTAGTGAGGTCATGTCAAGTTTATCGGCTAGTTAAATTGATCATTCTCAAATAATTATTGGTGCTCATTGAGCAAAGGTTTACAAAAGAAGCATAATGCAAGCCATCACCAGTTTGGGATCGATTGGATTACTTAAAGGCTTTATCGTAACTATTTCGATCTTCAATTTTGTCACAATATAGAAATTGAGCTAGCTCAATATGAGCACTTGATTCGTGTCATTCTGAACAGGAAATCAAAACTTACGGACGATTTAGTGTGGACATCTCAAGTTTATCAGCTAGTTAAATTGACCATTCTAAACTGATCGTTGATGCTCATTGATCAAAGGTTTACAAATGAAGCATAATGCATGGCATCACGCAGTTTAAGATAGATTGGATTACTTGGAGACTTTATCGTAGCTATTTTGGTCTTAAAATTTGTCACAATATGGAAAATTGAGCTAGCTTAATATGGGATTTGGATTCGTGTTATTCTGAACTCTAAATCAAAGGTTACGGATGATTTAGTGCGTGCATCTCAGTTTATGGGCTAGTTAAATTGATTATTGTAAACCAATCATTCATGCTCATTAAGCAAAGGTTTAAAAATGAAGCATAATGAATGGCATCACACAGTTTGGGATAGATTGGATTTTTTCGAGGCTTTGTCGTTATTTCCGTCTTTAATTTTGTCTTAATATAGAAAATTGATCTAGTTTAACGTGGGTGTGGGATTCTTGTGTTATGAACTCTAAATCAAAAGTTGCACACGATTTAGTGCGTACTTTTCAAGTGTACCGGCTAGTTTAATTGATAATGCTAAATTGATCATTGGTGCTCACTGAACAAAGGTTTACAAATGAAGCATAATGCATGGCATCACGCAGTTTGTGATAGGTGGAATTACTTAGAGGCTTTGTCGTTGCATATCCGTCATAAATTCTATCTTAATATAGAAAATTGAGCTAGCTTAACGTGGGCGTTTGATTCGTGTATTATGAACTATAAAGCAAACATTACCCACGATTTAGTGCATACATGCCAACTGTATCGGCTAGTTCATTTGATCATTCTAAACTGATCATTTTTGCTCATTGAACAAAGGTTTACAAATGAAGCATAATACATGGTATCACGCAGTTTGGGATAGATTGGATTGCTCGGAGGCGTTTTCGTAACTATTTTGGTTTTAGTCTTTGTCCCAATATAGAAAATGGAGCTAGCTTAACGTGGGCATTGGATTCGCTTCATTTAGAGCTCTATATCAAAGGTTACGCAGGATTTAGTGTGGACATGTCAGTTTTCTTGGCCAGTTAAATTGATCCTTCTAAAATGAGCATTGGTGCTCATTGGGCAAAGGCTTAAAAATGAAGCATAATGCATGGCACCACGTAGTTTGAGATAGATTGCATTACTTGAAGGCTTTGTCGTACCTATATTGGTCCTAAATTTTTTCACAATATAGAAAATTAGCTTAACATGGTTGTTGGATTCGTGTCATTCCGAACTCCAAATCAAAAGAAACGCATGATTTAGTGAGGTCATGTCAAGTTTATCGGCAAGTTAAATTGATCATTCTCAAATAATTATTGGTGCTCATTGAGCAAAGGTTTACAAAAGAAGCATAATGCAAGCCATCACCAGTTTGGGATCGATTGGATTACTTAAAGGCTTTATCGTAGCTATTTCGATCTTCAATTTTGTCACAATATAGAAATTGAGCTAGCTCAATATGAGCACTTGAGTCGTGTCATTCTGAACAGGAAATCAAAACTTACGGACGATTTAGTGTGGACATCTCAAGTTTATCAGCTAGTTAAATTGACCATTCTAAACTGATCATTGATGCTCATTGATCAAAGGTTTACAAATGAAGCATAATGCATGGCATCACGCAGTTTAAGATAGATTGGATTACTTGGAGACTTTATCGTAGCTATTTTGGTCTTAAATTTTGTCACAATATGGAAAATTGAGCTAGCTTAATATGGGATTTGGATTCGTGTTATTCTGAACTCTAAATCAAAGGTTACGGATGATTTAGTGCGTGCATCTCAGTTTATGGGCTAGTTAAATTGATTATTGTAAACCAATCATTCATGCTCATTAAGCAAAGGTTTATAAATGAAGCATAATGAATGGAATCACACAGTTTGGGATAGATTGGATTTTTTCGAGGCTTTGTCGTTATTTCCGTCTTTAATTTTGTCTTAATATAGAAAATTGATCTAGTTTAACGTGGGTGTGGGATTCTTGTGTTATGAACTCTAAATCAAAAGTTGCACACGATTTAGTGCGTACTTGTCAAGTGTACCGGCTAGTTAAATTGATAATCCTAAATTGATCATTGGTGCTCACTGAACAAAGGTTTACAAATGAAGCATAATGCATGGCATCACGCAGTTTGTGAAAGGTTGAATTACTTAGAGGCTTTGTCGTTGCATATCCGTCATAAATTCTGTCTTAATATAGAAAATTGAGCTAGCTTAACGTGGGCGTTTGATTCGTGTATTATGAACTCTAAAGCAAAAGTTACCCACGATTTAGTGCATACATGCCAAATGTATCGGCTAGTTCAATTGATCATTCTAAACTGATCATTGGTGCTCATTGAACAAAGGTTTACAAATGAAGCATAATACATGGTATCACGCAGTTTGGGATAGATTGGATTGCTTGGAGGTTTTTTCATAGCTATTTTGGTCTTAGTCTTCGTCCCAATATAGAAAATGGAGCTAGATTAACGGGGGCATTAGATTCGCTTCGTTCAGAGCTCTATATCAAAGGTTACACAGGATTTAGTGTGGACATGTCAGTTTTCTTGGCCAGTTAAATTGATCCTTCTAAAATGAGTATTGGTGCTCATTGGGCAAAGGCTTAAAAATGAAACATAATGCATGGCACCACGTAGTTTGAGATAGATTGCATTACTTGTAGGCTTTGCCGTAGCTATTTCGGTCAATATAGAAAATTAGCTTAACATGATTGTTAGATTCGTGTCATTCCGAACTCTAAATAAAAAGTAACGCACGATTTATTGAGGACATGTTAAGTTTATCGGCTGGTTAAATTGATCATTCTAAAATAATTATTGCTGCCCATTGAGCAATGGTTTACAAAAGAAGCATAATGCATGGCATCACACAGTTTGGGATAGATTGGATTACTTAAAGGTTTTATCGTAGCTATTTCGATCTTCAATTTTGTCACAACATAGAAATATAGCTAGCTCAATATGAGCATTGGATTCGTGTCATTCTGAACACGAAATCAAAAATTACAGACGATTTAGTGTGGACATCTCAAGTTTATCAGCTAGTTAAATTGACCATTCTAAACTGATCATTGATGCTTATTGATCAAAGGTTTACAAATGAAGCATAATGCCATCACGCAGTTTGGGATAGATTGGATTACTTGGAGGCTTTGTCATAACTATTTCCATCTTAAATTTTGTCTTAATATAGAAAATTGAGCTAGCTTAATGTGGGCGTTGGATTCTTGTATTCTGAACTCTAAATCAAAAGTTACACACGATTTAGTGCGTACATGTCAAGTGGATCGGCTAGATAAATTTATTTATGCTAAACTGATCATTGGTGCTCACTGAACAAAGGTTTACCAACGAAGCATAATACATAGTATCAATAGGTTGGGATAGATTGGATTACTTGGAGGCATTTTCGTAGCCATTTCGGTCTTAGATTTTATCCCAATATAGAAAATTGAGGAACCTTAACGTGGGCGTTGGATTCGCTTTATTCAAAACTCTATATATCTAGAGTTACGCATGATTTAGTGCGGACAAGAAAAGTTTATCGGCCAGTTTAATTAATGCTTCTAAAATGATCATTGGCGCTCATTGGGCAAAGGTTTACAAAACATGCATAATGAATGGCACCACACAGTTTGAGATAGATTGGATTATTTGTAGGCCTTGTCGTAGCTACTGTGGTCCAAACATTTTTCACAATATAGAGAATTAGGTTAACATGGGCATTGGATTCATGTCATTCTGAACTCTCAATCAAAATTTACGCAAAATTTGGTGTGGACATGTCAAGTTTATCGGCTAGTTAAATTGATCATTCTAAAATAATCATTGGTGCTAGTTGAGCAAAGGTTTCCAAAATAAGCATAATGCATGCCATCACGCAATTATGGATAGATTGGATTACTTGGAGGAGTTATCGTAGCTATTTCGGTCTTAAATTTTGCCATAATATAGAAAATTGAGCTAGCTTAATATGGGACTTGGATTCGTGTCATTAAGAACTCTAAATCATAAGTTGCAGACGATTTAGTGTGGACATCTCAAGTTTATCGGCTAGTTAAACTGATCATTCTAAACCGATCATTGATGCTCGTTGAGCAAAGGTTTACAAATGAAGCATATTGCATGGCATCACGCAGTTTGGGATAGATTGGATTACTTCGAGGCTTTGTCGTAGTTATCTCTGTCTTAAATTTTGTCTTAATGTAGAATATTGAGCTATCTTAATGTGGGCTTTGGTTTCTTTTATTCAGAACTCTACATCAAAAGTTACACACGATTTAGTGCGTACATGTCAATTGTGTCAGTTAGATAAATTGATTATGCTAAACTGATCATTGTTGCTCACTAATCAAAGGTTTACAAATGAAGCATAATACATAGTATAACGGATTTTGGGATAGATTGAATTACTTGGAGGCATTTTGTAGCTGTTTCGGTCTTAGATTTTGTCCCAATATAGAAAATTGAGATAGCTTAACGTGGGCGTTGGATTTGCTTCATTCTATATCTAGAGTTACGCACGATTTAGTGCGGACATGTCGAGTTTATCAGCCAGTTAAATTAATGCTTCTAAAATGATCATTGGTGCTCATTGGACAAAGCTTTACAAATCAAGCATAATGAATAGTACCATACAGTTTGAGATAAATTGGATTACTTGTAGGCTTTGTTGTAGTTATTTCCATCTTAAATTTGGTCTTAATATAGAAAATTAAGTTAGCTTAACAAGGGCGTTGGATTCGTGTATTCTGAACTCTAAATCAAATGTTACACACGATTTAGTGCATACATGTCAAGTGTATTAACTAGTTAAATAGATTATTCTAAACTGATCATTTGTGCTAACTGAGTAAAGGTTTACAAACGAATCATAATGCATATATGGCACCCCGAAGTTTGAAATAGATTGGATTACATGGAGGCTTTGTCGTAGCTATTTCCGTCTTAAATTTTGTCTTAATATAGAAAATTGAGCTAGCTTAACATGGGCGTTTGATTCCCATCATTCGGAACTATAAGTCAAAAGTTACACACGTTTTAGTGCAGACAAGTCAAGTTTATCTTTTAGTTAAATTGATCATTATAAAATGATCATTGGTGCTCATTGAGCAAAGGTTTAAAAGGAAGTATAATGCATAGCATCACAGAGTTTGGGGTAGATTGTATTACACCGAGGCTATATCGTAGCTATTTCTTTCTTAAATTTTGTCTTAATATTGAAACTTGAGCAAGCATAACGTGGCCATAGGATTCATGTATTCTGAACTCTAAATCAAAAGTTACACACGATTTAGTGCGTACATGTCAAGTGTATCAGCTAGTTAAATTGATCATTCTAGTAAAATTGATTATTATAAAATGATCATTAGTGCTCATTGAGCAAAGGTTTAAAAGGAAGCATAATGCATAGCATCACACAGCTTGCGATAGATTGGAATACACCTAGACTATATCGTACCTATTTCTTTCTTAAATTTTGTCTTAATATTGAAACTTGAGCTAGCATAACATTGGCATTGGATTCGTGTATTCTGAACTCTAAATCAAAAGTTACACATGGTTTAGTGCGTACATGTCAAGTGTATCAGCTAGTTAAATTGATCATTCTAGTAAAATTGATCATTATAAAATGATCATTGGTGCTCATTGAGCAAAGGTTTAAAAGGAAGCATAATGTATAGCATCACACAGCTTGGGATAGATTGGAATACACCTAGGCTATATCGTAGCTATTTCTTTCTTAAATTTTGTCTTAATATAGAAACTTGAGCTAGCATAATGTGGGCATTGGATTCCTGTATTCTGAACTCTAAATCAAAAGTTATACACGATTTAGTGCGTACATGTCAAGTGTATTAGCTAGTTAAATTGATCATTCTAAACTGATCATTGGTGCTCACTGAACATAGGTTTACAAATAAAGTATAATACATGGCATCATGTAATTTGGGATAGATTGGATTACTTGCAGGATTCTTTGTAGCTGTTTCGGTCTAAGAATTTGTCCCAATTTAGAAAACTGAGCTAGCTTAATGTGGGCATTGGATTCGCTTCATTCGGAACTCTAAATCAAAAGTTATGCACGATTTAGTGGAGACATGTCCTGTTTATTGGCCAGTTAAATTGATCATTCTAAAATGATCAGTGGTGCTCATTGGGGAAAGGTTTACAATGAAGCATAATGCATGGCACCACGCAATTTGAGATAGATTGGATTACATGTAGACTTTTCCGTAGCTATTTCGGTCCTAATTTTTTTAAAATTTAGAAATGAGTAAGCTTAACATGAGCGTTGTGTTCGTGTATAGAAATCAAAAGTTACGTATGTTTAAGTGCTGACATGTAAAGTTTATCGGTTAGATAAATTGATCATTCTTAAATGATCATTGGTGCTCATTGAGCAAAGTTTTAAAATGAAGCATAATGCATGGCATCACACAGCTTGGGGTAGATTGGATTACACCTAGGCTATATCGTAGCTATTTCAGTCTTTAATTTTGTCACAATATAGAAATTTGAGCTACCTTAACGTGGGCATTGGATTCGTGTTTATTGAACTCTAAATCAAAAGTTACACACGATTTAGTGCGTACATGTCATGTGTATCGGTTAGTTAAATTGATCATTCCAAACTGATCATTGGTGCTCACTGAACAAATGTTTACAAATGAAGTATAATGCATGGTATCACACAGTTTGGGATAGATTGGATTACCTGGAGGTTTTTTGTAGCTATTTCGGTCTTAGAATTTTTGCAAATATAGCAAATTGAACTAGTTGAACGTGGGTGTTGGATTGGCTTCATTCGGACCTCTAAATTCAAATTTATGCACGATTTGGTGCGTACATGTCATGTTTATCGGCCAGTAAAATTGATCCGTCTAAAATGGTCATTGTTGGTCATTGGGCAAAGGTTTACAAATGAAGCATAATGCATGGCACCATGTAGTTTAAGATAGATTGGATGACATATAGGCTTTGTCGTAGCTATTTCGGTCCTAATTTTTTCACAATATAGAAAATTGGGTAACCTTAACATGGGTGTTGGATTCGTGTCATTATGAATTCTAAATTAAAAGTTATGCACGATTTAGTGTGGACATGTCAATTTTATCGGCTAGTTAAATTGATCATTCCGGAATGATCATTGATGCTCATTGACCAAAGGTTTACAAATGAAGTGTAATGCATGATATCACGCAATTTGGGATAGATTGGATTACTTGGAGACTTATCGTAACTATTTTGGTCTTAAATTTTTTCACAATGTAGAAAATTGAGGTAGCTGTGGGCATTGATCGTGTCATTATGAACTCTAAATCAAAGTTACGGACGATTTAGTGGGGACATCTCAAGTTTATCGGCTAGTTAAATTGATCATTCCAAACCGATCATTGATGCTCGTTACACAAAGGTTTACAAATGAACCATAATGCATGGCATCACGTATTTTGGGATATATTGGATTTCTTGGGGGCTTTGTCGTAGCTATTTCCATCTTAAATTTTGTCTTAATATAGAAAATTGAGCTAGCTTAACGTGGGCGTAGGATTCGGGAATTCTAAACTTTAAATCAAAAGTTATAGACGTTTTTGTGCGTGTAATGTCAAGTGTATCAGCTAGTTAAATTGATCATTCTAAACTGATCATTGCTGCTCACTGAACAAAGGTTTTGAAATGAGGCATAATGCATGGCGTCATGCTGTTTTGGATAGATTTGATTACTTGGATATTTTGTCGTAACTATTTCCGTCTTAAATTTTGTCTTTATATTGAAAATTCAACTAGATTAACGTGGGCATTGGATTCGTGTATTCTGAACTCTAAATAAAAAGTTACACACGATTTAGTGCGTACATGTTAAGTTTATCGGCTGGATAAATTGATCATTCTAAACCGATCATTGATACTCGTTGAGCAAAGGTTTACAAATGAAACATAATGCATGACATCACGCAGTTTGGGATAGATTGGATTACTTTGACGCTTTATCATAGCTATTTCCGTCTTAAATTTTGTCTTAATATAGAAAATTGAGCTAGCTTAACATGGGCGTTGGATTCTTGTATTATGAACTCTAAATCAAAAGTTACACACGATTTAGTGCGTACATGTCAAGTGTATCAGCTAGTTAAATAGGTCATTCTAAACTGATCGTTGGTTCTCAGTGAACAAATGTTTACAAATGATGCATAATACAGGGCATCACACTGTTTGGGATAGATTGGATTACTTGGATGCTTTGTCGTAGCTATTTCCGTCTTAAAATTTTTTTTAATATCGAAAATTTAGCTAGCTTAACGCGGGCATTGGATTCGTGAATTCCGAACTCTAAATCAAAATTTATACACAATTTAGTTCGTACATGTCAAGTGTATCCGCTAGTTAAATTGATCATTCCAAATTTATCATTGGAGCTCACTAAAAGAGGTTTACAAATGCAGGATAGTGCATGGCATCATGCAGATTGGGATAGATTGGATTACTTGGAGGTTATTCCGAAGCTATTTTGGTATTAGATTTTTTCCCATTATAGAAAATTGAGCTAGCTTAACGTGGGGGTTGGATTCGCTTTATTCGGAACTCTAAATCAAAATTTATGCATAATTTAGTGCGGACATGTGAAGTTTATGGTCTAGATAAATTGATCCGTCTTAAATGACCATTGATGCTCATTCGGCAAAGGTTTATAAATGAAGCATAATGTGTGGCACCACGCAATTTGAGATAGATTGAATTACTTGTAGGGTTTGTGGTAGCTATTTTGGTCCTAAAATTTTTCAAAATTTAGAAAACTGAGCTAGCCTAACTTGGGTGTTGGATTCATGTCATTCTAAATTCTAAATCAAAAGTTACCCATGATATAGTGCGGACATGTCAAGTTTATCGGCTAGTAAAATTGACCTTTCTAAAATGATCATAGATGCTCATTGAGCAAAGGTGAACAAATGAATCATAATGCATGACATCAGGCAGTTTAGGATAGATTGGCTTACTTGGAGGCCTTTTCTTAGCTATTTCCCTTTTAAATTTCGTCACAATATAGAAAATTGAGCTATCTTAATGTGGGCATTGGATTCATGTCATTCTGAACTCTAAATCAAAAGTTATGGACGATTTAGTGCGGGCATCTCAAGTTTATTGGCTACTTAAAGTTATCATTCTAAACCGATCATTGGTGCTCGTTGAGAAAAGGTTTACAAATGAAGGATAATGCATGGCATCATGTAGTTTGGGAAAGATTCGATGACTTGGAGGCTTTGTTGTAGCTATTTTTGTCTTAAATTTTGTCCTAATATAGAAAATTGAGCTAACATGGGCGTTGGATAAAAATATTCTGAACTGTAAATAAAATGTTACAGATGATTTAATGCGTACTTGTCATGTGTATCGGCTCGTTAAATTGATCATTCCAAACTAATCATTGGTGCTCACTGAAAAAAGGTAAACAATTGAAGCGTAATGCACGGCATCACGTAATTAAAGGCTTTGTGGTAGCTCTTTCAGTCCACAATATAGAAAATTGAGCTAGCTTAACATGGGCATTGGATTCGTGTCATTTTTAACTCTACATTAAAAGTTACGGATGATTTTGCGCGTACATGTCAAGTTGATCGGCCAGTTAAAACGATCACTCTAAACTGACCATTGGTGCTCTTTGAGTAAAGGCTTATAGATAAAGCATAATGCATCGCATCACACATTTTAGGATAGATTGGATTACCTGTAGCCTTTGTCATAGCTCTTCTAGTCTCAACTATTGTCACAACATGGAAAATTGAGTTAGCCTAACTTGGGCGTTGGATTCATGTCATTTTGAGCTTTAAATCAAAAGTTAAAGACAATTTTGTGTAGACATGTCAAGTTGATTAGGTAGTTAAAATGATCATTCTAAACTGATCATTGGTGGTACATGAGTAAACGCTTATAAATGAAGCATAATGCATGGCATCACGCACTTTGGGATAGATTAGATTACGTGGAGACTTTATCATAGCTATTTCCGTATTAAATTCTGACACAAAATAAAAAATTGAGATAGCTTAGCATGGGCATTGGATTCACGTCATTCTAAACTCTAAATCAATAGTTACAAACGATTTAGTGCGGACATCTATAGTTTAACGGCTAGTTAAATTGATCATTTTAAACTGATCATTGGTCCTCCTTGAGAAAAAGCTTATAAATTAATCATTATGCATGGCATCACACAATCTGGGATAGTTTGGATTACTTGGACGCTTTATTGCAACTATTTTGGTCTTAAATTTGGTGTTAATATAGAAAATTGAGCTAGCTCAATGTGGGCGTTGGATTTGTGTCATTCGGAACTCTAAAACAAAAGTTAAAGACGATTTAGTCCGTACATGTAAAGTGTGTCGGCTAGTTAAATTGATCATTTTAAGCTTATCATTGGTGCTCACCGACCAACATTTACAAATGAAGCATAATGCATGGCATCACGCAGTTTGGGATAGATTGGATTAGTTGGAGGCTTTGTCGTAGCTATTTTGGTCTTAAATTTTTCTCCAACATATAAAATTGATCTAGCTCAACGTGGGCATTGGATTCATGTCATTCGGAACTTTAAATCAAATGTTACGCAAAATTTAGTGCGGACATGTCAAGTGTATCACCTAGTTAAATAGATCATTCTAATCTGATCATTGGTGCTCACAGAACAAAGGTTAACAAATGAAGCATAATGCATGGCATCATACAGTTCGGGATAGATTGGATTACTTGGAGGTATTTTCATAGCTATTTTGGTCTTCGATTTTGTTCCAATATAGAAAATTGAACTAGCTTAACGTGGGCGTTGGATTCGCTTTATTCGGAACTGTAAATCAAAAGTTACTCGTGATTTAGTCTAGACATGTCAAGTTTATCGGCTAGTTAGATTGATCCTTCTAAAATGATCTTAGGTGCTCATGGGGCAAAGGTTTACAAATGAAGAATAATGCATGGCACCACGCAGTTTGAGATAGATTGGATTACTTGTAGGCTTTGTCATAGCTATTTTGGTCCTAAATTTTTCACAATATAGGAAATTGAGCTAGCTTAACGTGGGCGTTGCATTCGTGTCATTCTGAATTCTAAAAAAAAAGTTAAACAAGATTTTGTGTGTACATGACAAGTGTATCAGCTAGTTAAATTGATCATTGGTGCTCGCTGAGCAAAAGTTTACAAATGAAGCATAATGCTTGGAATCACGCCGATTGGGATAGATCGGTCTTCTTGGAGGCTTTTTGTAGAGTATTCGGTCTTCAATTTTCTCCCAACATAGGAAATTGAACTAGATTAACGTGGGCATTTGATTCACATCATTTGGAACTATAAATCAAAAGTTATGGATGTTTTAGTGTGGACATGTCAAGTTTATCGGTTAGTTAAATTGATCATTCTAAAATTATCATTGGTGCTCATTGAGCAAAGGTTTAAAGTGAAGCATAATGCATGACATCACGCAGTTTGGGATAGATTGGATTATTTGGAGGTTTCGTCGTAGCTATTTTGGTCTTAAATTTTTCTCCAACATATAAAATTGATCTAGCTCAATGTGGGTGTTGGATTCATGTCATTCGGAACTTTAAATCAAATGTTACACACAATTTAGTGCGGACATGTCAAGTGTATCAGCTAGTTAAATAGATCATTCTAAACTGATCATTGGTGCTCACAGAACAAATGTTAACAAATGAAGCATAATGCATGGCATCATGCAGTTCGGGATAGATTGGATTACTTGGAGGCATTTTCGTAGCTATTTTATTCTTATATTTTGTTCCAACATAGAAAATTGAATTAGCTTAACGTGGGCATTGGATTCGCTTTATTCGGAACTGTAAATCAAAAGTTACGTGCGATTTAGTCCAGAAATGTCAAGTTTATCGGCTAGTTAGATTGATACTTTTAAAATGATCTTTGGTGCTCATAGGGCAAAGGTTTACAAATGAAGCATAATGCATGGCACCACGCAGTTTGAGATAGATTGGATTACTTATAGCCTTTGTCAAAGCTATTTCGGTCCTAACTTTTTTCAGAATATATAAAATTGAGCTAGCTTAACGTGGGCGTTGCATTCGTTTTATTCTGAATTCTAAATCAAAAGTTAAACAAGATTTAGTGTGTACATGACAAGTGTATCATCTAGTTAAATTGATCATTGGTGCTCACTGAGCAAAAGTTTACAAATGAAGCATAATGCTTGGAGTCACGCCGATTGGGATAGATCGGTCTTCTTGGAGGCTTTTTGTAGATTATTTGGTCTTCAATTTTGTTCCGACATAGAAAATTGAACTAGATTAACGTGGGCGTTTGATTCACATCATTTGGAACTATAAATCAAAAGTTATGGATGTTGTAGTGTGGACATGTCAAGTTTATCGGTTAGTTAAATTGATCATTCTAAAATGATCATTGGTACTCATTGAGCAAAGGTTTAAAATGAAGCATAATGCATGGAATCACGCAGTTTGGGATAGATTGGATTACACCTAGGCTATATCGTAGCTATTTAAGTCGTTAGTATTGTCACAATATTGAAAAGTGAGCTACCTTAACCTGGACATTCGACTTGTGTCATTCTAAACTCTAAATCAAAAGTAACGGACGACTTAGCGCAGACATCTCAAGTTTATCAGCTATAAAAACTGATCTTTCTAAACCGATCATTGATGCTCGTTGAGCAAAGGTTTACAAATAAAGCATAATGCATGGCATTACGCAGTTTGGGATAGATTGGATTACTTGGAGATTTTGTCGTAGCTATTTCCTTCTCAATTTTGTCTTAATTTAGAAAATTGAGCTAGCTTAACATGGGCATTGGATTCGTGTATTCTGAACTCTAAATCAAAAGTTACACACGATTTAGTGCATACATGTCAGGTGTATCAGCTAGTTAAATTGATCATTGTAAACTGATCATTGGTGCTCACTGAACCATACAAATGAAGCTTAATGCATGGTATCACGCAGTTTGGGATAGATTGCATTACTTGTGGGCATTATCGTAGCTATTCGAGTCTTTAATATTGTCACAATATATAAAATTGAGCTTGCTTAATGTGGGCACTAGATTCTTGTCATTCTGAACTCCAAATCAAAAGTTACGGTAGAATTAGTGCCTACCTCTCAAGTTTATCGTCTAGATAAACTGATCATTCTAAATCGATCATTGATGCTCATTGAGCCAAGGTTTACAAATGAAGCATAATGCATGGTATCACGTAGTTTGGGATAGATTGGATTACTTGAAGGCTTTATGATAGCTATTTCGGTCTTAAATTTTGTCACAATATATAAAATTGAGCTAGCTTAATATGGGCATTGGATTCGTGTCATTTTGAACTCTAATCAAAAGTTACGTATGTTTTAGTGCGGACAACTCAAGTTTATCGGATAGTTAAATTGATCATTTCAAACCGATGATTGATGCTCGTTGGCCAAGGCTTATAAATGAAGCATAATTTGTGGCATCACGCAGTTTGTGATAGATTAAACTACTTGGAGGTTTTGTCGTAGCTATTTCTGATTTAAATTTTGTCTTAATACAGAAAATTCAGCAAGCTTGACGTGGGCGTTGGATTCGTGTATTTTGAACTCGAAAACAAAATTTACACACCATTTAGTGCATACATGTCAAGTGTATCGTCTAGTTAATTAGATCATTCTGAACTGATCATTGGTGCTCACTGAACAAAGGTTAACAAATGAAGCATAATGCATGGCATCATGCAGTTTGGGATAGATTGGATTACTTGGAAGCTATTTTGGTCTTAGATTTTTTCCCAATATAGAAAATTGAATAACCTTAACGTGGGCGTTGGATTTGCTTTATTCGGAACTGTAAATAAAACGCTACACGCGATTTAGTGCAGACATGTCATGTTTATCGGTTAGTTAAATTGATCCTTCTAAAATGATCTTTGGTGCTCATTGGGGAAAGGTTTATAAATGAATCATAATGCATAGCACCACGCAGTTTGAGATATATTGGATTACTTGTAGGTTTTGTCATAGCATTTTGGTCCTAAATTCTTTCACAATATAGAAAATTGAGCTAGCTCAAAGTGGGTGTTGGATTTGTGTCATTCTGAACTCTGAATAAAGAGTTATAAAAGATTTAGTGCATACATGTCAAGTGTATCAGCTAATTAAATTGATCATTGTAAACTGATCATTCTAAACTAATCATTGGTGCTCACTGAGCATAGGTTTAAAAATGAAGCATAATGCATGGAATCACGCAGATTGGGATAGATCGGTCTACTTGGAGGCCTTTTGTAGCTATTTCGGTCTTCAAATTTGTCCCAATATAGAAAATTGAGCTAGCTTAACGTGGGCATTTGATTCGCATCATTCAGAACTCGAAATCAAAAGTTACGCACGTTTTAGTGCGGATATGTCAATTTTATCAGTTAGATAAATTGATCATTCTAAAATGATCATTGGTGCTCATTGAGCAAAGTTTTAAAATGAAGCATAATGCAAGGCATCACACAGCTTGGGATAGATTGGATTACACCTAGGCTATATCATAGCTATTTCAGTCTTTAATTTTGTCACAATATAGAAGTTTGAACTACCTTAACATGGGCATTGGATTCGTGTTTATTGAACTCTAAATCAAAAGTTACACACGATTTAGTGCGTAAATGTAAAGTGTATCGGCTAGTTAAACTGATCATTCTAAACTGATCATTGGTGCTCACTGAACAAATGTTTACAAATGAAGTATAATGCATGGTATCACGAAGTTTGGGATAGATTGGATTAGTTGGAGGCTTTTTGTAGCTATTTCGGTCTTAGAATTTGTGCCAACATAGAAAATTCGACTAGTTTAACATGGGTGTTGGATTCTCTTCATTCAAAACTCTAAATTAAAATATACACACTATTTGGTGCGTACATGCCATGTTTATCGGCCAGTAAAATTGATCCGTCTAAAATTTTCATTGGTGGTCGTTGGGAAAAAGTTTACAAATAAAGCATAATGCATGGCACCATGCAATTTAAGATAGATTGGATTACTTGTAGGCTTTGTCGTAGCTATTTCGGTCCTAATTTTTTACAATATTGAAAATTGGGCTACCTTAACATGGGCGTACGATTCATGTCATTTGATGTCTAAATTAAAAGTTATGCCAATTTAGTGTGGACATGTCAATTTTATCGGCTAGTTAAATTGATCATTCAAAAATGATCATTGATGCTCATTGAGCAAAGTTTTACAAATGGAGCAAAATGTGTGATATCACGCAGTTTGGGATAGATTGGATTGCTTGAAGGCTTTATCGTAGCTATTTTTGACATAAATTTTTTCACAATGTAGAAAATTGAGGTAGCTTGATGTGGACATTGATTCATGTCATTCGGAACTCTAAATTGAAAGTTACAGACGATTTGTGCGGACATCTCAAATTTATCGGCTAGTTAAATTGATCATTCTAAACCGATCATTGATGCTCGTTACGCAAAGGTTTAGAAATGAACCATAATGCATGGCATCACGCAGTTTGAGATAGATTGGATTACCTAGAGGCTTTGTCATAGCTATTTCCATCTTAAATTTTGTCTTAATATAGAAAATTGAGCTATCTTAACATGGGCATAGGATTCATGAATTCTGAACTATAAAATCAAAAGATATAGACGATTTATTGCGTACATGTCAAGTGTATCATTGGTGCTCATAGAACAAAGGTTTACAACTGAAGCTTAATGCATGGCATCACACAGTTTGGGATAGATTGCATTACATGTGGGCATTATCGTAGCTATTTAAGTCTTTAATTTTGTCACAGTATACAAAATTGATCTTGTTTAACGTGGGCACTGGATTCGTGTCATTCTGAACTCCAAATCAAAAGTTAGGGATGATATAGTGGGGACCTCTCAAGTTTATCGTCTAGATAAACTGATCATTATAAATCGATCATTGATACTCATTGAGCCAAGGTTTACAAATGAAGCATAATGCATGGCACCACACAGTTTGAGATAGATTGGATTATTTGTAGGCTTTGCCATTGCAATTTCGGTCCTAAATTTTTCACAATATAGAACATTGAGCTAGCTTAACGTGGGCGTTGCATTCGTGTCATTCTGAATTCTAAATCAAAAGTTAAACAAGATTTAGTGTGTACATGACAAGTGTATCAGCTAGTTAAATTGATCATTGGTGCTCACTGAGCAAAAGTTTTCAAATGAAGCATAATGCTTGGAATCACGCAGATTGGGATAGTTCGGTCTACTTGGAGGCTTTTTGTATACTATTCGGTCTTCAATTTTGCCCCAACATAGAAAATTGAAATAAATTAACGTCGGCATTCGATTCGCGTCATTTGGAACTCTAAATCAAAAGTTACGGATGTTTTAGTGCGTACATGTCAAGTTTATCGGTTATTTAAATTGATCATTCTAAAATGATCATTGGTGCTCATTGAGCAAAGGTTTAAAATGAAGCATAATGCATGGAATCACGCAGTTTGGAATAGATTGGATTACACCTAGGCTATATCATAGTTGTTTAATTCCTTAATTTTGTCATAATATAGAAAAGTGAGCTACCTTAACGTGGACATTCGATTAGTGTCATTCTGAACTCTAAATCAAAAGTAACGGACGATTTAGCGCAGACATCTCAAATTTATCATCTATAAAAACTGATCATTCAAAACCGATCATTGATGCTCGTTGAGCAAAGGTTTACAAATAATGCATAATGCATGGCATTACGCTGTTTGGGATAGATTGGATTAATTGCAGGTTTTGTCATAGCTACTTCCTTCTTAATTTTGTCTTAATTTAGAAAATTTATCTTGCTTAACATGGGCACTGGATTCGTGTATTCTGAACTCTAAATCAAAAGTTACACACGATTTAGTGCATACATGTCAGGTGTATCAGCTAGATAAATTGATCATTGTAAACTGATCATTGGTGGTATTTGAACAAAGGTTTTAAAAAGAAGCTTAATGCATGGCATCACGCAGTTTGGGATAGATTGGATTACTTGTGAGCATTATCGTACCTACTCAAGTCTTTAGTTTTGTCACAATATAGAAAATTGAGTTTGCTTAATGTGGGCACTAGATTCGTGTCATTTTGAACTCCAAATCAAAAGTTAGGGATGATTTAGTGCGTTCCTCTCAAGTTTATCGTCTAGATTAACTGATCATTCTAAATCGATCATTGATGCTCATTGAGCCAAGGTTTACAAATGAAGCATAATGCATGGTATCGCGTAGTTTGGGATAGATTGAATTACTTGAGGGCTTTATCATAGCTATTTTTGTCTTAAATTTTGTCACAAAATAGAAAATTGAGCTAGCTTAATATGGGTATTGGAGTCGTGTCAGTCTGAACTCTAAATCAAAAGTTACGTACGTTTTAGTGCGGACATCTCAAGTTTATCGGCTAGTTAAATTGATCATTTTAAACCGATGATTGATGCTCGTTGAGCCAAAGCTTATAAATAAAGCATAATCTGTGGCATCACGCAGTTTGTGATAGATTTAACTACTTGGAGGCTTTGCCATAGCTATTTTTTTTTAAAATTTTTTCTTAATACAGAAAATTGAGTTAGCTTGACGTGGGCGTTGGATTCGTGTATATTGAACTCTAAATCAAAATTTACACACCATTTAGTGCGTACATGTCAAGTGTATCGGCTAGTTAAATAGATCATTCTGAAGTGATTATTCGTGCTCACTGAACAAAGGTTAACAAATGAAACATAATGCATGGCATCATGCAGTTTGGGATAGATTGGATTTCTTGGAGGCATTTTTTTTAGATATTTTGGTCTTAGATTTTGTCCCAATATTGAAAATTGAACTATCTTAACGTGGGTGTTGGATTCTCTTTATTTGGAACTGTAAATCAAAAGTTACACACGATTTAGTGCAGACATGTCATGTTTATCGGTTAGTTAAATTGATCCTTCTAAAATGATCTTTGGTGTTCATTGGGGAAAGGTTTATAAATGAACCATAATGCATAGCACCCTGCAGTTTGAGATATATTGGATTACTTGTAGGTTTTGTCATAGCTATTTTGGTCCTAAATTCTTTCACAATATAGAAAATTGAGCTAGCTCAAAGTGGGTGTTGGATTCGTGTCATTCTGAACTCTAAATAAAAAGTTATATAAGATTTAGTGCATACATGTCAAGTGTATCAGCTAATTAAATTGATCATTGTAAACTGATCATTCTAAACTAATCATTGGTGCTCACTGAGCATAGGTTTAAAAATGAAGCATAATGCATGGAATCACGCAGATTGGGATAGATCGGTCTACTTGGAGGCCTTTTGTAGTTATTTCGGTCTTCAAATTTGTCCCAATATAGAAAATATAGCTAGCTTAACGTGGGCGTTTGATTCGCATCATTCAGAACTCTAAATCAAAAGTTACGCACGTTTTAGTGCGGATATGTCAATTTCATCGGTTAGATAAATTGATCGTAGCTATTTCAGTCTGTAATTTTGTCATAATATAGAAATTTTAACTACCTTAATGTGGGCATTGGATTCGTGTTTATTGAACTCTAAATCAAAAGTTACATACGATTTAGTGCGTACATGTCAAGTGTATCGGCTAGTTAAATTGATCATTCTAAACTGATCATTGGTGCTCACTGAACAAAGATTTTTAAATGAAGTATAATGCACGACATCACGCAGTTTGGGATAGATTGGATTAGTTGGAGGCTTTTTGTAACTATTTCGGTCTTAAAATTTGTGCCAATATAAAAAATTCAACTAGTTTAACGTGGGTGTTGGATTCTCTTCATTCGGAGCTCTAAATGAAAAGCTACATATGATTTAGTGTGGACATGTCAAGTTTATCGGCTAGTTAAATTAATCCTTCTAAAATGATCTTTGGTGCTCATTGGGGAAAGGTTTATAAATGAAGCATAATGCATAGCACCACGCAGTTTGAGATAGATTGGATTACTTGTAGGTTTTGTCGTAGCTATTTCGGTCCCAAATTCTTTCAGTATAGAAAATTGAGCTAGCTCAATGTGGGTATTGGATTCGTGTAATTCAAAACTCAAAATCAAAAGTTATATAAGATTTAGTGCGTACATGTCAAGTGTATCATTCTAAACTGATCATTGGTGCTCACTGAGCAAAGGTTTAAAAATGAAGCATAATGCATGGAATCACGCCGATTGGGATAGATCGGTCTACATGGAGGCCTTTTGTAGCTATTTCCGTCTTCAATTTTGCCTCAATATAGAAAATTGAGCTAGCTTAACGTGGGCATTTGATTCGCATCATTCAGAACTCTAAATCAAAGTTACGCACATTTTAGTACGGACATGTCAAGTTTATCGGTTAGGTAAACTGATCATTCTAAAATGATCATTGTTGCTCATTGAGCAAAGTTTTAAAATGAATCACAATGCATGGCATCACACAGCTTGGAATGATTGGATTACACCTAGGCTAAATCGTAGTTGTTTCAGTCTTTAATTTTGTCACAACATAAAAATTTGAGATACCTTAATGTGGGCATTGGATTCGTGTTTATTGAACTCTAAATCAAAAGTTGCACACGATTTTAGTGCGTACATGTCAAGTGTATCGCCTAGTTAAATTGATCATTCTAAACTGATCATTGGTGCTCACTGAACAAAGGTTTACAAATGAAGTATAATTTATGGCATAAAGCAGTTTATGACAGATTGGATTACTTGGAGGTTTTTTTGTAGCTATTTCGGTCTTAGAATTTGAGCCAATATATAAAGTTGAACTAGTTTAACGTGGGTGTTGGATTCTCTTCATTCGAAACTCTAAATTAAAATTTACGCACGATTTGGTGCGTACATGTCATGTTTATCGGCCAGTAAAATTGATCCGTCTAAAATGGTCATTGGTGGTCATTGGGCAAAGGTTTACAAATGATGCATAATGCATGGCACCATGCAGTTTAAGATAGATTGGATTACTTGTACACTTTTTCATAGCTATTTCGGTCCTAATTTTTTCACAATATAGAAAATTGGGCTACCTTAACATGGGCATTGGATTCGTGTCATTCTGAATTCTAAATTAAAAGTTATGCACGATTTAGTGTGTACTTGTCAATTTTATCGGCTAGTTAAATTGATCACTCAAAAATTATTATTATATATAAAATAAAGTAAACGTACCTACAGCTGCTCTGTGAATGTTTTTATGCCGAAGATCGCTAAAGGCGAATGGAAATAGTATTTGCATGACAACATGACAGTCATGACTTTTCATCCCTGATTATAGTATCGACACAATTATGAAGATTAGATGCGTATCCATCTGAAAATTTGACACTATCCTCAATCCACTCAAAGAACTCGTCTTTTGCTTGCGCATCCAACCGAAATACGGGAGACAATGATTTTCCATTTGATATTACATGTCGTTCCTTCCTGGAACAAATATCTGGCAAATCCAATCAAGATTTCAAATTATTTTTTTTCCTTGCACATTAAGAACGGTATTCATTATGTTGTCGAAATTTTTTTCTCAATATGCATAACATCTAGATTATGGTACAACAGATGGTGATGGGGACATCAGGTCGTATGGCCGGCCAGGAGACTAGACTGGCCGACCAGGGACCTTGCCCAAGACAGCCGGGCCATTTGGCACGTCTGCCGGCCCAAGCGGTACCGCCGGGCCTTCGACCAGCCAGGCCGGACCGACCAACAATTCCGGCGGAGAGGCCCAAACCTCCGGCCCAACTGGTGGCGACGTGGATGACACCGCTGGTCCAATTGGTGATGCCACCGGCTCCGAGATCAACTTGGCCGGCTCAGAAGACATTTCGGCCAGTACCTCGCACAGTCCAGCCGGTACAGCCGATCCAGCCGAGTGCACCACCATTTCAACGTCTACATAAGGAGACTCGGACCAGATAAGCTACCAGCTTCAAGACATGCATCTAGAGGAAGTCTCTAAACCAGTGGTGCCACCAGGAACAATGACAAGGAGCAGATCAAGGGCAATCTTCCACAAATTCAGCTTGTGGATCGACAAGCTCCTAGAGGATGATCGACGAAGGACATTGGGCCAAGAGTGTAAAGAAGGGTCCAAAGGCTTCTCAAAAATGCAAGGGACTTCAGAGACTTGGGCTTTAGTGGCAAGAGAGTTCAGGGCCCAAAGATTCCTAACCTTACTCCAAGTCGAAGACTAGGAGCAAGGCGTGTGTATGCCACAAGGACGGCCACCTTCCATTTCTTGACCGAGAGGTAAGAAAGGTAAGTTTTCAAATTAGATATTTGCCTCTTTCTGTTTTGCAGGGTAGGATTTAGATTATTTACATTTTTTGAGTCAAAGAAATTTTAGGAATAAGTCCTTTTCGGTTATGCACTTTTGTAAATTTTCCATTTGTGCACTTTTGTAAGTTTTCCATTTCTTTTCTTGAGTCGACCCTAGAAGGTCAAGCTGTCGAGCATATTAATAAGGCTCCTTCCGGCATTGTAGTTTGATAACCTTTTTGATATTTAATAAAGATCTAATTTTCTTTCTACAAGTTATTCTCTCAAGAGACTTGTACGCTTAGAACCTAGTTGTGACCAGCCCTCCTCGCTCTAAGTTTGTGATTTATCACGAGGTTCATCACCCCTCGTGTGGTTCATTTCACCCTTCATCCATTACCAAACAGAAAACCCCCCTATCCAGAAGCTTAAGGTTGAGTTTCTCACCCAAACTTCTCCAAACAGCCCACACGCGTACAGCCTTGAATCAAGGCTTGTATCATTTTGGTATCAGAGCTTAAAGCTCCTAAACCAGGTTGTTTCTATCCTTTAATTAGTTTTGTTTTTAGTTCTTACATTAGTTTAAGTCGCATTCAAGAAAAAACAAAAAAAATATAACATCAAACTCCAAACCGAGTGCATCTAGTTTCTACGTGCATCACTAGGGCTTAGATTCATTCTTGCATTGCAAATTACGTTTTTCCTTTTTGCTTAAATCATATTTCCATTATTATTAAGTTAAATTAAAAAGAAATGAAAAAGAAAATAGGGAAAACAGCAAAAGAAATCAACAAAGACAGCTAGCACTAGTTGTTAGAAAGTTTCCATTTTTTTAAAATCTTCCATTTTTTCGAATTTTCTTTTTCCCAGTTTTACCTTTTTGCATTTTTTTGAATTCTTCTATATAAGGAACCCTCCTAATCGATTCTAGGAGCAGAGTAACTTGTTTTTTTCTTTGTAGTACGCAATGGCTGAAGAAAATAGACATTCAGCCGAGGCCATGATGGCCATGTTCACCACCCTCCAAATGCAACTCGCATCAATCGGCCAGAGGTTGGAGCGCGTGGAGAGGCCTTTGAGATTCCAGGCCATAAGGCACGTGAGGGCTGAGCAAGATCGTGCTGAGGGTCCTGAGTACCCTAGGATACGGCACAAACAGGAGGAGCCCCAGCCGGATGGAGATGAGGACGCACAGCCTCATGGCTATCACCCTAGGCCGAGAGGACCTCCACGGCAACCAGAAGCAGAAGGCGATGGCTTCGAGCCATATGGTCATCACCAGAGACCAAGAATGCCTCCTAGACATCATGAGGATGGAGATGAATACCCCTACAACAGGGTAACTCATCCTGATGTCAAATTAACACCTCCTAGTTTTGCAGGAAAAGTAGACCCTGAAGCCTATCTTGATTGGGAGACGACGATGGATCATATCTTCGATCACTACAACCAACCCGGCCCTAGGAGAGTCTCAATAGCAGTAGCACAACTCACGAACAATGCCCTCATCTGGTGGGATCGTGAGGTGTCTGACCGAAGGAGGAAAAGATTGAGGCCCGTAGACTCATGGGTTGACATGAAAGACCTCATGAGACAAAGGTTTGTTCCATCTTATTTTCATAGAGATTTGCAACGACGTTTTCGTACTCTTAAGCAGGATACCAGATCAGTAGAGGAGTACTATGAAGAGTTTGAGAGACTAAGGAACAGGCTGGAGCTCAATGACAATGAGGAGGCTTTGATGGCACAATTCTTGGATGGACTGCAAGAAAGAATCAGCAGCAAGGTGGAAAGGGAAATCTACAATGACTTCAAGGATTTGTTCCACCTATCTGTCCAGGCTGAGCAGCACATCAATCGTAAGAGCCAAGACATCCGCAGCAAGCCTAAGACGCCTTGGGCACCAAACAACATCCCCAAGCCCGTAGACAAAGGCAAAAGCATAGAGATAGAGTCACGGTTCAAGAGCAAGCCTCCTGAGCCAACCCGTGACCAGAGAGAGCCTAGTTGATGAGGACATCAGGTCGTACATCCAGCCAGGAGACCAGACTGGCCGACCAGGAAGCTTGCCCGAGACAGCAAGACCATCTGGCGCGCCTGCCGGACCAGAGAGTACCGCCGGACCCTCGACCTATAGGACCAGACCGGTCAACATCGCCGGCGGAGAGGCCCAAGCTTCCGGCACACTTGGTGGGGACGTGAATGACACCGCCGGTCCCCCTGATGACACCGCCGACTCCGGGATCAACTTGGCCGGTCCTGAAGTCATTCCGGCCAGTACCACACAATCCAGCCGGTACAGGCCATCTAGCCGAGTACACGCACACTTCCACTTCTACACAAGAGGACTCGGACCAAATGAGCTACCAGCTCCAGGACATGCACTTAGAGGAAGTATCTACACCAGTGGTACCTCCAGGAGCAATGACAAGAAGCAGATCAAGAGCACTCTTCCACAAATTCATCTTATGGGTCGACAAGCTTCTAGAGGAAGAGCAGCTAAGGACAATGGGCCAGAAGAGCAACTTAGAGTCCAAAGGCTTCTCAACAACACAAGGAACATCAGAGACTTGGGCTTTAGTGGCAAGAGAGGTCAGGGCCCAAAGATATTTAACCCTACTCCAAGTCGAAGACTAGGAGCAAGGCGCGTGCATGCCACAAGGATGGCCACCTTCCATTTCTTGGCCGTGAGGTGAGTTAAGGTAAGTTTACATTCGAATATATGCCTCTTTCTGTTTTGCAGGGTAGGATCTAGTTGCTTTACATTTTTGAGTCAAAAACATTTTAGGAATAGGTCCTTTTTCGGTTATGCACTTTTGTATCTTTTCCTTTTGTGCACTTTTGTAAACTTTCCTTTTTCTTATTTGAGTCGACCCTAGAAGGTCAAGCTGTCGAGCATATTAATAAGGCTCCTTCCAGCATTGTAGTTCGACAACCTTTTTGATTATTAATAAAGTAGAACTTTTTCCCTACAAGTTTTCTCTCTAAGAATCTTGTGCGCTTAGAACCTAGTTGAGACCAGCCCTCCTAGCTCTAAGTTTGTGATTTATCACGAGGTTCATCACCCCTCGTGTGGTTCACTTCACCCTTCCATCGTTTACCAACCAGAAAACCCCTATCCAGAAGCCTAAGGTTGAGTTTCTCACCTAATCTTCTACAAACAGCCCACGCGCATACATCCTTGAATCAAGGCTTGTATCACTAGTAAGTCCTCTAACCCTCAAAGATCATGTGACATCACTTGTTTCAAGTGTAGGGGTCGTGGACACATCTCAAGGGAGTGCCCAAACAACTGGGTCATGCTGATTACGGAAGTTGGAGAGTATGAATCCCAAGATGAAGAAGACTATGAACCAGAAGGAGAATACGGTGACATTGAGTACCCTGATGTGGGGGAAGTGCTGGTCACTAGACGCATTCTGAGTGCAATGGTGGATCCCTCAGAGACAATCCAGAGGGAGAACATCTTCCACAGCCGTTGCACCATCAAGGGCAAGGTATGTAACCTCATCATAGATGGTGGTTCTTGCACTAAAGTTGCTAGTGCGTACATGGTTTATAAGCTAGGTCTAGAGAAGACAAGGCATCCTCGACCATATAGACTGAGATGGCTCGATCACAAAGTGGAGCTCAAGATCCATGAGCAAGTAACTGTGCCATTCAGTGTGGGCAAGTACCAAGACCAGGTAGTGTGCGACGTGGTGCCAATGCAAGCTGGCCATCTTCTGCTAGGAAGGCCATGGCAGTTTGACAAGGAGACTAGGCATGATGGCCGAACCAATCCCTACACTTTTGTGCATGACAAGGGAAAGGTCAGCCTAGCTCCTCTCACACCTGCCCAGGTACATGAGTTTCAACAGCAAATGAGTAAGGAAAAAAAGCTCATTAAATCTAATTTTCTTATTCAACCAAGTCATGTCTGGAGAGCTACTAATGGTTTTCAAAGAAGTGTTGAATGTAGAGAAAGAACATGTAGAGCTACCTCCTGAAGTAGCAGCTCTCCTCAACAAATTCTAGGATATCTTTCCTGAGGAGATACCAGCAGGCTTACCTCCCCAATGTGGCATAGAGCACCAGATCGACCTCATGCCCGGAGCAGCCCAGAGGAGTCTAAGGAACTTGAGAAGAAAGTCAAGGAGCTCCTAGAGAAAGGGTATGTTCGAGAGAGCCTCAGTCCATGTGCTGTGCCAGTGCTGCTAATGCCCAAGAAGGATGGGACTTGGCGAATGTGCTTGGACTGCCGAGCAATCAATAACATCACAGTCAAGTACCGGCATCCGATACCATGGCTGGATGACATGCTAGATGAGCTAAGTGGAGCCATGGTCTTCTCCAAGATAGACCTCAAGAGTGGATACCACCAGGTCACGATGAAGGAAGGTGATGAGTGGAAGACTGCTTTCAAGACAAAGCAAGGGCTCTATGAGTGGACAGTCATGCCATTCGGCTTCACAAATGCCCCAAGCACCTTCATGCGCCTTATGAGCCAAGTTCCTAGGGCGTACATCAGTAAGTTTGTTGTAGTTTACTTTGACGACATTTTAGTTTACAGTAAATGCTTAAGGGATCACCTCACACATCTTGAGTTGGTGCTTAAAACCCTTCGACAAGAAGAGCTTTATGCCAATCTCAAGAAGTGCATCTTTTGTACTGATAAACTTGTCTTCTTAGGTTTTGTTGTAAGTTCACAGGACTTACAGGTTGATGAAGAGAAGATTCGAGCCATACAAGAATGGCCAACACCAAGCAACATCAGCCAAGTGAGGATTTTCCACGGTCTGGCCAGCTTCAACAGGAGATTCGTGCCCAACTTCAGCAGTATTGCCTCACCATTGATGGCAGTAGTGAAGAAGAACGTGGGGTTCAGCTGGGGAGAAGCTCAGGAGAAGGCATTCCAGGCCTTGAAGGACAGCCTTACACATGCACCAGTGCTAGTCCTGCCCGACTTCAACAAGACGTTTGAAGTGGAGTGTGCCTAAAACCCTTCGACAAGGAGCTCTATGTCCTAGTCCGAGCATTGGACTTGTTCGATCAATTTGACGTGTCCGCACTAAATCGTCCATAACTTTTGATTTAGAGTTTAGAATGACACGAATCCAACGCCCATGTTAAGCTAGCTCAATTTTCTGTATTGTAACAAAATTCAATAGCGAAATAGCTACGACAAAACCTCCAAGTAATCCAATCTATCCCAAACTGCGTGATGCTATGTATTATGCTTCATTTGTATGCCTTTACACAATGAGCACCAATGATCACTTTAGAATGATCATTTTTTAACTAGCTGATAAACTTGACATGTACGTACAAAATCATCTTTAACTTTTGAATTATAACTCAAAATGACATGAGTCCAACGCCCACGCTAAGCTTGCTCAATTTTCCATATTGGGACAACACTTGAGACTTAAAGAGCTATAAAAAAAACCTCCAAGTAATCCAATGTATCCCAAAGTGTGTGTTGCCATGCATTATGTTTCATTTATAAGATTTTAATCAATGAGCACCAATGATCAGCTTATAATGATTATTTTAACTAGCGTATCAACTTGACATGTACAAAGTAATTCGTTTGTAACTTTTGATTAAAAGTTCAAAATGACCGGAATCAAACGCCTATGTTAAGCTACCTCAATTTTCTAAATTGTGACAAAATTTAAGATCGATATAGATACAAAAAATCCTCCAAGTAGTCCAATCTATCCCAAACCATGTGATGCTATGCATTATGGGTCATTTATACGCCTTTACTCAATGAGCACCAATGATTAGTTTAGAATGATCATTTTAATTAGCTGATCAACTTGACATGTCCGCATTAAATCGTCTTTAATTTTTTATTTAGAGCCTAAAATGACATGAGTGCAACGCTCACGTTAAGCTAGATCAATTTCCATATTATAGAACATTTAAGACTGAAAGAGCTATGAAAACAGCCTCCAATTACTCCAATGTATTATAAACCTTTACTATAAGAGCACCAATGATCAGTTTAAAATGATCATTTTAACTAGCCGATCAACTTGAAATATCCGCACTAATTTGTCGGTAACTTTTGATTGAGAGTTTAGAATGACACGAATCCAACGCCCACATTAACCTAGCTTAGTTTTCTATATTGTAACAACATTTGAAACAAAAAGAGCTACGACAAAGCTTCCAAGTAATCCAATGTATCCTAAACTGCATGATGCCATGCATTATACTTCATTTGTAAGCCCTTACTTAAGGAGCACCAGTGATCAATTTAAAATGATCATTTTAACTGGCGGATAAACTTGATATGTTTGTACTAAATCGTCAGTAACTTTTTCATTAGAGTTCAAAATGACGCGAATCCAACGCCTACATTAAGCTAGCTCAATTTTCTATATTGTGACAAAACTTAAGACCAAAATAGCTATGAAAAAATCTTCAAGTAATCCAATCTATCCTTAAATATGTGATGCCACATATTATGTTTCATTTATAAGCGTTTACTCAAGGAGCACAAATGATCAGTTTAGATATATCTTTTTAACTAGCTGATCAACTTAACATGTCCGCACTAAATCATCTTTACCCTTTGAATTAGAGCTGAAAATGACATGAGTCCAACACCCATGTTAAGCTTGCTCAATTTTTCATATTGTGATGAAATTTGAGACTAAAAGAGCTATGAAAAAGGCTGCAAGTAATCCAATTTATCCCAAACTATGTGATGCCATCCATTATGCTTCATTTATAAGCCTTTACGCAAAAAGCACAAGTGATAAGTTTAGAATGCTAATTTTAGCTAGGCGATCAACTTGACAACTCCGCACTAAATCGTTTGTAACTTTTGATTTAGAGTTCGGAGTGACACGAATCTAACACCGACGTTAAACTAGCTCAATTTTCTAAATTTTCATAAAATTTAACACCGAAATAGCTACGACAAAGCATTTAAGTAATCCAATCTATCTCGAACAGCACGATGTCATACATTATGCCTCGTTTATATGCCTTTACTAAAATAGCACAAACGATAAGTTTAGAATGATTATTTGGACACTGATCAACTTGAAATGTCCACACTAAATCATCTTTAACTTTTGTTTAGAGCCTAAAATGATATGAATCCAACGCCCACATTAAGGTAGTTCAAATTTCTATATTGTGACAACAATTGAGACTGATAGAGCTACGACAAAGCTTTCAAGTAATCCAATGTATCACAAATTGCGTGATGCAATGCATTATGCTTCATTTATAAGCCTTCACTCAAGGAGAACCAATGATCAGTTTAGAATGATCATTTTAACAGGCTGATCAACTTGACATATCCGCACTAAATCATCAGTAACTTTTGATTTAGAGTTCAAAATGACACGAATCTAACGCCCACATTTAGCTAGTTTAATTTTCTATATTTTGACTAAAATTAAGACCGAAATAGCTGTGAAAAAATCTCTAAGTATTCAAATTTATCCCCAATTTCGTGATGCCACACATTATGTTTCATTTATAAGCCTTAAATCAAGGAGCACCAATGATCATTTTAGAATGATCATTTTAAACTAACTGAAAAACTTGACATGCCCGCGCAAAACCATATTTTAACTTTTGAATTAGAACTCAAAATGACATGAGTCCAACGCCCACGTTAAGCTTGCTCAAGTTTCCACATTGTGACAATATTTGAGACTAAAAGAGATATGAAAACAACCTCCAAGTAAGCCAATGTATCCCAAAGTGTGTGATGCCATGCATTATGCTTCATTTAAGATTTTACTCAAGGAGCATCAATGATCAGTTTATAATGATTATTTTAACTAGCGGATAACTTGACATGTCCAAAGTAATTCGTTTGTAACTTTTGATTAAAAGGTCAAAATGACTGGAATCCAACGCCCATGTTAAGCTAGCTCAATTTTCTTAATTGTGACAAAATTTAAGATCGAAATAGCTATGAAAAAACCTCCAAGTAATCCAATCTATCCCATACCGCGTGATGCTATGCATTATGCGTCATTTATATGCCTTTACTCAATGAGCACTAATGATTAGTTTAGCATGATAATTTTTAACTACCTGATCAACTTGACAAGTCCGCACTAAATCGTCTTTAATTTTTTATTTAGAGCCTAAAATGACATGACTGCAACACCCACCTTAATCTAGCTCAATTTTCCATATTATAGACCATTTAATACTGAAAGAGCTAGCTATGAAAACAGCCTCCAAGTAATTCAATGTATCCCAAAGTTTGTGATGCCATGGATTATGCTTCATTTATAAGCATTTTCTCACGAAGCACCAATGATCAGTTTAAAATGATCATTTTAACTGGCCGATCAACTTGAAATATCCGCACTAATTTGTCCGTAACTTTTGATTTAGAATTTAGAATGACATGAATCCAACGCCCAGATTAAGGTAGCTCAATTTTCTATATTGTGACAACATTTGAGACAGAAAGAGATACGACAAAGCTTTCAAGTAATCCAATGTATCCCAAACTGCGTGATGCCATGCATTGTGCTTCATTTATAAGCCTTTACTCAAAGAGCACCAATGATCAATTTAAAATGATCATTTTAACTAGCCGATAAACTTGACACGAATCCAACGCCCACGTTAAGCTAGCTCAATTTTCTGTATTGTAACAACATTCAAGACTGAAATAGCTACTACAAAGCCTCCAAGTAATTCAATATATCCCAAACTGCGTGATGCTATGCATTATGCTTCATTTATATGTCTTTACTCAATGAGCACCAATGATTAGTTTATAATGATAAACTTGACATGTCCACTATAAATAGTTCATGTCTTTTGATTTAGAGTTCAAAATTACACCAATCAAACGCTCACGTTAATGCTCGCTCACTTTTCTATATTGTTGCAAAATTTAAGACCGAAAAAATATCTACGTTAAGGGCTCTAAATAATCCAATCTATCCCAAAACTGCGTGCTGCCATGCATTATGCTTCATTTATAAGCCTTTACTTAAGAAGCACCAATGATCAGGTTTGAATTATCATTTTAACTAGCCGAGCAACTTTACATGTCCACACTAAATTGTCCATAACTTTTGATTTAAGTTAAGAATGACATGAATTTAACGCTCACGTTAAGCTTGCTCAATTTTCTATATTCTGATAAAATGTAACACCAATACAGCTACGACAAAGCCTCTCAGTAATCCAATCTACCCCAAAATGCATGATACCATGCATTATGCTTCATTTATAAGCCTTGACTCAAGAAGCACCGATGATCAGTTTACAATGACCATTTTAACGCTTATCAACTTGAGATTTCCGCACTAAATCGTCTTTAACCTTTGAATTAGAAATCAAAATTACATGAATCCAGCGCTGAAGTTAAGCTTGCTCAATTTTCCATATTGTGAGAACATTTGAGACTTAAAGAGCTACTCGAGAGCTTTCACGTAATCCAATGTATCCCAAACTGCGTGATGCCATTCATTAGGCTTCATTTATAAGCTTTTTCTCAAGGAGTACCCATGATCAGTTTAGAATGATCATTTTAACTGGCTAATCAACTTCATATGTCCGCCCGAAAATCTCCTATAACTTTGATTTAGAGAACGACACGAATCCAATGCCCACGTTAAGCTAGCTCGATTTTCTATATTAAGATAAAATTTAACACCAAAATAACTACAACAAAGCCTCTTAGTAATCCAATCTATCCCAAACTGCATGATGCCCTGCATTATGCTTTATTTATAAGCATTAACTCAAGTAGCACCAATGATCAGTTTAAAATGATCATTTTAAATAGTTGATCAACTTGAGATATCCGCATTAAATCGTCTTTAACTAATGATTTAGAGCTTAAAATGACATGAGTCCAACACACACGTTAAGCTAGCTCAATTTTCCACACTCTTGCAACATTTGAGACTAAAAGAGCTGATCCAAAGCCTCCAACTAATCCAATGTATCCCAAACTGTGTGATGTCATGCATTATGCTTAATTTATAAGACCCATGGAGCACCAGTGATCAGTTTAGAATGATCATTTTAACTGGCTGATCAAATTGACCTGTCCACACAAAATCGTCCATTACTTTTGAATTAGAATTTAGAATCACCCGAATCGAATGCCCACGTTAAGCTATATCAATTTTCTATATTGGGATAAAATTTAACACTAATATAGCTACGACAATGCCTCCAAATAATCCAATCTATCCCGAGATGCGTGATGCCATGCATTATGCTTCATTTATAAGCCTTCACTCAAGAGTCACCAATGAACAGTTTAGAATGATCATTTTAACGCTGATCAACTTGACTTGACTACCCTAAATCGTCTTTAACCTTTAAATTAGATATCAAAATGACACGAATCCAACACCCACATTAATCTAGCTCAATTTTCCATATTTTGACAACATTTGAGACTGAAAAAACAACTAGAGAGCCTCCACGTAATCAAATGTATCCCAAACTGTTTGATGCCATTCATTATGCTTCATTTATGAGCCTTTACTCAAAGAGCACCAATGATCAGATTAGAATGATCAATTTAATTTGACATGTCCGCACGAAGATCTCCTAAAACTTTGAATTTAGAGAACGACACAAATCAAACGCACACGTTAAGCTAGCTCATTTTTCTATATTGTGATAAAATTTATCACCGAAAATAGCTACTTCAAAGCCTCCAAGTAATCCAATCTATCCCAAACTGCATATGTCTTGCATTATGCATTAATTGGCCGATCAACTTGACATTTCTGCATTAAATCGTCCGTAACTTTTGATTTAGAATGATCATTTCAATTGGCCGATCAACTTGACATTTCTGCATTAAATCGTCCGTAACTTTTGATTTAGAGTTGAGAAGGACACGAATCTAAGACTCACGTTAAAGCTCGATCAATTTTCTATATGGTTACAAAATGTAAGACCGAAATAACCACGTTAAAGGCTTCAAATAATCCAATCTATCCCAACGGCGTGATGCCATGCATTATGTTTCATTTATAAGCCATTACTTGTAGCACCAATGAGCAGTTTAGAATGATCATTTTAACTGGCTGATCAAGTTGACATGTCCGCAATAAGTAGTTCATAACTTTTGATTTAGAGTTCAAAATGACACGAATCCAATGCACACGTTAAGCTAGCTCAATTTTTTATATTGTGACAAAATTTAAAACCAAAATAGCTACAAAAAACCCTTCAAATAATCCAATTTATTCCAAACTGCGTGATACCATGCATTATTTTCATTTTTAAGCCTTTACTCAAGTAGCACCAATGATCAGTTTAAAATGATGATTTTCAATACCTGATTGACTTGACATGTCCACACTAAATCATATTTAACTATTGATTTAGAGATCAAAATGACGTGAGTCCAACCCCCACGTTAATCTAGCTCAATTTTCCTTATTCTGACAAAATTTAAGAATGAAATAGCTACTACAAAGCCTCCACGTAATAGAACAGTATCCCAAACTGCGTGATACCATTCATTTTGCTTCATTTATAAGCCTTTAATCAAAGAGCACCATTGATCAGTTTAGAATGATCATTTTAACTGGCAGATCAACTTGACATGTCCGCACTAAATCGTCTGTAACATTTGATTTAGAGTTCAAAATGACACGAAACCAATGCTCATGTTAAAGGTCGCTCAATTTTCGATATGGTTTCAAAATTTCATCCCAAAATATTCATGTTAAAGGCTCCATATAATCCAATCTATCCCGAACTACATGATGTCATGCATTATGCCTCATTTATAAGCCTTTACTGAAGGAGCACCAATGATTAGCATAAAATGAGCATTTTAACTAGCCGATAAACTTTACATGTCCGCAATAAATCGTCCCTAACTTTTGATTTAGAGTTCAAAATAACACAAATCCAACACCGACGTTTAGCTAGCTCAATTTTCTATATTGTGACAAAATTTAAAACAGAAATAGCTACGAAAAAGTCTCCAAGTAATCCTATCTATTCCAAACGGTGTGATGTCATGCATTATGTTTCATTTATAAGCATTTACTGAAGGAGCAATAATGATCTGTTTAGTATGATCATTTTAACTAGCGATATAGTTGACATGTCAACAATAAGAAGTCAGTAACGTTTGATTTAGAATTCAAAATGACACGAATCCAATGCTCACGTTAAACTAGCTCAGTTTTTTATGTTGTGACAAAATTTAATACCGAAATAGCAACGAAAAAGCCTCAAAGTATTCCAATCTATTCCAAACTGCATGATGTCATGCATTACGTTTTATTTATAAGCCTTTACTCAAGGAGCCCAGTTTAGAATGATCATTGTAACTTGCCGATCAGCTTGACATGTCTGCAATAAGTTGACCGTAACTTTTGATTTAAAATTCAAAATGACACGAATCAAACGCCCACGATAATCTAGCTCAATTTTCTATATTGTGACAAAATTAAACACCGAAATAGCAACGAAAAGGCCTCCAATTAATCCAATCTATCCCAAACTGCGTGATGCCATGCATTATGTTTCATATATAATTAAGGTTTCACTCCAGGAGCACCAATGATAAGTTTACAATGATAAATTTAACTAGTTTATCAACTTCAATTGTCCGCACTAAATCTTATTAATCCTTTGAATTAGAGCTCAAAATGACATGACTCCAACGCCCACGTTAAGTTAGCTCAATTTTCCATATTGTGACAACATTTGAGACTGAAAGAGGTACAAAAAGGCCTCCAACTACTCCAATGTATCCCAAACTGTGTAATGTCATGCATTATGCTTCATTTATCAGCCTTTACTCAAGGAGCACAAGTGATCAGTTTAGACTGATCATTTTAACAGGCCGATCAACTTGACATGTCCCCACTAAGTTTTCCGTAACTTTTGATTTAGAATTCAGAATGACACGAAGCCAACACCCACGTTAATCTATATCAATTTTCTATATTGTGATAAAATTTAACACTAATATAGCTACAACAAAGCCTCCAAGTAATCCAATCTATCCCAAATTGCGTGATTCCATGCATTATGCTTCATTTATAAGCGTTTACTCAAGGAGTACCAATGATCACTTTAGAATGATCATTTTAACTGGCCGATCAACTTGACATGTTCGCGAAAAATCGTCTTTAACCTTTGAATTAGAGATCAAAATGACAAGAATCGAACGTTCTCGTTAAGCTACCTCAATTTTCCATATTATGACAACATTTGAGACTCAAAGAGCTACTAGAGAGCCTCCACGTAATCCATTGTATTCTGAACTACGTGATGTCATTCATTATGCTTCATTTATAAGTCTTTACTCAAGGAGCACCAATGATCAGTTTGGAATGATCATTTTAACTGGCTGATCAACTTAACATTTTCGCACAAAATCTCATGTAACTTTTGATTTAAAGAACGACACGAAACCAATACCCACATTAAGCTAGCTCAATTTTCTATAGTTTGATAAAGTTTAAAAGCGAAATAGCTATGACAAAGTCTTCAAGTAATCCAATGTATCCCAAATTGCTTGATTCCATGCATTATGCTTCGTTTATAAGCCCTTACTCAAGGAGCATCAGTGATTAGTTTAGAATGATCATTTCAACTGGCCGATCAACTGGACCTGCCCGCAATAAATCGTTTGTAACTTTTGATTTAGTATTCAGAATGGCACGGATCCAACAGCCACGTTAAGCAATATCAATTTTACTATGTTGTGATAAAACTTAACACCAAAATAACTATGACAAAGCCTCCAAGTTATCCAATCTATCCTGAACTGCGTGATGCCATGCATTATGCTTCATTCATAAGCCTTTACTCAAGGAGCACTAATGATTGGTTTAGAATGATCATTTTAACGGGCCAATCAAATTGACATATCCGCATTAAATCGTCCATAACTTTTGACATAGAGTTCAAGATTACACGAATCCAACGATCACGTTTAGAATGATGAGTGATGGCATTCGTTATGATTTATTTATAAGCCTTTAATCAAGAAGCACCAATGATCAGTTTTGAATGATGAGTTTAACTAGATGATTAACCTGACATGTCCACACTAAATCGTCTGTAACTTTATGATTTAGAGTTTAGAATTACACGAATCCAGCGATCACGTTAAATTAGCTCAATTTTTTATATTTTGACAAAATTTAAGACCGAAATAGCTATAAAAAAGCATCCAAATAATCCAATCTAACCCGAACTGTGTGATGTCATGCATTATGCTTCATTTATAAGACTTTACTCAAGCAGCACCAATGATCAATTTAGAATGATCATTTGAACCAGCTGATCAACTTGACATGTCCGCACTAAGTCAACTATAACTTTTGATTTTGGACTTCAAAATGACATGAATCCAACGCCCACGTTAAGCTAGCTCAATTTTCCATGTTGTGACAACATTTGATACTAGAAGAGGTAAGAAAAAGCCTCAAATTAATCCAATTTATCCCAAATGTGTGATGTCATTTATTATGCTTCATTTATAAGCCTTTACTCAAGGAGCACCAATGATCAGTTTAGAATTATCATTTTAACTAGCTGCCCAACTTGACTTGTCCGCAATAAAGCGTCTTTAACTTTTGGTTTAGAGCTCAAAATGACATGAGTCCAACACAAACGTTAAGCTAGCTCAATTTTTAATATTGTGACAACATTTGAGAATGAAAGAGCTACTAGAAAGCCTCCAAGATATCCAATGCATCCCAAACTGCATGATGTCATGCATTATGTTTCATTTATAAGCTTTTACTCAAGGAATACCAATGATCTGTTTTGAATGCCCATTTTAACTAGCTGATAAACTTGATGTGTCGGCACTAAATTGTTCGTAACTTTTGATTTAGATTTCAAAACTATATGAATCCAACGCCCACTTTAAGCTAGCTTTATTTTCTATATTTTGACAAAATTTAATACTGAAATAACTATGACAAAGCCTCCAAATATTCCAATCTATCCCTAACTGTGTGATGCCATGCAATATGCTTCATTCATTTGACAGTTTAGAATGTCAAGACTTTACTCAAGGAGCACCAATGATTAGTTAAGAATGATCATTTGACAAGCTGATCAACTTGACATGTCCGCAATAAGCCATCTATAACTTTTTATTTTGGACTTCAGAATGTAATGAATCCAACGCCCACGTTAAGCTACCTCAATGTTTTATATTTTGATAAAATTTAACACTGAAATAGCTACGACAAAGCTTTTAAGTAATCTAATCTATCCCAAACTACGTGATGTCAGGAATTATGTTTCATTTATAAGCCTTTACTCAAGTAGCACCAATGATAAGTTTAGACTGGTCATTTTAGCGATGATTAACTTGACATGTCTGCACTGAATCGTTTTTAACCTTTGAATTACATATCAAAATAACATGAATCCAACGCCCATGTTAACCTAGCTCAAATTTCCATATTGTGATAACTTTTGAGGCTGAAAGAGGTACAAAAATTTCTCCATGTAATCCAATGTATCCCAAAGTGCATGATGCCATGCATTATTTTTCATTTATAAGCCTTAACTCAAGTAACATCAGTGATCAGTTTAGAATGATCATTTTAAGTGGCTAATCAACTTGACATGTCCGCACTAAATCGTCAGTAACTTTTGAATTAGAGTTCAGAATGACACGAATCCAACACTCAAGTTAAATTAGCTCAATTTTCTAAACTGTGACAATATATTAGACCGAAATAGCTATAACAAAACCTCCAAATAATCCAATATATCCTAACCTGCGCAATGCCATGCATTATGCTTCATTTATAAGCCTTTACTCAAGTAGCACCAATAATCACTTTAGAATAATCATTTTAATTGGACGATCAACTTGGCATATCCGTAGTAAATCGTCCGTAACTTTTTCTTTTGAATTCAAAACGATACGAATCCAACGCCCACTTTAAGCTAGCTCTATTTTCTATATTCTGAAAAAATTTAAGACTGAAATAGCTACGACAAGGCCTACAAGTAATCCAATCTATCCTAAACTGTGTGATGCCATACATTATGCTTCATTTATAAGCATTTACTCAAGGAGCAACAATGATCAATTTATAATGACAAATTTAACTAGCTGATCATCTTGACATGTCCGCACTAAATTGTCTTTAACTTTTGATTTAGATCTCAAAATGACATGAGTCCAACACCCACTTTAAGTAAGCACAACTTTCCATATTGTGACAACATTTGAGAATGATAGAGCTATGAAAAAACATCCAAGTAATCCCAAATTGTGTGATGCCATGCATCATGCTTCATTTATAAGCTTTTAATTAACGAGCACCAATCATCACTTTAGAATGATCATTTAATACGCTGATCAACTTGACATTTCTACAATAAATCGTTTTCAACTTTTGATTTAGAGTTCAAAATGACACGACACCAATGCTCATTTTAAGCTAGCTCAATTTCTATATTATGACAAAATTTAAGACTGAAATAGCTATTACAAAGCCTCCAAGTAATCCAATCTATCCCAAACTGCGTTATGCTTTGCATTATGCTTCATTTATAAGCCTTTACTCAAGGAGCGCAAATGATCAATTTAGAATAACAATTTTAACTAGCTAATCATCTTGACATGTCCACATAATTATCCTTAACTTTTAATTTAAAGCTGAAAATGACATGAGTCCAACCCCCACTTTAATTTAGCTCAACTTCCGATATTGTGACAACATTTGAGAATGAAAGAGCTACGAAAAAGCCTCCAAGTAATCCCAAATTCCGTAATGCCATGCATTATGCTTCATTTTACAAGCTTTTACTCAAGGAGCACCAATGATCACTTTAAAATGATCATTTTAACAGGCTGATCAACTTGATATGTCTGCAGTAAATCGTCCGTAACTTTTTATTTAGAGTTCAGAACGACCCGAATCCAACACACACGTTAAGCGAACTCAATTTTCCATATTGTGATAATTTTAACACCAAAATAGCAACGACAAAGCCTCCACATAATCCAATCTATCCTAAACTGCATGATGCCATGCATTATGCTTTTTTATAAGCCTTTAATCAAAGAGCACCAATGATCACTTTACAATGATCATTTTAACTAGCCGATCAACTTGACATATCCGCACGGAATCATCTGTAACTTTTGATTTAGAGTTCAAAACGCCACTAATCAAACGACCACGGTAAGCTAGCTCAATTTTCTATATTATGAAATAATTTAACATCGAAATAGCTATGACAAAGCCTACAAGTATCCAACCTATCCCTAACTGCGTAATGTCATGCCTTATGCTTCATTTATAAGCCTTTACTCAATGATCACCAATGATCATTTTAGAACGATTATTGTAACTAGCAGACCAGCTTGAGATATGTGCAATAAATCATCTTTAACTTTCGATTTATAGTCTAAAATGACATGAATCCACCACCAACATTACGCTAACTCAATTTTTAATATTGTTACAACATTTGAGACAGAAAGAGTTACGACAAAGCTTCCAAGTAATCCAATGTATCCCAAATTGCGTGATGCCATGCATTATGCTTCTTTTATAAGCTTTTACTCAAGGAGTACCAATGATTTGTTTAGAATGATCATCTTAACAGGCCGATCAACTTGACATGTCCACACTAAATCGTCAGTAACTTTTCATCTAGAGTTCAAAATGACACGAACCCAACACCCACGTTAAGCTAGCTCAGTTTTCCATATTGTGACAATATCTGAGACTAAAAGAGCTTCGAAAAAGCCTCAGAGTAATACAATTTTTCCCAATTGCACGATGCCATGCATTATACTTCATTTTTAAGCCTTTCCTCAAGGAGCACCAATGATCAGTTCAGAATGATCATTTGAACTACCTTATCAATTTGAAAAGTCTGCACTAAATCTTTTTTAACTTTTGATTTAGAGCTTAAAATGACATGACTCCAACAGCCACGTTAAGATTCCTCAATTTTCCATATTGTGACAACATTTGAAACTGAAAGAGCAAGGAAAAAGCCTCCAAGTAATCCAATCTATCCCAAACTTTGTAATGCCATTCCTTATGCTTCATTTATAAGCCTTTACTCAAGGAGCACTAATGATCAGTTTAGAATGATCACTTTAACTGACCGATCAACTTTACATGTATGCACTAAAGTGTCCGTAACTTTTGATTTAGAGTTCAAAATGACCAGAATCCAACGCCCACGTTAACCTACCTCAATTTTCTATATTGTGACAATATTTGAGACTAAAAGAGCTACGAAAAAGTCTCCAAGTAATCCAATGAATCCCAAAGTGCCTGATCCCTGCATTGTGCTTCATTTATAAGCCTTTACTGAATGAGCACTAATGATTAGTTTAGAATGATCATTTTAACTGGCCGATGAATTTTACATGTCCCCACTAAATCGTCTGTAAGTTTTGATTTAGAGCTCAAAATGACACGAATCCAACATCCATATTAAGCTAGCTCAATCTTCTATAATCTCGCAAAATTTTAGCCGGAAATAACTACGACAAAGCCTTTAAGTAATCCAATCTATCCCAAACTGCATTATGCCATGCATTAATGCTTCATTTATTAGCCTTTACACAAGGAGCACCAGTGATCAGTTTAGAATGATCATTTTTAACTAACTGAATAACTTACTTCTCCGCACTAAATCATCTTTAAATTTTGATTTAGAGTTCAAAATTACATGAGTCCAACGCCCATGTTAAGCTAGCTGAATTTTCCGTATTGTGACAACATTTGACACTGAAAAAGTTATGAGAAAGCGTCCACATAATCCAATGTATCCTGAACTCATGATGTCATGCATTATACTTCAGTTATAATCCTTTACTCAAGGAGCACCAATGATAATTTTAACTGGCCGATCAACTTGACATCTCCGCACTAAATCGTTTGTAACTTTTAATTCAGAGTTCATAATGACACGAATCCAACGCCTACGTTAAGCTATCTCAATTTTCTATATTGTGACAAAATTTAAACCAAAATAGCTATGACAAGGCCTCCAGGTAATCCAATCTATTTTAAAATGCATGATGTCATGCAGTATGCTTCATTTATTAGCCTTTACTTAAGGAGCACCGATGATCATTTTAGAATGATCATTTTAATTGGTCGATCAACTTGACATGTCCGCACTGAATCGTTAGTAACTTTTGAATTAGAGTTTAGAATAACAAGAATCCAACACACATGTTAAGATAGCTCAATTTTGTATATTATGACAACATTTGAGCCTTAAAGAGCTACGACAAAGCCTCAAAGTAATCCAATGTATTCCAAACTGCGTGATACCATGCATTATGCTTCAATTATAAGCCTTTACTCAAGGAGCACCAATGATAAGTTTTAGAATGATCATTTTTTTTCCAACATAACAATATTATTAATCAGAAATATCATGAATTACAACATATCGTAAAAAAGATGGACAAATATCAAGTAAACTCCAATCAACCGATGATAATATAGAAGCCTTCGCCAATGCATCAGCAGCTTCATTGAATGTGGTTGATGAAGAAACTGGATGGCATCAAATTTTAGAATCCATTGGTTAATTATATGAATGTAATGATAACATCGTAAATTAACACCGCACTGTTGGAGAACATATTTAAGGCTAAATTATCTCCTTCGAAAATAACCTTATGATATCCCAACGACCATGTAGGTTGGAGAGCCCATATCAAAGCCGAAAATTCTGCTTCAATAACCATATATCGTCCTTGGAATTGAAGTAAAAACCCTAAATCATTTCGTCTAATCCACACTAGACCTGAAGTCGCATTTCCATCCTTATGGGCAGCACCATAGTTACTTTTGACCCATCCCTACTGCGGACTTCTCCAGCGCCTATTAAAAATGACATTTCGAGAAGTATGCTATTCATTGAATTTCTCCAGTGAACATAGCCACTCTTGAACATCATCTTGACAATTTTGGAGTTGGGAATGAACATAGTTATCCTTATCTCAAAAAATAAGCACATTTCTACTTTTCCAAATACGCCAAAGGATATGAAACGACAAGTATTTGTCTGCTGATGTAGTATCAAAATTATTGTAGCTTGATATCAAAAATCTGACATTGTCTTGAAGATCGAAACTGGATCAGAAATGGTAGTAGTTAAAAATACCCAACTTTCACCATATCATTTGAGCATAAGGACATTGGAAAAAGATGAATCTCTGTTTCTTTGGAATCACAACATCGAGGACATTTATTGTTAGTTATTATTTTCCTTGAAAATAAATGAGTTTTAAGTGGGAAAGGTTGTGATAATAGACGCCATAAGAAATATTTTATCTTTGGAGCCACCTACACTGACCAAATATGTTTAGCTAGATCCATAAAGTTAAAAAAAATTGGCTTCCATCAGGAGAGGAATTATTAACATCATCAATTGCACTCTGATAGCCAGACTTTCCTGAATATACACCATTAGAAGTATGCTTCCAAAACCAACCATCCAATGTAGCACTTGGTGGGAGATAGATCTTCAAAATAAGATGATGATCCTCTTTTTCAATTAGATCAGAAATCATCTCTGCATTCCATTGTCGAGTAGATTTATTTAAAAATATATCTACTGTAAGAAGAGGATTTGTATATGGTAATAATTTAGGTGCACGGTCTGGGTAGAAAGGAAGCCAATTTTTATCTCCAATTCATGTAGATGTACCATTACCAATCAGATGATGAAGACCGGAATTTAATAAATCCCGTCGATATATAATTGACTGTCAACCAAAAGATGCACGGTTGCTTTTTGCAGAGGATAAGAGATCCCCTTTACTGTAATATCGACTATTTAAAATTCTGGAGAGAAGGCAATCCGGTCTCCCCATTATTTTCCAGCGCATATTACCTAAGAGAGCTTGATTAAATTTTTGTAAATCGTGAAATCCCAAACCATTGTTTAATTTTGGTGTAGCCATCTTTTTCCAAGAAACACATCATATTTTCCTATTCCTTTCTGCGGAGCCCCACTAGATCCGAGATAATGATTTGTTGATAATATTGCAGATATCTTTACGAAGCTTGAACACATTCATGGAATATACTGGCAAAGCAAAAGCAACAACTTTAATCAAGGTTTCTTTCCCAGCCTGAGATAGAAATTTAGATTGACATCCCGATATTCCTTATGATACTCTATTGTACATGTAACGTAACATATGTCTTTTATTACGTCCAAATTATTCAGGTAACCCCAAATACTTTCCACCGCCCCCAACATGTGATGAATAGCTGATCCTGTATGCGAGAATACTGTATTACCAAAAATAATTGAAGGTTTTTCATAACTGATTATTTTTCAAGATACTCTGCCATACTCTTCGAATATATTTTTCAGAGTTATAGCATTAGTTCTATCAGCTCTGACAAAAAAATAGAGAATTATAAGCAAATAAGAGATGAGAAATAGCGAGGCCATTTCTACTTATTCTTCAAGGTTGAATGTGGCCATTCCTCTGTGTACTGTGAAGCGTAGAACTGAGAACATCCGCACACAGTACGAAAACATACGGTGAGAGAGGGTTATCCAGTCTTTTCAAACTGCTTTGTGGTTTGAAAAAACGATATGGACTCCATTAACCAGAATTGAATAAGAAACCGTAGATATACACTGCATAATCCACTGGACCCATTGAATAAAAAATTTATTTTTAGAAGAATAGCTTCTAAAACTTTTCATTCAATACTATCATAGGCTTTACTGGTATCCGTTTTACCGCCATAAAAGTTTTTCAACAAATGTCGTGGGTCCTTAAAGAGTGCAGGGCTTCATGTGTAATGAGGACGTTATCACAAATTGATACACCGGGAATAAATGCTGCTTGATTTTCCAAAACTAAGGCATTGAGGATCTTCTGTAATTTAATAACTAAGACTTTAGAAATAAATTTGTAAGAAACATTAGAAAGACATATCCGCCAAGAGTCGGTAATAGTTATTGGAAAATCCACCTTCGGAATTAAGCATATGTTTGTATGATTAAAATCATTAATTATACAAACTGAATTGAAAAATCTTTGAACTTCCTCCAAAACGGAGTTTCCAACAATGTTCCAATGTTATTGGAAAAAGAGGCAGTAAATCCATCCAGACCTGGGACTTTATTGGCTCCTATTGATGTGGCTTCAAAAACTTCTTCTCTTGAAACTGGTTTTATCAAATCGAAATTCAAATCATCAGAGACAACTTGCCTAACATGTTGAAGAACTGAATCCATATTTCCAATATTAGTTGATTTAAACATATTCGAGAAATATGTTTGAACTTCCTGGGCAATCACTTTATTACCAACAACACCACCACCAACACTATTTTTTATGGAAATTATATTATTCCGTAATCTTCGATTCTTAGTAACAGCATGAAAGAAACAGATATTCCGATCTCCCTCTTTTAACCATTGATTTCGACTTTTAATTTTCCAATAAGTTTCTTCAGCAGAATAAGCTTTGCACAACTCTTTTTCAAAGTGGAGATATAATGTACCGAAGAGTTGGAGCTTGTTTTGGCCAAATTGATCTCAGCGGTTAACTCCTTTATTTGAGTATTAGAATTGACCATATTATTCCTCTTCCATATTGATATCTGATTCTGGCAAGTACTCATTCTAGTCTATAAAACCGGATCGGAGATTTCTCAAACATTATTCATAATGTACCAAATCAGACTTGAAAAATCTTCATGCTGAATCCAACGAGGATCATATCGGAACAGTCTTTTCCCATATTCCGAAGTTTTCCTAATTTCATTAATTCCTGTTCTATGATCAAAATCAATTAAGGCTAAATACTCAACAGAGGATGTAGCATAAATAGTCTTCCATTCTACATTCCCCATTGCTCTATCTATCTAGCTCTGAATCAAGAAATTATTTCTTCTACCAACCCAAGTCATATTATTCCCTGTAAAATGTATCTATGAAATCAAACATGTTGAGGCCATGTTTTAAAAATCCAACATACTCCTTGGTTCTCTGACGACACCACCTTTTGTCATTTACATATAGAATTTCATTTAAATCTCCACACATTAACCAATGTCCTTTTCTTAAATGAGAAATACGTTGTAATATTTTCCAAAGATTAGTTCTAAATTTACGTATTGGATGCCCATAAACACATGACAAATAAAAGTTAAATCCTTTAGTGTTGATATTACAATCCATAAGTCGTTCATCAGCGACATTAATAGAGTTTTTCCACAACAAAGCTAAACCTCCACTTAGTCCTTTCAGAAAAATACACATTACACAATCATAATTAAAATAGCGGCAACATCGTGAACTACGTTATTATAATTTTTTTGTTTCCACCTGGAAGAGTATGTCCAGGGAATAATCCTTCTTTATTCCCTTTAGGCGTCGAACTACCAGAGACCCTCCTAGACCCCGTCAGTTTCAAAACGCAATGTTCATATCATTCCTGGTGGTTTGAGGCCCACCACACCTTCACCTAGACAGCCTAATATCATCAGCATCGTACAGAGAGAACACGATTGCTGAAGCACATTATGCATAGTATCACAAAGGTTTGGAATACATTGGATTACTTGGAGGCTTTGTCGTAGCTCTTTTAGCCTCAAATATTTTCATAATATAGAAAATTCTGCTAGCTTTACGTGGGCGTTGGATTCGTGTCATTTTGAAATCTAAATAAAAAGTTACGAACGATTTATTGCGGACATGTCAAGTTGATCAGCTAGTTAAAATGATCATTCTAAACTGATCATTGGTGCTCCTTGCGTAAAGGCTTATAAATAAAGCATAATGCTTGGCATCACGCAGTTTGGAATACATTGGATTACTTGGATGCTTTTTCGTAGCTCTTCTAGTATCAGATGTTGTCACAATATGAAAAATTGAGCTAGTTTAACGTGGGTGTTGGACTCATGTTATTTTGAGCTCTAAATCAAAAGTTAAACACGAATTAGTGCGGACATGTCAAGTTGTTCTTTTAGTTAAAATGATAATTCTAAACTAATCATTGGTGCTTCTTGAGTAAACGCTTATAAATAATTATAAACTAATCATGCAGTTTAGGATAGAATGGATTACTTGGAGGCTTTCTCATAGCTATTTTGGAGTTAAATTTTATCAACAATATGGAAAATTGAGCTAGCTTAATGTGGGCGTTGAATTTGTGTTATTCTGAACTCTAAATTAAAAGTTGCATATGATTCAGTTGGGATATATCAAGTTGATCGGCTAGTTAATATAATCATTCAAAACTGATTATTGTTGCTCCTTGAGTAAAGGCTTATAAATGAATCATAATGCATTGCATCACGCAGTTTGGGATAGATTAGATTACTTGGAGGGTTTTTTCATAGCTATTTTGGACTTAAATTTTGTTACAATATGGAAAATTGAGCTAGCTTAATGTGGGCATTGGATTCGTGTCATTCTGAACTATAAATCAAAAGTTACGAACGATTTAGTGCGTACATGTCAAGTTGATCAGCCAATTAAAATGATCATTCGAAACTGACCATTGCTTTTCCTTAAGTAAAGGCTTATAAATGAAGCTTAATGAATGGCATCACGCAGTTTGGGATACATTGGATTACTTGGAGGCTTTGTCGTAGCTCTTTTAGCCTCAAATTTTGTCACAATATAGAAAATTGTGCTAGCTTTACGTGGATGTTGGATTCCTATCATTCTGAACTCTAAATCAAAAGTTACAGATGATTTCATGAGTACATGTCAAGTTGATCGGACAGTTAAAATGATCATTTTAAATTGAGCATTGGTGTTCCTTGCGTAAAGGCTTATAAATGAAGCATAATTCATGGCATCACGCTGTTTGAGATATATTGGATTACTTGGAAGCTTTTTGGTAGCTCTTTCAGTCTCTAATGTTGTTACAATATAGAAAATTGAGCTAGCTGAACATGGGTGTTGGACTCATGTTATTTTGAAACTCTAAATCAAAACTTAAAAGACAATTTATTGTTGACATGTTAAGTTGATCAGCCAATTAAAATGATCAATCTAAACTAAACATTGGTGATCCTTGAGTAAAGGCTTATAAATGAAGCATAATGCCTTGGACGTTTTGCCGTAGCTATTTCCGTCATAAATTTTGTCACAATATAAAAATTGAGCTAGCTTAACGTGAGTGTTGGATTCGTGTCATTCTAAACTCTAAATCAAAAGTTACGGACGATTTAGTGCATACATATCAAGTTGATCGGCCAATTAATATGATCATTCTAAATTGATCATTGGTGCTCCTTGAGTAAAGGGTTATAATGAAACATAATGCAAGGCATCACGCAGTTTGAGATAGATTTGATTACTTGGACTCTTTGTCGTAGCTATTTCCATCTTAAATTTTGTCACTATATAGAAAATTGACCTAGATTAACGTGTACGTTGGATTCGAGTCATTTTGAACACTAAATTAAAATTTATGGACGATTTAGTGCGGACATGTCAAGTTGATCGGCCGGTTAAAATGATCATTCTAAACTGATCATTGGTGCTCCTTGCATAAAGGCTTATAAATGAAACATAATGCATGGCATAAGGCAGTTTGAAATATATTGGATTACTTGGAGGCTTTGTAATAGGCTTTTTTATTCTCAAATGTTGTCACAATATGGAAAATTGAGCTAGCTTAACGTGTTGTTGGATTATTTTCATTCTAAACTCTAAACCAAACGTTACGGACAATTTAATACAGACATGTCAAGTTGATTGGCTAGTTAAAATGATCATTCTAAACTTATCATTGGTGATCCTTCAGTAGAGGCTTATAAATGAAGCATAATGCATTGCATCACGCTGTTTGGGATATATTTGGTTAGATGGAGGCTTTGTCATAGCTCTTTTTTCTCAAATGTTGTCACAATATAGAAATTTGCGCTAACTTAACGCGGGTGTTGGATTCGTGTCATTCCGAACTCTAAATCAAAAGTTAAAGACGATTTAGTGGGAACATGTCAATGTGATCAGCACGTTAAAATGATGATTCTAAACTGATCATTGGTGCTCCTTATATAAAGGCTTATAAATAAAGGCATCACGCGACTTGGAATGCATTGGATTACTTGGAGGCGTTGTCGTAGCTCTTTCAGTCTCAAATGTTGTCAAAATATAGAAACTGGAGGTACCTTAACGTGGGCATTGTATTTTTGTCATTTTGAACTCTAAATCAAAAGTTACGGACGGTTTAGTGCGGAGATGACAAGTTGATCGGCCAGTTAATATGATTATTCTAAACTGATCATAGGTGTTTATCGCGTAAAGACATATAAATGAAGAATAATACAGAGCATCACGCTATTTGGGATATATTGGATTACTTGGACGCTTTTTCGTAGCTCTTTCAGTATCAAATGTTGTTACAATATGGAAAATTGAGCTAGTTTAACATGGGTGTTGGACTCATGATATTTTGAACTGTAAATCAAAAATTAAAAACGATTTAGTGCGGACATGTGAAGTTGATCAACCAGTTAAAATGATCATTCTAAACTAATCATTGGTGCTCCTTGAGTAAAGGGTTATAAATAAATCATAATGCATGGGATCACGTAGTTTGGGATACATTGGATTACTTGGAGGCTTCGTCGTAGTTCTTACAGTCTCAAATGTTGTCACAATATAGAAAATTGAGTAAGCTTAACGTGGGAATTAGATTCGTTTCATTTTGAACTCTTAAGTAAAAATTTAAAGATGATTTAGTGCGAACATGTCAAGTTGATAAGCTAATTAAAATAATCATTCTAAACTGATCAATGGTGCTCATTGAGTAAAGGGGTATAAATGAAGTATATACATGGTATCACGTAGTTTGGGATAGATTGGATAACTTAGAGGCTTTGTCGTAGTTATTTTGTTCTTAAAATAGAAAATATAGCAATCTTTAGTTGGACATTGGATTCGTGTCACTTTGAACTCTACATAAAAAGTTACGGATGATTTAGTGCACACATGACAAATTGATCGGTTAGTTAAAATGATCATTCTAAACTTTTCATTGGTGCTTATTTAGCAAAGGATCATAATGCATGTCATCATTCAATTTTGGATTGATTGGATTACTCAGAGGCTTTATCGTAGCAATTTCCGTCTTAACTTCTATCACAATATAGAAAATTGATCTAGATTAATGTGGGCATTGTATTGGTGTCGAGTTCATAATTCTACGAATCCAATGCCCAAGTTAACGTAGCTCAATTTTCAATATTGTGACAACATTTAACTCAACGGAAAGAGCTAACACAAAGGCTTTAAGTAATTCAATCTATCCTGAACTGCGTGACTCCATGCATTTTGCTTCATTTATAAGCCTTTACTCAATGAGTGCTAATGATCAGTTTAGAATTATAAGTTTAGAGGGATCATTTTAACTGGCCGATATACATGACATGTCCGCACTAAATTATCCCTAACTTTTGATTTAGAGTTCAAAATGACACGAATCCAACACACACGTTAAGGCATCTCATTTTTTATATTGTATAAAATTTTAAGACCGAACTAGCTATGACAAAGCCACCAAGTAATCCCATATATCCGAAACTGTGTGATACCATGCATTATGCTTCATTTGTAAACCTTTGCTCAGTGAGCACAATGATCAGTTTAGAATTATCATTTTAAGAAGCTGATCAACTTATCATGTCTACACTAAATCGTTCGTAACTTTTCATTTGGAGTTCAGAATGACACGAATCAAATGCCCACGTTAAGCTAGCTCAATTTCCTATATTATGACAACATTTAAGACTGAATTAGCTACGATAAATCCTCCAAGTAATCTCATCTATCCCAAACTGCATGATTCTATGCATTATGATTCAATTATAAGCATTTACTCAAGGAGAACCAATGATCAAATTAGAATGATCATTTTAACTAGCTGATCAATTTGACATGTCTGCACTAAATCTTCTTTAAATGGTGATTTAGAGCTCAAAATTACATGAATCTAGTGATCAGTTAACCTAGCTCAATTTTTCATATTTTGACAACATTGAGACTAAAAAAGCTATGAGAAAGCCTTCAAGTAATCCAATCTATCCAAAACTGCGTGATGCCATATATTATGCTACATTCATTAGCCTTTACTCAATGAGAACATATGATCAGTTTATAATGATCATTGTAACTAGCCGATCAACTTGACATGTACGCACTAAATTGTCTGTAACTTTTGATGTATTGTTTTGAATTATGCGAATCCAATGCCCATGTTAGGGTAGCTCTATTTTCTAAATTGTAACAACATTTAAAACGAAAAGAGCTATCACAAAGCCTTCAAGTAATCCAAGCTATCCTAAATTGCGTGATGGCATGCATTTTGCTTCATTTATTAGCCTTTACTCAAGGAGCAGTGATGATCAGTTTAGAATTATCAGTTTAAAATGATCACATTAATTGGCTGATCAATTTGACATGTCCTAACTAAATTGTTTGTAACTTTTGATCTAGAGTGGCGAATGACACGAATCCAACGCCCACGTTAAGCTAGCTCAATTTTCTATATTAAGACTAAGACGGAAATAGCTACAAAAAAGCGTTCAAGTAATCTAATCTATCCCAAGATCCGTGATGTCATGCATTATGCTTGATTTGGAAACCTTTGTACAGTGAGCACCAATGATCAGCTTAGGATGATCAATTTAACTAGCCGATAAACCTCTGATATCCGCATAAAATATTCCATAACTTTTGATTTAAACTTCAGAATGACACAAATCCAATGCCCATATGAAGCTTGCTCAATTTTCTATATTGTGACAAAATGTAAGGCTAAAATAGGTACGATAAAGCCTCCAAGTAATCCATTCTATTCTAAACTACGTGATGCCATGCATTATTCTTTTTTGTAAACCTTCGCTCAATGAGCACGAACGATCATTTTGGAATGATCAATTTAACTAGCTGATAAACTTCACATGTCTGTAGTAAATCGTGCATAACTTTTGATTTAGAGTTCAAAATGACACGAATCCAATGCCCATGTTACGCTAGCTCAATATTCTATATTAAATGAGAAAGCCTCCAAGTAATACATTCTTTCCCAAACTGCGTGATACCATGCATTGCGCTTCTTTTGCAAACATTTGATCAATGAGCACCAATGATCATTTTAGAATGATCAATTTAACTAGCCGATAAACTTGAGATGTCCACACTAAATCGACCGTACCTTTTGATTTAAAGTTCAGAATGACACGAATCCAATTCCTACGTTAAACTAGCTCAATTTTCTATACTGTTTCAAAATTTAAGACTGAAATAGCTACGATAAAGCCTCAAAGTAATTCAATATATCCTAAACTGCATGATGCCATGCATTATGCTTCTATTATAAGCCTTTACTCAAGTAGAATCAATGATCCGTTTAGAATTATCATTTTAACTAGTTGATGAACTTGACATGTCCACACTAAGTTGTCTTTAAATTTTGATTTAGAATTCAAAATTACATGAATCCAATGCCCATGTTAAGCTAGCTCAATTTTACATAATGTGACAGCATTTAAGACTAAAAGAGATACGACAAAGCCTCCAAGTAATCCAATCTATCACAAACTGCGTGATGCCATGCATTATACTTCATTTATAAGCCTTTACTCAAGGATCACCAATGGTCAGTTTAGAATGATCGTTTTAACTGGTCGATCAACTTGAGATGTACGCACTAAATCGTCTGTAACTTTTGATGTCGAGTTCAAAATTCTACGAATCCAATGCCCAAGTTAACGTAGCTCAATTTTCTAAATTGGGACAACATTTAAAACGGAAAGAGCTACCACAGACCCTTCAAGTAATTCAATCTAACTGAGTGATTACATGCATTTTGCTTAATTTATAAGCCTTTATTCAATGAGTGATAATGATCAGTTTAGATTTATCAGTTTAGAATGATCACTTTAACTAGTCGATAACCTTGACATGTCCGCACTAAATTGTCCCTAACTTTTGATTTAGAGTTCAAAATGACACGAATCCTGCACCCACGTTAAGGCATCTCATTTTCTATATTGTATAAAATTTTAAGACCGTACTAGCTACGACAAAGCCACCAAGTAATCCCATCAATCCGAAACTGCGTGATACCATGCATTATGCTTCATTTGTAAACCTTTGCTCAGTGACCACAAATGATCAGTTTAGAATGATCATTTTAAGAAGTTGATCAACTTATCATGTCCGCACTAAATCGTTCGTATATTTTGATTTAGAGTTCAGAATGACACGAATCCAATGCCCAACTTAAGCTAGCTTAATTTTCTATATTGTTACAAAATGTAAGACCGAAATAGCTATTATAAAGTCTCCAAGTAATCCAATCTATCCGAATCTGCATGATGACATGCATTATCCTTCAATTATAAGCCTTTACTCAAGGAGAACCAACGATCCGTTTAGAATGATCATTTTAACTAGACATGTCCGCACTAAATTGGTTTTAACTTTTGATTTAGAGTTCAAAATTACATGAATCCAACGCCCACGTAAAGCTAGCTCAATTTTCCACAATGTGACAATATTTGAGACTAAAAGAGCTACGACAAAGCCTCTAAGTAATCCAATCTATTTCAAACTGCGTGATGCCATGCATTATGCTTTGTTTGTAAACCTTTGTTCAATGACAATCAATGAGCAATTTAGAATGATCAATTTAAAAAGCCAATAAACTTGAAATGTCCATAGTAAATCGTCTGTATGTTTTGATTTAAAGTTTAGAATCACACGAATCCAATGCCCACATTAAACTAGCTCAATTTTCCATATTGTGAAAACATTTGTGATTAAAAGAGCTACGCCAAAGCCTCCAAGTAATCCAATCTATCACAAACTGCGTGAGCCATGCATTATGCCTCATTTATAAGTCTTTACTCAAGGAGCACCAATGATCAGTTTAAAATGATCATTTTAACTGGCCGATCAACTTAATATGTATGCACTAAATCATCCATAACTATTGATGTAGAGTTTAGAAATACACATTTACAATACCCATGTTATGGTACCAATATTATGAAAACATTTAAAACGGAAAGAGCTACCACAAAGCCTTCAAGTAATCCAATATATCCTAAACTGTGTGATGCCATGCATTATACTTCATTTATAAGCTTTTACTCAAGGAGCGGTAATGATCAGTTTAGAATTATCAGTTTAGAATTATCAGTTTAGAATTATCAGTTTAGAATGATCACATTAACTAGCTGATCAACTTGACATGTCCTATCTAAATTGTCTGTAACTTTTGATCTAGAATTCAGAATGACACAAATCCAACACCCACGTTAAGCTAGCTCAATTTTCTATATTGTGAAAAAATTTAGGTCCAAACTAACGACAAAGCCTCCAAGTAATCCAGTCTATCTCAAGCTATGTGGGGCCATGCATTATGCTTCACGTGTAAATCTTTACTCAATGAGGACCAATGATCATTTTAGAATGATCAATTTAAGTAGCCCATAAACTTGACATGATCATTTTAACTGGTCGATGCACTTAACATGTACGCATTAAATTGTCTGTACCTTTTGATATAGAGTTCAGAATTACTCGAATCCAATGCCCATGTTAAGCTAGCTCAATTTTCTATATCGTGACAACATTTAAAACGGAAAGAGCGGCCATAAAGCCTTCAAATAATCCAATCTAACCTAAACTACGTGATCCCATGCATTATGCTTCATTTACAAGCCTTTACTCAAGGAGCACTAATAATTAGTTTAGAATTATCAGTTTAGAATGATCACTTTATATTGCTCATAAACTTGACATGTTCGTACTATATTGTCCCTAACTTTTGATTTAGGTTTAGAATCACACGAAACGCACACGTTAAGGTAGCTCAATTTTCTATATTGTGAAAAAATTTAGGACAGGAAAGCTATGACAAAGCCTTCAAGTAATTCAATCTATCTCAAACTGCTTGGTGTCATGCATCATGCTTCATTTGAAAACCTTTGCTCAATGAGCACACATGATTGCTTTTGAATGATCAATTTAACTAGCTCACTAACTTGATATGTCCTCACTAAATCGTGCGTAACTTTGGATTTAAAGTTCCGAATGACTCGAATCCAACTCCCATGTTGAGCTAGATCAATTTTCGATATTGGGTCAACATTTGAGACTAAAAGAGCTACGACAAAGCGTCCAAGTATTCCAATCTATCCCAAACTGTGTCATGCCATGTATAATGCTTCATTTATAATCTTTCACTGAAGGAGTACCAATGATCAGTTTAGAATGATCATTTTGACTGGCCGTTCAACTTAACATGTACGCACTTGATCGTAAGTAACTTTTTATGTATAGTTTAGAATTACATGAATTCAATGCCCACGTTAAATTATCTTAATTTTCTATATAGTGAAAACATTTAAAATGGAAAGAGCTACGACAAAGTCTCCAAGTAATCCCATCTATCTCAAACTTCGGGGTGTCATGCATCATGCTTCATTTGTAAACCTTTGCCCAATGAGAACCAATGATTATTTCAGAAAGATCAATTTAAGTAGTTGATAATTTTGACATGTCCGCACTAAAATGTGCATAAATTTTGATTTAGAGTTCCGAATGGCACGAATCCAACGTCAACGTTAAGCTAGCTCAATTTTCAATATTGGGACCAAATATAAGACCGAAATAGCTTCGAAAAAGCCTCATAGTAATACAATCTATCAGAAACTATGTGGTGCCATGCATTATGCTTCATTTGTAAACCATTGCCCAATGAGCACCAATGATCATTTTAGAATGATCAATTTAACTAGACGATAAACTTGACATATCCGCACGAAATTGTGCATAACTTTTGATTTAGAGTTTAGAATCACACAAATACAACGCCATGTTAAGCTAGCTCCGTTTTCTATATTGTATACAAATTTAGGACCGAAATAGCTATGAAAAAGCCTACAAGTAATCCAATCTATGTCAAACCGCTTGGTGCCATGCATTTTGCTTCATTTGAAAACATTTGCTCATGGGGACCAATGATCATTTTAGAATGATCAACTTAACTAGCCGATAAATTGGACATGTCCTCACTAAATCGTGCGTAACTTTTTATTTAGAGTTCGGAATTATATGAATCCAACGCCCATGTTAACATGGCTCAAATTTTTATATTCGGACTAAATTTAAGATCGAAATAGCTATGACAAAGCCTCAAGGTAATCTGATCTATCCCAAACTGCGTGATGTCATGCATTATGCTTCATTTGTAAACCCTTGCTCAGTGAGAACAGTTGATCAGTTTAGAATGATTATTTTAGCAAGCCGATCAACTTGTCATATCCGCACTAAATTGTCCGTAACTTTTGATCTAGAATTAAGAGTGCCACGAATCTAACACCCAAGTAAAGTTAGCTGAAATTTCTATATTGTTACAAAATTTAAGACCGAAATAGCTACGAGAAAGCCTCCAAGTAATTCAATCTTTCCCAAACTGCGTGATGCCATGCATTATGCTTTATTTCTAAACCTTTGCTCAATGAGCATCAATGAACAATTTAGAATGATCCATTTTACTAACAGATAAATTTGAGATGTCCACACTAAATTGTCGTAACTTTTGATTTACAGTTCAGAATGACACGAATCTAATGCCCACGCTTAGCTAGCTTAATTTTCTATATTGGAACAAATTTAGGACCAAAATAGCTACGACAAAGCCTCCAAGTAATCCAATCTATCTCAAAACTGTGTGGGGTCATGCATTATGCTTCATTTGTAAACCTTTGCTCAATGAGGACCAATGATCATTTTAGAATGATCAATTAAACTAGACGATAAACTTGACATGTACGCACTAAATCGTGCATAACTTTTGATCATTTTAACAAGCCGATCAACTTGTAATGTCCGCACAAAATCGTCTGTAACTTTTGATTTAGAATTATAAGTATGCCACGACTCCAACACCCAAGTAAATCTAGCCAATTTTTCATATTGTGACAACATTTGAGTTTAAAAGAGCTACGACAAAACCTCCAAGTAATTCAATCTATCCCAAACTGCGTGATGCAAGCCATTATGCTTTATTTATAAATCTTTGCTCAATGAGCATCAATGCACAGTTTAGAATGATCAATTTGATTAGCAGATAAACTTGAGATATACGTACTAAATCGTCCATAACTTTTGATTTACAGTTCAGAATGACACGTATCTAATGCCCATGCAAATCTAGCTCAATTTTCTATATTGTGAACAAATTTAGGACCGAAATAGCTACAACAAAGCCTCCATGTAATCCAATCTTTCCAAACCACGTGATGCCATGGATTATGCTTCATTTGTAAACCTTTGCTCACTAAGCATCAATGATCAGCTTAGAATAATCAATTTAACTAGCGGATAAACTTGAGATGTCCGCACTAAATCATCCGTAACTTTTAATTTAGAGTTCCGAATGACAGGAATCCAACACCGACGTTAAGGTAGCTCAATTTTTTATATTGGGACAAAATTTAAGATGGTAGTCTGTAACTTTTATTTAGAGTTTGTAATGACACGAATCCAACACCCATGTTAAGCTAGATCAATTTTATATATTGTGACGACATTTGAGACTGAAAGACCTACGACAAAGCATCCAGGTAATCAAATGTATCCGAAACTGCGCGATGCCATACATTATTCTTCATTTATAAGCCTTTTACTCAAGGAGCACCAATGATTAGTTTAGAATGCTCATTTTAACTAGCCGATCACTTGACATATCCGCACTAAATCGTCTATAACTTTTGATTTAGAGTTCAGAATAACGCTGAATCCAATTCCCACGTTAACAAGCTCAATTTTCTATTTTACCATATTTTAGACTGAAAAAGCTACTACAAATCCCCCCAAGTAATACAATGTATCCTAAACTGCGCGATGCCATGCATTATGCTTCATTTATAAGCCTTTACTCAAGGAGCACCAATTATCAGTTTAGAGTAATCATTTTAACTAGATGATCAACTTTACATGTTCGTACTAAATCATCCGTAACTTTTGATTTAGAGTTCACAATGACAAGAATCCAATGCCCACGTTAAGATAGCTTAATTTTCAATATTGCAAAAACAATTGAGACTGAAAGAGATATGACAAAGCCTCTAAGTAATCCAATGTATCCATGTGTGATGCCATGCATTATGCTTCATTTATAAACATTTACTCATGGAGCACCAATGACCGTTTAGAATGATGATTTTAATGGACGATCAATTTGACATGTATGCACTAAATCGTATGTACCTTTTGATTTAGGGTATAGAATGACATGAATCAAACGTTCACGTTAAGCTATCTCAATTTTTAATATTGTGAATACATTTGAGACTGCAAGGGCGACGACAAAGCCTCCAATTAATTCAATGTATCCCAAACCGCTTGATACCATGCATTATGCTTCATTTACAAGCCTTTACTCAACGAGCACCAATGACCAGTTTTGAATGATCATTTTATCTGGCCGATAACTTTAAATGTACGCACTAAATCTTCCGTAACTTTTGATTTAAAGTTAAGAATGACACGAATTCAACACCCACGTCCAGCTAGTCAATTTTCTATATTGTGACAATATTTGATACTGAAAGAGTTACGACAAAAACGACAAATAATCCAACGTATCTCCAACTACGTGATGCCATGCATTATCCTTCATTTATAAGCTTTTACTCAAGGAGCACCAATGATAAGTTTAGAATGATCATTTTAACTGGCCGATCATGTTGACATGCCTACACTTAATCGTCCATAACTTTTGGTTTCGAGTTCCGAATGACACGAATCAACCGCCCGCGTTAAGATAGCTCAATTTTCTATATTGTCACAACATTTGATACTAATAGAGCTACGAGAAAGCCTACAAGTAATCCAAAATATCCCAAACTGTGTGATGCCATACATTGTGCTTCATTTATAAGTCTTTACTCAAGGAGCCCCAATGATCAGTTTAGAATGATCATTTTAACTGGCCGATCACTTGACATGTTCACACTAAATTGTCCGTAACTTTGGATTTAGAGTTAAGAATTACACGAATAAAACGGCCACGTTAAGCTAGCTCAATTTTTTAAATTGTGACAACATTTGAGACTAAAACAGCTACCACAAAGCTTTCAAGTAATCCAATCTATCCTAAACTGAGTGATGTCATGCATTATGCTTCATTTGTAAACCTTTGGTCAATGAGGACCAATGATAACTTAGAATGATTATTTTAACTGCTCGATCAACTTGACATTTCCACACTAAATCGTCCGTAACGTTTTTTTAGAGTTAAGAATGATTGCAATCCAGCGCCCACATTAAACTAGATCATTTTTCTATATTGTGACAAAATGTAAGAGTGAGATAGCTACGAAAAAAGCCTCCAAGTAATCAAATCTATCCCAAACTACGTGATGCCATGCATTATAATTCATTTATAAACCTTTGCTCAATGAGCACCAATGATCAGTTTAGAATGATCAATTTAACGAACCGATAAACATGACATGTCCCCCCTAAATCGTCCGTAACTTTTGATTTAGACTTTTCAATGACATGAATCCAACATCACGTTAATCTAGCTCGATTTTATATATTGTGACAACATTTGATACTGAAAGAGCTATGAAAAAGCCTCCAAGTAATCCAATGTATCCTAAACTGCGTGATACCATGCATTATGCTTCATTTATCGGCATTTACTCATGGAGCACCAATGATCAGTTTATACTGATCATTTTAACTGGTCGATGAACTTGAAATGTGCGCACTAAATCATTCGTAACTTTTAAATTTAGAGTTTTGAATGATACGAATCCAACGCCCACGTTAATCTAGCTCAATTTTTTATATTGTGACAATATTTAAAATTGAAATAGGTACCAGAAAGCTTCATGTAATCCCATCTAGCCTAAAGTCTATGCTACTACGCATTATGCTTCATTGATAAACCTTTACTCAAGGAGCACTAATGATAATCTTAGAATGATCAATTTATAATCATCACTTTAATTGGCCAATCAACTTGACATGTTTGCACTAAATCGTCCGTAACTTTTGATTAAGAGTTCAAAATGACACGAATCCAACGTCCACATTAAGCTATTTCAATTTTCTATATTGTGACAACATTTGAGACTGAAAGAGCTATGACAAAGCCTCCAAGTAATCCAATGTATCCCAAACTACGTGATGCCATGCATTATACTTCATTGATATGCCTTTACTCAAGGAGCACTAATGATCAGTCTAGAATGATCACTTTAAATGGCCCATCAACTTGACATATCCTCATTAAATCGTCCAAAACTTTTTATTTAAAATTTAGAGTGACATGAATCCAATGCCAACGTTAAGCTATTTCAATTTTCTATATTGTGTCAAAATTTAGGAACGAAATAGCTATGAAAAAGCCTCCAAGTAATCCAATCTATCCCAAACTACATGATGCCTTGCATTATGCTTCGTTTGTAAACCTTTGCTCAATGAGCACCAATGATCGGTTTAGAATGATTAATTTAACAAGCCGGTCAACATGACATGTCGCACAAAATCGTCCGTAAGTTTTGATTTTGAGTTCAGAATGACACAAATCCAATGCCCACGTTAAGCTAGCTCAATTTTCTTTGTTGTGACAATATTTGAGACAAAAGAGTTACGACAAAGCCTCTAAGTAATCCAACGTATCCTAAACTTCATGATGGCATGCATTATGCTTCATTTATGGGGCTTTACTCAAGTAGCACCAATGATTAGTTTAAAATGATCATTTTAACTAGCGGATCAACTTGACATATCTGCAATAAATCATCCGTAACTTTTGATTTAGACTTTAGAATGACACGAATCCAACACCCACGTTAAGCTAGCTCAATTGTTTATATTGTGACAATATTTAAAATTGAAACAGGTATAACAAAGTAATCCAATCTTACCTAAACTGCGTGATACCATGCATTATGCTTCATTTATAAGCCTTTACTTAAGGAGCACTAATGATCAGCTTAGAATGATCAGTTATAATGATCACTTTAACTAGCCGATCAACTTGAAATGTCTGCACAAAATCGTCCGTAACTTTTGGTTTAAAGTTCAGAATGACACGAATCCACACCCATGTTAAGCTAGCTTAATTTTCTGTATTGTGAAAAAATTTAAGACTGAAATAGGTATGACAAAGCCCCCAAGTAATCCAATCTATCCCAAACTACGTAATGCCATGCATTATGCCTAGTACCGTCATGAGATTGATGAACCATGTACTTAGGGAATTCATATGTCATTTAGTGGTAGTAAACTTTGATGACATTCTAGTTTTTAGGTGAACCTTAGATGATCATGTAGAACACCTCATAAAGGTTTTAGAAGTGCTTAGAAAGGAAACCTTGTTTGCCAATCTTAAGAAATGTACTTTCGGAGCAGATAGCCTTGTCTTCTTCGGTTTTGTTGTGAGTACATATGGTATTAAGGTTGATGAGGAAAAGATAAAAGTGATTAAAGATTGGCCGAGTCCAAGGAATGTTGGTGAAGTAAGGAGCTTCCATGGCCTAGCTGGGTTTTACCGTAGATTTGTCATGGATTTTAGCACTATAGCAGCTCCACTCACTGAGGTTTTCAAAAAGAATGTAAGATTTAAGTGGGAGCAGGCGCAGGAGGAAACATTCAAAACCTTCTTTAACTTTTGATTTCGAGCTCAAAATAACATTACTCCAACGCCAACGTTAAGCTAGCTCAATTTTCTATATTGTGACAACATTTGAGACTGAAAGAGCTACTACAAAGCCTCCAAGTAATACAATGAATCCCTAACTGCGTGATTTCATGCATTATGCTTAATTTATAAGCCTTTATTCAAGGAGCACCAATGATCAGTTTAGAATGATAATTTTAACTAGCTGATCAACTTGACATGTTTGCACTAAATCGTCTTGACTTTTTAATTTAGAGCTCATAATGACATGAGTCCAATGCCCACTTTAAGCTAGCTCAATTTTCCATATTGTGACAACATTCGAGACTTAAAGAGCTAAGAAAAAACCTCTAAGTAATCCAATGTATCCCAAACTATGTGAAGTCATGCATTATGCTTCATTTATAAGCCTTTACTCAAAGAGCAACAATGATCAGTCAATAATGATCATTTTTACTAGCTCATCAACTTACATTTCCCCACTATATCGTCTTTACTTTTGATTTAGAACTCAAAATGACATGAGTCCAACACCCACATTAAGCTAGCTCAATTTTCTCTATTTTGAGAACATTTGAGGCTGAAAAAGCTACGAAAAAGTCTCGAAGTAATCCAATGTATCGCAGAATGCGTGATGCCATGCATTATGCTTTGTTTGTAAGCTTTTACTCAAGGAGCACCAATGATCAGTTTCGAATGATCATTTAACTGGCCGATCAATTTGACATATCTGCACTAAATCGTCCGTAACTTTTGATTTAGAGTACATAATGATACGAATCCAATGCCCACATTAAGCTAGCTTAATTTTATATATTGTGATAACATATGAGATTTAATGAGCTACGACAAAGCTTCCAAGTAATCTAATGTATCTCAAACTACGTGATGCCATGCGTTATGCTTCATCTGTAACCCTATGCTCAAGGAGCACCAATGATAAGTTTAGAATGACCATTTTAACTTGCAGATCAACTTGACATGTCCGCACTAAATCATCCGTAACTTTTGATATAGAGTTCAAAATGACATGAATCCAATGCCCACGTTAATCTAGCTCAAGTTTCTATATGGTGACAACATTTGACACTGAAAGAGCTATGAAAAATTCTTCACGTATTTTAATGTATAAACTGCGTGATGCCAGGCAATATGCTTCATTTATAAGCCTTTATTGAAAGTGCTCTAATGATCGGTTTAGAATAATCATTTTAACTGGCCGATCAACTTGACATATCCGAACTATATCATCTGGAAGTTTTGATTTAGAATTCTAAATGACACGAATCGAACGCTAACGTTAAACTAGCTAAATATTCTATATTGTGAAAAAATTTAAAACCGAAATGGCTACGACAATGCCTCTAACTTATCCAATCAAACCCAAACTACGATATGCCATGCATTACACTTCATTTATAAGCCTATACTTAAGATGCACCAGTGATTAGTTTGGAATTATCGTTTTAATTCGCTGATCAACTTGACATGTCCACACTAAATCGTTTTTAACTTTGATTTAGAGCTCAAAATAACATTACTCCAACGCCAACGTTAAGCTACCTCAATGTTCTATATTGTGACAACATTTGAGACCGAAAGAGCTACTACAAAGCCTCCAAGCAATACAATGTATTTATTACAAACTGCGTGATGTCGTGTATATTGCTTCATTTATAAGCCTTTATTAAAGGAGCAGTATTGATCAGTTTAGAATGATCACTTTAACCAGATGATAAACTTGACATGTTTGCAAAAAATTGTCCGTAACTTTTGATTTAAAGTTCGGAATGACACAACTCCAACACCCATGATAAGCTAGCTCAATTTGATATATTGTGACAACATTTGAGACTGAAAGAGCCATTACAAAGCCTCCAAGTAATCCAATGTATCCCAAACTGCGTGATGCCATGCGTTATGCTTCATTTATAAGCCTTTACTGAATGAAGACCAATTATCAGTTTAGAATGATCATTTTAACTAGCTGATCAACTTGAGATGTCCGCACTAATTGTCTTTAACTTTTGATTTGGAGTTCAAAATGACATGAATCCAATGCCCATGTTAAACTCGCTCAATTTTCTATATTGCAACAACATTTGAGACTGAAAGAGCTACTACAAAGCCTCCAAGAAATCCAATGTATCCCAAATTGCGCGATGCCATGCATTATGCTTCATTTATAAGCCTTTAGTCAAGGAGAACCAATGATCAGTTTAGAATGATCATTTTAAATGGACGATCAACTTGACCTATCCGCACAAAATTGTCCGTAAGTTTTCATTTAGACACCAGAATGACACGAATCTAATGCCCACATTAAGCTAGCTCAATTTTCTATATTGTGACCACATTTAAGATTGAAAGAGCTACTACAAAGCCTTCAAGTAATCCAATATATCCCAAACTTTGTGATGCCATGCATTATGCTTCATTTATAAGCCTTTACTCAAGGAGCACCAATGATAAGTTTATAATGATCATTTTAACTGGCCGACCAACTTGACATGTCCGCACTAAATCATCCGTAACTGTTTATTTAGAGTTTAAAATGACACGAATCCAACTCCCACGTTAATCTAGCTCAATTTTCTATATTGTGACAACATTTGAGAGTGAAAGGGCTATGACAAAGCCTCTAAGTAATCCAATGTCTCCCAAACTACGTGATCCCATTCAATATGCTTCATTTATAAGCCTTTACTCAAGGAGCACCCATGATCAATTTAGAATTATCAGTTTAATTTTCCGATCAACTGGAAAACTCCGCACTTAATCATCAGAATATTTTTATTTAGAGTTTAAAATGACACGAATCCAATGCCTACATTAAGCTAGCTTAATTTTCTATATTGTGATAAAATCTAACACTGAAATAGCTACGACAAAGCCTCAAAGTAATCCAATCTATCCCAAAATGCTTCATTTATAAGCCTTTACTAAAGGAGCACCAATGATGAGTTTAGAATGATCATTTTAACCGGCCAATAAACTTGACAAGTTCGCACTAAGTTGTCTGTCACTTTTGATTTAGAGTTCAAAATGAAACGAATCCAATGCGCACATTAAGCTAGTTTAATTTTCTATATTGTGACAAAATTTGAGACTGAAATAGATATTACAAAGCCTCCAAGTATTCCAATTTATCCCAAACTGCGTGATGCCATGCGTTATGCTTCATTTATAAGCCTTTACTCAATGAGCACCAATAATCAGTTTAGATTGATTATTTTAACTAACCGATGAACGTGAGATATCCGCACTAAATCGTCTTTAACTTTTGATTTAGAGTTCAAAATGACATGAGTCCAACGCCCATGTTAAGCTCGCTCAATTTTCCATATTGTGACAACATTGGAGATTGAAACAGCTATGAGAAATCCTCTTAGTAATACAATGTATCAGAAACTGCGTGATCCCAGACATTATGCTTTGTTTATAAACCTTTACTCAACGAGCACCCATGATCAGTTAAGAATAATCATTTCAAATGTCCGATCAATTTGAAATGTGCAAACTAAATTGTCCGTAACTTCAATAGAGTTCAAAATGAAACGAATCCAATGCCCATGTTAAGCTGGCTTCAATATTGCTACAAAATTTGAGACAAAAATAGTTACAACAAAGCCTCTAATTATTCCAATCTATGCCAAACTACGTGATGCCATGTATTATACTTAATTTATAAGCCTTTAGTCAAGGAGCACCAATGATCAGTTTAGAATGATCATTTTAACTGGTTGATCAACTTGACAAGTCAGCACTTAATAATCCATAATTTTTTATTTAGAGTTCAAAATGACAAGAGTCCAATTTCCATGTTAAGCTATCTTAATTTTCTATATTGTGACAAAATTTAACAATAAAATAGATAGGACAAAGCCTCCAAGTAATCCAATCCATCCCAAACTGTGTGATGCCATGCATTATGGTTCATTTACAAGCCTTTACTCAAGGAGCACCAATGATCAGTTTAGAATCATTATTTTAACTAGACGATCAACTTGACATGTCCGCACTAAATCGTCCGTAACTTTTCATTTAGAGTTCATAATGACTCAAATCCAACGCTCACGTTAAGCTAGCACAATTTTCTATATTGTGACAACATTTGAGACTGAAAGAGCTATGACAAAGCCTCCAACTAATCAAATGTATCCCAAATTGTGTGATACCATGCATTATTCTTTATTTATAAGCCTACACTCACGGAGCACCAATGATCAGTTTAGAATGATCATTTTAACTGGCGGATCACTTGACATGTCCGCACTAAATCGTCCCTAGCTTTTTATTTAGAGTACATAATGACACGAATCCAATGCTCACATTACCCTAGCTCAATTTTCAATATTGTGACAATATTTGAGACTGAAAGAGCTACGACAGTGGCTCCAAGTAATCCAATGTATCTCAAATTGCGTGTAACATGCATTATGCTTCACTTATAAGCCTTTACTCAAGGAACACCAATGATCAATTTAGAATTATCGTTTTAGCTTGACGATCAACTTGACATATCCACACTAAATCGTCCGTAACTTTTGATTTAGAGTTTAGAATGAGATGAATCCATCACGCACTTTAAGGTAGCTCAATTTTTAGTATTGTGAAAATTTTGGACTAAAAGAGCTATGACAAAGCCTCCAAGTAATCCAATGTATCCCTGCATGATGCGATGCATTATGCTTTATTTATAAGTTTTTACTTATAGATCACCAATGATCAGTTTAGAGGGATGATTTAATGGACGATCAACCTGACATTTCCGCTCTAAATCATTTGTAACTTTTGATTTAGAGTTTTGAATGACACGAATCGAAAGCCTAAGTTGAGATAGCTCAATTTTCTATATTGTGACAACATTTGAGACTGAAAGAGCTATGACAAAGCATCCAAGTAATTCAATGTATTCCAAAGTGCGCGATGCCATTCATTATGCTTCATTTATAAGCCTTTATTCAAGGAGCACCAGTGATCAGTTTAGAATGATAACTAGCTGATAACCTTGAAATATCCGCATTAAATCATCTTTAACGTTTGATTTAGAGCTCAAAATGACATGAGTCCAACGCCCACACTAAGTTAGCTCAATTTTCCATGTTGTGACAACATTTGACACTGAAAGAGGTACGTAAAAGCCTCCAAACAATCCATTGCATCCCAAACTGCGTGATGCTATGCATTATGCTTTATTTATAAGCCTTTACTCAAGAAGCACCAATGATCAGTTTAGAATAATCATTTTAACTAGACGATCAACTTGATTTAGATTCCAAAATAACACGAATCTATCACACACGTTAAGCTAGCTCAATGTTTAATATTATGAAAGCATTTGAGAATGAAAGAGCTATGGCAAAGCATCTATGTAATCCAATGTATTTCTGCGTGATGCCATACATTATGCTTCATTTATGAGCCTTTACTCATGAAGCACCGATGATCTGTTTAGAATGATGATTTTAATGGACGATCAACTTGACATATCCGCACTAAGTCATCTGTAACTTTTGATTTAGAGTAAAGAATGACACAAATCCAACGCCCATGTTAAGCTAGCTTAATTTTCTATATTGTGACTACATTTGATACTGAAAGAGCTACGAGAAAGCCTGCACGTAATTCAATAGATCCCAAACTGCCCTATGCCATGCATTATTCTTCCTTTATAACCCTTTACTCAAGTAGCACAAACAATCAGTTTAGAATGATCATTTTAACTAGCCGAACACTTGACATGTCCGCACTAAATCGTCTGTGACTTTTGATTATGATTTCAGAATGACACGAATCCAAAGCTCACGTTAAGGTAGCTCAATTTTCAATATTGTAACAACATTTGAGACTGAAATAGCAAAGACTAAGTCTACAAGTAATTCAATGTATCCCAAACTGCGCGATGCCATGCATTATGCTTCATTTATAAGCCTTTACTCAACGAGCACCAATGATCTGTTAAGAATGATTACTTTAACTAGACGATTAACTTGACATCTCTGTACTAAAATTGTATGTAACTTGTGATTTAGAGTTCAGAATGACACGAATCCATCGTGCACATTAAGCTTGCTCAATTTTCAATATTTTTAAAACATTTGAGACCGAAAGAGGTATGAGAAAGCCTCCAAGTAATCCAAAGTACCCCTGCGTGATGCCATGTACTATACGTCATTTATAAGCCTTTACTCATGGAGCACCAATGATCAGTTTAGAATGATGATTTTAATGGACGATCAACTTGACATGTCCACACTAAATCGTTTGTAACCTTTGATTTACAGGTTAGAATGAAATGAACCCATCACCCACGTTAAGATAGATCAATTTTATATATTGTGATGACATTTGAGACTGAAAGAGCTACGACAAAGCCTCCAAGTAATCCAATGTATCTTGAACTGCACAATGCCTTGCATTATTATTCATTTATAAGACTTTACTCAAGGAGAACCACTGATCAGTTTTAAATGATCATTTTAACTAGACGATCAACTTTACATGTCCGTACTAAATCGCCCGTAACTTTTGATTTAGAGTTCAGAATGACACGAATCAAACGCCCACGTTAAGCTAGCTCAATTTTCAATATTGCTAAAACATTTGAGACTGAAAGAGCTATTAGAAAGCTTCCAGGTAATCCATTGTATCCCTGCATGATGCCATGCATTATGCTTCATTTATAAGCCTTTAATCATGGAGTACAAATGATGAGTTTAGAATGATGATTTTCATGGATGATGAACTTGACATGTCCGCACTCAATCGTGTGTAACTTTTGATTTAGAGTTAATAATGACATGAATCAAATGCCCATGTTAAGCTAGCTCAATTTTCAATATTGTGAAAACATTTGAGACTGAAAGAGCTACGACAAACCTTCAAAGTAATTCAATGTATCCCAAACTGCGCAATGCCATGCATTATGCTTCATTTATAAGCCTTTACTCAACGAGCACCAATGATCAGTTTAGACTGATCATTTCAACTAGACGATCAACTTGACATGTCCCCACTAAATGGTTTGTAACTTTTGATTTAGAGTTTAGAATGACACAAACCCAACGCCCACGTTAAGCTAGCTCAATTTACAATATTGTGACAACATTTGAGATTGGAATAGCTTTGATAAAGCCTCCAAGTAATCCAATGTATCACAAACTGCGTGATGCCATGCACCAATGATCAGTTGAGAATGATCACTGGCCGATCACTTGACATATTCGCACTAAATCGTCCATAACTCTTGATTTAGAGTTCAGAATGAGACTGAATCCAATGCCCACGTTAAACTAGCTGAATTTTGAATATTGTGACAACATTTGAAACGGAAAACGCTACGAAAAAGCCTCCAAGTGATACAATGTGCCCCAAACTGAGCGATGCCACGCTTTATTCTTCATTTATAAGCCTTTACTACTAGAGCACTAATGATGAGTTTAGAATGATAATTCTAATTGGTCGATCACTTGACATTTCCGCACTAAATACAATGCCCACATTAAGATACTCAATGCCCACGTTAAGATACTCAATTTTCTATATTGTGAGAACATTTGATACTGAAAGAGCTACGACAAAGCCTCCATATAATCTAAGGTATCCCAAACTTCGTGATGCAATGCATTATTCTTCATTCATAAGCCTTTACTCAATGAGCACCAATGATCCGTTTAGAATGATCATTTAAACTACGAAATCACTTGACATGTCCGCACTAAATCGTCTGTAACTTTTGATTAATAGTTCAGAATGAAACTGCATCCATTGCCCACGTTAAGCTAGCCCAATTTTCTATTTTGTGACAATATTTGAGACTGAAAAAGCTAGGACAAAGCCTCCAAGTAATACAATATATCCTGAACTGTGCGATACCATGCATTATGCTTTATTTATAAGGCTTTACTCAAGGAGCACCAATTATCCGTTTAGAGTGATCATTTTAACTCGCCGATTACTTGACATGTCCACACTAAATCATTCGTTACATTTGATTTAGAGTTTAGAATGACACGAATCAAAGGCCAAGGTTAAGCTAGCTAAATTCTCAATATTGTTACAACATTTGAAGGTGAAAGAGTTACGACAAAGCCTACAAGCAATCCAATGTATCCCAAACTGCGTGATGTTATGCATTATGCTTTATTTATAAGGTTTTACTCAAGGGGAACCAATGATCAGTTTAAAATGATCGTTTTAACTAGCTAATCAACTTAAGATGTCCGCACTAAATCGTCTTCAACTTTTGATTTAGAGCTCAAAATCACATGACTCTAACGCGAACATTAAACTAGCTAAATTTTCCATATTGTGATAATTTTAAGACTGAAAGATCAAATACAAAGCCTCCAAGTAATCCGATGTAGCCCAAACTGCGTGATGCCATGCATTATTAGTTATTTATAATCCTTTACTAAAGGAGCACCAATAATCAGTTTAGAATGATCATTTTAATTTGGCGATCACTTGACATGTCCGCACTAAATCATCCGTTACTTTTGATTTGGAGTTCCGAACGACACGAATCCAACGCCCACATTAAGCTAGATCAATTTTCTATAATGTGACAACAATTGAGACTGAAAGGGCTACGACAAAGCCTCCAAGTAATCCAATGTATCACAAACTGCGTAATGCCATGCATTATGTCTCATTTATAAGCCTTTACTTAAGGAGCTTCAATGATAAGTTTAGAATGATCAATTTAACTGGCCGATCACTTGACATATCCACATTAAATCGTTTTTAACTTTTGATGTAGAGTTTAGAATGACACTGACTCCAACGCCCATGTTAAACAAGCTAAATATTCTATTTTGTGACAATATTTGAGGCTGAAAAAGCTACGACAAAGCCTCCAAGTAATCTGTTGTATCCCAAACTGCGTGATGCCATGCATTATGTTTCATTTAGAAGCCTTTACTTAAGGAGCACTAATGATCACTTTAGAATGATTCTTTTGACTGGCCAAATCACTTGGACATGTCACACTAAATCATCTGTCCGCACTAAATTATCCGTAACTTTTGATTTGTAGTTCAGAATGAAACGAATCAAACGCTCACGTTAAGCTAGCTGCATTTCCTATATTGTGACAACATTTGAGACTGAAAGAGCTACGACAAAGCCTCCATGTAATCCAATATATCCCAAAATGTGTGTTGCCATGCTGGCCGATCACTTGACATGTCTGCACTTAATCATCCGTAACTTTAGATTTAGAGTTCAGAATGACGCGAATCCAACACCCACGTTAAGCTAGATCAATTTTCTATAATGTAACAACAATTGACACTGATAGAGCTACGACAAATCCTCCAAGTAATCCAAGGTATCACAAACTGCGTGATACCATGCATTATATTTCATTCATAAGCCTTTACTCGAGGAGCCCAAATGATCAGTTTAGAATGATCATTTTAACTGGCCGATCACTTGACATATGCATACTAAATCGTCCGTAAGTTTTGATTTAGAGTTTAGAATAACACTGAATCTAACGCCCACATTAATCTAGCTAAATATTCTATTTTATGACAATATTTGAGGCTGAAAAAGTTACGACAAAGCCTCCAAGTAATCCACTGTATCCCAAACTGTGAGATGCCATGCATTATGCTTCATTTATAAGCCTTTACTTAAGGAGCATCAATGATCACTTTAGAATGATCATTTTGACTGGCCAATCACTTGGAAATGTTGCACCAAATCATCTGTAAGTTTCTAAATAGAAATCAGAATGACAGGAATCAAACGCCAACGTTAAATTACCTCAATTTTCTATATTGTGACAACATTTGAGACTGTAAGAGCTACGACAAAGCCTCCAAGTAATCCAATATATCCGCAAACTGCGTGATGCAATGCATTATGCTTCATTTATAAGCCTTTAGTCAAGGAGCACCAATGATCACTTTAGAATGATCATTTCATCTGGCCGATCACTTGATATATCCGCACTAAATTTTCCGTAACTTTTGATTTAGAGTTCAGAATGAAACGAATCCAACGCTCACGCTAAGCTAGCTCAATTTTCAATATTGTGACAACATTTCAGACTGAAAGAGCTACGACAAAGCCTCCAAGTACTCCACTATATCCAAAACTGCGTGATGCCATGCATTATGCTTCATTTATAAGCCTTTACTTAATGAGCACCAATGCTTGGTTTAGAATGATCATTTTAACTGGCCAATCACTTGGACATTTCCGTATTAAATCATATGTAAGTTTCTATATAGACTTCGAAATGGCATGAATCCAACGCCGACTTTAAACTAGGTAGATATTCTATATTGTGGCAACATTTGAGACTGAAAGAGCTACGACAAAGCCTCCTCGTAATCCAATGTATCCCAAATTGTGTGATGCCATGCATTATGCTTCATTTTTATAACCCATAATTCAAGGAGCACCAATGATGAATTTAGAATGATCGTTTTAACTAGCTAATCAACCTGAGATGTCTGCACTAAATCGTCATCAACTTTTGATTTTGAGCTCAAAATGACATGAGTCAAACGCCATTGTTAAACTAGCTCAATTTTCCATATTGTGATAATTTTAAGACTAAAAGATCTACTACAAATCCTCCAAATAATCCAATATATCCAAATCTGTGTGATGCCATTATTCTTCATTTATAAGCCTTTATTTAAGGAGCATGAATGATAACTTTAGAATGATCATTTTATCTTGCCGATCACTTGACATGTACGCACTAAGTCGTCCGTAACTTTTGATTTAGAGTTAAGAATGACTGGATTCCAACGCCGACGTTAAGCTATCTCAATTTTCAATATTGTGACAACCTTTTAGACTGAAAGATCTACGACAAAACCTCCAAGTAATCCAATATATCCCGAGATGCGTGATGCCATGCATTATGCTTCATTTATAAGCTTTTACTCAAGAAGCAGCAATGATAAATTTAGAATGATCATTTTAACTGGCCGATCACTTGACATGTCGACACTAAATCACCCATAACCTTTAATTTAGAGTTCATAACGAAAGGAATCAAACGCCCACGTTAATCTAGCTAAATTTTATATACTGTGACAACATTTGAGACTGAAAGAGCTACGACAAGACCTCCAAGTAATCCAATATATCCCAACTGCATGATGCCATGCATTATCCTTCATTTATAAGCCTTTACTCAAGGAGCACCAATAATCAGTTTGGAATGATCATTTTAACTGGCCTATGACTTGACATGTCTGCACTAAATCATTCGTAACTTTTGATTTAGAGTTCAGAATGACACAAATCCAACGGCCACGTTAAACTAGATCAATTTTCTATAATGTGACAACCTTTGAGACTGAAAGAGCAAAAAAGCCTCCAAATAATCAAATGTATCACAAACTGCGTGATGCCATGCATTATGTTTCATTTATAAGCCTCTACTCAAGGGGCCCCAATGATTAGTTTATTATGATCATTTTAGCTGTCAGATCACTTGACATATCCACACTAAATCGTCTGTAACTTTGATTTAAAGTTCAGAATGACACAAATCCAACGCCCATGTTAAGCTAGATCACTTTTCTATAATATGACAACATTTGAGACTGAAAGAGCTACGGCAAAGCCTCCAAATAATCCAATGTATCTTAAACTTCGTGATGCCTTGCATTATGTTTCATTTATAGGCCTTTACTCAAGGAGCCCCAATGATGAGTTTAGATTGATCATTTTAACAGGCCGATCACTTGACATATTTGCACTAAATCATCCGTAACTTTTGATGTAGAGTTCAGAATGACAAGAATCCAACGCCCACGTTAAACTAACTCTATTTTCTATATAGTGACAACATTTGAGAATGAAAGAGCTACGACAAATGCTCCAAGTAATCCAATGAATACCAAACTGGGTGATGCCATGCATTATGTTTCATTTATAAGCCTTTACTCAAGGAGCACCAATGATCAGTTTAGAATAATCATTTTAACTGGCCGATCACGTGACATGTCCGCACTAAATCGTCCTTAACTTTTGATTTAGAGTTCAGAATGACACGAATCCAACGCCCACTTTAACCTAGATCAATTTTCAATATTTTGAACACCTTTGAGACTGAAAGAGCTACGACAAAGTGTCCTAGTAATCCAGTGTATCCCAAATATCGTGGTGCCATGCATTATGCTTCATTTATAACCCTTTACTCAATGAGCAACAATGATACATTTAAAATGATCATTTTAAATGGCCGATCATTTGACATGTCCGCATTAAATCGTTTTTAACTTTTGATTTAGAGTTCAAAATGACATGTATCCAATGCCCACGTTAAGGTCGCTCAATTTTCTATATTGTGACAACATTTCAGGGTGAAAGAGTTACGACAAAGCGTCCAAAGAATCCAATATATCCCAAACTGTGTGATGCCATGCATTATCCTTCATTCATAAGCCTTTTCTTAAGGAGCACCAATGATCAGTTTAGAATGATCAGTTTGACCGGCCGATAACTTGACATGTCCGCACTAAATTGTCTATAACTTTTGATTTAGAATTTAGAATGATACAAATCCAATGCCCACGTTAATCTAGCTCAATTTTCAATATTGTGACAACATTTCAGACTGAAAGAGGTAGGACAAAGCCGCCAAGTAATCCAATACATCCCAAACTGCATGATGCCATGCATTATGCTTCATTTATAAGCGTTTACTCAAGGCACACCAATGATCAGTTTAGAATCATCATTTTAACTGTCCGATCACTTGACATGTCCATACTAAATCATCCGTAAATTTTGATTTAGAGTTCACAATGACACGAATCCAACGCCCACGTTAAGCTAGCTCAAATTTCTATATCTTGACAACATTTGACACTTAAAGAGCAACGAAAAAGCGTCCAAGTAATCAAATGTATACCAAACTGCGTGATGCCATGCATTACGCTTCATTTATAAGCCTTTAGTAAAGGAGCACAAATGATCAGTTTAGAATGAACAGATTATTTGGCCGATCACTTGACATGTCCGCACAAAATCCTCCGTTACTTTCTATTTAGAGTTCGTAATGATATGATCCCAACGCCCACTTAAGCTATCGATATTTTTATATATTCTGACAATATTTGAGACTGAAAGATCTACGATAACGCCTCCAAGTACTCCAATGTATCCCAAATTGCGTGATGCCAGACATTAGTTTTCATTTATAAGCCTTTACTCAAGGAGCACCAATGATCAGTTTACAATGATCATTTTAAATGGCCGATCAACTTGGCATGTCCTCACAAAATCATTCATAACTTTGGATTTACAGTTCAGAATGACACGAATACAATCCCACGTTAAGTTAGTTCAATATTCTATATTGTGACAAAATTTAACACTGAAATAGAAACGTCATAGCCTCCAAGTAATCCAATCTATCCCAAACAGCATTATGCCATGCATTATACTTCATTTCTAAACCTTTGCTCAATGAGCACCAATGATCTGTTTAGAGCGATCATTTTAACTAGCTGGTCAACTTGACAAGTCCGCAATAAATTGTCTGTAACGTTCGATTTAGAGCTCAGAATCAAACGAATCAAACGCCCACGTTAAGCTAGCTAAATTTTCTATATTTTGACAACATTTGAGACTGAAAGAGCTACGAAAAAACCTCCAACTAATCCATATATCCCTAACTGCGTGATGTGATGCATTATGCTTCATTTATAAGCATGTACTCAAGTAGCACCAATAATCAGTTTAGAATGATCATTTTAACTTGCCGATCACTTGATATGTCCGCACCAAATCGTCTATAACTTTTGATTAAGAGTTCAGAATAAAAGGAATCAAATGCCCATGTTAATCTAGCTAAAATTTCTATAATGTGAAAACATTTGAGACTGAAAGAGCTAAAACAAGGCATCTAAGTAATCCAATATATCCCAAACTGCGTAATGCCATGCATTATGCTTCATTTATAAGCCTTTACTCAAGGAGCACCAATAACCATTTTAGAATGATCATTTTAACAAGCCGATCACTAGACATGTCTGCATTAAATCATTTGTTACTTTTGATTTAGAGTGCAGAATGACACGAATCCAACACCTACATTAAGCTAGATCAATTTTGTATAATGTGACAATATTTGAGACTGAAAGAGCTACGTAAAAGCCTCCAAGTAATCAAATGTATCAAAAACTGCGTGATGCCGTGCATTATGTTTCATTTATAAACCTTTACTCAAGGAGCCCAAATGATCACTTTAGAATGATAATTTTAATTGGCCGATCACTTGACATGTCTGCACTAAATTGTCCATAACTTTTGATTAAGAGTTCAGAATGACAAGAATCCTATGCCCACGTTAGCTATATCAGTTTTCTATATACTGACAAAATTTGAGAATGAAAGAGCTAAGACAAAGCCACCAAGTAAACCAATGAATCCAAAACTGTGCGATGCCATGCATTATGTTTCATTTATAAGCATTTACTCAAGGAGCACCAATGATCAGTTTAGAATGATCATTTTAACAGGTCGATCACTTGATATGTCCGCACTAAATCGTCCTTACCTTTTGACTCAGAGTTCAGAACGACCCAAATCCAACGCCCACTTTAAGCTAGATCAATTTTCAATATTGTGAACACATTTGAGACTGAAAGAGCTACGACAAAGCCTCCAACTAGTCAAATATATCCCAAACTGCGTGATACGATGCATTATGCTTCATTTATAAGCCTTTATTAAAGGAGAACAAATGATCACTATAGAATAATCAGTTTATTTGGCTCATCACTTGACATTTCCGCACCAAAATCGTCCGTCAATTTTGATTTAGAGTTCATATTGATACGAAACCAACGCCCACTAAAGCTAGCGCAATTTTTTATATTGTGACAATATTTGAGACTGAAAGAGCTACGATAATGCCTCCAAGTAATCCAATGTATCACAAATTGTGTGATACCAGTCATTAGGCTTCATTTATAAGCCTTTACTCAAGGAGCACCAATGATTAGTTTAAAATGATCATTTTAACTAGCCGATAAACATGAGATTTCGGCACTAAATCGTCCCCAACTTTTGATTTAAAGCTCAAAATGACATGAGTCAAACGTCAATGTTAAACTAGCTAAATTTTCTATATTGGGACAACATTTGAGACTGAAAGAGCTACGAATAAGCCTCCAAGCAATCAAATGTATCACAAACTCCGTGATGCCATGCATTATGCATGGAATCACGCACTTTATAAGCCTTTACTCAATTAGCCCCAATGATCAGTTTAGAATGATCATTTTAACTGCCTGATCACGTGACATATCCGCACTAAATCGACCGTAGCTTTTGATTTAGAGTTTAGAAAGACACTGAATCAAACGCCCACGTTAAGCTAGCCCAATATTCTATTTTGTGACAATATTGGAGGCTGAAAAAGCTACGACAAAGCCTCCAAGTAATCCACTGTATCCCAAACTGTGCGAAGCCACGCATTGTGCTTGATTTATAAGTCTTTACTTAAGGAGCACCAATGATCAGTTTAGAATTATCATTTTAACTGGGCAATGACTTAGACATGCCTGCACCAAATCATATGTAAATTTCTATATAAAGTTCAGAATGACATGAATCCAACACCGACGATAAGCTAACTCAATTTTCTAGATTTTGAAAGCATTTGAGACTGAAAGAGCTACGACAAAGCCTCCAAGTAATCCAAGGTATAACAAACTGTGTGATGCCATGCATTATGTTTCATTTATAAGCTTTTACTCAAGGAGCCCCAATGATCAGTTTAGAACAATCATTTTAACTGGCATATCACTTGACATGTCCGCCCTAAATTGTCCGAAAATTTTGATTTAGTGTTCATAATGACAAGAATCCAACGCCCACGTTAAGCTAGCTCAATTTTCTATATAGTGACAACATTTGAGAATGAAAGAGCTACGACAAAGCCTCCAAGTAATCCAATGATTCCGAAACTTCGCGATGCCATGCATTATATTTCATTTATAAGCATTTACTCAAGGAGCACCAATGATCAGCTTATAATGATCAGTTTATAATGATCATTTTAACTGGCCGATCACTTGACATGTCCACACTAAATCGTCCGTAACTTTTGATTGTAGAGTTCAGAATAACACGAATCCAATGCCCACTTTAACCTAGATCAATTTTCAATATTGTGAACACATTTGAGACTGAAAGAACTACGACAAATTATCCTAGTAATCCAATGTATCCCAAATTGTGTGTTGCCATGCATTATGCTTCATTTATAAGCTTTTACTCAAAGAGCACCAATGATCAGTTAAGAATGATCATTTTAACTGGCCGATCATTTGACGTGTCGGCACTAAATCGTTTGTAACTTTTGATTTAGAGTTCAAAATGACATGTATCCAACGTCCACGTTAAGGTAGCTCAATTTTCTATATTGTGACAACATTTCAGACAGAAAGAGCTACGATAAAGCCTCCAAATAATCCAATATATCCCAAACTGTGTGATGCCTTGCATTATGCTTCATTTATAAGCCCTTACTTAAGGAGCCCCAATGATCAGTTTAGAATGATAATTTTGACTGGCCGATAACATGACATGTCCGCATTAACTTGTCCGTAACTTTTTATTTAGAGTTTAGAATGACACAAATCCAATGCCCACGTTAAGGTAGCTCAATTTTCCATATTGTGACAATTTTGATACTGAAATAGCTACGACAAAGCCTCCAAGTAATCCAATGTATCCCAAACTGGATGATGCCATGAATTATGCTTCATTTATAATCCTTTACTCAAGGAGCACAAATGATCAGTTTAGGATGATTAGTTTAACTGGCCGATCACTTGACATGTCCGCACTAAATCTTCTGTAACTTTTGATTTAGAGTTCAGAAGGACACGAATCCAATGCCCACGATAAGCTAGCTCAATTTTCAATATTGTGACAAAATTTGAGACAGAAAGAACTACAAAAAAGCCTCTAGGTAATCCGATATATTTCAAATTTTGTGATTCCATGTATTATGCTTTCTTTATAAGCCTTAACTCAAGGAGCACCAATGATCAGTTTATAATTATCATTTTAACTAGCTGATCAACTTGAGATGTCAACACTAAATCGTGTTCAACTTTTGATTTAGAGCTCAAAACGACATGAGTCCAACGCCAACGTTAAGAAAGCTCAGTTTTCTATATTGTGAAAATTTTGAGACTGAAAGAGCTACTACAAAGCCTCCAAGTAATCCAATGTATCATAAACTGCGTGATGCCATGCATTATGCCTCATTTATAAGTCTACTCAAGGAGCACCAATGATTAGTTTAGAGAGATCATTTTAATTGACGATCAACGTGACATGTCTGCATTGAATCGTCTCTAACTTTTGATTAAGAGTTCAGAATGACACGAATCCAACGCCCACGTTAAGCTAGCTCAATGTTCTATATTGTGACAACAATTGAGACTGAAAGAGTTAAGACAAAGCCTCCACGTAGTCCAATGTATCCCAAAATTCGTGATGCCATGCATTTTTCTTCATTTATAAGCCTTTACTCAAGGACCACCAATGATCAGTTAAGAATGAGCATTTTAACTTGGCGATCACTTGACATGTCCACACTAATTCATCCGTACCTTTTGATTTAGAGTTCAGAATGACACGAATCCAACGCCCACGTTAAGTTAACTCTATTTGCAATATCGTGACAATATTTGAGACTGAAAGAGCTATGACAAAGCCACCAAGTAATACCATGAAAGAACATATCCCAAATTGCGTGATACCATGAATTATGCTTCATATATATGCCTTTGCTCAAGGAGCACCAATGATCAGTTTAGAATCATCATTTTAAATGGCTGATCACTTCACATATCTGAACTAAATCGTCTGTAACTTTTGATTTAGAGTTTAGAATGACACTGAATGCAACGCCCACGTTAAGCTAGCACAATTTTCTATTTTGTGACAACATTTGAGGCTGAAAAAGCCTCGACAAAGCGTCCAAATAATCCTATGTATCCTAAGCTGCGTGATGCCATGCATAATGCTTCATTTACAAGCCTTTACTAAGGAGAACCAATGATCAGTTTAGAATGATGATTTTCACTGGCCAATAATTTGGACATTTCTGCACTAAATTATCCGTAACTTTGATTTAGAGTTCACAATGACAGGAATCCAACACCCACGTTAACCTAGGTCAATTTTCAATATTGTGACAATATTTGAGAGTGAAAGAGCTACGAAAAATCCTCCTTGTAATCCAATGTATCCCAAATTGCGTGATGTCATGTATTATGCTTCATTTATAAGCCTTTACTCAAGGAGCACCAATGATCAGTTTAGAATGATAATTTTAATTGGCTGATAAACTTGAGATGTCCTCACTAAATCGTGTTCAACTTTTGATTTGGAGATCAAAATGACATTAGTCCAACGCCAACGTTGAGCTAGCTATATTTTCCATATTATGATAATTTTAAGACTGAAAGAGCTACTAAAGAGCATCAGAGTAATCCGATGTATCCCAAACTGCACGATGCCATTCATTATCCTTCATTGATAAGCCCTTACTAAAGGAGCACCAATGATCTGTTTAAAACGATCATTTTATCTTGTTGATCACTTGACATGTCCGCAACTTTTGATTTAGAGTTTAGAATGACACGAATCCAATGCCAACATTAAGCTAGCTGAATTTTCAAAATTGTGACAATAGTTCAGAATGAAAGAGGTACGACAAAGTCTCCAAGTAATCCAATGTGTCCTAAACTGCGCGATGCCATGCATTAGGTTTCATTTATAAGCGTTTACTCAAGGAGCACCAATGATCAGTTTAGAATGATAATTTTAACTGGACGATCAGTTGACATATCCGCACTAAATCGTCCGTAACTTTTGATTTAGAGTTTAGAATGACACAGAATCCAACGCCCACGTTAAGCTAGCTCAATTTTATAGTTTGTGATAACATTTGAAGCTGAAAAAGGTACGACAAAGCCTCCAAATAATCCAATGTGTTCCAAACTGCGCGATGTCATGCATAATGCTTCATTGATAAGCCTTTACATAAGGAGCACCAATGATCAGTTTAAAATTATCATTTTCGCTGGCCAATATCTTGGACATGTCTGCACTAAATCGTTTGTAACTTTGATTCAGAGTTCAGACCGACAGGAATCCAACGCCCACGTTAAGCTAGGTCAATTTCCAATATTGTGACAACATTTGAGACTGAAAGAGCTACGAAAAAGCCTCCTAGTAATCTAATGTATCCCAAATTGCATGATGTCATGTATTATGCTTCATTTATAAGCCTCTACTCAAGGAGCACCAATGATCAGTTTAGAATGATCATTTTATCTAGCTGATCAACTTGAGATGTCCGCACTAAATCATCTTCAACTCAAAATGACATTAGTTCAACGCCAACGTTAAGCTATATCAATTTTCCATATTGTGATAATTTTAAGACTGAAAGAGCTACTAAAAAGCCTCCAAGTAATCCGATGTATCCGCAACTGCGCGATGCCATGCATTATTCTTTATTTATAAGCCCATACTCAAAGAGCACCAATGATCTATTTAAAATGATCATTTTATCTTGCAGATCACTTGACTTGTCCGGACTGAATTGTTCGCAACTTTTGATTTAGAGTTGAGAGCGACACGAATCCAACGCCCACACTAAGCTAGCTTAAGTTTCAATATTGTGACAATATTTTAGACTCAAAGAGCTATGGAAAAGCCTCCAAGTAATCCCAAACTGCGTGATGCCATGCATTATGCTTCATTTATAAGCCTTTACTCAAGGAGCACCAATGATCAGTTCATAATGATCATTTTAACTGGCCAATCACTTGACATGTCCGCACTGACTCGGTCGTAAATTTTGATTTAGAGTTCAGAATGACAAGAATGCAACACCCACATTAAGCTAGCTTAATTTTGTATATGTGACAACATTTGAGACAGAAAGAGTTACGACAAAGCCTCCAAATAATCCAATGTATCCCAAACTGCGCGATGCCATTCATTATGTTTCATTTATAAGCCTTTACTAAATGAGCACCAATGATCAATTTAGAATGATCATTTTAATTGAGCCATCACTTCACATATCTGCACTCAATCGTTCGTAACTTTTGATTTAAAGTTTAGAATGACAATGAATCCAATGCCCACGTTAAGCTAGCTCCATTTTCTATTTTGTGACAATATTTGAGGCTGAAAAAGCTACGACAAAGCCTCCAAGTAATCCACTTTATCCAAAACTGCGCGATGTCATGCATTATGTTTCATTTATAAGCCTTTACTTAAGAAGCACCAATGATCAGTTTAGAATGATCATTTTAACTGGCCAATCACTTGGACATGTTTGCACTAAATCATCTTTAACTTTTAATTTAGAATTCAGAATGACACGAATCTAACGCCCATGTTAAGCAAGCTCAATTTTGTATATTGTGACAACATTTGAGACTGAAAGAGCTACGACAAAGCCTCCAAGTAATCCAATGTATCCCAAACTACGTGATGCCATGCATTATGCTTCATTTATAAGCTTTTAGTGAACGAGCGGCAATGACCAGTTTAGAATGATCATTTTAACTAGCCGATCAACTTGTCATGTGCGCACTAGATCGTCTGTAACTTTTGATTTAAAGTTTAGAATGACTCCAATTCAACGGCCATGTTAAGCTAGCTTGATTTGTAATATTCTGACAACATTTTAGATTGAAACAAATACCACAAAGCCTTCAACTAATCCAATCTCTTCTAAACTGCGTGACGTAGTGCATTATGATTCATTTGTAAGCCTTTACTCAAGTAGCACTAACTATCTATTTCGAATGATCAGTTTAGAATGATCACTTTAACTGGCTGATCAACTTGACATGTCCGCACTAAATCCTCTGTAACTTTTGATTTAGAGTTCCGAATGACAGGAATCCAACACCCACGTTAAGCTAGCTCAATTTTATATAGTGTGAGAAAATTAAAAAATGAAATAGCTTGGGCAAAGCCTCAAAGTAATCCAATCTATCCCAATCTTTTTGATGCCATGCATTATGCTTCATTGGTAAACCTTTACTCAACGAGCACCTATGATCAGTTTAGAATGATCATTTTAACTAGCTGGACAACTTTACATGTCTGCACAACATCGTCTTTAACATTTGATCTTGAGCCCACATGAATCCAACTCCCACGTTAAGCTGGCTCAATTTTCTATATTGTGACAATATTTGAGCCTCAAAGATCTACCACAAAGCCTTCAAATAATCCAATGTATCCCAAACTCCGTGATGCCAAGCATTACGCTTTATTTATAAACCTTTACTCAAGGATCACCAATAATCAGCTTAGAATGATAATTTTAACTGATCGATCAACTTGACATTTCTACAGTAAATCATCCGTAATTTTTGATTTAGAGTTCCAAATGACCCGAATCCAACGCTCACATTAAGCTAGCTCAATTTTCTGTATTGTGACCAAATTTAAGACCAAATAGCTACGACTAAGACTCCAAGAAATCCAATATATCCCAAACTGAGTGATGCCAAGCATTATGCTTTATGTGTAAACCTTTGCTCAATGAGAACTAATGATCAGTTTAGAATGATCAATTTAACTAGACAATAAAGTAGACATGTCCGCACTAAATCGTCCTTAACTTTTGATTTATATTTCTGAATGACACAAATCCAATGACAACGTTACGCTAGCTCAATTTTCTCTATTGTGACAACATTTGAGACTGAAATAGCTATGACAAAGCTTCCAAGTAATCCAATGTATCCCAAACTACGTGATGCCATGCGTTACGCTTCACTTATAAGCTTTTACTCAAGGAGCACCAATGAACAATGTAGAATGATCAATTTAGCTAGCCAATAAACTTGACATTTCCACACTAAATTATTCCGTAACTTTCGATTTAGAGTTCAGAATGACACGAATCCAACGCCCACATTAAGCAAGTTCAATTTCTTATATTGTGACAAGATATGAGACTGAAACAGCAACTACAAAGCCTTCAAGTAATCCAATCTATCTTAAACTGCGTGATCCCATGCATTATGCTTAATTTATAAGCCTTTACTCAAAGAGCACTAATGATAACTATAGAATGATCAGTTCATAATGTTTACTTTAACTGACCGATCAACTTGACATATCCGCACTAAATCGCCCGTAACTTTTCATTTAGAGTTCCGAATGGCACGAATCCAATGCCAGGTTAAGCTTGCTCAAGTTTCTATATTGTGACAAAATTTAAGACCGAAACAGCTACAACAAAGCCTCCAAGTAATCCAATCTATCCCTAACAGCGTGATGCCATGCATTATGCTTCATTTGTAAACCTTTGTTCAATGAGGCATCAATGATCAGTTTAGAATGATCATTTTAACTAGTTGATCAACTTGACATGTCCACACTAATTTTCTTTAACTTTTGATATAGAGCTCAAAATGACATGAATCCAACACACACGTCAATCCAACTCCCACGTTAAGCAACCTCAGTTTTCTGAATTGTGACAACATTTGAGAATGAAAGATCTACCACAAAGCCTTCAAGTAATCCAATGCATGGCATTACGCTTCAGTTATAAGCCTTTACTCAAGGAGCACCAATGATCAGTTTAGAATGATCATTTTAACTCGCCGATCAACTTGACATTTCCGCACTAAATCATCTATAACGAATGCAACACCCACGTTAAGCTATCTTAATTTTCTATATTATGAAAAAACCTAATATTGAAATAGCTATGACAAAGCCTCCAAGTTATCTAATCTATCTAAAACTGCGTGATGCCATGCAATACGCTTCATTTGTAAATCTTTGCTCAATGAGCACCAATGATCAGTTTAGAACGATCATTTTAACAAGGCCTCCAAGTAATCCAATGGATACCAAACTGCGTGATGCCATGCATTATGCTTTATTTATAAGCCTTTACTAAAGGAACACCAATTATCAGTTTCGAATGATCATTTTAACTTGCCGATCAACTTTACATGTACCACAAAATCGTCCGTAAATTTTTATTTAGAGATTAGAATGACATGAATCCAACACCGACGTTAAGCTAGCTTAATTTTATATATTGTATGAATATTTGAGACAGAAATAACTACCAGAGAGCCTTCAACTAATCCAATCTTTCCAAAACTATGTGATGTCATGCATTATCCTTCATTTATAAGTCTTTACTCAAGGAGCACTAATGATCGGTTTTGAATGACCAGTGTAGAATTGTCACTTTAACTGGCCGATCAGCTTAACATGTCACACTGAATCGTCCGAAACTTTTGATTTAGAGTTCACAATGACACGAATCCAACACCCACGTTAAGCTAGCTCAATATTCTATATTGTGATAAAACTTAAGACATAAATAGCTACGACAAAGCCTCCAAGTAATCCAATCTATCCCAGAATGCGTGATGCCATGCATTATACTTCATTTCTAAACCTTTGCTCAATGAGCACCAATGATCAATTGAGAATGATCAATTTAACTAGCTGATAAACTTGACATGTCAACACTAAATTATCCGTAATTTTTTATTTAGAGTTAAAATGACTTCAATTCAATGCCCAAGTTAAGCTAGCTCAATTTTTGATATTGCCAAAAAAAAATAAAATCAAGATAGCTACAACAAAACCTCGAAATAGTCCAATGTATTCCAAACTGCACGATGCCATGAATTATGCTTCATTTGTGAACTTTTGCTCAATGAGCAGCAACGATCACTTTCAAAATGATCAATTTAACTAGCAGATCAACTTGACATGTAACACAAAATTGTCCGTAACTTTTTATTTAGAGATCTGAATGACACGAATCTAGCACGGACGTTACGCTAGCTTAATTTTATATGTTTTGCTAATATGTGAAACTGAAAGAACTACCACAAAGCCTTGGAGTAATCCAATCTCTCCTAAACTGCGTGATGCCATGCAGTATCCTTCATTTATAAGCCTTTACTCAAGGAGCACTAATGATCGGTTTTGAATGATCAGTTTAACTGGCCGATAAACTTAACATGTCGCACTGAATCGTCTGAAACTTTGATTTAGAGTTCACAATGACACGAATCCAACGCCCACGTTAAGCTAGCTCAATATTATATATTGTGATACAACTTAAGACATAAATAGCTACGACAAAGCCTTTAAGTAATTCAATCTATCCCATAATGCGAGATGCCATACATTATACTTCATTTGTAAACCTTTGCTCAATAAGCACCAATGATAAGTTGAGAATGATCAATTTAACTAGCCGATAAACTTGACATGTCCACATTAAAAATGACTTGAATTCAACGCCCAAGTTAATCTAGCTCAATTTTTGATATTGCGACAAAATTTAATACCGAAATAGCTACAACAAAACCTCCAAATAGTCCAATGTATCCCAAACTGCATGATGCCATGTATTATGCTTCATTTGTGAACCTTTGCTCAATGAGCAGCAATGATCACTTTCAAAATGATCAATTTAACTAGTAGATCAACTTGACATGTACCACAAAATTGTCTGTAACTTTTTATTTAGAGATCATAATGACACGAATGCAGCACCGACGTTCCGCTAGCTTAATTTTATACATTTTGCTAATATATGAGATTGAAAAAACTACTACAAAGCCTTCAAGTAATCCAATCTCTCCTAAACTGTTTGATGCCATGCATTATCCTTCATTTATAAGCCTTTACTCAACGAGCACTAATGATCGGTTTTGAATGATCAGTTTAGAGTGGTCACTTTAACTGGCCGATCAACTTAACATTTTGCACTGAATCATCCGAAACTTTTGATTTAGAGCTCACAATGACACAAATCAAACGCCCACGTTAAGCTAGCTCAATATTCTATATTCTGATAAAACTTAAGACATTAATAGCTATGACAAAGCCTCCAAGTAATCCAATCTATCCCAGAATGCATGATGCCATGCATTATTCTTCATTTGTAAACCTTTGCTCAATGACCACCAATGATCAGTTGAGAATGATCAATTTAACTAGCCGATAAACTTGACATGTCCACATTAAATTATCCGTAAATTTTTATTTAGAGTTAAAAATGACTTGAATTCAACGCCCAAGTTAAGCTAGCTCAATTTTTGATATTGCGACAAAATTTAAAACCGAAATAGCTACAACAAAACCTCCAAATAGTCCAATGTTTCCCAAACTGCATGATGCCATGAATTATGCTTCATTTGTGAACCTTTGCTCAATGAGCAGCAATGATCAGTTTCAGTATGATCAATTTATCTAGTAGATAAACTTGACATGTGCGCACTAAATCATCTGTACATTTCAGAATGACACGATCTAACGCCCACGTTAAGGTAGCTCAATTTTATATATTGTGACAACATTTGACACTCAAAGAGCTACCAAAAATCCTTCAAGTAATCCAATCTCTCCTAAATTGCGTGATGCCATGCATTATGCTTCATTAATAAGCCTTTACTCAAAGAGCACTAATAATCAGCTTAACTAGCTGAACAACTTGACATGTCCACAATAAATTGTCTTTAACAATTGATTTATAGTTCAAACTTACATGAATCCAACGCCCACATTAATCTAGCTCAATTTTCTATAATGTGACAACAATTGAGACTGAAATAGTTACGACAAAGCCTCCAAATAATCCAATGTATCCCAAACTGTATAATGTCATTCATTATGCTTCATTTGTAAACCTTTTCTCAATAAGCATGAATGATCAGTTTAGAATGATCAATTTAGCTAGCTGATAAACTTGACATGTCTGCATCAAATTATCCGTAACTTTTGATCTAGAGTTCAGAATGAAACTAATCTAGAATAAGCTAGCTGAATATTCTATATTGTGACAAAATTTAAGATCAAAATAGCTAAGACAATGCCTCCAGGTAATTCAATCTATCCCAAACAGTGTGATACCATATATGATGCTTCATTTGTAAACCTTTACTCAATGAGCCGCAATGATCAATTTAAAATGATCATTTTAACTAACTAATCAACTTGATATCTCCACACTAAATCAAATTTAACATTTGATTTAGAGCTCAAAATGATATGAATCCAATGCCCACGTTGATCTAGCTCAATTTTGAATATTGTAACAACATTTGAGACTTAAAGAGCTATGACAAATCCTCCAAGTAATCCAATGTATCCCAAACGGTATGATGCCATTCATTATGCTTCATTTATAGGCCATACTCAAGGATGACACGAATCCAACGACGATCTTAAACTACCCCAAATTTATATATTGTGATAAAATTTAAGCCTGAAATAGCTACGACAAAGCTTCCAAGTGACCCAATCTATCCCAAACTACGTGATGCCATGCATTATGCTTCATTTGTAAACCTTTGCTCAATGAGCACCAATGATCAGTTTAGATTGATCAATTTAACTAGTTGTTAAACTTGACATGTCCGCACTAAAGCGTCCATAACTTTTGATTTAGACTTCAAAATGATACGAATCCAACGCCCACGTTAAGATAGCTCAATATTATATATTTTGACAAAAGTTTAGACCGAAATAGCTACAAAAAAGCCTCCAAGTAATAAAATCTTTCCCAAATTGCGTGATGTCTTGCATTATGGTTCATTTATACGCCTTTACTCAATGAGCACTAATGATTAGTTTAGAAAGATCCTTTGAACTAGCTCATCAACTCGATATGTCCACACTAAGTTGTCTTTAACATTTGATATAGAGCTCAAACCAACATGAATCCAACACACATTAATCTAGCTTAATTTTCTATATTGTGACAACCTTTGAGAATGAAAGAGCTATGACAAAGCTTCCAAGTAATCCAATCTTTCCCAAATTGTGTGATGCTAGGCATTATGCTTCATTTGTAAACCTTTGATCAATGAGCACCAATGATCAGTTTAGAATAATCAATCTAAATACCCAATAAACTCGAGATGTCCACACTAAATCTTCCGTAATTTTTGATTTCAAGGTCCGAATGACCGGAATCCAATTCTCACGTTAAGCTAGCTCAATATTCTATACTGTGACAGAATTTCAGACAAAAATAGGTATGAAAAAGCCTACAAGTAGTCCAATCTATCCAATCTATGTTATGCGCGCCATGCATTATGCTTCATTTGTAAACCTTTGCTCAATGAGCACTAATGATCAGTTTATAATTATCATTTTAACTAGCTGATCAACATTATATGTCCGCACTAAATCGTCAGGAAATGATTTTCCCGATGGATTTCCAACAAATGAGTTCCATTGGGACTATTTCGTCGGAAACCATATTCCGTCGGGAATTCCTTACGGGTTTGCGATGAAGAATATCCATTGGCAATAAGCGACAGATATTCGACAGGCAGAATCAGTCGGACATTACTGTCGTATATGCAATGGAAGTCGTCCGTCGGTTCACCGTCGATGAATTCTGATGAAATTTTCCGTCGGGAATGACATACCTAATACCGATTATATATATCATCGGAAACTACCGACGCATACCCGATGGCATATAGCTGTCGGTATTTCCCGACGGTTTGCAGCCATCGGGAATTTTGCGAGGCCATCCCAATGAATACGCTTCCCAACGAAACTATGTCCGTCGGTAATTCTTGATAGATCAGTGATTACTCTATCCGTCAGACCTTTATATGTTTTCCGACGACTCCTTCCATCGGAATTAACCAAACATTTGAAAAACAAATTTTAATAATTGTTTTTTAAATATTCAAATAAATTTTTTTAAATAAAATATCAAATTAATAAATTTAATAAATATTTAATAGAAATATTAAAATAATTAAATGAAAATAATATTTCAAACTAAAAATATAATAATATTTAAATCTTCATTTTTTTTAAATCTAAAATCTACAAATTACATCGGAGGAGAAGTAGAAAAAGGAAAAAATTCATCCGGATAATTCGAGAATTTGGTTTTCATAAAATCTACAAAATATTTCAGCCTTCTCATCTCTATCTTCATAGCCACCCTTTTTTCTATAAGTTGGGCGTTCTCCTCATTTCAAGCCGCAGATGTTGCACCATTGTTATATGCGACTCTACCGATTCCTGGATGGCAACCCTTTGAAAATGGTACTTCCTGTAAAAAATTTAAACATATTATAAGAAAAATATTATAATATTAAATATAAAAATAAATAAAAAGAGAAATCAAACGTAAATTAAGAGTCAGATGGTTAATCTCAGAACGAGGTAATTCGGCGACTGAAGATGAATAACCAACTTGAGACTGCTGCGAAAAAATATCACTTTTTTCATTTTCACTTTTTAATGATCTCACTAACGAGACTACTTTGCTGAGACCAATTTTTTTGTTGGTTGAATGACCTCGAGAAGTTACAAGTGATCTGGAGGCGCTCCAAATTCTTGTGCCTAAAAGTTAAAAAATACTAAATTAATATTTAAATTTTTTTAAATAATAATAAAAAAATTAATATAATAATAAAATTTACCAATTGATCGGCTCATCTCAGAAAACTTGTCGATCTAGAATTGTGAATGTAAATGTCTTTGCCTCCTCCGTCGCTCTTCCAGTTTCCCGAATTAGTCCTCAAGATGGCCTCAGAGCTGGAAGACCCAATAACGTATAAAGTCATTCCAAACCGACTCATTCAAACCTCTTGGTTTGTCTTTTCCCTTTTTCACTTTTGTTTCCACCTGTTCATGTGGCGGGAAAATTGTACGGTAGTCTTTTTTGAAAAACTTCTTCTACCAAATTTGTGTTTATGGGATCCCATTTAAATTGTTTCTGCGAAATTTACTTATATGTTACTAAAAAATGTAAAATAATTACATATTTAAAAATAAATTAACATACTGTAAATGTCATGAACCAAATCTAACGTTCTTCGTATGAAATATCTCTAAATATTGTATATGGTTTGTTCAAAAGAGAATGAAGCATCTTTAATATAAATTTGCTTATTCCGTTGATTGAAATACGAAACCTACAAATTTTTATTAGAATAATATTAAAATAATTATTTGAAATATAATTATAGAAAATTAAATATAGCATGTCGAATTCTCTTGATGTCTCGGATCAAGAAAAGTAAGAAGTTACAACCAGATTGCTGAACCAATTATTTAATTTTTATTGGTCAAAAGGTATCATTTCCAGATTCTGAAATTTTAGTTGGTTTAAAACTTGGAGCATACGACTCACCACTTCGATACTCTTGATACGACCTTAAAAATATTATTATTACATGAATACGACTACTACACTTGATGTAAATAATAATAATTAACACACAATAAACTAATAAAAACTAATTTAATCCTTCAAGCAATTTATGCATAACATGAAAAGAATTACTTCAACTTCCTCTTATGCAGTAATTACAAGAGATTTTTATTAACATTAAGAAAAAGATTACACTGAGAGTTTTCCTGATAATTCATAATAAGTAGTTAATGAAATCTGTATGGTTAACTACATTAAAATTAGGAATTCTAATCAGAGTAGAAATAAAGATAGACTACTTTCTGTTTTACGTCCAGTCGAATTTGCATTTGGGCTCTACTTATTATGGACATATATTTTGAGGATTTAACTTGCCAATTTTCAACTATTTCAGGATTCATCACTCTTCAATTAAATAATTGAATGACAAATTCGTGTGCATTTGAATAATTTCTTTTATCCGTAATTATTAAAAATATAAATTTGATAGAAGGTTCCATTATATCTTTCAACATTAATTCGTTAAAAGATCGTTCACTATACTATCTGAATATCTAGAATCATTCATAATAACAACTGATGCATTCAACACAATGATTGTTTTTAAAAACAAAATCGCAGTGAATTGGATACTTGAAATATGTAGTACGATTGTGTTCCATGGCTATGTTGAGAAGAGATGTACAGTTTTAAAGACGATTTGACCAAAAAATCTCGGGCTAAACAAATAGAAAAATGTACATGAAGGAAACTTCTTAGTCCCTACTATTTTGAGATGGAATGCTGCAATGTAAGTTTCACTAAACCGTCCAGAATAAAGATAAGGATGTTCTTACAAAGAAGCAAAAGACTGAATCGTATGAATATATTAAAACTAGTATGAACAAATTAAAACTAGTATGAACAAATTAAAACTAGTATGAACAAATTAAAACATGAAATTTGTGAGAAATTAGTATGAACAAATCTGAAAAACTGAATTTGCGAGGGCTAAACTTACATTTCCGGTGATTACACTTACAAAGACCGAGAGGAGACTTCCGGCGACGTTAGCGGCGGGAGGGGAAGAGGAGCGAACGGGAGAGAAGACTGAAAGAGAAGTCGTGGGGTCATAGGTTATATTCGATATTTGCGATGGCTTAAACCGTCGGAAATCCGTCAGCCAAGTGATACATATTTTTGCAAAACCCCCGTGGTAAATTAATTTTCCTGTGTATAATCTCTTATTGTCGGCATTCGTTTGGAAATTACCGACGAATTTCCGACAGTAACTGAAAGTTCTGCATGGTCGCCAAATTGTTAGTCCACGTGGTAAAGGATATTTCTGACGGCGTTCCGTTAGATCTAGTAGTGTGATCGGTAATCCGTCGGACGTATCCGATGGATTTCCGCAGTCCCATTATTTGTTAACAAAAATAGTGAATATTTTTATTTATAGAACATAATTTGTTAAATTTTCAAGTATTTTAAAATATCCAGATTAATTGCTAATGTATATTTATTTTTTTCTTAAGAATATACTAAAGTAATGTGAAATAGCCCTTACTCAGAATTTATTATTTATTCAGATTTTGAAATTTATTTATGTTTTGCTTGTTTATAGCTAATAATGTTCATAGTATTGTTGATAGTATTGTTTTTTGGATCCATACACAAAGCTAGTTAAAGGTTGCGGCCTTTTGGCGATAGTAACCAAAAGTTTGCTATATTCTATGCATTCCCTAAACTGGCTTTTGGTTTATATTGGAAATGTTTATATTCGGAATGTGTACCATTCATTTTTCACAACCCATATATTTTTAAAAAATTTAAATCTATTAAAGTCTATATTTTGAAATTTCTTTTTGTCGCATATCCGTCGGCAATTACATAAAGAATTCCGACGGGTATTCCAAAGCCGTCACCGATCCGTCGGATAAACTTCTCCGACAAGATAGGGTATAGTATCAAAACCCTAAGTCATCGGGAATCCGACTGGATAGGAGTTTGTTCCAACAGAATTTCAACGGGTGTCGGATACGGTATAAGTCGTTGGTTAGTTGTCAGGAATTTGACTGGATTTCCGACGGAAAGGCGATGGGTTTTGTAGTTCTGTCGCAACATCGTCGGAAATCCATCGCACAGACAAATTTAAATTTTTTTGAAAATATTATTTGACACTGAAAATTAAAGTATCCTAAAAACTAAAACATTGCAATCACAAATTTAATCCGAATCTGATGAACACTCCAAAGTAGCTGAACTTTTTGTCGTCAAATTCGCCAATCTCTTATTCGGAGTCTTGAAATACGTTGTAATATCCGTCTGTGGTGTCATCATCAACAAGGTTAACTTTAAGAAAAGTCTCTAGGGAACCTAAGTTATCAATTGTGCTTTGGTGCATAGGGTTTTTCTTGGAAACACCACATACCATTCCTCTAGGGTGTATTAATGTCATTTTAATCCAAAGATCTTGTTTGTTCCTCACACGAGGATATCGAATGTAACAAACCTGGTCCGCTTGTGATGCAAGTAAAAAAGGATCATATTTTTGATTTCACTTACGAAAGTGGACAGATGTAACACCGAATTCTTCTTGACGTTGACCAATCACAAGGTTATAGCAGTCAAAGTAGAACACAATACATATCAAATCAATCACTCTTGGATAGTGAACTTCTAATATTTCACGAAGAACACCGTTGTATTCAATTTCACTAGATTGAGATGATATACCATAATTAGAAGTTGTTTGTGAGCTTCGTTCGCGATGACTCTTAAAAGCATATCCACGAGTGCAGTACATTGGATAAGATTTTGCCGTAAATGTAGGACCACTACCAACTCAACTAACCATGTGGGAAACATTATCCCCCTAGAAGGACCCGTAGTAACGTGCAAAATAATTGAATGCACTCAACTATATATTTATATATATAAGAAATTATTATTGAACATTACATAATTAATTAACGGTGACGTAAAAGTGTAACGAACTTGCAAATTCGCTCATTTTAAGTTCGACCAACTCATTCTCTGTGTAATTTGAATAATGAATATGTATTTGATCCATGTATATCCTGTTAATTATAAACAAAATAATTAAAAATAAATTATAATAAAAGTTTTTAAAAATTAAATGAATGTACCTTTCGTATTCCAAAATGTCATCACAATTTGTCAAATTATACAGATTCAAGTGTTTGTGTTCCTCCTCTGATAGGTGTTGCGTCTTTCCTTTTCCACTTAAACGTTCAATTTTTGCAAATACTTCTGGCACATATACTGGATAGCCTGGTTTTTCTCCTCCATCATCATGTCGTTCAGGTCATCTATATTTTGTTTGGACTTGCGATGGAAAATAGTAGTTGGCGAAGTTAGATGTTTCCTCATTAATACTTTGTGCAACGATTAAATATTCAACCCTGGCAAGATTTTTAACTTTTTTTCTGTAGGTGGAACATATATCTCTCAAAAGAATACATCCATCGGTACTGAACAGGTCCTCCAAGTGCTGCTTCTCTAGGGAGGTGAATAGGAACTTGTTCCATAACATCAAAAAATGTTGGTGGAAATATTTTCTTGAGGTTACAAATGAGAATTGGTATTTTTCCTCCAAATTTCGTATATCATCTCCAGTAAGTGATCTTGTACATAAATCTGGGAAAAGCACGAATCCCTACATAGTAAAAAAGTTAATCCTGCTGGAAAATTATGATTATATAAAAAAAACCGTAAACGTACCTGCAATTGCTCTGTGGCCGTTTTTAGATAGAAGATCGCTAAAGGCAAATGGAATAGTTTTTGCATGAAAACATGACAATGATGACTTTTCATCCCTGTAAATTTGCCTTCAATCGTATCGACACAATTACGAAAATTAGATGCGTATCCGTCTGGAAATTCGACACTATGCTTAATCCACTGAAAGAAATCATCTTTTGCATGCGCATCCAACTAGAATACGGAAGACAATGATTTTCCATTAGACATTTTATGTAGTTCCTTCCGGGACTAAATATCTGGCAAATCCAATCTACCTTTCAGAATATCTTTTATTTTTACATTATACTTCATTTGTAAACCTTTGCTCAATGAGCACCAATGATCAGTTTAGAATAATCATTTTAACTTACTAATTAACTTGACATGTCTACACTAAATCATCTTTAACATTTGATTTAGAGCTCAAAATGACATGAAACAATGCCCACGTTATTCTAGCTCAATTTTCAATATTGTGAAAACATTCAAGACAGAAAAAGCTACGACAAAACCTCCCAGTAATCCAATATATCCCAAACTCTGTGATGCCATGCATTATGCTTCATTTCTAAGCCTTTACTCAAGGAGCAAGAATGATCATTTTAGAATGATCATTTTAGAATGATCATTTTAACTGGTTGATAACCTTTACCTATCCTCACTATATCGTCCATAACTTTTGATTTAGAGTTCAGAATGCCACGCAGACAGCATGCCCGTCAAGCTACCTCAATTTTCTATATTGAGACAATATTTGAGACAGAATGAGATACCACAAAGACTTTGAGTAAGCCAATATATCCTAAATTGTTTGATGCCATCCATTATTTATAACCCTTTATTCAAGGAGCACTAATGATCAATTTAACTGGCTCATCAACTTGACATTTAAGCATTGAATCGTGTGTAACTTTTGATTTAGAGTTTGGAATGACACGAATCCAATGCCCACGTTAAGCTAGCTCAATATTCTATATTGTGGCAAACAATTAAGAAAAAAAAGCTATGGTAAAGCCTCCAAGTAATCCAATATATCCCAAACTATGTGATACCATGCATTATGCTTCATTTCTGAGCCTTTACTCAAGGAGCACTAACGAACAGTTTAGAATTATCACTTTAACTAGTCGATCAACTTAACATGTCCGCACTAAATCATCCATAAATTTTGATTTAGAGTTCAGAATGCAACAAATCCAACACCCACGTTAAACTACTCAATTTTCTATATTGTGATAAAAATTAAGACCAAAATAGCTACGACAATCCCTCCAAGTAATCTAATGTATCCCAAACTACGGGATGCCATGGATTATGCTTTATTTGTAAACCTTTGCTCAATGAGCACTAATGATCAATTTAGAATGATCAATTTAGAAAGATCAATATAACTAGTTGATAAACTTGACATGTCTGCACTGAATTCTCTCTAACTTTTGATTTAGCGTTCAAAATGACATGAATCCAATGCCCACGTTAAGCTAACTGAATATTCTATATTGTGAAAAAATTTAAGCCCAAAATAGCTACGACAATGCCTCCAAGTAATCCAATGTATCCCAAACTGTATGATGTCATGCAATATGCTTCATTTGTAAACCTTTGCTCAATGACCACCAATAATCAGTTTAGAATGACGATTTTGACTAGCTGATAACCTTGAAATGTCTCCACTTAATAGCCTTTAGTATTTTATTTAGAGCTCAAATGATATGAATCCAACGCCGACGTTAATCTAGCTCAATTTTCAATATTGTGACAACATTTGATACTAAAAGAGCTACGACAAAGCCTCCAAATAATCTAATGTATCCAAAATTGCGTGATGCCATGCATTATGTTTCATTTTATTGCCGTTAATTAAGGAGCACCAATGATCAGTTTATAGTGATCATTTTAATTGTTCGATAAACTTAAAATGTCCACACTAAATCATCCGTATCGAAAACTGCGTGATGCCATGCATTACGCTTCATTTATAATCTTTTACTCAAGGAGCACCAATAATTATTTTGTAATGATCATTTTAACTGCCAGATCAATTTGACATGTACGCACTAAGTCGTCCGTGACATTTTATTTAGAGTTTAGAATGACACGAATCCAACGCCCACGTTAAGGTACCTCAATTTTCTTTATGATGACAACATTTAAGACTGAAAGAGCTAACAGAAAGCCTCCAAGTAATCCAATTTATCACAAAACTGCATGATGCCATGCATTGTGCTTCATTTATAAGCCATTACTCAACGAGCAACAATGATCAGTTTAGAATGATCATTTTGACTTGCCGATTAACTTGACATGTCCGCACTAATTTGTCTATAACTTTTGATTTAGAGTTCAGAATGACACGAATCCAACACACATGACAAGCTACCTCAATTTTCTATATTGTGACAACATTTGAGACTGAAAAAGCCACCACAAAGAGTTCAAGTAATCCAAGTATCCCAAACTGCATCATGACATGCATTATGCTTCAGTATAAGCCTTTTATAAATGAGCACCCATGATCCGTTAAGAATGATCATTTTAACTGAACGATCAACTTCACATATTCACACTAAATCGTCCATAACTTTTTATTTAGAGTTCAGAATGATACGAATACAACGCCCATGTTAAGCAAGGTCAATTTTCTATATTGTGACAAAATTTAACAGCAAAATAGCTACGACAAAGCCTCCAAGTAATCGAGTCTTTCCCAAAACTGATTCATGACATGCATTATGCTTCATTTGCAATCCTTTGCTTAATGGGCACCAATTATCAATTTAGAATGATAATTTTAACTAGCCGATCAAGTTGTCACGTCCGCACTAAATCGTCTGTAACTTTATATATAGATATCAGAGTAACATGAATCCAACACCCAAATAAAACTAGCTCAATTTTCTATATTGTGACAAAAATTAAGACCAAAACTGCGTGATGCCATGCATTATGCTTCATTTATACGCCAGTGCTCAATGACCACCATTGATCAGTTTAAAATGATCATATTAACTAACTAGTCAACTTGACATGTCCACAATATATTGTCTTTAACATTCGATTTAAAAATCAAAATGACATGAATCCAACGCCAACGTTAAGCTAGCTCAATTTTCCACATTGTGACAACCTTTGAGACTGAAAGGGCTACCAAAAAGCCTCTAAGTATTCCAATATACCCCAAATTGTGTGATGCCATGCATTATGCTTCATTTATAAGCCTTGCCTGAAGGGTCACTAGTGATCAGTTTGGAATGATCACCTTAACTGGCCGATCAAGTTGACTTGTCCGCATTAAATCATCCGTATCTTTTGATTTAGAGTTACGAATGACATGAATCCAACGCTAACGTTAAGCTAGCTCAATAGTTTGTATTGTAATAAAATTTAAGACCGCAATACCTACAAAAAAGCATCCAAGTAATCCAATCTATCCCAAATTGCGTTGTGCCCCATTATGCTTCATTTATACGCTTAACTCAATGAGTACCAATGATCAGTTTAGAATGATCATTTTAACTAGTTGATCAACTTGACGTTTGCACTACATCGTCTTTAACTTTTCATTTAGAGCTCAATCAAAATGTAATGAATCAACCGCCCATGTTAATCTAGCTCAATGTTCCATATTGTGACAACATTTGAGAGTGAAAGAGCTGCAATTAACAAAGCTTCCTAGTAGTACAATGTATCTCAAACAGCGTGATGCTATGCATTATGCTTCATTTATAACTCTTTACTTAAGGTGCACCAATGATCTTTTTCGAATGATCAGTTTAAGTGCGCGATCAACTTGACATGTGCGCACTAAATCGTCAGTCACTTTTGATTTAAAGTTCGGAATGACACGAATCCAATGCCCACGTTAAGCTAGCTCAATTTTCTATATTATGACAACATTTGAGACTGAAAGATCTACCACAAAGTTTCCAAGTAATCCAGTTTATCACAAACCACAAGATGCCATGCATTATGCTTCATTATAAGCATTTACTCAAGGAGCACCAATGATCAGTTTCGAATGATAATTTTAACTGGCTAATTAACTTGACATGTCCGCACTAAATAGTCTGTGACATTGGATTTAGAGTTCAAAATGACAGGAATCCAACGCCCATGATAAGTTAGCTCAATTTCCAATATTTTGACAACATTTGAGACTGCAAGAGCTACCACTAAGCATTCAAGTAATCCAAATATCCTAAAACTTCGTGATTTTATGCATTATGCTTCATTTATAAGCCTTTTCTAAAGGGGCACCAATGACCAGTTTAGAATGATCATTTTAACTGACCGATCAACTTGACATATTCGCACTAAATTGTCCTTAACTTTTGATTTAGAGTTCAGAATGACACAAATACAACGCCCATGTTAAGCTAGCTCAGTTTTCTATAGCGCTGTTCGTTTGTCTGCCGCAACGTCTGCGGCAGCGACCTATGGTCAGACGCTGCGGTTAGATGCAGCAATATTGTTGTTCGTTTGATCCCCGCAGGTTGTCGCCGCAGGTTGTATCGCAATTTTTTGATCGCAAACGCTATAATTTCGCTGCGATTAAAAATTTTGATCGCAGCTTTCTGCGGTCGACCGCAGCGTTTGACCGCAGGAACCTGCGGCGGTCAAACGAACAACGTTGGGCCGCATGATGCAGCCGCAGGTTCCTGCGGCTACGAAACGAACAGGCCTTATATTGAAACAAAATATAAGACCAAAATAGATACGACAAAGCTTCCAAGTAATCAAATCTTTCCCAAACTGCTTTATGCCATGCATTATGCATCATTTGCAATCCTTTGTTCAATGAGCACAAGTGATCAGTTTAGAATGATCATTTTAACTAGCCGATCAAGTTGTCACGTCCGCATTAAATTGTCCATAAATTTTGATTTAGAGTTCAGAGTGACATGAATACAACACCCAAATAAAACTAGCTCAATTTTCTATAATGTGACAAAAATTATGTCTGAAATAGCTACAAGAAAGCCTCCAAGTAATTGAATGTATCATAATTCCACCTCCTATCTCTCGGCAAAGATCGTGTGAGTGTGCAGTTATGCTTCGGATGCTTCACAATAGATCGACCCAGTTCCCGTTCTGCGTGATACCATACATTTTGCTTCATTTATAATCCCTTACTGAAAGGGCAGTAATGATGAGTTCAGAATGATCGTTTTAATTGGCCAATCAACTTGACATGTTCGCACTAAATCGTCCGTAACTTTTGATTTATAGCTCCAAATAACATGAATCCAATGCCCACATTAAGCTAAATCAATTTTCCATATTGTGACAACATTTGAGATTTAAAGAGCTATGACAAAGCCTCCAAGTAATAAAATGTATCCCAAACTTTTTGATGCCATGCATTACGCTTCATTTATAAGTATTTACTCAATAAGCACAAGTGATTAGTTTATAATGATAATTTTAACTGGCCAATCAAGTTGACATATAGTCACTAAATCGTACGTAACTTTTGATTTAGAGTTCAGAATGACACGAATCAACCACCCATGATAAGCTGGCTCTATTTTCTATATCGTGACAACATTTGAGACTGAAAAAGGTACCACAAAGCCTTCAAGTAATCCAAATATCCCAAACTGCATGATGACATGCATTATGCTTTATTTTTTAACATTCTCTAAACGAGCATCAATGATCAGTTTAGAATGATCATTTGAACTGACCTATGAACTTGATTTATGGGCACTATATCATACATAACTTTTGATTTAGAGTTGAAAATCATACGAAGACAATGCCCATGTTAAGCTAGCTCAATTGTCTGTATTGTGACAAGATTTAGGACGAAAATAGCTACGACAAAACTTTCAAGTAATCGAATCTTTCACAAACTGCTTTATCCCATGCATTATGCTTCATTTGCAATCCTTTGCTAATTGAGCACCAATGATCAATTTAGAATGATCATTTTACATAGCCGATCAAGTTGTTACGTCCGCACTAAATCGCCTATAACTTTTTATTTAGAGTGCATAGTGACATGAATCCAACATTCAAATAAAGCTATCTCAGTTTTCTATATTGTTACAAAAATTAAGACCAAAACAGCTACGAAAAAGCGTCGAATTAACCGAATATATCCTAAACCGCGTGATGCCATGCATTATGCTTCATTTATACGCCATTGCTCAATGACCACCAATTATCAGTTTAGAATGATCATTTTAACTACCTGATCAACTTGAGTTATCCAGACTAAATTGTTTTTAGCTTTCGATTTAGAGCTCAAAATGACATGAATCCAACGCCGATGTTAAACTATCTCAATTTTCCATATTATGACAACCTCCGAGACTGAAAGGGCTATGACAAAGTCTCTAAGTATTCCAATATACCCCAAACTACATGATGCCATGCATTATGCTTCATTTATAAGACTTTCCTGAAGGAGCACAATGATCAGTTTAGAATGATCACCTTAACTGCCCGATCAAGTTGACATGTCGGTATGAAATCGTCCGGAACTTTTGATTTAGAGTTCAGAATGACACGAATCCAATGCTCACGTTAAGCTAGCTCAATATTTTGTATTGTGACAGAATTTAAGACCGAAATAGCTACCAAAAAGCCTCCAAGTAATCCAATCTATACCAAATTGCGTGATTCCCCATTATGCTTCATTTATATGATTTAACTCAATGAGTACCAATGATCAGTTTAGAGTGATCATTTTAACTAGCTGATCAACTTGACAGGTCCACACTAAATCGTCTTTAACTTTTCATTTAGTGCTCAAAATGACATGAAGCAACCGCCCACGTTAAGCTAGCTCAATGTTTCATATTGCGCAACATTTGAGAGTTAAAAAGAGCTACGACAACACTTCCAAGTAATACAATGTATCCAAAACTGCGTGATGACATGCATTACGCTTCATTTCTAACTCTTTACTCAATGAGAACCAATGATCAATTTAGAATGATCATTTTAACTGCCCGATCAACTTGGTATGTACGCACTAAATCGTCTGTGACTTTTGATTTAGAGTACCGAATGACACGAATCCAACACCCACATTAATCTACCTCAATTTTCTATATTATGACAACATTTGAGACTGAAAGAGCTACCACAAAGTTTCCAAGTAATCCAATTTATCACAAACTGCATGATGCCATGCACTTATGCTTCATTTATAATACATTACTCAAGGAAAACCAATGATCAGTTTAGAATGATCATTTTAACCGGTGTTATCAGCATTAAATCGTATATAACTTTTGATTTAGAGTTACGAGTGACATGAATCCAATGCCCATGATAAGCTAGCTCAATTTTCTTGCGACAAGATTTGATACTGAAAGAGCTACCACAAAACAGTCAAGTAATCCAAGTATCTTAAACTGCATGATGACATGCATTATGCTTCATTTATAAGCCTTTTCTAACGGAGCACCAATGACCAGTTTAGAATGATCATTTAAACTAGCCGATCAACTTGACATATTCACACTAAATCGTCCCTAACTTTCGATTTAGAGTTCAGAATGACACAATACAATGCCAATGTTAAGTTGGTTCAATTTGCTATATTGTGATAAAATTTAAGACCAAACTAGATACAACAAAGCCTCAAGTAATCGAATCTTTCCCAAATTGCTTTATGCCATGCATTATGCTTCATTTGCAATCCTTGCTCAATGAGCACCAATGATCAGTTTAGAATGATCATTTTAGCTAGCCGATCAAATTGTCATGTCCGCACTAAATCGTCCGTAACTTTTGATTTATAGTTAAGAATGAAATGAATACAATGCCCGAATAAAGCTAGCTCAATTTTCTTTATTGTTACAAAAAATAAGACCAAAATAGCTACGCCAAAGCCTTCAAATAATCGAATCTATCCTAAACTGTCTGATGCCATGCATTATGCTTCATTTATACGCCATTGCTCATTGACCACCAATGATCAGTTTAGAATGATCATTTTAACTAGCTGATCAACTTGAGATGTCCACACTAAATTGAATTTAACTTTCGATTTAGAGCTCAAAATCACATGAATCCAATTCCCACGTTAATCTAGCTCAAGTTTCCATATTCTGACAACTTTTGAGACTGAAAGTGCTGCGAAAAAGCCTCGAAGTAATCCAATATACCCCAAACTGCATGATGCCATGTGTTATGCTTCATTTATAAGCCTTTCCTGAAGGGGCACCAATGATAAGTTTAGAATGATCACCTTAACTGGCCGATCAAGTTGACATGTCCGCACTAAATCATCCGTAACTTTCGATTTAAAGTTCCGAATGACATGAATCTAACGCTCTCGTTAAGCTAGCTCAATATTTTGTGGTGTGAAAAAATTTAAGATTGGAATAGCTTCAAAAACGCCTCCAAGTAATCATCATATCTATCATAAATTGCGTGATGCCCCATTATGCTTCATTTATACGCTTTAACTCAACGAGTACCAATGATCAATTTAGAATGATCATTTAAACTAGCTAATCAACTTGACATGTCCACACTAAATCGTCTTTAACTTTTCATTTAGAGCTCAAAATGACATGAATCAACCACCCACGTTAACCTAGCTCAATGTTCCATATTGTGAAAACATTCGAGAGTGAAAGAGCTATGACAAAGCTTCCAAGTAATATAGTGTATCCAAAACATCGTGATGACATGCATTAGATTTCATTTATAAATCTTTACTCAAGTAGCAGCAATGATCAGTATAGAATGCTCATTTTAACTACCCGATGAACTTGACATGTACGCACTAAATCGTTTGTGACTTTTGATTTAGAGTTCCGAATGACACGAATCCAATGCACACATTAAGCTAGCTCCATTTACTATATTATCGCAACATTTGAGACTAAAAGAGCTACGACAAAGTTTTTAAGTGTATCCAAAACTGCGTGATGCCATGCATTATGCTTCATTTATAAGTATTTACTCAAGGAGCAGTAATCATCAGTTTAGAATGATCATTTTAACTGGCCGATCAACTTGACATGTGCGCACTAAATCATGTGTAACTTTTGATTTAGAGTTGAAAATGACACGAAAAAATGCCCATGTTAAGGTAGCTCAATTTTCTATATTGCGACAAAATTTTAGAACAAAATAGATACGACAAATCCTCCAAGTTATCGAATCTATCCCAAACTGTGTTATGCCATGCATAATGCTTCATTTCTAAACCTTTGCTCAATGAGCACCAATGATGATCTGAAAGAAGAATTTAACTGGTTGATCAACTTGACATGTATGCACTAAATCAACCCATAACTTTTGATTTAAGGTTCAGAATGACACGAATCCAATGCCCACGTTAAAATAGCTCATTTTTCTATATTGTGACATACCTTTACTCAATGAGCTCTAATGATCAGCTTAGAACGATCAGTTTAGATCGATCAATTTAATTTTCCGATCAACTTGACATGTCCGCACTAAGTCATCCGTGACTTTTGATTTAGAGTTCCGAATGACACGAATCCAATGCTCAAGTTAAGGTTGCTCAACATTCTCTGTTGTGATAAAATTTAAGACCAAAATAACTATTACATAGCCTTCAACATTTGAGACTGCGTGATGCCATGCATTATGCTTCCTTTATACGCTTTTACTCAATGAGTACCAATGATAAGTTTAGAATGATCATTTTAGCTAGCTTATCAACTTGACATGTCCGCACTAAATCGTCTTTAACTTTTGATTTAGAGCTCAAAGTGCCATAAATCCAACGCACGCGTTAAGCTAGATATATTTTCCTTATTGTGACAACATTTCGGACTGAAAGAGATATGACAAAGCCTCCAACTAATTCAAAGTATACCAAACTGCGTGAGGCAATGCATTACGCTTCATTTAGAAGTCTTTACTCAATGAGCACCAATGATCAGTTATGAATGATCATTTTAACTGGTCGATAAACTTGACATGTACGCACTAAATTGTCCATAACTTTTATTTTGAGTTCAATATGACACCAATCCAAAATCCACGTTAAACTAGCTCAATGTTTTATATTTTGAGAACATTTGAGACTGACAGAGCTATCACAACGTTTCCAAGTAATCCAATTTATCACAAACTGCATGATGCCATGCATTATGCTTCATTTATAATCCTTTACTCAAAGAGCACCAACGATCAGTTTAGAACAATCATTTTAACTGGCCCATTTACTTGATATGTCCGCAATAAGTCATTTGTAACTTTTAATTTAGAGTTCAGAATGACACAAATCCAATGCCCATGATAAGCTAGCTCAGTTTTCTATATTTGTGACAACATTTGAGACACAAAGAGCCATGAGAAATCCTCCAAGTAATCCCATGTATCCCAAATTGCGTGATGCCATGCATTACGCTTCCTTTATAACTTTTTAATCAATGAGTACCAATGATCAGTTTAGAATGATCATTTTAACTGGCCGACCAACTTGTTATGTACACACTAAATCGTTGATTTAGAGTTGAGAATGACACGAATCTAATGCCACGTTAAACAAGCTCAATTTTCTATATTTTGACAACATTTGAGAATAAAAGAGCTACTACAAATCTTTCGATTCATCCAATATATCCCAAACTGTGTGATGCCATGCATTATGCTTCATTTATAAGCCTTTACTACAAGAGTACCAATGATAAGTATAGAATGATCAGTTTATAATGATCACTATAACTTCCCGATCAACTTGACATGTCCACACTAAATCGTTAGTAACATTTTATTTAGAGTTCAGAATGACACGAATCCCACGTCCGCATTAAGCTAGCTCAATTTTCCATATTGTGACAACATTTGAGATTGAAAGATCTACCAGAAAGGCTTCAAGTAATCCAATCAATCCTAAACTGCATGATGCCATGCATTATGCTTCATTTATAAGCCTTTACTCAAGGAGCACAAATGATCAGCTTAGAACGATCAGTTTAGAACGATCAATTTAACTAGCTGATCAACCTGACTTGTCCGCACTAAATCGTCTGTAACTTTTGATTTAGAGTTCAGAGTGACACGAATCAAATGCTCACGTTAAGTTAGCTCAATATTCTATATTGTGACAAAACGTTTAGACCTAAATAGGTATGACAAAGCCTCCAAGTAATCTAATCTATTCCAAATTGTGTGATGCCATGCATTATGCTTCATTTGTAAACATTTGCTCCATGAGCACCAATGATCAACTTAACTAGCCAATAAATTTGACATGTCTGCACTAAATCGTTTGTACTTGTGATTTAGAGTTCACAATGACACGAATCCAACGCCCACGTTAAGCTAGCTCAATCTTCTATATTGTAACAACATTTGAGACTGAAAGAGCTACGACAAAGCCGCCAAGTAATCCAACGTACCCAAAACTACGTGATGCCATGCATTATGCTTCATTTATAAGCCTTCACTCAAGGAGCACCAATGATCAGTTTAGAATGGTCTTTTTAACTGGCAGATCGACTTGACATGTTTGCACATAATCGTTCGTAACTTTTGATTTCGAGTTCTGAATGACACGAATCCAACGCGCACAATAAGCTAGCTCACTTTATTATATTTTGACAACATTTGGGACTGAAATAGCTACCACAAAGCCTTCAAGTAATCCACTTTATCCTAAAATCCGTGATGTCATGCATTACGCTTCATTCATAAGCCTTTTCTCCAGGAGCACTAATGATCAGTTTAGAATGATCATTTTAACTGCCGGTCAAATTGACATGTCTGCACTAAAACACCTGAATCTTTTGATTTAGAGATCAGAACGACACGAATCCAATGCCCACGTTAAGCTATCTCAATTTTTTATATTGTGACAACATTTGAGACTAAAACAGCTACCACAAAGCTTTCAAGTAATCCAATCTATCCTAAACTGCGCGATGCCATGCATTATGCTTCCTTTGTAAACCTTTGCTCAACCAGCACCAATGATTAGATTAGAATGATCATTATAACTGGGCGATCAACTTGACATTTCTGCACTAAATCATCGGTAACCTTTTTTAAAGTTAAGAATGATTCAAATCCAATGCGCACATTAAGTTAGCTCAATTTTCTATATTTTGACAAAATTTAAAACTAAAATAGCTACGAAAAAGCCTCCAAGTAATCCAATCTATCCCAAAACACGTGATGCTATTCATTATGCTTAATTTGTAAACATGTGCTCAATGAGCACCAATGTTTAGTTTAGAATGATTAATTTAACTAGCAGATAAGCTTGACATATCCGCACTAAATCATTCGTAACTTTTGATTTAGAGTTCAGAATGATATGAATCCAACGTCCAATTTTCTATATTGTGACAAAATTTAAGATTGAAATACCTACGACAAATCTTCCAAGTAATCCAATGTATCCCAAACTACGTGATGCCATGCATTATGCTTTCTTTATAGGCCTTTACTTAAGGAGCACCAATTATTTGTTTAGTATGATCATTTTAACTGGTCCATCAACTTGACATGTCCACACTAAATCGTCCATAACTTTTGATTAAGAGTTCTGAATGACAAATCCAACGCACACGTTAAGCCAACTCAATTTTTTTTATATTTTGAAAACATTTGAGATTGAAATAGCTACCACAAAGCATTCAAGTAATACCATATAACCTCAATGCGTGATGCCGTGCATTATGCCTCATTTTTAAGCCTTTACTCGAGGATCACTAATGATCAGTTTAGAATGATCAGTTTAGAATGATCAGTTTTGAATGATTAGTTTAGAATGATCACTTTAACTGGCTGATCAACTTGAAATGTCTGCACTAAATCGTCATAACTTTTGATTTTGAGTTTGGAATGATACAAATCCAATGTCCGCGTTAAGCTATTTCAATTTTCTATATTGTGTCAAAATTTATGACCGAAATAGCTACTACAAAGCCTCCAAGTAATCCAACCTATCCAAAACTGCGTGATACCATGCATTATGCTTCATTTGTAAACTTTTGCTCAATGAGATCCAAGGATCAGTTTAGAATAATTAATTAAACTAGCTTATAAACTCGACATATCGCAGTCAATCATCCTTAACTTTTGATTTAGTTATGAATGACACGAATCAAATGCTCACGTTAAGCTAGCTCAATTTTATGTATCATGACAACATTTGAGATGAAACAACTACCTCAAAGCATTCAAATAATCCAATATAACCTGAACTGCGTGATGCCATGCATTATGCTTTATTTATAAGCCTTTAGTCAAGGAACACTAATGATTAGTTTAGAATAATCAATTTAGAATGATCACTTTAACTAGCTGATCAACTTGAAATCAGCACTAACTAGTCCGTAACTTTTGATATAGAGTTCAGATTGACACAAATCCAACACCCACGTTAAGCTAATTCAATTTTCTATATTGTGGCAAAATTTATGACCGAAATAGCTACGATAAAGTCTCCAAGTAATCCAATCTAACACACAATGCGTGATGCCATGCATTATGCTTCATTTGTAAACCTTTGCTCAATGAGCACCAATGAGCAGTTTAGAATGAGTAATATAACTAGCCGATAAACTTGACATGTCGCATTCAATCGTCCATAATTTTTTATTTTGAGTTCAGAATGATACAAATCCAACGCCCACGTTAAGCTACCTCAATTTTCTTTAATGTGACAACATTTGACACTGAAGGAGCTACAACAAAGACTCCAAGTAATCCAACGTATCCCAAACTACGTGATGCCATGCATTATGCTTCATTTATAGGCCTTTACTCAAGGAGCACTATTGATCAGTTTAGAATGATAAGCTTAGAATGATCAGTTTTATAATGATCACTTTAACTCGCTGATCAACTTGATATGTCCACACTAAATCGTTCATAACATTTGATTTAGAGTTTAGAATGACACGAATCCAATACCCACGTCAAGCTATTTCAACTTTCTATATTGTGTCAAAATTTATGACCGAAATTGCTACGACAAAGCCTCTAAGAAATCCAATATATCCCTAGCTGTGTGATGTCATGCATTATGCTTCACTTGGAAACCTTTGCTCAATCAGCACCAATGATCAATTTAGAATGATTAATTTAACTAGCTGATAAACATGGCATGTCGTAGTAAATCGTCCGTAACTTTTGATTTTCAGTTCCGAATGATACAAATCCAACACCCACGTTAAACTAGCTCAATTTTTTGTATTGCAACAACATCTGAGATTGTAGCAACTACCACAAAGTTTATCAGCTAGTAACAACATTTGAGACTGAAAGAGCTACGACAAAGCCGCCAAGTAATCCAACGTATCCAAAACTACGTGATGCCATGCATTATGCTTCATTTATAAGCCTTCACTCAAGGAGCACCAATGATCAGTTTAGAATGGTCTTTTCAACTGGCCGATCGACTTGACATGACAGCACATAATCATTCGTAACTTTTGATTTCGAGTTCAGAATGACACGAATCTAACGCGCACGATAAGCTAGCTTAATTTATTATATGTTGACAACATTTGAGACTGAAACAGCTACCACAAATCCTTCATGTAATCCATTTTATCCTAAAATCCGTGATGCCATGCATTATGCTTCATCCATAAGCCTTTTCTCAAGGAGCACTAATGATCACTTTAGAATGATCATTTTAACTGACTGGTCAAATTGACATGTTTGCACTAAAACATCGGTAGCTTTTGATTTAGAGATCAGAATGACACAAATCCAATGCCCACATTAAGATATCTCAATATTTTATATTGTGACAACATTTGACACTGAAACAGCTACCACAAAGCTCTCAAGTAATCCAATCTATCCTAAACTGTGTGATGCCATGCATTATGCTTCATTTGTAAACCTTTGCTCAACCAGCACCAATGATCAGTTTAGAATGATCATTTTAACTTGGCGATCAACTTGACATTTCCGCACTAAATCGTCGGTAAACTTTTTTTAGAGTTAAGACTGATTCGAATCCAATGCCCACATTAAGTTAGCTCAATTTTCTAAATTGTGACAAAATTTAAAACTGAAATAGCTACGACAAAGCCTCCAAGTAATCCAATCTATCCCAAAATGCGTGATGCTATTCATTATTCTTCATTTGTAAACCTGTGCTCAATGAGTACCAATGTTTAGTTTAGAATGATTAATTTAACTAGCAGATAAACTTGACATATCCGCACTTAATCATTCGTAACTTTTGATTTAGAGTTCAGAATGACATGAATCCAACGTCCAATTTTCTATATTGTGACAAAATTTAAGATTGAAATACCTACGACAAAGCTTCCAAGTAATCCAATGTATCCCAAACTATGTGATGCCATGCATTATTCTTTATTTATAGGCCTTTACTCAAGGAGCACCAATTATCAGTTTAGAATGATCATTTTAACTGGTCCATCAACTTGACATGTCCGCACTAAATCGTCTGTAGCTTTTGATTAAGAGTTTTGAATGGCACAAATCCAATGCCCACGTAAAGCTAGCTCAACTTTTATATTGTGAAAACATTTGAGATTAAAATAGCTACCACAAAGCATTCAAGTAATACCCTCTAACCTCAATGCGTGATGCCGTGCATTATGCCTCATTTATAAGCCTTTACTCGAGGATCACTAATGATCAGTTTTGAATGATCAGTTTAGAATGATCAGTTTAGAATGATCAGTTTAGAATGATTAGTTTAGAATGATCAATTTAATTGGCTGATGAGCTTGATATGTTTGCACTAAATCGTCATAATTTTTTATTTAGAGTTTAGAATGACACGAATCCAATGCCCGCGTTAAGCTATTTAAATTTTCTATTTTGTGTCAAAATTTATGATCGAAATAGCTACTACAAAGCCTCCAAGTAATCCAACCTATCCCAAAATGTGTGATACCATGCATTATGCTTCATTTCTAAACGTTTGGTCAATGAGCACCATGGATCAGTTTAGAATGATTAATTTAACTAGCTTATAAACTTGACATGTCACTGTAAATTGTCCTTAACTTTTGATTTAGTTCAGAATGACACGAATCCAACACCCACGTTAAGCTGGCTCAGTTTTGTGTATCGTGACAACATTTGAGATTGAAACAGATACCTCAAAGCATTCCAATAATCCAATATAACCTGAACTGCGTGATGCCATGCATTATGCTTTATTTATAAGCTTTTACTCAAGGAACACTAATGATTAGTTTACAATGATCAGTTTAAAATGATCACTTTAACTGGCTGATCAACTTGACATGTCAGCACTAACTAGTCCGTAACTTTTGATTTAGAGTTCAGATTGACACGAATCTAACGCTCACGTTAAGCTAATTCAATTTTCTATATTGTGGCAAAATATATGACCGAAATAGCTAAGATAAAGTCTCCAAGTAATCCAATCTAACCCACAATGCGTGATGCCATACATTATGCTTCATTTGTAAACCTTTGCTCAATGAGCACCAATGAGCAGTTTAGAATGAGTAATATAACTAGCCGATAAACTTGACATGTTGCATTCAATCGTCCATATTTTTGATTTTGAGTTCAGAATGATACGAATCCAATGTCCACGTTAAGCTACCTCCATTTTCTTTATTGTTATAACATTTGACTCTAAAAGAGCTACAACAAAGACTCCAAGTAATCCAACGTATCCCAAACAACATGATGCCATGCATTATGCTTCATTTATAGGCCTTTACAAAAGGAGCACTAATGATCCTTTTAGAATGATCATTTTAATTGGTCGATCAACTTGAAATGTCTACATTAAATCGTCCATAACTTTTGATTTAAAGTTCGGAATGACACGAATCCAACAACCATGTTAAGCTAGCTCAAATTTTGATATTATGACAACATTTGGGATTGAAACAGCTACCACAAATCCTTCAAGTAATCCAATCTAACCTAAATTACGTGATGCCATGCATTATGATTCATTTATAACCCTTTACTCAAGGAGCACTAATGATCAGTTTAGAATGATAAGCTTAGAATGATCTGTTTTAGAATGATCACTTTAACTGGCTGATCAACTTGATATGTCCGCACTAAATCATTCGTAACATTTGATTTAGAGTTTCGAATGATACGAATCCAATGCCCATGTCAAACTATTTCAACTTTCTATATTGTGTCAAAATTTATGACCGAAATTGCTACGACAAAGCCTCTAAGAAATCCAATATCCCTAACTGTGTAATGTCATGCATTATGCTTCATTTGAAAACCTTTGCTCAATCAGTACCAATGATCAATTTAGAATGATTAATTTAACTAGCTGATAAACTTGGCATGTCGTAGTAAATCGTCCGTAACTTTTAATTTTGAGTTCCGAATGACACGAATCCAACACCCACGTTAAACTAGCTCAATCTTTTGTATTGTAACAACATCTGAGATTGAAACAACTACCACAAATCCTTAAAATAATCCAATCTAAGCTAAACTCCGTGATGTCATGCATTATGCTTCATTTATAGGCTTTTTCTCAAGGAGCACTAATGATCAGTTTAAAATGATTAGTTTAGAACGATCAGTTTAGAATGATCATTTTAACTTGCCGATCAACTTGAAATATCTGCATTAAATCGTCCATAACTTTTGATTTAGAGTTCAGAATGACACGAATCCAACGCCCACGTTAAGATAGCTCTAATTTTTATATTATGACAGCATTTGAGATTGAAACAGCTAGCACAAGGCCTTCAAATAAACCTAAATTGTGTGATGTCATGCATGATGCTTCATTTATAAGCCATTACTCAAGGAGCACTAATGATCAGTTTAGAATGTTCAGCTTAGAATGATCAGTTTTGAATGATTACTTTAACTAGGTGATCAACTTGACATGTCTGCACTAAATAGTTTGTAACTTTTGATTTAGTGTTTAGAATGACACGAATCCAACACCCACGTCAAGCTATTTCAATTTTTATATTGTGTCAAAATTTATATCCGAAATAGCTACGACAAAGCCTTTAAGAAATCCATTCTATCCCAAAATGCGTGACGCCATGCATTATACTTCATTTGTAAACCTTTGCTCAATCAGCACCAATGATGAGTTTTGAATGATTAATTTAACTAACCGATTAACTTGACATGTAGTAGTAAATCGTCCAAAATTTTTGATTTAGAGTCCAGAATGACACGAGTCCAACGCCCAAGTTAAGCAACCTCAATTTTTTATATTGTGACAACATTTGAAACTAGAACAGCTATCAAAAAGCCGTCAAGTAATCCAATCTATCCTAAACTGCGTGATGCCATGCACTATGCTTCATTTGTAAACCTTTGCTCAATAAACAATAATGATCTGTTTAGAATGATCATTTTAATTGGACAATCAACTAGACATTTCTGCACTAAATCGGCCGTAACTATTTTTTAAGTTAATGACACGAATCCAACGCTTACATTAAGCTAGCTCAATTTTCTATATCGCGGCAAAATTTAAGACTGAAATAGCAACAACAAAGCCTTCAAGTAATCCAATCTATCCCAAACTGCGTGATGCCATGCATTATGCTACATTTGTAAACCTTTGCTCAATGAGAACCAGTGATCAGTTTAGAATGATCAATTTAACTAACTGATAAACTTGACATGTCCGCACTAAATCAACCTTAACTTTTTTATTTAGGGTTCAGAAAGACATGAATCCAACGCCCATGTTAACCTAGCTCAATTTTCTATATTGTGACTACAGTTGAGATTGAGGGAGCTTTGATAAAGCCTCTAAGTAATCCAATGTATCCCAAACTATGTGATGCCATGCAATATGCTTCATTTATTTGCCTTTACTCAAGGAGCACCAATGATCAGTTTAGATGATTAGTTGAACAGTTCGATCAACTTGACATGTCCGCACTAAATCGTCCCTAACTTTTGATTTAGAGTTCATAATGACTCGAATCTAACGCCCACATTAAGCTAACTCAATTTTCTATATTGTGAAAACATTTGAGATTGAAATAGTTATGACAAAGCATCCAAGTAATCAAATGTATCCCAAAGTTAGTGATACCATGCATTACGCTTCATTTATAAGCCATTAGTCAAGGAGCACCACCGAGAAGTTTAAAATGATCCTTTAACAGGTCGATCAACTTGACATGTACGCACTAAATCATCCGTAACTTTTGATTTATAGTTCAAAATGACATGAATCCAACGCCCACATTATGCTAGATCAATTTTCAATATTGTGAAAACATTTGAGATTGAAAGATCTACCACAAAGCCTTCTAGTAATCCAATATATCCTAAACTGTGTGATGTCATGCATTATGGTTTATTTATAAGCCTTTTCTCAAGGAGCACTAACGATGAGTTTAGAATGATCACTTTAACTGGCCGATCAACTTCCCATGTCCACAATAAATCGTTTGTAACATTTGATTTAGAGTTCAGAATGACAAGAATCCGACGCCCATGTTAAGGTAGCTGAATATTCTATGTTATGACAAAATTCATTACCAAAATAGCTACGACAACACTTCCAAGTAATCCAATATATCCGAATCTGTGTAATTCCTTGCATTATTCTCCATTTGTAAACCTTTGCTCAAGGCGCACCAATGATCAGTTTAGAATGATCATTTTAACTTACTGATCAACTTGACATGTCTGCACTAAATCGTCTTTAACATTTGATTTAGAGCTCAAAATAATATGAATCCAACACCCATGTTAATCTAGCTCAATTTTCAATATTGTGACAACATTTGATACTGAAAGAGCTATGACAAAACGTCCAAGTAGTCCAATGTATCCAAAACTGCGGGATGCCATGCATTATGCTTCATTTATAAGCCTTTACTCAAGGAGCAGCAATAATGAGTTTAAAATTATCATTTTAATTTGTCGATCAACTTGACATGTCCGCACTAAATCGTCTGTAACATTTGATTTAGAGTTCTAAATGACACGAATCCAATGCCCACATTAAGATACCACAATTTTCTATGTTGTGATACAATTTAATACTGAAATAGCTACGACAATGGTTCCAAGTAATCCAATCTATCCCCCAACTGCACGATGCCTTCCATTATGCTTCATTTGTAAACCTTTGATCAATGAGCACCAATGATCTGTTTAGAATAATTAATTTAACTAGCCAATAAATTTGACATGTCCGCATTCAATTGTTCGTAACTTTTGAGTTAGAGTTCAGAATGACACGAATCCAACCTTCACATTAAGCTACATTAATTTTCTATATTGGGACAAAATTTAAGACAAAATAGCTATGACAAAGCCTCCAAGTAATCAAATGTATCCCAAACTTAGTGATGCCATGCATTACGCTTCAATTATAAGCCATTACTCAAGGAGCACCACCGATAAGTTTAAAAAGATTATTTTAACAGGTCGATCAACTTGACATGTACGCACTGAATCATCTGTAACTTTTGATTCAGAGTTCAGAATGATTCGAATCAAGCGGCCACATTAAGCTAGCTCAATGTTTTATATTGTGAGAACATTTGAGAATGAGAGAACTACGAGAAAGGCTTCGAGTAATCCAAATATCCTAAACTGCGTGTTGCCATGCATTATGGTTCATTTATAAGACTTTTCTCAAGGAGCACTAATGATGAGTTTAGAATGATCATTTTAACTGGCCGATCAACTTTACATGGCCGCACTAAATAGTCTCTAACATTTGATTTAGAGTTTAGAATTACACGAATCCAACGCCAACGTTAAGTTATCTCAATATTCTATTTTGTTACAAAATTTAAGACCGAAATAGCTATGAAAAATCCTCCAAGTAATCCAATCCATCCCATATTGCGTAATGCCATGCATTATGCTTCATTTATACGCCTTTACTCAATTAGGACCACTTATCGGTTTAGAATGATCAATTTAACTAGCTGTGAAACTTGACATGTCCGCACTAAATCGTTTGCAACTTTTGATTTAGAGTTCAGAATGACAATAATCCAGTGTCCACGTTAAGCTAGCTCAATTTTCTATATTGTGACAAAATTTAAGAACGAATTAGGTACGACACAGCCTCCAAGTAATCCAATCTATCCCCAACTACGTGATGCCATGGATTATGGTTCATTTATAAGCCTTTGCTAAAGGAGCAGCAACGATAAGTTTAGAATGATCATTTCAACTGGCCGATAAACATGACAGGTACGCATTAAATCATCTGTAACTTTCGATTTACATTTCAAAGTGACATGAATCCAACGCCCACATTAAGCTAGCTCAATGTTCTATATTTTGACAACTTTTGTGATTGAAAGAGCTACTACAAAGCCTCTAATGATGAGTTTAGAATGATCAGTTTAGAATGATCACTTTAACTGGCCAATCAACTTGACATGTCCGCTTTAAATCGTCCGTAACATTTGATTTAGAGTTCAGAAGGACACGAATCCAACACCCACGTTAAGCTAGCTTAATATTCTATCTTCTGACAAGATTTAAGACAAAAATCGCTACGATATAGCCTCTTAATAATTAAATATATCCCAAACTGCTTGATGCCATGCATTATGCTTCATTTATAAGCCTTTACTCTAGTAGCACCAACTATAAGTGTAGAAGTATCATTTTAACTGGGTGATCAATTTGACATGTACGCACTAAATCATCCATAAATTTTGATTTAGAGTTAAGAATGACATGAATCGAATGCTTACATTAACTAACTCAATTTTATATATTGTGACAACATTTGAAATTGAAAGAGCTAGCAGAAAGCCTTCGAGTAATCCAATCTATGCTAAAATGTATGATGCCAAGCAATATGGTTCATTTATAAGCCTTTACTCAAGGAGCACTAATGATGAGTTTAGAATGATGAGTTTAGAATGATAATTTTAACTGGCCGATCAACTTGACATGTCTGCACCAAATCCTCCGTGACGTTTGATTTAGAGTTCAGAATGATCCGAATCCATCGTCCAAGTTAAGCTACCCCAATATTCTATTTTGTGTCAAAATTTGAGTCTGAATTAGCTACGACACCGCCTCCAAATAAACCAATCTATCCCAAACTGCGTGATGTCATGCATTATGCTTCATTAACATGCCCTTACTCAAGGAGCACCAATGATCAGTTTAGAATGATTATTTTAACTGGCAGATCAACTTGACATGTCCTCATTCAATTGTTTGTAACTTTTGATTTAGAGCTCAAGATAACATGAATCCAACGCCCACGTTAAGCTAACTCAATTTTCTATATTGTGACAACATTTGAGACTGAACGAGATACGACAAAGCCTCCAAGTCTTTACTCAATGAGCACCAATGATTAGTTTATAATGATCATTTTAACTGGTCGATCAGCTTGATATGAAACCACTAAATCGTATGTAATTTTTGATTTAGAGTTCAGAATGACACAAATCAAACGCCCATGTTAATCTAGCTCAATTTTCTATATTATGACAATATTTGAGACTGAAAAAGAGATGATAAAGCCTCTAAGTAATCCAATGTATCCCAAACTGCATGATATCATGCATTATGCTTCATTTATAAGCCTATACTCAAGGAGCACCAATGATCAGTTTAGAATGATCATTTTAACTGGCCGATCAACTTGTCATGTCCACACTAAATCATTTGTAACATTTGATTTAGAGTTCAGAATGAAACGAATCCAACGCCCACTTTGAGCTAGCTGAATATTTTATTTTGTTACAAAGTTTAAGACCAAAATAGGTATGAAAAATCATCTAAGTAATTTAATCTATCCGAAATTGCGTGATGTCATGTCTTATGCAATATTTATACGCCTTTACTCAATGAGCACAATTGATCAGTTTAGAATAATTATTTTAACTAGCTAATCAACTTGACATGTCCGCACTAAATCGTCTTTAACATTCGATTTAGAGTTTAAAATGACATGAATCCAATAGCCATGTTAATCTAGCCCTATTTTCATTATTGTGACAACATTTGAGACTGAATGAGGTACGACAAAGCGTCCAAGAAATCCAATGTATAAACTTCGTGATGCCATGCATTATACTTCATTTGTATACCTTTTCTGAATGGGCACAATGATCAGTTTAGAATGATCAATTCAACTAGCCGAGAAACTTGACATGTCCGCACTAAATCGTGTGTAGCTTTTGATTTAGAGTTCAGAATGATATTAATCCAACGCCCACGTTAAGGTAGCTCCATTTGCTATATTGTGAGAAAATTTAAGACCAAAATAGCTACGAGAAAACCTCCTAGTAATCTAGTTTATCCCAACTGTGTGATGCCATGCATTATGCATCATTTGTATACCTTTGCTCAATGAGCAGCAATGATCATTTTCGAATGATCATTTTAACTAGCTCATCAACTTGATATGTCCGCACTATATCCCTTTAACATTTGGTCTAGAGCTTCAAAATGACATGAATCCAGCAGCCACATTAATCTAGTTCAGTTTTAATTATTGTGACAACATTTGAGAGTAAAAGAGTGTAAGAAAAAGCCTCTAAGTACTCCAATGTATGCCAAACTGCGTGATGCCATGAATTATGCTTCATTAACAAGCCCTTACTCAAGGAGCACCAATGATTTATTTAGTAAGATCATTTTAACTGACCGATAACCTTGATATGTCCGCACCAAATCATCTGTATTTTTTGATTTATAGCACAAAATAACATGAATCCAACTCCCATGTCAAGCTAACTCCATATTCCATATTGTAACAACATTTGAGAACGAAAGAGCTATGATAAAGCCTCCAAGTAATCCAATGTATCCCAAACTGTGTGATACCATGCATTATGGTTCATTTAAAATTCTTCACCCAATGAGCACCAATGATAAGTTTATAATGATCATTTTAACTAGCCGATCCACTTGACATGTATGCACTAAATCGTACGTAACTTTTGAGTTAGAGTTAAGAATGACACGAATCCAATGCCCATCTTAAGCTAGGTCAATTTTGTATATTGTGAAAACAATTGAGACTGAAAAAGCTAACAAAAAGCCTTCAAGTAGTCCAAGGTATCCCAAACTGCATGATGCCATGCATTATGCTTCATTTATAAGCTTATACTCAAGGAGCACCAATATGAGTTTAGAATGATCATTTTAACTGGCCGATCAAGTTGACATGTCCGCACTAAATCGTCTTTAACATTTAATTTAGAGTTCAGAATGACACGAATCCAATGCCCACGTTAAGCTAGTTGAATATTCTATTTTGTTACAAAATTGAGGACCGAAATAGCTACGAAAAAGTCTCTAAGTAATCCAATCTATCCCCAATTGCGTGATGCCATACATTATACTTCATTTGTATACCTTTGCTCTATGAGCACCAAGAATAAGTTTAGAATGATCATTTTAACAAGATGATCAACTTGACATGTCCGCACTAAATCATCCATAACTTTTGATTTAGAGTTCAGAAAGACATGAATCCAACACCCACGTTAAGCGAGCTCAATTTTCTAAATTGTGACAAAATGTAAGACCGTATTAGCTATGACACAGCCTCCAAGTAATCCAATCTATCCCAAACTTCGTGATGCCATGCAGTATGCTTCATTTGTAAACATTTGCTCAATGAGCACAAACGATCAGTTTATAATACTCATTTTAACTAGCTGATAAACTTGACATGTATGCACTAAATCATCTGTAACTTTTGATTTAGAATTTCAAATGGCACGTATCTAACGTGCACATTAAGCTAGCTCAATTTTCAATATTGTGACAACATTTGAGATTAATAGAACAACCACAAATCCTATAATGATGATTCAGAATGATCAGTTTAGTTTGATCACTTTAACTGGGCAAAAAACTTGACATGTCCGCACTTGATCATCCGCAACATTTGATTTAGAGTCCACAATGACAGGAATTAAACGCCCACGTTAAGCTAACTCAATACTCTATTTTGTGACCATATTTAAGATCAAAGTAGCTACGACAAAGCCTCCAACTAATCAAATGTATCCCAAACTGTGTGATTCCATAGATTATGCTTCATTTATAAGCCTTTACTCAAGGAACACCAACGATAAGTTTAGAAGTATCATTCTACTCGCCGATCAACTTGAAATGTATGCCCTAAATCATCCGTAACTTTTGACTTAGAGTTCAGAATGACATGAATCCAACGCTTACATTAAGCTAGCTCAATTTTCTATACTGTGACAACATTTAAGATTGAAAGAGATACCACAAAACATTAGATAAATACAATATATCCTAAACTGCATGATGTCATGCATTATGGTTCATTTAAAAGCCTTTACTCAAAGAGCACTAATGATAAGTTTAGAATAATCAGTTTAGAATGGTCACTTTAACTGGCCGATCAACTTGACACATCCGCACTAAATCATCCGTAACATTTGATTCAGATTTTAGAATGACACGAATCAAACGCCTACGTTAGGCTAGCTCAATATTATATTTTGTGACAAAATTTAAGACTGAAATAGCTATGACAAAGCCTCTAAGTAATCAAATGTATCCCAAACTACGTGATGCCATGCATTATGCTTCATATATAAGCTTTTACTCAAGGAGCACCAACATAAATTTAGAATGATCAATTTAACTAGCCGATAAATTTGACATGTCCGCACTAAATCGTTCGTAACTTTTGATTTAGAGTTCAGAATGACGAGAATCCAACGCCCACGTTAAGCTAGCTCAATATTCTATATTGTGGCAAACTTTAAGACCAAAATAGCTACGACAAAGCCTCTAAGTAATCCAATTTATCCTAAATTGCGTGATGCCATACATTATGCTTCATTCGTAAATTTTTGCTCAATGAGCGCTAATGATTAGTTTAGAATGATCATTTTAACTTGCTCATCAACTTGACATATCCGCACTAAATCGTCTTTAACAATTGATTTAGAGCTTAAAATGACATGAATCCAACTCCGACGTTAATCTAGTTCAATTTTCAATAGACAACATTTGAGAATGAAAGAGCTACAACAAACCCTCCAAGTAATCCAATATATCCCAAACTCTGTGACACCATGCATTATGCTTCATTAACAGGCCCTTACTCAAGGAGCAATAATGATAAGTTTACAATGATCATTTTATCTGGCCGGTCAACTTGACATTTCCGCACTAGATCGTCCGTAACTTTTGATTTAGAGTTGAAAATAACATGAATCCAACGCCCACGTTAAGCGAACTCAATTTTCCATATTGTGACAGTATTTTAGACTAAAAGAGCTACAACAAAGCCTCCAAGAAATCCAATGTATCCCAAACTGTGTGATGCCATGCATTACGTTTCATTTATAAATCTTTACTCAATGAGCACAAATTATTAGTTTATAATGATAATTTTAACTAGCCGATCAACTTCACATGTAAGAACTAAATCGTACATAACTTTTGATTTATAGTTCAGAATGAGACGAATCCAACACCCATGATAAGCTAGCTCAATTTTCTATATCGTGACAGCAATTGACTGAAAGATATACCACAAAGCATTCAAGCAATCCAAGTATCCCAAACTGCATGATGACATGCATTATGCTTCATTTATAAGCCTTTTCTAAAGGAGCACCAATGATCAGTTTAGAATGATCATTTTAACTGACCAATCAACTTAACATATTCGCACTAAATCGTCTGTAACTTTTGATTTAGAGTTTAGAATGACACGAATACAACTCCCATGTTAAGCTAGCTCACTTTTTGATATGTAAAAAGATTTAAGACCAAAATAGCTACAACTAATCCTCCAAGTATTCGAATCTTTCCCAAACTCTTATATGCCACGCATTATGAATCATTTGCAACACGTTGCTCAATGACAACCAATGATCCGTTTATAATGCTCATTTTAATTAGCCGACCAAGTTGTCACGTCCGCACTAAATCGTCCGTAACTTTTATTTAGAGTTCAGAGGGACATGAATCCAATGCCCAAATAAAGTTAGCTCAATTTTCTATACTGTGACAAAAATTATGACCGAAATAGCTACGAAAAAGCCTCCAAGTAATCGAATCTATCATAAATTGCGTGATGTCATGCATTATGCTTCATTTATACGCCATTGCTCAATGACCACCAATGATAAGTTTAGAATGATCATTTTAACTACCTGATCAACTTGACATATCCACATTAAATTGTCTTTAACTTTTGATTTAGAGAACAAAATGACATGAATCCAATGCTCACGTTAAGCTAGCTCAATTTTCCATATTGTGACAACTTTTGAGACTGAAAGGGCTATGACAAAGCCTCTAAGTATTCCAATATACCCCAACTGCATGATGCCATGCAATATGCTTCATTTAAAAGCCTTTCTTGAAGGGGCACCAGTGATTAGTTTAGAATGATCACCTTAACCGGCCGATCAAGTTGACATGTGCGCACTAAATCATCCGTAACATTTGATTTAGATTTCACAAAGACACGAATCCAACGCCCACGTTAAACTAGCTCAATATTTTGTATTGCGACAAAATTTAAGAACGAAATAGCTATGAAAAAGCCTCCAAGTAATCCAATCTATCCCAGATTGTGTGTTGCCCCATTATGCTTCATTTATATGCTTTAACTCAATGAGTACCAATGATCAGTTTAAAATGGTCATTTTAACTAGCTGATCAAATTGACATGTCACCACTAAATCGTCTTTAACTTTTCATTTAGAGCTCAAACTGACATGAATCAACCGCCCACGTTATGCTTGCTCAATGTTCTATATTGTGACAACATTTGAGAGTGAAAGAGCTACAACAAAGCTTCCAAGTAATACAATGTATCCAAAACTGTATGATGTTATGCATCACGCTTCATTAATAAGTTTTTACTCAAGGAGCACCAATGATCATTTTAGAATGATCATTTTAACTACCAGATCAACTTGACATGTAATCACTAAATCGTCTGTAACTTTTTATTTAGAGTTCAGAATGACATGAATCCAACGCCCACGTTAAGCTATCTAAATTTTATTTATTATGACAACATTAAAGAATGAAAGAGCTACCACAAAGCCTCCAAGTAATCTAATTTATCACAAACTGCATAATACAATGCATTATGCTTCATTTATAAGTCATTACTCAAGGAGCAACAATGATAAGTTTAGAATGATAATTTTAACTGGCCGATTAACTTGACATGTCCGCATTAAATCGTTCATAACTTTTGATTTAGAGTTCAGAATGACACGAATCCAATGCCCATGATAAGCTAGCAAAATTTTCTATATTGTGACAACATTTGAGACTAAAAGGGCTACCATAAAGCTTTAAAGTAATCCAAGTATCCCAAAACTGTATGATGACATGCATTACGCTTCATTTATAAGCCTTTTCTAAAGGATCACCCATGATCAGTTTAGAATGATCATTTTAACTGACCGATCAACTTGACATATATGCTCTAAATCATCCGTAACTTTTGATTTAGAGTTCAGAATGACACAAATACAGCGCCCATGTTAAGCTAGGTCAATTTTCTATATTCTGACAAAATTTAAGACCAAAATAGCTACGACAAAGCCTCCAAGTAATCAAATCTTTCAAAAACTGTTTCATGCCATGCATTATGCTTCATTTGCAATCCTTTGCTTAATGAGGACCGATGATCAGTTTAGAATCATAATTTTAACTAGCCGATAAAGTTGTTACGTCCACACAAAATTTTCTGTAACTTTTAATTTAGAGTTCAGAGTAACATGAATCCAACACCCAAATAAAGCTAGCTCAATTTTCTATATTGTGACAAAAATTAAGACCGAAATAGCTATAAGAAAGCCTACAAGTAATTGAATCTATCCTAAACTGCTTGATGCCATGCATTATGCTTCATTTATAAACCATTACTCAATGACCACCAATGATCGGATTCGAATGATCATTTTAACTACCTAGTCAACATGACATGTCCACGCTATATTGTCTTTAAATTTCGATTTAGAGCTCAAAAGGACATGAATCCAATGCCGACGTTAAGCTAGCCCAATTTTCCACATTCTGACAACCTTTGAGACTGAAAGGGCTACGACAAAGCCTCTAAGTATTCCAATATACCCCAAACTGTGTGATGCCATGCATTATGCTTCATTTATAAGCCTTTCCTGAAGGGGCACCAATGATAAGTTTATAATGATCATCTTAACTGGCCGATCAAGTTGACTTGTCCGCATTAAATTGTCTGTAACTTTTGATTAAGTGTTCAAAATGACATGAATCCAACGCCCACGTTAAGCTAGCTCAATATTTTGTATTGTAACAAAATTTAAGACCGTAATAGCTATGAAAAAGCATCCAAGTAATCCTATATATCCCAGAGTGTGTGGTGCCCCATTATGCTTCAATTATATGCTTTAACTCAATCAGTAACAATGATCAGTTTAGAATGATCATTTTAACTAGCTGATCAACTTGACATGTCCGCACTAAACCGTCTTTAACTTTTCATTTATAGCTCAAAATGACATGAATCAACCGCCCACGTTAAGCTAGCATGTTTCATATTGCGACAACATTTGAGAGTGAAAGAGCTACAACAAAGTTTCCAAGTAATACAATGTATCAAAAACTATGTGATGCCATGGATTACGCTTCATTTATAACTCTTTACTCAAGGAGCACCAGTGATCAATTAAGAATGATCATTTTAACTGCCCGATCAACTTGACATGTATGCAATAAATCGTCCGTGACTTTTGGTTTAGAGTTTAGATTGACACGAATCCGACGCCCACGTTAAGCTAGCTCAATTTTCTATATTATGACAACATTTGGGATTGAAAGAGCTACCACAACATTTCCAAATTATCGGATTTATCACAAACTACATGATGCCATGCATTATGATTCATTTATAAGCCTTTACTGAAGTAGCACCAATGATCAGTTTAGAATGATCATTTTAATTGGCCCATTAACTTGACATGTGCGCACTAAATCGTCAGTAACTTTTGATTTACATTTCAGAATGACAGGAATCCAAAGCCCATGATAAGCTAGCTCAATTTTCTATATTGTGACAAAATCTAAAACTAGACTAGATACGCCAAAGCCTCAAGTAATCGAATCTTTCCAAAACCGCTTTATGCCATGCATTATGCTTCATTTGTAATCCTTTGCTCAATGAGCACCAATGATCAGTTTAGAATGATCATTTTAACTAGCCCATCAAGTTGTCATGTCCGCACTAAATCGTCTGTAACTTTTGATTTAGAGTTCAGAGTGAAATGAATCCAACGCCCAAATAAATTTAGCAAAATTTTCTGTATTGTGACAAAAAGTAACATCGAAATAGCTACGACAAAGCCTCCAAGTAATCGAATCTATCCTAAACTGTGTGATGCCATGCATTATGATTCATTTATGCACCATTGCTCAATGACCACTAATGATCAGTTTAAAGTGATCATTTTAACTACCTGATTAACTTGACATGTCCACACTAAATTGTCTTTAATTTTCGATTTAGAGCTCAAAATGACATGAATCCAACGCCCACGTTAAGATAACGTAATTTTCCATATTGTGACAACCTTTGAGACTGAAAGGGTTACGACAAAGCCTATAAGTATTCCAATATACCCCAAACTGTGTAATACCAGGTAATATGCTTCATTTATAAGTATTTCCCGAAGGGGCACTAATGATCAGTTTAGAATGATCACCATAACTGGCCAATCAAGTTGACATGTCCGCACTAAATCGTCTGTAACTTTTGATTTCGAGTTCAGAATTACTAAAATCCAACGCTCACGTTAAGCTAGCTCAAGATTTTGTGGTTTGACAAAATTTAAGACCAAAATAGCTACAAAAGCCTCCAAGTAATCGAATCTATCCCAAATTGCGTGATTCGCCATTATGCTTCATTTATGTGCTTTAACTCAATGAGTACCAATGATAAGTTTAGAATGATCATTTTAACTAGCTAATCAACTTGACATGTCTGCACTAAATCGTCTTTAACTTTTCATTTAGAGCTCAAAATGACATGAATCAACAGCCCACGTTAACCTAGCTCAATGTTCCATATTGTGACAACATTTGAGAGTGAAAGAGCTACGACAAAGCTTCCAAGTAATATATTGTATCCAAAACTTCATAATGTCATGCATTACGCTTCATTTAGAAGTCTTTACTCAAGGAGCACCAATGATCAATATAGAATGATCATTTTAACTGTGCGATCAACTTGAAATGTACGCACTAAATCATCTGTGACTTTTGATTTAGAGTTCACAATGACACAAATCAAATGCCCACGTTAAGCTAGCTCAATTTTCTATATTGTCACAACATTTGAGACTGAAAGAGCTGCGACAAAGTTTCCAAGTGTATCCAAAACTGCGTGATGCCATGCATTACGCTTCGTTTATAAGTATTTACTCAAGGAGCAGTAATGATCAGTTTAGAATGTTCATTATGTTTCATTTGTAAACCTTTGCTGAATGAGCACCAGTGATCGAATTTAGAATGATCAATTTAACTATCTGATAAATTTGACATGTCTGCACTAAATCGTTTGTACTTGTGATTTACAGTTCAGAATGACACGAATCAAACGCCCACGTTAAGTTAGCTCAATTTTCTACATTGTAACAACATTTGAGACTGAAAGAGCTACGACAAAGGCGCCAGGAAATCCAACGTATCCAGAACTACGTGATGTCATGCATTATGCTTCATTTGTAAGCCTTCACTCAAGGAGCACCAAAGATCAGTTTAGAATTGTCATTTTAACGGGACGATCGACTTGAAATGTCCGCACATAATCATCTTTAACTTTTGATTTTGAGTTCAGCATGACACGAATCCAATGCGCAAGATAAGCTAGCTCAATTTTTTTATATTTTGACAACATTTGAGATTGAAACAGGTACTACAAAGCATTCAAGTAATCCACTCTATCCTAAACTCCATGATGCAATGCATTATGCTTCATTTATTAGTGTTTGCTCAAGGACCACTAATGATCAGTTTAAAATGATCATTTTAAATGGCTGGTCAAATTGACATGTCTGCACTAAATCGTCCGTAGCTTTTGATTTTGAGACTAGAATGACACGAATCCAACGCCCACGTTAAGCTACCTCAATTTTTCATATTGTGACAACATTTGAGGCAGAAACAGCTACCAAAAAGTCTTCAACTAATCCAATCTGTCCTAAACTGCATTATAACATGCATTATGCTTCATTTATAAACCTTTGCTCAACGAGCACCAATGATCAGTTTAGAATGATCAGTTTAACTGGCTGATCAACTTAATATGTTCCTCCTAAATCGTCCGTAACTTTTGATTTAGAGTTCAAAATGACAAGAATCCAACGCCCACATTATGTTATTTCAATTTTCTATATTGTGTCAAAAGTTATAATCGAAATATCTGCGTCAAAGCCTCCAAGAAATCCGATCTATCCCAAACTCTGTGATGACATGCATTATGCTTCATTTGTAAACCTTTGCTCAATCAGCACCAATGATCAGTTTAGAATGATTAATTTAACTAGCTGATAAACTTGACATGTCGTAGTAAATCGTCCATAACTTTTGATTTTGAGTTGACATGTATCCAACACCCATGTTAAAATAGCTCGATTTTTGTATTGTAACAGCATTTGAGATTGAAACAACTACCACAAAGCCTTAAAGTAATCCAATCTAACCTAAACTCCGTGATGCCATGCAATATGCTTCATTTATAAGCTTTTACTCAAGGAGCACTAATGATCAGTTTAGAATGATTAGCTTAGAATTATTAGAATGATCATTTTAACTGGCCGATCAACTTGAAATATCTGCATTAAATCATCTGTAACTTTTGATTTAGAGTTCAGAATGACACGAATCCAACGCCCACGTTAAGCTAGCTCTAACTTTTATATTGTGACAACATTTGAGATTGAAACAGCTACCACAATGCCTTCAAGTAATCCAATCTAACCTAAATTTCGTAATGTCATGCATTATGCTTCATTTATAAGGCTTTACTGAAGGAGCACTAATGATCAGTTTAGAATGATCAATTTAACTAGCCGATCAACTTGACATGTCCACAATAAATCGTTTGATACTTTTGATTTAGAGTTCAAAATGACACGAATCGAACGCCCACATTAAGCTATTTCAATTTTCTATATTGTGTCAAAATTTGTGATTGAAATAGCTATGACAAAGCCTCCAACTAATCTAATCTATCCCAAACAACGTGATGCCATGAATTATGCTTCATTTGTAAACCTTTGCTCAATGAGCACCAATGATCACTTTAAAATGATTAATTTAACTAGCCAATAAACTTGACATGTCGCACTAAATCGTCCGTAACTTTTGATTTTGAGATTAGAATGACACCAATCCAACGCCCACCGTAAGTTAGTTCAATTTTCTGTACTGTGATAAGTTTTAGACTAAAATAGCTATGAAAAAGTGTCCAAGTAATCCAATATATACCAAACCAGATGATGTCATGCATTATGCTTCATTTATAAACCATTGCTCAATCAGCAACAATGATAAGTTTATAATGATCATTTTAACAGGCCGATCCACTTGACATGTCCGCACTTAATCTTCCGTAACTTTTTATTTCGAGCTCAGAATGACACGAATACAACATCCACATTAAGCTAGCTCAATTTTTATATTTGGAAAACATTTGAGACTAAAACAGCTACCACAAAGCCTTCAAGTAATCCAATCTATACGAAACTCAGTGCTGCCATGCATTATGCTCCATTTATAAGATGTTACTCAAGAAGCATTAATGATCAGATTAGAATGATCGTTTTAACTGGCCAATCAACTTGACATATCTACACTATATTGTCCCTGACTTTTGATTAAGAGTTGAAAATGACACGAATCCAATGCCCACATTAAGCTAGCTCAATTCTCTATATTGTGAGAAAATCTAAGACTGAAATAGGTACGACAAAGCCTCCAAGTAATCAAATCAATCCAAAATAGCGTGATGCCAAGCATTATGCTTCATTTGTAAACCTTTGCTCAATGAGCACCAATGATCAGCTTAGAATGATCAATTTAACTAATCGATAAACTTGAGATGTTCGCACTAAATCGACATTAAATTTTTATTTTGAGTTCAGAATGACATGAATCCAACACCCACGTTAAGCTAGCTCAATTTTTTTTATTGTGATAATATTTGAGACTGAAAGAACTATGACAAAGCCTCCAAGTAATCCAGCGTACCCTAAACTACGTGATGCCATTCATTCTGCTTCATTTATAGGTATATACTCAAGGAGCACCAATGATCAGTTTAGAATGATCATTTTAACTGGCCGATCAACTTGACATATGTGCAGTAAATCGTCCGTAACTTTTGATTTAGAGTTTAGATTGACACGAATCCAATGCCCACGTTAAGATATCTCAATTTTTGATATTGTGACAACATTTAAAATTGAAACAGCTACCACAAAGCCTTCAAGTAATCCAATCTACCCAAAACTGTGTGATGTCATGAATTATGCTTCATATATAAACATTTACTCAAGTAGCACTAATGATCAGTTTAGAATTATTAGTTTAGAAAGACACGAATCCAACGTCCACATTAAGCTATTTCAATTTTCCATAGTGTCAACATTTATGACCAAAATAGCTACAACAAAGCGTTCAACTAATCCAATCTATCCCAAACTACGTGATGTCATGCATTATGCTTCATTTGTAAACCTTTGCTCAATGAGCACCAATGATCAGTTTATAATGATTAATTTAACTAGCCGATAAACTTGACATGTCGCACTAAATCGTCTGTAAGTTCTGATTATGAGTTCAGAATGACACGAACCCAACACCCACGTTAAACCAGCTCAATTTCCTATACTGTGACAACATTTAAGACTAAAAGAGCTACGACAAAGCCTCCAAGTAATCCAACGTATCCCAAATTACTTGTGATGCCATGTACTATGCTTCATTTATAGGTCTTTACTCAAGGAGGACCAATGATCAGTTTAGAATGATCATCTTAATTGCCCGATCAACTTGACATGTCTGCACTAAATCGTCCGTAACTTTTGATTTAGAGTTCAGAATGACACGAATCCAATGCCCACGTTAAGGAAGCTCAATTTTCTGTATTGTGATAAAATTTTAGACTGAAATAGCTACGACAAAGCCTCTAGGTAATCCAATCTATCCAAAACTATGTGATGCCATTCATTATGCTTCATTTGTAAACCTTTGCTCAATGAGCACCAATGAATAGTTTAGAATGATCAATTTAATTAGCCGATAAACTTTACATGCCCACACTAAATCATCTGTCACTTTTGATTTTGAGTTGAGAATGACACGAATCCAACGCCCACGTTAAGCTAACTCAATTCTCTATATTGTGACAAAATTTAAGACTGAAAGAGCTACAACAAAGCTTCCAAGTAATCAAGCATATCCTAAACTACGTGATGCCATGCATTATGCTTCATTTATAGGCCTATACTCATGGAGCACCAATGATCAGTTTAGAATAATCATTTTAACAGGCCGATCAACTTGACATGTCTGCACATAATCGTTGGTAACTTTTAATTTAGAGTTCAGAATGACACGAATCCAACGTTCACGTTAACGTAGCTCAATTTTTTATATTGTGACAACATTAGAAATTGAAACAGTTTTCACAAAGCCTTCAAGTAATCCAATCTAACCTAAACTACGTGATGCCATGCATTATGCTCAATTATAAACACTTTCACTAGCCGATCAACTTGACATATCCACATTAAAACGTCCGTAACTTTTGATTTAGAATTTAGAATGAAAAAAATCTAATGCCCACGCTAAGCTATTTCAATTTTCAATATCGTGTCATAATTTTGGACGGAACCAACTACGATAAACCTCCAAGTAATCCAATCTATCCCAAACTGCGTGATGCCATGTATTATGCTTCATTTGTAAACCTTTGCTAAATGAGCACTTTAGAATGATTGATTTAACAAGCCAATAAATTTGACGAGTCGCACAAAATCATCCGTAACTTTTGATTTTGAGTTTAGAATGCACAAATCCAACACCTACGTTAAGCTAGCTCAATTTTCTTTATTGTGATAATATTTGAGGCTGAAAGAACTACGACAAAGCCTCCAAGTAATCCACCGTACCCTCACATGATGCCATGCATTCGGCTTCATTTATAGGCATATACTCAAGGAGCACCAATGATCAGTTTAGAATGATCATTTTAACTGGTCGATCAACTTGACATAGATGCACTAATTCATCCGTAACTTTTGATTTAGAGTTTAGATTGACACGAGTCCAATGCCAACGTCATTGAAAAAAATAAGAAAAGAAGGAGCTGATCTGATGGATTTAAGCTATCTCAATTTTTGATATTGTGGCAACATTTAAAATTGAAACAGCTACCACAAAGCCTTCAAGTAATCCAATCTAACCAAAACTGCATGATGCCATGCATTATGCTTCATTTATAAGCCTTTACTCAAGGAGCACTAATGATCAGTTTAGAATTATTAGTTTAGAAAGACATGAATCGAACGTCCACATTAAGCTATTTCAATTTTCCATATTGTGTCAAAATTTATGACCAAAATAGCTACAACAAAGAGTTCAAGTAATCCAATATATCCCAAACAGCGTGATGCCATGCATTCTGCTTCATTTGTAAACCTTTGGTCAATGACCACCAATGATCAGTTTAAAATGATTAATTTAACTAGCCGATAAACTTTACATGTCGCACTAAATCGTCTGTAAGTTCTGATTATGAGTTCAAAATGACACGAATCCAACACCCACGTTAAGTCCGCTCAATTTTCTATACTGTGACAACATTTGAGACTAAAAAAACTAAGACAAAGCATACAAGTATCCAACGTATCCCAAATTGCGTGTAATGCCATGCATTATGCTTCATTTATAGGTCTTTACTCAAGGAGGACCAATGATCAGTTTAGAATGATCATTTTAAATGCCCCATCAACTTGACATGTCTACACTAAATCGTCCGTAACTTTTGGTTTACAGTTCAGAATGACATTAATCCAACGCCCACGTTAAGGAAGCTCAATTTTCTGTATTGTGATAAAATTTTAGACTGAAATCGCTACAACAAAGCCTCTAGGTAGTCCAATCTATCACAAACTACGTGATGCCATTCATTGTGCTTCATTTGTAAACATTTGCTCAATGAGCACCAATGAATAGTTTAGAATGATCAATTTAACTAGCCAATAAACTTTATATGTCCACACTAAATCGTCCGTCACTTTTGATTTTGAATTGAAAATGACACGAATCCAACGCCCATGTTAAGCTAACTCAATTCTCTATATTATGACAACATTTGAGACTGAAAGAGTTACGACTAAGCCTCCAAGTATTCAAGCATATCCTTAACTACGTGATCCCATGCATTCTGCTTCACGTATAGGCGTATACTCAAGGAGCACCAATGATCAGTTTAGAATAATCATTTTAACAGGCGGATCAACTTGACATGCCTACAGTTAATCGTCTGTAACTTTAAATTTAGAGTTCAGAATGATACGAATCCAACGTCCACGTTAACCTAGCTCAATTTTTATATTTTGACAACATTAGAAATTGAAACAGCTACCACAAAGCCTTCAAGAAATCCAATCTAACCTAAAATGTGTGATGTCATTCATTAGAATGATTATTTTAACTGGCCGATCAACTTGACATGTCCGCAATAAATCGTCAGTAACTTTTGATTTAGAGTTCAAAATGACATGAATTCAACGCCCCCATTATGCTTTTTCAATTTTCTATATTGTGTAAAAATTTAAGACGGAAATAGCTTCGAAAAATCCTTGAAGTAATCCAATCTATCCCAAACTGCTTGATTCAATGCATTATGCTTCAATTGTAAATCTTTGCTCAATGAGCATCAATGATCAGTTTGGAATGATCATTTTAACTGGCCCATCAACTTGAAATGTCTGCATTAAATCATCCATAACTTTTGATTTAGAGTTTAGAATAACACGAATCCAACGCCCATGTTAAGCTAGCTCAAATATTTATATTGTGACAACATTTAGGATTGAAACAGCTACCACAAAGCCTTCAAGTAATCCAATTTAACCTAAATTGCGTGAGGCCATTCAGTATGCTTCATTTATAACCCTTTACTCAAGGAACACTAATGATCAGTTTAGAATGATCAGCTTAGAATGATCAGCTTAGAATGATCAGTTTTAGAATGATCACTTTAACTGGCTGATCAACCTTACATGTCTGCACTAAATCGTTCGTAACATTTGATTTAGAGTTTAGGATGACACGAATCCAATGCCCACGTCAAGTTATTTCAATTTTCTATATTTTGTAAAACGTTATTGCCAAAATTGCTACGACAAAGCGTGCAAGAAATCTAATCTATCCCAAACTGCGTGATGTCATGCATTCTGCTTCATTTGAAAATCTTTTTTCAATCAGCACCAATGAGTAGTTTATAATGATTAATTTAACTACCTGATAAACTTGACATGTCGTAGTAAATTGTCCGTAACTTTTGATTTTGAGTTCCGAATGACACGAATCAAACACCCACGTTAAACTAGCTCAATTTTTTGTATTGTAACAACATTTGAGATTGAAATAACTACCACAAAGCCTTAAAGTAATCCAATCTAAACTAAACTCTGTGATGCCATGCATTATGCTACATTTATAACCTTTTACTCAAGGAGCACTAATGATTAGTTTGAAATGACTATTTAGAACGATTAGTTTAGAATGATCATTTTAACTGGCTGATCAACTTGAAATGTCTGCCTTGAATAGTCCGTAACTTTTGATTTAGAGTCAAGAATGACATGAATCCAACGCCCACGTTAAGCTAGCTCTAATTTTTATATTGTGACAACATTTGAGATTGAAACAACAACCACAAAGCCTTCAAATAATCCAATCTAACCTAAATTGTGTGATGCCATGCATGATGCTTCATTTATAAGCCTTTACTAAAGGAGTACTAATGATCAGCTTTGAATGTTCAGCTTAGAATGATCAGTTTAGAATGATCACTTTAACTAGGTGATCAACTTCACATGTCTGCACTATATAGTTTGTAACTTTTAATTTAGAGTTTAGAATGACACGAACCAACGCCAACGTCAAGCTATATCAATTTTCTATATTGTGTCAAAATTTTAGATCGAAATAGCTACGACAAAGCCTCCAACAAATCCAATCTATCCCAAATGCGTGATGCCATACATTATACTTCATTTTTAAACCTTTGCTCAATCAGCACCAATGATTAGTTTAGAATGATTACTTTAACTAGCCGATAAACTTGACATGTCGTAGTAAATCGTCCGAACTTTTGATTTAGAGTTCAGAATGATACGAGTCCAACGCCCACGTTAAGCTAGCTAAATTTTTATATTGTGACAACAGTTGAAACTAAAACTGCTATCAAAAAGCTTTCAAGTAATCCAATCTATCCTAAACAGCGTGATGACATGTGCACACTAAATCGTCTACAACTTTTGATTTAGAGTTCAGAATGACATTAATCCAACGTCCACTTTAAGATAGCTCAATTTTCTATATTGTGACAAAATTTAAGACTGTATTAGCTACGACACAGCCTCCAAATAATCCAATCTATCCCAAACTGCGTGATGCCATTGATTATGTTTCATTTATAAGCCTTTACTCCCGGAGCACCAACCATAAGTTTAGAATGATCATTTTAACAGGCCGATCAACATGACATGTACGCACTAAATCATTTGTAACTTTTGATTTAGATGTCAAAATGACATGAATCCAACGCCCACATTAAGCTAGCTAAATTTTCTACATTGTGACAATATTTGAGATTGAAAGAGCTAGTACAAAGACTCTAATGATGATTTTATAATGATCAGTTTAGAATGATCACGTTAACTGGCCGATCAAATTGTCATGTCTGCATTAAATCGTCCATAACATTTGATTTAGAGTTCAGAATGACACAAATCCAACACCCATGTTGAGCTATCTCAATACTCTATTTTATGATAAAATTGAAGACAGAAATAGCTACGACAAAGCCTCTAAGTAACTAAATGTATCCCGAACTGTTTGATGCCATGCATTATGCTTCATTTATAAGCCTCTACTCAAGTAGCACCAACGATAAGTTTAGAAGTATCATTCTAACTGGCCGATCAATTTGACATGTACGCATTAAATCATCGGTAAATTTTGAATTAGAGTTAAGAATGTCATGAATCGAACACTTACATTAAGCTAACTCAATTTTCTATATTGTGACAACATTTGATATTTAAAGAGCTACTAGAAAGCCTTGGAGTAATCCAGTATATCCTAAACTGCATGATGGCATGCATTATGGTTCATTTATAAGCCTTTACTCAAGGAGCACTAATGATGAGTCTAGAATGATGAGCTTAGAATGATGAGCTCAGAATGACAACTTTAACTGGCCGATCAACTTGACATGTCTGCACTAAATCCTCCATAACGTTTGATTTAGAGTTCAAAATGACACGAATCCAACGCCCACGTTAAGCTAGCCCAATATTCTATTTTGTGACAAATTTAAGACCGAATTTGCTACGACACAGCCTCCATGTAATCCAATCTATCCCAAACTGCGTGATGCCATGCATTATGCTTCATTAACAAGCCATTACTCAAGGAGCACCAATGATCAGTTTAGAATGATTATTTTAATTGGCCAATCAACTTGACATGTCCTCACTAAATCTTCCATAACATGAATCTAACGCCCACGTAAAAAACTAACTCAATTTTCAATATTGTGAGAATATTTAAGACTGAAAGAGCTACGACAAAGCCTCCAAGTAATCCAATGTATCCCAAACTGCGTGAGTTTTCTCAATGAGCACCAATGATTAGTTTATAATGATCCTTTTAACTATCCAATCAACTTGATATTTACGCACTAAGTCGTATGTAACTGTTGATTTAAAGTTTAGAATGACACGAATCCAAATCCCATGTTAAGCTAGCTCACTTTTCAATATTGTGACAAGATTTGAGACTGCAAAAGCTACGATAAAACCTCCAAGTAATCCAATGTATCCCAAACTGCATGATGCCATCCATTATGCTTAATTTATAAGCCTATACTCAAGGAGCACCAATGATCAGTTTAGAATGATCATTTTAACTTGCCGATAAACTTGTCATGACCGCACTAATTCGCTTGTAACATTTGATTTAGAGTTCAGAAGGACACGAATCCAACGCCCACGTTAAGCTAGCTGAATATTTTATTTTGTTATAAATTTAAGACCGAAATAGCTACGACAAAGCCTCTAAGTAATCTAATCTATCCAAAATTCCGTGATGCCATGCATAATGCATCATTTATACGCCTTTACTCAATGAGCACAATTGATGAGTTTAGAATGATCATTTTAACTAGCTGATCAGCTTGACTTGTCCGCACTAAATCATCTTTAACATTTGATTTAGAGCTTAAAAATGATGTAAATCCAATGGCCATGTTTATCTAACTGAATTTTCAATATTGTGACAATATGGAAAATTGACCTAACATAACGTGGGCATTTGATTCATGTCATTGTGAGCTCTACATCAAATGTTAAAGACGATTTAGCGGAGACATGTCAAGTTGATCATCTAGTTAAAATCATTATTCTAAACTGATCATTGGTGCTGATTGCGCAATGGTTTACAAATGAAGCATAATGCATGGCTTCATGCAGTTTGGGATAGATTAGATTATTGGAGGCTCTGTCGTTGCTATATCGGTCTTAAATTTTGTCATAATATAGAATATTGAGTTAGCTTAACGTGGGGCGTTGGGTTCGTGTAATTCCAAACTTTAAATGAAAAATTTCGGACGATTTAGTGTGGACATGTAAAGTTGATCGGCCAGTTAAAGTGATCATTCTAAACATATAATTTTCAACCGATCATTCTAAAATGATCATTAGTGCTCCTTGAGTAAAGGCTACTAAATTAAGCATAATGCATAGCATCACCCAGTTTAGGATAGATTGGATTACTTGAAGGTTTTGTCGTAGTTCTTGCAGTCTCAACTGTTGTCACAATATAGAAAATTGAGCTAGCTTAATGTGGGCGTTGGATTCCTGTCATTCCAAACTCTAAATCAAAAGTTACAAACTATTTAGTGCGTACATTTCAAGTTGAGAGGCCAGTTAAAATGATCATTCTAAACTGATCATTGGTGCTCATTGAGCAAAGGTATAAAAATGAAGCATATTGTATGGCATCATGCAGTTTAGGATAGATTGGATTACTTGGAGGCTTTGTCCTTTCTATTTTGGCCTTAAATTTAATCACAATAATTGAGCTACCTTAACGTGGGCATTGGATTCATGTCATTCCGGTAAACTTGTCACGTATGCACTAAATCGTTTTTAACTTTTGATTTAGTGTTCAGAGTGACACAAATCCAATGCCCACATTAAGCTAGCTCAATTTTCTATAATGTGACAAACTTTAAGTCGTACGATAAATCCTCCAAGAAATCCAATCAAACCCAAACGGCGTGATAATCCTTTACTCAAGGAGAACCAATGATCAGTTTAGAATGATGAGTTTAACTATCTGATAAACTTGACATGTACGCACAAAATCATGTTTAACTTTTGATTTAGATCTCAAAATTACATGAATTTAGTGCCCATGTTAAGCTTACTCAATTTTCCATAATGTTACAACATTTGAGACTAAAAGCGCTACTAAAAAGCCTCAAAGTAGTCCAATCTATCCCAAACAGCATGATGTCGTGCATTATGCTTCATTTATAAGTCTTTACTCATGGAGCACCAATGATCAGTTTAGAATGATCATTTCAACTGGCCGATCAACTTGACATGTACGCACTAAATCATCCATAACATTTGAAGTAAAGTTCAGATTATACGAATCTAGTGCCCATGTTAAGGAGGCTCAATTGTATATATTGTGACATAATTTAAAACGGTAAGACCTCCAATATATTGTCATGCGTTAGGCTTCATTTATAAGCCTTTACTCAAGTAGCACTAATGATCAGTTTAGAATTATCAGTTTAGAATGATCACTTTAACTGGTCGATCAACTTTACATGTCCGTACTGAATTGTCATTAACTTTTTATTTAGATTTCCGAATGACACAAATAAAACGCACACGTTAAGCTAGCTGAATTTTCAATATCCTGACAACATTTAAAACTGAAGAAGCTACCATAACGCCTTCAAGTAATCCAAACTAACCTAAACTGCATGATGCCATGCATTATGCTTTATTTATAAGCCTTTTTCTAGGAACACTAATGATTAGTTTAGAATTATAAATTTAGAATAATCACTTTGACTGACTGATCAACTTGACATGTTCCCACTAAATCGTCCATAAATTTTTATTTAGCGTTCAGAATCGTACGAATCCAATGCCTACATTAAGCACCGAAATAGGTACTATAAAGTCTTCAAGTAATTCAATCTATCTCAACTGCGTGGTGTCATGCATTATGCTTCATTTCTAAACCTTTGCTCAATGAGCACCAATGAAAATTTTAGAATGATCAATTTAACTAGTTCATAAACTTGACATGTCCGAACTAGGTCGTGCGTAACTTTTGATTTAGAGTTCCGAATGACACGAATCCAACACCGATGTTAAGCTAGCTCAAGTTTATATATTGGGACAAAATTTTATACTGAAATAGCTACAAAAAAGCCTCCTAGTGATCCAATCAATCACAAAATCCGTGGTGCCTTGAATTATGCTTTATTTGTAAACCTTTCCTCAATGAGCAACAATGATTATTTCAAAATGATCAATTTAACTAGTTGATAAACTTGACATGTCCGCACTAAATTGTGTGTAACTTTTGATTTAGAGTTCCGAATGACACGAATCAATCGCCTAAGTTAGGCTAGATCAATTTTCGATATTGGGACAAAATTTCAGATCAAAATTGATTCGAAAAAGCCTCCTAGTAATCCAATCTATCAGAAACTACGTTGTCCCATGCATTATGCTTCATTTGTATACCTTTGCTCAATGAGAACCAAAGATCATTTTAGAATGATCAGTTTAACTAGCTGATAAAATTGACATAGCCGCATGAAATCATGTGTAACTTTTGATTTAAAGTTCAGAATCAAACAAATCCCACACCCATGTTAAGCTAGCTTATTTTTCTATATTTTGATCAAATTTAGGACAAAAATAGCTACGACAGAGACTCAAAGTAATTCCATCTATCCGAAATTGCGTGATGCGATGCATTATGCTTCATTTGTAAACATTTGCTCAGTGAGTACCAATGATTAGTTTAGAATGATCATTTTAACAATCCGATAAACTTGTCACGTCTGCACTAAATCGTTTGTAATTTTTGATTTAGTGTTCGGAGTGACACAAATCCAATGCTCACATTAAGCTAGCTCAATTTTCTACAATGTGACAAAATTTAAGCCGTACGATAAATACTCCAAGAAATCCAATCAAACTCAAACGGCGTGATAAGCCTTTACTCAAGGAGAACCAATGATCAGTTTAGAATGATCAGTTTAACTATCTGATAAACTTGACATGTACGCACAAAATCATGTCTAACTTTTGATTTAGATCTCAAAATTACATGAATCTAGTGCCCATGTTAAGCTTACTCAATTTTCCATAATGTTACAACATTTGAGACTAAAAGAGCTACTAAAAAGCCTCAAAGTAGTCCAATCTATCCCAAACAGCATGATGTCGTGCATTATGCTTCATTTATAAGTCTTTACTCATGGAACACCAATGATCAGTTTAGAATGATCATTTTAACTGGCCGATCAACTTGACATGTACGCACTAAATCATCCATAACATTTGAAGTAAAGTTCAGATTATACGAATCCAGTGCCCATGTTAAGGAGGCTCAATTGTATATATTGTGACATAATTTAAAACGGTAAGACCTCCAATATATTGTCATGCGTTAGGCTTCATTTATAAGCCTTTACTCAAGTAGCACTAATGATCAGTTTAGAATTATCAGTTTAGAATGATCACTTTAACTGGTCGATCAACTTTACATGTCCGTACTGAATTGTCATTAACTTTTTATTTAGATTTCCGAATGACACAAATCAAACGCACACATTAAGCTAGCTGAATTTTCAATATCCTGACAACATTTAAAACTGAAGAAGCTACCATAACGCCTTCAAGTAATCCAAACTAACCTAAACTGCATGATGCCATGCATTATGCTTCATTTATAAGCCTTTTTCTAGGAACACTAATGATTAGTTTAGAATTATCAATTTAGAATAATCACTTTGACTGACTGTTCAACTTGACATGTTCCCACTAAATCGTCCATAAATTTTTATTTAGCGTTCAGAATCGTACGAATCCAATGCCTACATTAAGCACCGAAATAGGTACTATAAAGTCTTCAAGTAATCCAATCTATCTCAACTGCGTGGTGTCATGCATTATGCTTCATTTCTAAACCTTTGCTCAATGAGCACCAATGAAAATTTTAGAATGATCAATTTAACTAGTTCATAAACTTGACATGTCCGAACTAGGTCGTGCGTAACTTTTAATTTAGAGTTCCGAATGACACGAATCCAACACCGATGTTAAGCTAGCTCAAGTTTATATATTGGGACAAAATTTTATACTGAAATAGCTACAAAAAAGCCTCCTAGTGATCCAATCAATCACAAATTCCGTGGTGCCTTGCATTATGCTTTATTTGTAAACCTTTCCTCAATGAGCAACAATGATTATTTCAAAATGATCAATTTAACTAGTCGATAAACTTGACAAGTCGGCACTAAATCGTGTGTAACTTTTGATTTAGAGTTCCGAATGACACGAATCCGATATTGGGACAAAATTTCAGATCAAAATTGATTCGAAAAAGCCTCCTAGTAATCCAATCTATCAGAAACTGCGTTGTGCCATGCATTATGCTTCATTTTTATACCTTTGCTCAATGAGAACCAAAGATCATTTTAGAATGATCAGTTTAACTAGCCAATAAAATTAACATATCCGCATGAAATCATGTGTAACTTTTGATTTAAAGTTCAGAATCGAACAAATCCCACACCCATGTTAAGCTAGCTCATTTTTCTATATTTTGATCAAATTTAGAACAAAAATAGCTACGACAAAGCCTCCAAGTAATTCCATCTATCCGAAATTGCGTGATCCGATGCATTATGCTTCATTTGTAAACATTTGCTCAGTGAGTACCAATGATCAGTTTAGAATGATCATTTTAACAATCCGATAAACTTGTCACGTCTGCACTAAATCGTTTGTAACTTTTGATTTAGTGTTCGGAGTGACACAAATCCAATGCCCACATTAAGCTAGCTCAATTTTCTACAATGTGACAAAATTTAAGACGTACGATAAATACTCCAAGAAATCCAATCAAACCCAAACGGCGTGATAAGCCTTTACTCAAGCCGAACCAATGATCAGTTTAGAATGATCAGTTTAACTATCTGATAAACTTGACATGTACGCACAAAATCGTATTTAACTTTTGATTTAGATCTCAAAATTACATGAATCTAGTGCCCATATTAAGCTAACTCAATTTTCCATAATGTTACAACATTTGAGACTAAAAGAGCTACTAAAAAGCCTCAAAGTAGTCCAATCTATCCCAAACAGCATGATGGCGTGCATTATGCTTCATTTATAAGTCTTTACTCATGGAGCACCAATGATCATTTTAGAATGATCATTTTAACTGGCCGATCAACTTGACATGTACGCACTAAATCGTCCATAACATTTGAAGTAAAGTTCAGAATTATACGAATCCAGTGCCAATGTTAAGGAAGCTCAATTGTATATATTGTGACATAATTTAAAACGGAAAGACGTACCACAAAATCTTCGAGTAATCCAATATATTTTCATGCGTTATGCTTCATTTATAAGCCTTTACTCGAGTAGCACTAATGATCAGTTTAGAATTATCAGTTTGGAATGATCACTTTAACTGGTCGATCAACTTTACATGTCCGTACTAAATTGTCATTAACTTTTGATTTAGATTTCCGAATGACATAAATCCAACGCACACATTAAGCTAGCTGAATTTTCAATCTCCTGACAACATTTAAAACTGAAAAAGCTACCATAACGCCTTCAAGTAATCCAAACTAACCTAAATTGCATGATGCCATGCATTATGCTTCATTTATAAGCCCTTTTCTAGGAACACTAATGATTAGTTTAGAATTATCAATTTAGAATGATCACTTTGACTGACTGATCAACTTGACATGTTCCCACTAAATCTTCCAGAAATTTTGATTTAGCGTTCAGAATCGTAGGAATCCAATGCCTACATTAGGCACCGAAATAGGTACTAGAAAGTTTTCAAGTAATCCAATCTATCTCAACTACATGGTGTCATGCATTATGCTTCATTTTTAAACCTTTGGTCAATGAGCACCAATGAAAATTTTAGAATGCTCAAATTAACTAGTTCATAAACTTGACATGTCCGAACTAAGTCGTGCGTAACTTTTGATTCGGAGTTCCGTATGACACGAATCCAACACCGACTTTAAGCTAGCTCAAGTAATATATTGGGACAAAATTTTAGACTGAAATAGCTACGAAAAAGCCTCCTAGTAATCCAATCTATCACAAACTCCGTGGTGCCTTACCTTTCCTCAATGAGCAACAATGATTATTTCAAAATGATCAATTTAACTAGTTGATAAACTTGACATGTCCGCACTAAATCGTGTGTAACTTTTGATTTAGAGTTCCTCATGCCACGAATCCAACGCCTAAGTTAGTCTACATCAATTTTCGATATTGGGACAAAATTTCAGATCGAAATTGATTCAAAAAAGCCTCCTAGTAATCCAATCTATCAGACACTGCGTTGTGCCATGTAGTATGCTTCATTTGTATACCTTTACTCAATGAGAACCAAAGATCATTTTAGAATGATCAGTTTAACTAGCCGATAAAATTGACATATCCGCATGAAATCATGTGTAACTTTTGATTTAAAATTCAGAATCAAAAAAATCCAACACCCATGTTAAGCTAGCTCATTTTTTTATATTTTGATCAAATTTAGGACAAATATAGCTACGACAAAGCCTCCAAGTAATTACATCTATCCGAAATTGCCTGATGCGATGCATTATGCTTCATTTGTAAACATTTGCTCAGTGAGTACCAATGATCAGTTTAGAATGATCATTTTAACAATCCGATAAACTTGTCACATCTGCACTAAATCGTTTGTAACTTTTGATTTAGTATTCGGAGTGACACAAATCCAATGCCCACATTAAGCTAGCTCAATTTTCTACAATGTGACAAAATTTAAGCCGTACGATAAATACTCCAAGAAATCCAATCAAACCCAAACGGCGTGATGAGCCTTTACTCAAAGAGAACCAATGATCAGTTTAGAATGATCTGTTTAACTATGTGATAAACTTGACATGTACACACAAAATCGTATTTAACTTTTGATTTAGATCTCAAAATTACATAAATCTAGTGCCCATGTTAAGCTAACTCAATTTTCCATAACGTTACAACATTTGAGACTAAAAGAGCTATTAAAAAGCCTCAAAGTAGTCCAATCTATCCCAAACAGCATGATGCCGTGCATTATGCTTCATTTATAAGTCTTTACTCATGGAGCACCAATGATTAGTTTAGAATGATCATTTTAACTGGCCGATCAACTTGACATGTACGCACTAAATCGTCCATAACATTTGAAGTAAAGCTCAGAATTATACGAATCTAGTGCCCATGTTAAGGAAGCTCAATTGTATATATTGTGACAGAATTTAAAACGGAACTACCTACCACAAAATCTTCGAGTAATCCAATATATTGTCATGCGTTATGCTTCATTTATAAGCCTTTACTCAAGTAGCACTAATGATCAGTTAAGAATTATCAGTTTAGAATGACCACTTTTACTGGTCGATCAACTTTACATGTCCGTACTAAATTGTCCTTAACCTTTTATTTAGATTTCCGAATGACACAAATCCAACGCACACGTTAAGCTAGCTGAATTTTCAATATCCTGACAACATTTAAAACTGAAAAAGCTAACATAACGCCTTCAAGTAATCCAAACTAACCTAAACTACATGATGCCATGCATTATGCTTCATTTATAAGCCTTTTTTCTGGAAACACTGATGATTAGTTTAGAATTATCAATATAGAATGATCACTTTAACTGACTGATCAACTTGACATGTTCCCACTTAATCGTCCATAAATTTTGATTTAGCGTTCAGAATCGTACGAATCCAATGCATACATTAAGCACCGAAATAGGTACTATAAATTCTTCAAGTAATCCAATCTATCTCAACTGCGTGGTGTCATGCATTATGCTTCATTTTTAAACCTTTGCTCAATGAGCACCAATGAAAATTTTAGAATGATAAATTTAACTAGTTCAAAAACTTGACATGTCCGAACTAAGTCGTGCGTAACTTTTGATTTAGAGTTCCGAATGACACAAATCCAACACCGACTTTAAGCTAGCTCAAATTAATATATTGGGACAAAATTTTAGCCTGAAATAGCTACGAAAAACCATCCTAGTAATCCAATCTATCACAAACTCCGTGGTGCCTTGCATTATGCTTTATTTGTAAACCTTTCCTCAATGAGCAACAATGATTATTTCAAAATGATCAATTTAACAAGTTGATAAACTTGACATGTCCGCACTAAATCGTGTGTAACTTTTGATTTAGAGTTCCGAATGACACGAATCCAACGACTAAGTTAGGCTAGATCAATTTTCGATATTAGGACAAAATTTCAGATCGAAATTGATTCGAAAAAGCCTCCTAGTAATCCAATCTATCAGAAACTGCGTTGTGCCATGCATTATGCTTCATTTGTATACCTTTACTCAATGAGAACCAAAGATCATGTTAGAATGATCAGTTTAAGTAGCCGATAATATTGACATATCCGCGTAAAATCATGTGTAACGTTTGATTTAAAGTTCAGAATCAAACAAATCCCACACCCATGTTAAGCTAGCTCATGTTTCTATATTTTGATCAAATTTAGGACAAAAATAGCTACGACAACGCCTCAAAGTAATTCCATCTATCCGAAATTGCGTGATGCGATGCATTATGCTTCATTTGTAAACATTTGCTCAGTGAGTACCAATGATCAGTTTAGAATGATCATTTTAACAATCCGATAAACTTGTCACGTCTGCACTAAATCGTTTGTAATTTTTGATTTAGTGTTCGGAGTGACACAAATCCAATGCCCACATTAAGCTAGCTCAATTTTCTACAATGCGACAAAATTTAAGCCGTACGATAAATACTCCAAGTAATCCAATCAAACCCAAACGGCGTGATAAGCCTTTACTCACAGAGAACCCATGATCAGTTTAGAATGATCAGTTTAACTATCTGATAAACTTGACATGTACGCACAAAATCGTATTTAACTTTTGATTTAGATCTCAAAATTACATGAATCTAGTGACCATGTTAAGCTAACTCAATTTTCCATAATGTTACAACATTTGGGACTAAAGGAGCTACTAAAAAGCCTCAAAGTAGTCCAATCTATCCCAAACAGCATGATGCCGTGCATTATGCTTCATTTATAAGTCTTTACTCATGGAGCACCAATGATCAGTTTAGAATGATCATTTTAACTGGCCGATCAACTTGACATGTACGCACTAAATCGTCCATAACATTTGAAGTAAAGTTCAGAATTATACGAATCCAGTGCGCATGTTAAGGAAGCTCAATTGTATATATTGTGACATAATTTAAAACGGAAAGACCTAGCACAAAATCTTCGAGTAATCCAATATATTGTCATGCGTTATGCTTCATTTATAAGCCTTAACTCAAGTAGCACTAATGATCAGTTTAGAATTATCAGTTTAGAATGATCACTTTAACTGGTCGATCAACTTTACATGTCCGTACTAAATTGTCATTAACTTTTTATTTAGGTTTCCGAATGACTCAAATCCAACGCACACGTTAAGCTAGCTAAATTTTCAATATCCTGACAAAATTTAAAACTGAAAAAGCTACCATAACGCCTTCAAGTAATCCAAACTAACCTAAACTGCAAGATGCCATGCATTATGCTTCATTTATAAGCCTTTTTCTAGGAACACTAATGATTAGTTTAGAATTATCAATTTAGAATGATCACTTTGACTGACTGATCAACTTGACATGTTCCCACTAAATCGTCCATAAATTTTGATTTAGCGTTCAGAATCGTACGAATCCAATGCCTACATTAAGCACCGAAATAGGTACTATAAAGTCTTCAAGTAATCCAATCTATCTCAACTGCGTGGTGTCATGCATTATGCTTCATTTTAAAACTTTGCTCAATGAGCACCAATGAAAATTTTAGAATGATCAATTTAACTAGTTCATAAACTTGACATGTCCGAACTAAGTCATGCGTAACTTTTGATTTAGAGTTCCGAATGACACGAATCCAACACCGACGTTAAGCTAGCTCAAGTTTATATATTGGGACAAAATTTTACACTGAAATAGCTACGAAAAAGCCTCCTAGTAATCCAGTCTATCACAAACTCCGTGGTGCCTTGCAGTATGCTTTATTTTTAAACCTTTCCTCAATGAGCAACAATGATTATTTCAAAATGATCAATTTAACTAGTTGATAAACTTGACATGTCCGCACTAAATCGTGTGTAACTTTTGATTTAGAGTTCCGAATGACACGAATCCAACGCCTAAGTTAGTCTAGATCAATTTTCGATATTGGGACAAAATTTCAGATCGAAATTGATTCGAAAAAGCCTCCTAGTAATCGAATCTATCAGAAACTGCGTTGTGCCATGCATTATGCTTCATTTGTATACCTTTACTCAATGAGAACCAAAGATCATGTTAGAATGATCAGTTTAACTATCCGATAAAATTGACATATCCGCGTAAAATCATGTGTAACTTTTGATTTTAAGTTCAGAATCAAACAAATCCCACACCCATGTTAAGCTAGCTCATGTTTCTATATTTTGATCAAATTTAGGACAAAAATAGCTACGACAACGCCTCAAAGTAATGCCATCTATCCAAAATTGCGTGATGCGATGCATTATGCTTCATTTGTAAATATTTGCTCAGTGAGTACCAATGATCAGTTTAGAATGATCATTTTAACAATCCGATAAACTTGTCACGTCTGCACTAAATCGTTTGTAATTTTTCATTTAGTGTGCGGAGTGACAGAAATCCAATGCCCACATTAAGCTAGCTCAATTTTCTACAATGTGACAAAATTTAAGCTGTACGATAAATACTCCAAGAAATCCAATCAAACCCAAACGGCGTGATAAACCTTTACTCAAGGAGAACCAATGATCAGTTTAGAATGATCAATTTAACTATCTGATAAACTTGACATGTACGCAAAAAATCGTATTTAACTTTTGATTTAGATCTCAAAATTACATGAATCTTGTGCCCATGTTAAGCTAACTCAATTTTCCATAATGTTACAACATTTGAGACTAAAAGAGCTACTAAAAAGCCTCAAAGTAGTCCAATTTATCCCAAACAGCATGATGCCGTGCATTATGCTTCGTTTATAAGTCTTTACTCATGGAGCACCAATGATCAGTTTAGAATGATCATTTTAACTGGCCGATAAACTTGACATGTACGCACTAAATCGTCCATAATATTTGAAGTAAAGTTCAGAATTATACGAATCCAGTGCCCATGTTAAGGAAGCTCAATTGTATATATTGTGAGATCATTTAAAACGGATAGACCTACCACAAAATCTTCGAGTAATCCAATATATTGTCATGCGTTCTGCATCATTTATAAGCCTTTACTCAAGTAGCACTAATGATCAGTTTAGAATTATCATTTTAGAATGATCACTTTAACTGGTCGATCAACTTTACATGTCCGTACTGAATTGTCATTAACTTTTTATTTAGATTTCCGAATGACACAAATCAAACGCACACGTTAAGCTAGCTGAATTTTCAATATCCTGACAACATTTAAAACTGAAGAAGCTACCATAACGCCTTCAAGTAATCCAAACTAACCTAACCTGCATGATGCCATGCATTATGCTTCACTTATAAGCCTTTTTCTAGGAACACTAATGATTAGTTTAGAATTATCAATTTAGAATGATCACTTTGACTGAATGATCAACTTGACATGTTCCCACTAAATCGTCCATAAATTTTGATTTAGCGTTCAGAATTGTACGAATCCAATGCCTACATTAAGCACCGAAATAGGTACTATAAAGTCTTCAAGTAATCCAATCTATCTCAACTGCGCGGTGTCATGCATTATGCTTTATTTTTAAAACTTTGCTCAATGAGCACCAATGAAAATTTTACAATGATCAATTTAACTAGTTCATAAACTTGACATGTCCGAACTAAGTCGTGCGTAACTTTTGATTTAGAGTTCCGAATGACACGAATCCAACACCGACGTTAACCTAGCTCAAGTTTATATATTGGGACAAAATTTTATACTGAAATAGATACAAAAAAGCCTCCAAGTAATCCAATATATCACAAACTCTGTGGTGCCTTGCATTATGCTTTATTTGTAAACCTTTCCTTAATGAGCCACAATGATTATTTCAAAATGATCAATTAAACTAGTTGATAAACTTGACATGTTCGCACTAAATCGTGTGTAACTTTTGATTTAGAGTTCCGAATGACACGATTCCAACGCCTAAGTTAGGCTAGATCAATTTTCGATATTGGGACAAAATTTCAGATCGAAATTGATTCGAAAAAGCCTCCTAGTAATCCAATCTATCAGAAACTGTGTTGTGCCATGCATTATGCTTCATTTGTATACCTTTGCTCAATGAGAACCAAATATCATTTTAGAATGATCAGTTTAACTAGCCGATAAAATTGACATATCCGCATGAAATCATGTGTAACTTTTGATTTAAAGTTCAGAATCAAACAAATCCCACACCCATGTTAAGCTAGCTCATGTTTCTATATTTTGATCAAATTTAGGACAAAATAGCTACGACAAAGCCTCAAAGTAATTCCATCGATCCGAAATTGCGTGATGCGATGCATTATGCTTCATTTGTAAACATTTGCTCAGTGAGTACCAATGATCAGTTTAGAATCATCATTTTAACAATCCGATAAACTTGTCACGTCTGCACTAAATCGTTTGTAATTTTTGATTTAGTGTGCGGAGTGACAGAAATCCAATGCCCACATTAAGCTAGCTCAATTTTCTACAATGTGACAAAATTTAAGCCGTACGATAAATACTCCAAGAAATCCAATCAAACCCAAACGGCGTGATAAGCCTTTACTCAAGGAGAACCAATGATCAGTTTAGAATGATCAATTTAACTATCTGATAAACTTGACATGTACGCACAAAATCGTATTTAACTTTTGATTTAGATCTCAAAACTACATGAATCTAGTACCCATGTTAAGCTAACTCAGTTTTCCATAATGTTACAACATTTGAGACTAAAAGAGCTACTAAAAAGCCTCAAAGTAGTCCAATTTATCCCAAACAGCATGATGCCGTGCATTATGCTTCATTTGTAAGTCTGTACTCATGGAGCACCAATGATCAGTTTAGAATGATCAATTTAACTGGCCGATAAACTTGACATGTACGCACTAAATCGTCCATAACATTTGAAGTAAAGTTCAGAATTATACGAATCTAGTGCCCATGTTAAGGAAGCTCAATTGTATATATTGTGAGATAATTTAAAACGGAAAGACCTACCACAAAATCTTCGAGTAATCCAATATATTGTCATGCGTTATGCATCATTTATAAGCCTTTACTCAACTAGCACTAATCATCAGTTTAGAATTATCAGTTTAGAATGATCACTTTAACTGGTCAATCAACTTTACATGTCCGTACTAAATTGTCATTAACTTTTGATTTAGATTTCTGAATGACACAAATCCAACGCACACGTTAAGCTAGCTGAATTTTCAATATCCTAATAAAATTTAAAACTGAAAAAGCTACCATAACTCCTTCAAGTAATCCAAACTAACCTAAACTGCAGGATGCCATGCATTATGCTTCATTTATAAGCCTTTTTCTAGGAACACTAATGATTAGTTTAGAATTATCAATTTAGAAAGATCACTTTGACTGACTGATCAACTTGACATGTTCCCACTAAATCGTCCATAAATTTTGATTTAGCGTTCAGAATTGTACGAATCCAATGCCTACATTAAGCACCGAAATAGGTACTATAAAGTCTTCAAGTAATCCAATCTATCTCAACTGCGCGGTGTCATGCATTATGCTTCATTTTTAAAACTTTGCTCAATGAGCACCAATGAAAATTTTACAATGATCAATTTAACTAGTTCATAAACTTGACATGTCCGAACTAAGTCGTGCGTAACTTTTGATTTAGAGTTCCGAATGACACGAATCCAACACCGACGTTAACCTAGCTCAAGTTTATATATTGGGACAAAATTTTATACTGAAATAGCTACAAAAAAGCCTCCTAGTAATCCAATCTATCACAAACTCCGTGGTGCCTTGCATTATGCTTTATTTGTAAACCTTTGCTCAATGAGCAACAATGATTATTTCAAAATGATCAATTTAACTAGTTGATAAACTTGACATGTCCGCACTAAATCGTGTGTAACTTTTGATTTAGAGTTCCGAATGACACGAATCCAACGCCTAAGTTAGTCTAGATCAATTTTCGATATTGGGACAAAATTTCAGATCGAAATTGATTCGAAAAAGCCTCCTAGTAATCCAATCTATCAGAAACTGCGTTGTGCCATGCATTATGCTTCATTTGTATACCTTTGCTCAATGAGAACCAAAGATCATTTTAGAATGATCAGTTTAACTAGCCGATAAAATTGACATATCCGCATGAAATCATGTGTAACTTTTGATTTAAAGTTCAGAATCAAACAAATCCCACACCCATGTTAAGCTAGCTCATTTTTCTATATTTTGATCAAATTTAGGACAAAATAGCTACGACAAAGCCTCAAAGTAATTCCATCTATCCGAAATTGCGTGATGCGATGCATTGTGCTTCATTTGTAAACATTTGCTCAGTGAGTACCAATGATCAGTTTAGAATGATCATTTTAACAATCCGATAAACTTGTCACGTCTGCACTAAATCGTTTGTAATTTTTGATTTAGTGTTCGGAGTGACACAAATCCAATGCCCACATTAAGCTAGCTCAATTTTCTACAATGTGACAAAATTTAAGCCGTACGATAAATACTCCAAGAAATCCAATCAAACCGAAACGGCGTGATAAGCCTTTACTTAAGGAGAACCAATGATCAGTTTAGAATGATCAGTTTAACTATCTGATAAACTTGACATGTACGCACAAAATCGTATTTAACTTTTGATTTAGATCTCAAAATTACATGAATCTAGTGCCCATGTTAAGCTAACTCAATTTTCCATAATGTTACAACATTTGAGACCAAAAGAGCTACTAAAAAGCCTCAAAGTAGTCCAATCTATCCCAAAGAGCATGATGTCGTGCATTATGCTTCATTTATAAGTCTTTACTCATGGAGCACCAATGATCAGTTTAGAATGATCATTTTAACTGGCCGATCAACTTGACATGTACGCACTAAATCGTCCATAACATTTGAAGTAAAGTTCAGAATTATACGAATCCAGTGCCCATGTTAAGGAAGCTCAATTGTATATATTGTGACATAATTTAAAACGGAAAGACCTACCACAAAATCTTCGAGTAATCCAATATATTGTCATGCATTATGCATCATTTATAAGCCTTTACTCAAGTAGCACTAATGTGCAGTTTAGAATGATCAGTTTAGAATTATCAGTTTAGAATGATCACTTTAACTGGTCGATCAACTTTACATGTCCGTACTAAATTGTCATTAACTTTTGATTTAGATTTCCGAATGACACAAATCCAACGCACACGTTAAGCTAGCTGAATTTTCAATATCCTGACAACATTTAAAACTGAAAAAGCTACCATAACGCCTTCAAGTAATCCAAACTAACCTAAACTGCATGATGCCATGCATTATGCTTCATTTATAAGCCTTTTTCTAGGAACACTAATGATTAGTTTAGAATTATCAATTTAGAATGATCACTTTGACTGACTGATCAACTTGACATGTTCCCACTAAATCGTCCATAAATTTGGATATAGCGTTCAGAATCCTACGAATCCAATGCCTACATTAAGCACCGAAATAGGTACTATAAAGTCTTCAAGTAATCCAATCTATATCAACTGCGTGGTGTCATGCATTATGCTTCATTTTAAAACCTTTGCTCAATGAGCACCACTGAAAATTTTAGAATGATCAATTTACCTAGTTCATAAACTTGACATGTCTGAACTAAGTCGTTCGTAACTTTTGATTTAGAGTTCCGAATGACACGAATCCAACACCGACGTTAAGTTAGCTCAAGTTTATATATTGGGACAAAATTTTATACTGAAATAGCTACGAAAAAGCCTCCTAGTAATCCAATCTATCACAAACTCCGTGGTGGCTTGCATTATGCTTTATTTGTAAACCTTTTCTCAATGAGCAACAATGATTATTTCAAAATGATCAATTTAACTAGTTGATAAATTTGACTTGTCCGCACTAAATCGTGTGTAACTTTTGATTTAGAGTTCCGATGACACGAATCCAACGCCTAAGTTAGGCTAGATCAATTTTCGATATTGGGACAAGATTTCAGATCGAAATTGATTCAAAAAAGCCTCCTAGTAATCCAATCTATCAGAAACTGCGTTGTGCCATGCATTATGCTTCATTTGTATACCTTTGCTCAATGAGAACCAAAGATCATTTTAGAATGATCAGTTTAACTAGCCGATAAAATTGACATATCCGCATGAAATCATGTGTAACTTTTGATTTAAAGTTCAGAATCAAACAAATCCCACACCCATGTTAAGCTAGCTCATGTTTCTATATTTTGATAAAATTTAGGACAAAAACAGCTACATCAAAGCCTCAAAGTAATTCCATATATCCGAAATTGCGTGATGCGATGCATTATGCTTCATTTGTAAACATTTGCTCAGTGAGTACCAATGATCAGTTTAGAATGATCATTTTAACAATCCGATAAACTTGTCACGTCTGCACCGAATCGTTTGTACTTTTTGATTTAGTATTCGGAGTGACACAAATCCAATGCCCACATTAAGCTAGCTCAATTTTCTTCAATGTGACAAAATTTAAGCCGTACGATAAATACTCCAAGAAATCCAATCAAACTGAAACGGTGTGATAAGCTTTTACTTAAGGAGAACCAATGATCAGTTTAACTATCTGAAAAATTTGACTTGTCCGCACTAAATCGTGTGTAACTTTTGATTTAGAGTTCCGAATGACACGAATCCAACGCCTAAGTTAGGCTAGATCAATATTCGATATTGGGACAAAATTTCAGATCATTAACTTTTGATTGATTCCAAAAAAGCCTCCTAGTAATCCAATCTATCAGAAACTGTGTTTAGAATGATCCATGCATTATCGCTTCATTCCAATACATTAAGCCTTTTTCTAGGAACACTAATGATTAGTGTTAGAATGATCATTTACAATTTGACATGACTAAGTCGTTGTAACTTTTGATTTAGAGTTCCGAATGACACGAATCCAACGCCGACGTTAAGTTAGCTCAAGTTTATATATTGGGACAAAATTTTATACTGAAATAGCTACGAAAAAGCCTCCTAGTAATCCAATCTATCACAAACTCCGTGGTGGCTTGCATTATGCTTTATTTGTAAACCTTTTCTCAATGAGCAACAATGATTATTTCAAAATGATCAATTTAACTAGTTGATAAATTTGACTTGTCCGCACTAAATCGTGTGTAACTTTTGATTTAGAGTTCCGATGACACGAATCCAACGCCTAAGTTAGGCTAGATCAATTTTCGATATTGGGACAAGATTTCAGATCGAAATTGATTCAAAAAAGCCTCCTAGTAATCCAATCTATCAGAAACTGCGTTGTGCCATGCATTATGCTTCATTTGTATACCTTTGCTCAATGAGAACCAAAGATCATTTTAGAATGATCAGTTTAACTAGCCGATAAAATTGACATATCCGCATGAAATCATGTGTAACTTTTGATTTAAAGTTCAGAATCAAACAAATCCCACACCCATGTTAAGCTAGCTCATGTTTCTATATTTTGATAAAATTTAGGACAAAAACAGCTACATCAAAGCCTCAAAGTAATTCCATATATCCGAAATTGCGTGATGCGATGCATTATGCTTCATTTGTAAACATTTGCTCAGTGAGTACCAATGATCAGTTTAGAATGATCATTTTAACAATCCGATAAACTTGTCACGTCTGCACCGAATCGTTTGTACTTTTTGATTTAGTATTCGGAGTGACACAAATCCAATGCCCACATTAAGCTAGCTCAATTTTCTTCAATGTGACAAAATTTAAGCCGTACGATAAATACTCCAAGAAATCCAATCAAACTGAAACGGTGTGATAAGCTTTTACTTAAGGAGAACCAATGATCAGTTTAACTATCTGAAAAATTTGACTTGTCCGCACTAAATCGTGTGTAACTTTTGATTTAGAGTTCCGAATGACACGAATCCAACGCCTAAGTTAGGCTAGATCAATATTCGATATTGGGACAAAATTTCAGATCGAAATTGATTCAAAAAAGCCTCCTAGTAATCCAATCTATCAGAAACTGTGTTGTGCCATGCATTATGCTTCATTTATTAGCCTTTTTCTAGGAACACTAATGATTAGTTTAGAATTATCAATTTAGAATGATCACTTTGACTGACTGATCAACTTGACATGTTCCCACTAAATCATCCATAAATTTTGATTTAGCGTTCAGAATCGTAAGAATCCAATGCCTACATTAAGCACCGAAATAGGTACTATAAAGTCTTCAAGTAATCCAATCTATCTCAACTGCGTGGTGTCATGCATTATGCTTCATTTTTAAACCTTTGCTCAATGAGCACCAATGAAAATTTTAGAATGATCAATTTAACTAGTTCATAAACTTGACATGTCCGAACTAAGTCGTGCGTAACTTTTGATTTAGAGTTCCGAATGACACGAATCCAACACCGACGTTAAGCTAGCTCAAGTTTATATATTGGGACAAAATTTTATACTAAAATAGCTACGAAAAAGCCTCCTAGTAATCCAATCTATCACAAACTCCGTGGTGCCTTGCATTATGCTTTATTTGTAAACCCTTTCTCAATGAGCAACAATGATTATTTCAAAATGATCAATTTAACTAGTTGATAAATTTGACATGTCCGCACTAAATCGTGTGTAACTTTTGATTTAGAGTTCCGAATGACACGAATCCAACGCCTAAGTTAGGCTAGATCAATTTTCGATAATGGGACAAAATTTCAGATCGAAATTGATTCAAAAAAGCCTCCTAGTAATCCAATCTATCCGAAACTGCGTTGTGCCATGCATTATGCTTCATTTGTATACCTTTGCTCAATGAGAACCAAAGATCATTTTAGAATGATCAGTTTAACTAGCCGATAAATTTGACATATCCGCATGAAATCATGTGTAAATTTTGATTTAAAGTTCAGAATCAAACAAATCCCACACCCATATTAAGCTAGCTCATGTATCTATATTTTGATCAAATTTAGGACAAAAATAGCTACGACAAGGCCTCAAAGTAATTCCATCTATCCGAAATTGCGTGATGCGATGCATTGTGCTTCATTTGTAAACATTTGCTCAGTGAGTACCAATGATCAGTTTAGAATGCTCATTTTAACAATCCGATAAACTTGTCACGTCTGCACTAAATCGTTTTTAATTTTTGATTTAGTGTTCGGAGTGACACAAATCCAATGCCCACATTAAGCTAGCTCAATTTTCTACAATGTGACAAAACTTAAGCCGTACGATAAATACTCCAAGAAATCCAATCAAACCGAAACGGCGTGATAAGCCTTTACTTAAGGAGAACCAATGATCAGTTTAGAATGATCAGTTTAACTATCTGATAAACTTGACATGTACGCACAAAATCGTATTTAACTTTTGATTTAGATATCAAAATTACATGAATCTAGTGCCCATGTTAAGCTAACTCAATTTTCCATAATGTTACAACATTTGAGACCAAAAGAGCTATTAAAAAGCCTCAAAGTAGTCCAATCTATCCCAAACAGCATGATGTCGTGCATTATGCTTCATTTATAAGTCTTTACTCATGGAGCACCAATGATCAGTTTAGAATGATCATTTTAACTGGCCGATCAACTTGACATGTACGCACTAAATCGTCCATAACATTTGAAGTAAAGTTCAGAATTATATCAATCCAGTGCCCAGGTTAAGGAAGCTCAATTGTATATATTGTGACATAATTTAAAACGGAAAGACCTAGCACAAAATCTTCGAGTAATCCAATATATTGTCATGCATTATGCTTCAATTATAAGCCTTTACTCAAGTAGCACTAATGATCAGTTTAGAATAATCAGTTTAGAATGATCACTTTAACTGGTCGATCAACTTTACATGTCCGTACTAAACTGTCATTAACTTTTGATTTAGATTTCCGAATGACACAAATCCCACGCACACGTTAAGCTAGCTGAATTTTCAATATCCTGACAACATTTAAAACTGAAAAAGCTACCATAACGTCTTCAAGTAATCCAAACTAACCTAACCTGCATGATGCCATGCATTATGCTTCATTTATAAGCCTTTTTCTAGGAACACTAATGATTAGTTTAGAATTATCAATTTAGAATGATCACTTTGACTGACTCATCGACTTGACATGTTCCCACTAAATCGTCCATAAATTTTTGTTTAGCGTTCAGAATCGTATGAATCCAATGACTACATTAAGCACCGAAATAGGTACTATAAAGTCTTCAAGTAATCCAATCTATCTCAACTGTGTGGTGTCATGCATTATGCTTCATTTTTAAACCTTTGCTCAATGAGCACCAATGAAAATTTTAGAATGATCAATTTAACTAGTTCATAAACTCTACATGTCCGAAATAAGTCGTGCGTATTTTTTGATTTAGAGTTCCGAATGACATGAATCCAACACCGACGTTAAGCTAGCTCAAGTTTATATATTGGGACAAAATTTTATACTAAAATAGCTACGAAAAAGCCTCCTAGTAATCCAATCTATCACAAACTCCGTGGTGCCTTGCATTATGCTTTATTTGTAAACCTTTTCTCAATGAGCAACAATGATTATTTCAAAATGATCAATTTAACTAGTTGATAAATTTGACATGTCCACACTATATCGTGTGTAACTTTTGATTTAGAGTTCCGAATGACACGAATCCAACGCCTAAGTTAGGCTAGATCAATTTTCGATATTGGGACAAAATTTCAGATCGAAATTGATTCAAAAAAGCCTCCTAGTAATCCAATCTATCAGAAATTGCGTTGTGCCATGCATTATGCTTCATTTGTATACCTTTGCTCAATGAGAACCAAAGATCATTTTAGAATGATCAGTTTAACTAGCCGATAAAATTGACGTATCCGCATGAATCATGTGTAAATTTTTATTTAAAGTTCAGAATCAAACAAATCCCACACCCATGTTAAGCTAGCTCATGTATCTATATTTTGATCAAATTTAGGACAAAAATAGCTATGACAAAGCCTCAAAGTAATTCCATCTATCCAAAATTGCGTGATGCGATGCATTATGCGTCATTTGTAAACATTTGCTCAGTGAGTACCAATGATCAGTTTAGAATGATCATTTTAACAATCCGATAAACTTGTCACGTCTGCACTAAATAGTTTGTAATTTTTGATTTAGTGTTCGGAGTGACACAAATCCAATGCCCACATTAAGCTAGCTCAATTTTCTACAATGTGACAAAATTTAAGCCGTACGATAAATACTCCAAGAAATCCAATCAAACCGAAACGGCGTGATAAGCCTTTACTTAAGGAGAACCAATGATCAGTTTAGAATGATCAGTTTAACTATCTGATAAACTTGACATGTACGCACAAAATCGTATTTAACTTTTGATTTAGATCTCAAAATTACATGAATCTAGTGCCCATGTTAAGCTAACTCAATTTTCCATAATGTTACAACATTTGAGACCAAAAGAGCTACTAAAAAGCCTCAAAGTAGTCCAATCTATCCCAAAGAGCATGATGTCGTGCATTATGCTTCATTTATAAGTCTTTACTCATGGAGCACCAATGATCAGTTTAGAATGATCATTTTAACTGGCCGATCAACTTGACATGTACGCACTAAATCGTCCATAACATTTGAAGTAAAGTTCGGAATTATATCAATCCAGTGCCCAGGTTAAGGAAGCTCAATTGTATATATTGTGACATAATTTAAAACGGAAAGACCTAGCACAAAATCTTCGAGTAATCCAATATATTGTCATGCATTATGCTTCAATTATAAGCCTTTACTCAAGTAGCACTAATGATCAGTTTAGAATAATCAGTTTAGAATGATCACTTTAACTGGTCGATCAACTTTACATGTCCGTACTAAACTGTCATTAACTTTTGATTTAGATTTCCGAATGACACAAATCCAACGCACACGTTAAGCTAGCTGAATTTTCAATATCCTGACAACATTTAAAACTGAAAAAGCTACCATAACGTCTTCAAGTAATCCAAACTAACCTAACCTGCATGATGCCATGCATTATGCTTCATTTATAAGCCTTTTTCTAGGAACACTAATGATTAGTTTAGAATTATCAATTTAGAATGATCACTTTGACTGACTCATCGACTTGACATGTTCCCACTAAATCGTACATAAATTTTGGTTTAGCGTTCAGAATCGTACGAATCCAATGACTACATTAAGCACCAAAATAGGTTCTATAAAGTCTTCAAGTAATCCAATCTATCTCAACTGTGTGGTGTCATGCATTATGCTTCATTTTTAAACCTTTGCTCAATGAGCACCAATGAAAATTTTAGAATGATCAATTTAACTAGTTCATAAACTCTACATGTCCGAAATAAGTCGTGCGTAACTTTTGATTTAGAGTTCCGAATGACACGAATCCAACACCGACGTTAAGCTAGCTCAAGTTTATATATTGGGACAAAATTTTATACTAAAATAGCTACGAAAAAGCCTCCTAGTAATCCAATCTATTACAAACTCCGTGGTGCCTTGCATTATGCTTTATTTGTAAACCTTTTCTCAATGAGCAACAATGATTATTTCAAAATGATCAATTTAACTAGTTGATAAATTTGACATGTCCGCACTAAATCGTGTGTAACTTTTGATTTAGAGTTCCGAATGACACGAATCCAACGCCTAAGTTAGGCTAGATCAATTGTCGATATTGGGACAAAATTTCAGATCGAAATTGATTCAAAAAAGCCTCCTAGTAATCCAATCTATCAGAAACTGTGTTGTGCCATGCATTATGCTTCATTTGTATACCTTTGCTCAATGAGAACCAAAGATCATTTTAGAATGATCAGTTTAACTAGCCGTTAAAATTGACATATCCGCATGAAATCATGTGTAACTTTTGATTTAAAGTTCAGAATCAAACAAATCCCACACACATGTTAAGCTAGCTCATGTTTCTATATTTTGATCAAATTTAGGACAAAAATAGCTACGACAAAGCCTCAAAGTAATTCCATCTCTCCGAAATTGTGTGATGCGATGCATTATGCTTCATTTGTAAACATTTGCTCAGTGAGTACCAATGATCAGTTTAGAATGATCATTTTAACAATCCGATAAATTTGTCACGTCTGCACTAAATCGTTTGTAATTTTAGATTTAGTATTCGGAGTGACACAAATCCAATGCCCACATTAAGCTAGCTCAATTTTCTACAATGTGACAAAATTTAAGCCGTACGATAAATACTCCAAGAAATCCAATCAAACAGAAACAGCGTGATAAGCCTTTACTTAAGGAGAACCAATGATCAGTTTAGAATGATCAGTTTAACTATCTGATAAACTTGACATATACACACAAAATCGTATTTAACTTTTGATTTAGATCTCAAAATTACATTAATCTAGTGCCCATGTTAAGCTAACTCAATTTTCCATAATGTTAAAACATTTGAGACTAAAAGAGCTACTAAAAAGCCTCAAAGTAGTCCAATCTATCCCAAACAGCATGATGCCGTGCATTATGCTTCATTTATAAGTCTTTACTCATGGAGCACCAATGATCAGTTTAGAATGATCATTTTAACTGGCTGATCAACTTGACATGTACGCACTAAATCGTCCATAACATTTGAAGTAAAGTTCAGAATTATACGAATCCAGTGCCCAGGTTAAGGAAGCTCAATTGTATATATTGTGACATAATTTAAAACGGAAAGACCTATCACAAAATCTTCGAGTAATCTAATATGTTGTCATGCATTATGCTTCATTTATAAGCCTTTACTCAAGTAGCACTAATGATCAGTTTAGAATTATCACTTTAGAATGATCACTTTAACTGGTCGATCAACTTTACATGTCCGTACTAAATTGTCATTAACTTTTGATTTAGATTTCTGAATGACACAAATCCAACGCACACGTTAAGCTAGCTGAATTTTCAATATCCTGACAACATTTAAAACTGAAAAAGCTACCATAACGCCTTCAAGTAATCCAAACTAACCTAAACTGCATGATGCCATGCATTATGCTTCATTTATAAGCCTTTTTCTAGGAACACTAATAATTAGTTTAGAATTATCAATTTAGAATGATCACTTTGACTGACTGATCAACTTGACATGTTCCCTCTAAATCGTCCATAAATTTTGATTTAGGGTTCAGAATCGTACGAATCCAATGCCTACATTAAGCACCGAAATTGTTACTATAAAGTCTTCAAGTAATCCAATCTATCTCAACTGCGTGGTGTCATGCATTATGCTTCATTTTTAAACCTTTGCTCAATGAGCACCAATGAAAATTTTAGAACGATCAATTTAACTAGTTCATAAACTTGACATGTCCGAACTAAGTCGTGCGTAACTTTTGATTTAGAGTTCCGAATGACACGAATCCAACACCGACGTTAAGCTAGCTCAAGTTTATATATTGGGACAAAATTTTATACTGAAATAGATACGAAAAAGCCTCCTAGTAATCCAATCTATCACAAACTCCGTTGTGCCTTGCATTATGCTTTATTTGTAAACCTTTTCTCAATGAGCAACAATGATTATTTCAAAATGATCAATTTAACTAGTTGATAAATTTGACATGTCCGCACTAAATCGTGTGTAACTTTTGATTTAGAGTTCCGAATGACACAAATCCAACGCCTAAGTTAGGCTAGATCAATTTTCGATATTGGGACAAAATTTCAGATCGAAATTGATTCAAAAAAGCCTCCTAGTAATCCAATCAATCAGAAACTGCATTGTGCCATGCATTATGCTTCATTTGTATACCTTTGCTCAATGAGAACCAAAGATCATTTTAGAATGATCAGTTTAACTAGCAGATAAAATTGACATATCCGCATGAAATCATGTGTAACTTTTGATTTAAAGTTCAGAATCAAACAAATCCCACACCCATGTTAAGCTAGCTCATGTTTCTATATTTTGATCAAATTTAGGACAAAAATAGCTATGACAAAGCCTCAAAGTAATTCCATCTATCCGAAATTGCGTGATGCGATGCATTATGCTTCATTTGTAAACATTTGCTCAGTGAGTACCAATGATCAGTTTAGAATGATCATTTTAACAATCCAATAAACTTGTCACGTCTGCACTAAATCGTTTGTAATTTTTGATTTAGACTTCGGAGTGACACAAACCCAATGCCCACATTAAGCTAGCTCAATTTTCTACAATGTGACAAAATTTAAGCCGTACAATAAATACTCCTAGAAATCCAATCAAACCGAAACGGCGTGATAAGCCTTTACTTAAGGAGAACTAATGATCAGTTTAGAATGATCAGTTTAACTATCTGATAAACTTGACATGTACACACAAAATCATATTTAACTTTTGATTTAGATCTCAAAATTACTTGAATCTAGTGCCCATGTTAAGCTAACTCAATTTTCCATAATGTTACAACATATGAGACTAAAAGAGCTACTAAAAAGCCTCAAAGTAGTCCAATCTATCCCAAACAGCATGATGCCGTGCATTATGCTTCATTTATAAGTCTTTACTCATGGAGCACCAATGATCAGTTTAGAATGATCATTTTAACTGGCCGATCAACTTGACATGTACGCACTAAATCGTCCATAACATTTGAAGTAAAGTTCAGAATTATACGAATCCAGTGCCCATGTTAGGGAAGCTCAATTGTATATATTGTGACATAATTTAAAACGGAAAGACCTACCACAAAATCTTCAAGTAATCCAATATATTCTCATGCATTATGCTTCATTTATAAGCCTTTACTCAAGTAGCAATAATGATCAGTTTAGAATTATCAGTTTAGAATGATCACTTTAACTGGTCGATCAACTTTACATGTCCGTACTAAATTGTCATTAACATTTGATTTAGATTTCCGAATGACACAAATCCAATGCACACGTTAAGCTAGCTGAATTTACAATATCCTGACAACATTTAAAACTGAAAAAGCTACCATAACGCCTTTAAGTAATCCAAACTAACCTAAACTGCATGATGCCATGCATTATGCTTCATTTATAAGCCTTTTTCTAGGAACACTAATGATTAGTTTAGAATTATCAATTTAGAATGATCACTTTGACTGACTGATCAACTTGACATGTTCCCACTAAACCGTCCATAAATTTTGGTTTAGTGTTCAGAATCGTACGAATCCAATGCCTACATTAAGCACCGAAATAGGTACTATAATGTCTTCAAGTAATCCAATCTATCTCAACTGCGTGGTGTCATGCATTATGCTTCATTTTTAAACCTTTGCTCAATGAGCACCAATGAAACTTTTAGAACGATCAATTTAACTAGTTCATAAACTTGATATGTGCGAACTAAGTTATGCGTAACTTTTGATTTAGAGTTCCGAATGACATGAATCCAACACCGACGTTAAGCTAGATCAAGTTTATATATTGGGACAAAATTTTATACTGAAATAGCTACGAAAAAGCCTCCAAGTAATCCAATCTATCACAAACTCCGCGGTGCCTTGCATTATGTTTATTTGTAAACCCTTCCTCAATGAGCAACAATGATTATTTCAAAATGAACAATTTAACTAGTTGATAAATTTGTCATGTCTGCACTAAATCGTGTGTAACTTTTGATTTAGAGTTCCGAATGACACGAATCCAATGCCTAAGTTAAGCTAGATCAATTTTCGATATTGGGACAAAATTTCAGATCGAAATTGATTCAAAAAAGCCTCCTACTAATCCAATCTATCAGAAACTGCGTTGTGCCATGCATTATGCTTCATTTGTATACCTTTGCTCAATGAGAACCAAAGATCATTTTAAAATGATCAGTTTAACTAGCCAATAAAATTGACATATCCGCATGAAATCATGTGTAACTTTTGATTTAAAGTTCAGAATCAAACAAATCTCACACCCATGTTAAGCTAGCTCATGTTTCTATATTTTGATCAAATTTAGGACAAAAATAGCTACGAAAAAGCCTCAAAGTAATTCCATCTATCCGATATTGCGTGATGCAATGCATTATGCTTCATTTGTAAACATTTGCTCAGTGAGTACCAATGATCATTTTAGAATGATCATTTTAACAATCCGATAAACTTGTCACGTCTGCACTAAATCGTTTGTAATTTTTTATTTAGTGTTCGGAGTGACACAAATCCAATGCCCACATTAAGCTAGCTCAATTTTCTACAATGTTACAAAATTTAAGCCGTATAATAAATACTCCAAGAAATCCAATCAAACCGAAACGGCGTGATAAGCCTTTACTTAAGGAGAACCAATGATCAGTTTAGAATGATCAGTTTAACTATCTGATAAACTTGACATGTACGAACAAAATCGTATTTAACTTTTGATTCAGATCTCAAAATTACATGAATCTAGTGCCCATGTTAAGCTAACTCAATTTTCCATAATGTTACAACATTTGAGACTTAAAGAGCTACTAAAAAGCCTCAAAGTAGTCCAATCTATCCCAAACAGCATGATGCCGTGCATTATGCTTCATTTATAAGTCTTTACTCATGGAGCACCAATGATCAGTTTAGAATGATCATTTTAACTGGCGGATCAACTTGACATGTACGCACTAAATCGTCCATAACATTTGAAGTAAAGTTCAGAATTATACGAATCCAGTGCCCATATTAAGGAAGCTCAATTGTATATATTGTGACATAATTTAAAACGGAAAGACCTACAACAAAATCTTCAAGTAATCCAATATATTCTCATGCATTATGCTTCATTTATAAGCCTATACTCAAGTAGCACTAATGATCAGTTTAGAATTATCACTTTAGAATGATCACTTTAACTGGTCGATCAACTTTACATGTCCGTACTAAATTGTCATTAACTTTTGATTTAGATTTCCGAATGACACAAATCCAACGCACACGTTAAGCTAGCTGAATTTTCAATATCCTGACAACATTTAAAACTGAAAAAGCTACCATAACGCCTTCAAGTAATCCAAACTAACCTAAACTGCATGATGCCATGCATTATGCTTCATTTATAAGCCTTTTTCTAGGAACACTAATGATTAGTTTAGAATTATCAATTTAGAATGATCACTTTGACTGACTCATCAACTTGACATGTTCCCACTAAATCGTCCATAAATTTTGATTTAGCGTTCAGAATCGTACGAATCCATTGCCTACATTAAGCACCGAAATAGGTACTATAAAGTCTTCAAGTAATCCAATCTATCTCAACTGCGTGGTGTCATGCATTATGCTTCATTTTTAAACCTTTGCTCAATGAGCACCAATGAAAATTTTAGAACGATCAATTTAACTAGTTCATAAACTTGACATGTCCGAACTAAGTCGTGCGTAACTTTTGATTTAGAGTTCCGAATGACACGAATCCAACATCGACGTTAAGCTAGCTCAAGTTTATATATTTTGTCAAAATTTTATACTGAAATAGCTACGAAAAAGCCTCCTAGTAATCCAATCTATCACAAACTCCGTGGTGCCTTGCATTATGCTTTATTTGTAAACCTTTTCTCAATGAGCAACAATGATTATTTCAAAATGATCAATTTAACTAGTTGATAAATTTGACATGTCCGCACTAAATCGTGTGTAACTTTTGATTTAAAGTTCCGAATGACACGAATCCAATGCCTAAGTTAGGCTAGATCAATTTTAGATATTGGGACAAAATTTCAGATCGAAATTGATTCAAAAAAGCCTCCTAGTAATCCAATCTATCAGAAACTACGTTGTGCCATGCATTATGCTTCATTTGTATACCTTTTCTCAATGAGAACCAAAGATCATTTTAGAATGATCAGTTTAACTAGCCGATAAAATTGACATATCCGCATGAAATCATGAGTAACTTTTGATTTAAAGTTCAGAATCAAACAAATCCCACACCCATGTTAAGCTAGCTCATGTTTCTATATTTTGATCAAATTTAGGACAAAAATAGCTACGACAAAGCTTCAAAGTAATTCCATCTATCCGAAATGGCGTGATGCGATGCATTAGGCTTCATTTGTAAACATTTGCTCAGTGAGTACCAATGATCAGTTTAGAATGATCATTTTAACAATCCGATAAACTTGTCATGTCTGCACTAAATCGTTTGTAATTTTTGATTTAGTGTTCGGAGTGACACAAATCCAATGCCCACAAAAAGCTAGCTCAATTTTCTACAATGTGACAAAGTTTAAGCCGTACGATAAATACTCCAAGAAATCCAATCAAGCCAAAACGGCGTGATAAGCCTTTACTTAAGGAGAACCAATGCTCAGTTTAGAATGACCAGTTTAACTATCTGATAAACTTGACATTTACGCACAAAATCGTATTTAACTTTTGATTTAGATCTCAAAATTACATGAATCTAGTGCCCATGTTAGGCTAACTCAATTTTCCATAATGTTACAACATTTGAGACTAAAAGAGCTACTAAAAAGCCTCAAAGTAGTCCAATCTATCCCAAACAGCATGATGCCGTGCATTATGCTTCATTTATAAGTATTTACTCATGGAGCACCAATGATCAGTTTAGAATGATCATTTTAACTGGCCGATCAACTTGACATGTACGCACTAAATCGTCCATAACATTTGAAGTAAAGTTCAGAATTATACGAATCTAGTGCCTATGTTAAGGAAGCTCAATTGTATATATTGTGACATAATTTAAAACGGAAAGACCTACCACAAAATCTTCAAGTAATCCAATATATTCTCATGCATTATACTTCATTTATAAGCCTTTACTCAAGTAGCACTAATGATCAGTTTAGAATTATCAGTTTAGAATTATCACTTTAACTGGTCGATCAACTTTACATGTCCGTACTAAATTGTCATTAACTTTTGATTTAGATTTCCGAATGACACAAATCCAACGCACACGGTAAGCTAGCTGAATTTTCAATATCTTGACAACATTTAAAACTGAAAAGCTACCATAACGCCTTCAAGTAATCCAAACTAACCTAAACTGCATGATGCCATGCATTATGCTTCATTTATAAGCCTTTTTCTACGAACACTAATGATTAGTTTAGAATTATCAATTTAGAATGATCACTTTGACTGACTGATCAACTTGACATGTTCCCACTAAATCGTCCATAAATTTTGATTTAGTGTTCAGAATCGTACGAATCCAATGCCTACATTATGCACCGAAATAGGTACTATAAAGTCTTCAAGTAATCCAATCTATCTCAACTGCGTGGTGTCATGCATAATGCTTCATTTTTAAACCTTTCATCAATGAACACCAATGAAAATTTTAGAATGATCAATTTAACTAGTTCATAAACTTGACATGTCCGAACTAAGTCGTACGTAACTTTTGATTTAGAGTTCCGAATGACACGAATCCAACACTGACGTTAAGCTAGCTCAAGTTTATATATTGGGACAAAATTTTAGACTGAAATAGCTACGAAAAAGCCTCCTAGTAATCCAATCTATCACAAACTCCATGGTGCCTTGCATTATGCTTTATTTGTAAACCTTTCCTCAATGAGCAACAATGATTATTTCAAAATGATTAATTTAACTAGTTGATAAACTTCACATGTCCGCACTAAATTGTGTGTAACTTTTTATTTAGAGTTCGGAATGACACAAATCCAATGCTCACGGTAAGCTAGCTAAATTTCCTATATTGTGAACAAATTTAGGACCGAAATAGCTATGACAAATCCTCCAAGTAATCCCATCTATCCGAAACTACGTGATGACATGCATTATGCTTCATTTGTAAACCTTTGCTCAGTGAGCATTAATGATCATATTAGAATGATCATTTTAACAAGCCGATCACCTTGTCATGTCCAATGCCCACTTTAGGCTAGCTCAGTTTTCAATTTTTTAAAAACATTGAAGACCGAAATAGCTATGATAAAGCCTCCAAGTAATCCAATATATCCCAAACTTCATGATACCATGCATTATGCTTCAATTATAAGCCATTACTCAAAGAGAACCATCATTAGTTTAGAATGATCATTTTAACTAGCTGATCAAGTTGAAATGTCTGCCCTACATCGTCTTTAGCTTTTGGTTTAGAGATCAAAATTACATGAATCCAGTGCGCACGTTAAGCTAGCCCAATTTTCCGTATTGTGACAACATTTGAGACTAAAAGAGCTACGACAAAGCCTTCAAGTAATCCAATCTAACCTAAACTGCGTGATACCTTGCATTAAACTTCACTTATAAGCCTTTACTCAAGGAGCACTAATGATTAGTTTAGAATTATCAGTTTAGAATGATCATTTTTCCTGACCAATCAACTTGACATTTCCGCACTAAATCGTCCATAACTTTTGATTTAGAGTTCAGAACCACACGAATCCAATACCCACGTTACGATAGCTTAATTTTCTATATTGTAAAAAAACTTAGGATCAAAATAGCTACGATAAAGCCTCCAAGTAATCCAATCTATCTAAAACTATGTGGTGTCATGCATCATGCTTCATTTGAAAACATTTGCTCGATTAGCACCAATGATTATTTTAGAATGTTTAATTTAACTACATCATAAACTTGACATGTCCCACTAAATCGTGAGTAAGTTTTGATTTGGAGTTATGAATTACACGAATGCAACGCCGATGTTAAGCAAGCTTATTTTCTATATTAGGACAAAATTTAAGATCGAAGTAGAATTGACAAAGTGTCCTAGTAATCCAATCTATTAGAAACTTCGTTGTGCAATGCATTATGCTTCATTTGCATACCTTCGCTCAATGAGCACCAAAGATCATTTTAGAATGATAAGTTTAACTAGCCGATAAACTTAACATGTCTGCATGAAATCATGCATAACTTTTGATTTAAAGTTCAGAATCGCACGAATCCCACGCCCACGTTAAACTAGCTCAATTTTATATATTGTGTAAAAATTTAGGACCAAAATAGCTATGACAAAGCCTTCAAGTAATCCCATCTATCCGAAATTGTGTGTTGCATTATGCTTCATTTGTATACCTTTGCTCAGTGAGCACTAATGATAAGATTAGAATGATCATTTTAACAAGCCGATCAACTTGTCATATCCGCATTAAATCGTCCGTAACTTTTGATTTAGAGTTCAGAATGACACGAATGCAATGCCCAAGTTAAGCTAGCTCAATTTTTTATATTGCGATAAAATTTAAGACCAAAATAGCTACGATAAAGGCTCCAAGTAATCCAATCTTTTCCAAACTACATGATGCCATGCATTATGCTTCAATTATAAGCCTTTACTCAAGGAGAACATGTGATCAGTTTAGAATGATCATTTTAACTAGCTGATCAACTTCACATGTCCGCACTAAATCGTCTTTAACTTTTGATTTAGATCACAAAATTACATGATTCTAGTGCCCATGTTAAACTAGCTCAATTTTCTATATTGTGACAACATTTGATATTAAGAGAACTACGGCAAAGCCTCCAAGTAGTCCAATCTATCCCAAATTGCGTGATGCCATGCATTATACTTCATTTATAAGATTTTACTCAAGGAGCACCAGTGATTTGTTTAGAATGATCATTTTAACTAGTCGATTAACTTGATATGTACGCACTAAATCGTACTTAACTTTTGATGTAGAGTTCAAAATTATACGAATCCAATGCCCATGTTAAGGTAGCTCAATTTTCTATATTCTGACAACATTTAAAAGGAAAGAGCTACCACAAAGCACTCAAGTAATCCAATCTATCCTAAACTGCGTGATACCTTGCATTATGCTTCATTTATAAGCTTGTACTCAAGGAGCACTAATGATCTGTTTAGAATTATCAGTTCTACAAGCCGATCAACTTGTCATGTCCGCACTAAATAGTCCGTAATTTGTGATCTAGGGTTCAGAATTACATGAATCCAACGCCCACGTTCAGCTATGTCAATTTTCTATATTGTGACAAAATTTAAGATGAAAATAGCTACAATAAAGCCTTCAAGTAATCCAATCTATCCCAAACTGCGTGATGCGATACATTATGCTTCATTTGTAAACCTTTGTTCAATGAGAAGAAATGATCAGTTTAGAATGTTCAGTTTAACTAGCGGATAAACATGAGATGTCTGCACTAAATCGTCCGTAACTTTCGATTTAGAGTTCAGAATTACACGAATACAATGCCCACGTTAAGCTAGCTCAATTTTCTATATTGTGACAAAATTTAAAACCGAAATAGCTACGATAAAGCCTCCAAGTAATACAATCTATCTCAAACTATGTGATGCCATGCATTTAAAATCCATTGCTCAACGAGCACCAATAGTTAGTTTCAAATTATCATTTCAACATGCCAATCAATTTTTCATGTCCCCACGAAATCGTTTGTAACTTTTGATTTAGAGTTCAGAGTGCCAAGAATTGAACACCCAAGTAAAGCTAGCTCAATTTTCTGTATTGTGACAAAATTGAAGACAAAAATAGGTATGATAAAGTCTCCAAATAATCCAATCCATCCCAAACTACGTAATGCCATGCATTATACTTCATTTATACGCCTTTACTAAATGAGCACCAATGATCAGTTTAGAATGATTATTTTAACTAGTTGATCAACTTGACAAGTCCGCACTAAGTCGTCTTTAACTTTTCATTTAGAGCTCAAAATAGCATGAATCTAATACCCACGTTAAGTTAGCTAAATTTCCATATTGTGACAACATTTGAGAATGAAAGAGCTACGGCAAAGCCTCCAAGTAATCAATTGTATGCCAAACTGCGTGATACCATACATTATTCTTCATTTATAAGCCTTCACTCTTGGAGCACCAATGATCAGTTCAGAATGATCATTTTAAATGGCCGATGAACTTGACATGTACGCACTATATCATCTCTATATTGTGATTCAGAGTTGAAAATCACACAAATCCAACACCTACGTTACGCTAGCTCAATTTTCTATATTGTGAAAACATTTGAGAATTAAAAAGTTGTCACAAAGGCTTCAAGTAATCCAATCTATCCTAAACTGCATGATGCCATGCATTATGCTTCATTTACAAGTCTTTACTAAAGGAGAACTCATGATCAGTTTAGAATGATCACTTTAACTGGCCGATCAACTTGCCATATCCGCACTAAATCTCTTGTAAGTTTTGATTTAGAGTTTATAATGACACGAGTCCAATGCCCACGTTAACCTAGCTAAATTTTCTATATTGTGAAAAAAAACTAAAACCAAAATAGCTAAGATAAAACCTCCAAGTAATCCAATCTATCTCTAACTACGTGGGGCCATTCATTATGCTTCATTTAAAAGCTTTGCTGAATGAGCACTAATTATAATTTTAGAATGATCAATTTAACTTGCAGATAAACTTGACATGTCCGCACTAAATCGTTCGTAACTTTTTATGTAGACTTCTGAATGACACGACTCAGACGCCCACATTAAGCTAGCTCAGTTTTCTATATTGAGACAAAATTTAAGACCAAAATAGCTATGACAAAGCCCCAAGTAATCCAAACTATCCCAAACTGTGTGATGTCATGCCTTATGCTTCATTTGTAAATCTTTGCTCAATGAGCACCAATGATCATTTTAGAATGATCAATTGAACTAGCGGATACACTTGACATGGACGCACTAAATCGTTTGTAACTTTTGATTTGTAGTGTAGAATAACACGAATCGAGCGCCCACGTTAAGCTAGATGAATTTTCAATATTGTGACAAAATTTAAAACCAAAATAGCTACGACAAAGCCTACAAGTTATCCAATCAATCCCAAACTACGCGATGTCATGCATTATGCCTGATTTGTAAAGCTTTGCTCAATGAGTAGAAAAGATAAGTTTAAAATGTTCAATTTAAGTAGCTGATAAACATGAGATGTCCACACTAAATCGTCCATAACTTTTGATTTAGAGTTAAAAATTGCACGAATACAATGCCCACATTAAGTTGGCTCAATTTTCTATATTTTGACAAAATATAAGACCTAAATAGCTATGATAAAGCCTCCAAGTAATCCAATCTATCCCAAACTGCGTGATGCCATGTATTATGCTTCATTTTAAATCCTTTTCTCAATGAGCACCAATGATCAGTTTAGAATGATCATTTTAACAAGCCGATCAACTTGTCATGTCTGCATTAAATCGTATGTAACTTTTGATTTAGTGTTTAGGATGCCACGAATCCATCACTCAAGTAAAGCTAGCTCAAATTTCTATATTGTGACCAAATTTAAGTCCGCAATAGGTATGACAAAAAGCCTCCAAGTAATCCAATCTATCCCAAACTACGTGATACCATGCATTACGCTTAGTTTAGAATATTTTACTCAAGAACACCAATGATCAGTTTAGAATAATCATTTTAACTTGCGAATCAACTTGACATGTCCGCACAACATCATCCGTAACTTTTAATTTAGAGTTCAGGATGACACAATTCCAACGCCCATGTTAAGCTCGCTCAATTTTCTATATTTCAACAACATTTGAGACTGAAAGAGCTACGACAAAGCCTTGAAGTAATCCATTGTATCCCAAACTGCGTGATGTCGTGAGTTATGCTTCATTCATAAGCCTTTACTCAAGGAGAAGTAGTGATAAGTTTAGAATGATCATTTTAACTGAACGATCAACTTGACATGTCCGCACTAAATCGTCTCTATCTTTTGATTTAGAGTTCATAATGACACGAATCCAACACTGACGTTAACCTAGCTCAATCTTTTATATTGGAAAAAAATTTATAACCAATACAGCAACGAAAAAACCTCCAAGTAATCCAGGCTATCCTAAAATACGTGATGCCATGCATTATACTTGATATATAAGCCTTTACTGAAGGAGTACCAATGATCTGTTTATAATTACCATTTTAACTGGCCGATCAACTTGACAAGTCTGCACTAAATCGTCCGTAAGTTTTGATTTAGAGTTTAGAATGACACAAATCCAACGTCCACGTTAAGCTAGCTCAATTTTCAATACTGTAACAAAATTTGAGACTAAAAGAGATACGACAAAGCCTCCAACTAATCCAATGTATCCCAAAATCTGTGATGTCATGCATTATGTTTCATTTATAAACCTTTACTCAAGGAGCACTAGTGATTAGTTTAGAATGATTATTTTAACTAGCTGATCAACTTGACATGTCCACACTTAATCGTCTTAAACTTTTGATTTAGAGCTCAAAATGACACAAACCAACACCCATGTTAATATAGCTCAATTTTCTATATTGTTGCAAAATTTAGTTCCAAAATAGCTACGAAAATGCGTCCAAGTAATCCAATATATCCCAAAATCCATGATGCCATGCATTATGTTTGATTAATAAGCCCTTAATCAAGGAGAACCAACGATATGTTTAGAATAATCATTTTAATTGGCCGATCAACGCACTAAATCATCCATAACTTTTGATTTAGAGTTTAGAATGACACGAATCCAGCCCCCCCCCCCTTTAAGCTAGGTCAATTTTCAATATTATGACAAAATTTAAGACCAAAGTAGCTACGACAAAGCCTCCAAGTAATACATTCAATCCCAAACTGCATGATGACATGCATTATGCTTCATCTGTAAAGATTTGCTCAATGAACATAAATGATCAGTTTAGAATGTTCAATTTAATTAACCGATAAACTTGAGATGGCAACACTAAATCGTCCGTAACTTTTGATTTAGAGTTCAAAATTATATGAATACAATACCCACATTAAGCTAGCTCATTTTCTATATTTTGACAAAATTTAAGACCGAAATAGCTACGATAAAGCTTACAAGTAATCCAATCTATCCCAAACTGTGTGATGGCATGCGTTATGCTTCATTTATAAGCCTTTACTCAAGGAGCACCAATTATCAGTTTAGAATGATCATTTTAACAAGCCGATCAACTTGTCATGTCCGCACTAAATCGTATGTAACTTTGATTTAGAGTTTGTAGTGCCACGAATCCAACACCCAAGTAAAACTAGCTCAAATTTCTATACTGTGACAAAATTTAAAACCAAAATAGGTATGGCAAATCCTCCAAGTAATGCGTGATGCCATGCATTATGCTTCATTTACACGCCTATACTAAATGAGGACCAATGATCAGTTTAGAATTATTATTTTAATTAGCTGATCAACTTGACATGCCCGCACTAAGTCGTCTTTAACTTTTGGCTGAGAGCTTAAAATGACATGAATCTAATACCCATGTTAAGTTAGCTCAATTTTCCATATTGTGAAAATATTGTGAATGAAAGAACTACAACAAAGCCTCAAAGTAATCAAATGTATCCCAATCTGCGTGATGTCATGCATTATGCTTCATTTATAAGCCTTTACTCATAGACCACCAATGATCAGTTTAGAATGATCATTTGAACTGCACAATCAACTTGACATGTACCCACTAAATCTTCCGTAACGTTTGATTTAGATTTCAAAATGACACGAATCCAACGCCCACGATAAGCTAGCTCAATTTTCTATGTTATGCAAACATTTGACAATGAAAGAGCTACCACAAATCCTTAATGTAATCGAATCCATCCTACATTGTGTGATGTGATGCATTATGCTTAATTTATAAGCCTTTGCTAAATGAGCACTCATGATCAGTTTAGAATGATCAATTTAGAATGATCATTGTAACTGGCCGATCAACTTGAAATGTCCGCACTAAAGCCTGTGTAACTTTTGATTTAGATTTCAGAATGACACGAATCCAACGCCCAAGTAAAGCTAGCTCAATTTTCAATATTGTGACAAAATTTAAGAACGAAGGAGCTATGCCAAAGCATCCAAGTAATCCAATTTAGCCCAAACTGTGTGATGCCATGCACTATGCTTCATCTGTAAACGTTTGCTCAATGAATACCAAAGATCAGTTTAGAATGATCCATTTAACTAGCCGATAAACTTGAGATGTCCACAGTTAATCATCCAGAACTTTTAATTTAGTGTTCGGAATGATACGAATCCAATGCCTAGGATAAACAAGCTCAATTTTCATAATGTGATAAAATTTTAGACCAAAATAGCTAATATAAAGCCCCCAAGTAATCCAATCTATCTCAAGCTGCGTGGTGCCATGCATATGTTTCATTTGTAAACCTTTGCTCAATGAGTATCAATGATCAATTTAGAATGATCACTTTAAATGGCCGATCAACTTGACATGTCCGCACTAAATCGTCCGTAACTTTTGATTTAGATTTCAGAATACACGAATCCAACGCCCAAGCAAACCTAGCTCAATTTTCTATATTGTGACAAAATTTAAGAACGAAATAGATACGTCAAAGCCTCCAAGTAATCCAATTTATCCCAAACTGCGTGATGACATGTACTATGCTTCGTCTTGTAAATGTTTGCTCAATGAATGCCAACTATCTATTTAGAATGATTCATTTAGCTAGCCGATTCACTGACATGTAAGCACTAAATCGTCTGTCACTTTTGATTTCGAGTTTAGAATGACACGAATCCAACACCCACATTAACCTAACCTAAGTCAGTTTTCTATATTGTTACAAAATTTACGACCAAAACAGCTATCACAAACCCTCCAAGTAAACCAATCAATCCCAAACTGCATGATGTCATGCATTATCTTTCATTTGTAAACCTTTTCTTAATGAGCATCAATGATCAGTTTAGAATGTTCAATTTCAGTAGTCGATAAACCTGAGATGTCAGCACTAAATCGTCTGTAACTTTTGATTTAGTGTTTAGAATGACACGAATCGAATGCCCACATTAAGCAAACTCAATTTTCTATATTCTGAGAAAATTTGAGAGCAAAATAGTTATGATAAAGCCTTCAAGTATTCCAATCTATCCCAAATTGCATGATTTCATGCAGTGTGCTTCATTTGTAATCATTTGCTCAATGAGCACCAATGATCAGTTTAGAATGAACTTTTTAACTATCCGATCAACTTGTCATGTGCGCAGTAAATCATCCGTAACTTTTGATTTAGAGTTCATAATGACACGAATCCAACGACCAAGTAAAACAAGCTCAATTTTCTATATTGTGATAAATTTTAAGACCGAAATAGCTACAATAAAGCCTCTAAATAATCCAATCTATTCCATACTGTGTGATGTCATGTATTACGCTTCATTTATACGCATTTACTCATTGAGCACCAATGTTCAGTTTAGAATGAATATTTTAACTAGCAGATCAACTTGAGATGTCCGCACTAAATTTTCTTTAACTTTTTTACGTAGAGCTCAAAATGACATGAATCTAATGCCCACATTAAGCTTGCTCAATTTTTGGTATTGTGAAAATATTTGAGACTGAAAGAGCTATGATAACGTCTCCAAGTAATCCAGTGTATCCCAAACTGCTTGATGCCTTGCATTATGCTTCATTTATAAGTCTTTACTCAAGAAGCACCAATGATGAGTTTAGAATGATCATTTAAATGACCGATCAACTTGACATGTACGCACTAAATCCTCATTAACTTTTGATGTAGAGTTCAGAATGACACAAATCCAACACCCACGTTAAGCTAGCTCAATTTTCAATATTGTGAAAACATTTTACAATGCAAGAGTTACCACAAAGCCATCAAGTAATCCAATCCATCCTAAACTGCGTGGTGCGATGCATTATGCTTGATTTATAAGCCTTTACCCAAGAAGCACTCATGATCAGTTTAGAATAATCAATTTAAAATATCATTTTAACTGACCGATCAATTTGACATGTCCGCACTAAATCATCCATTACTTTTGATTTAGATTTCAGAATGACACGAATCCAACTGTCAAGTAAATCAAGCTCAATTTTCTATATTATGAAAAAATTTAAGAACGAAATAGCTATGCCAAAGCCTCCAAGTAATCCAATTTATCCCAAACTTTGTGATATCATGAACTATGCTTCATCTGTAAACATTTGCTCAATTAATAGCAATGAACAGTTTATAATGATCAATTTAACTAACCAATAAACTTGAGAAGTCTGCACTAAATTATTCAGAACTTTTGATTTAGTGTTCAGAATGATCCGAATCCAATGCCCATGTTAAGCTAGCTCAATTTTCATAATGTGATAGAATTTAAGACAGAAATATCTAATATAAAGCCTCTCAGTAATCTAATCAATCCAAAACCGTGTGATGTCATGGATTATGCTTCATTTTTAATTCATTTCTCAATGAGCACTAATGATTAGTTTATAATGATCATTTTAACTAGTTGATCAACTTGTCATGTGCGTAGTAAATCGTCCGTAACTTTTGATTTAAAGTTTAGAGTGACACGAATCCAACGACGAAGTAAGGCAAGCTAAATTTTCCATATTGTGACAAAATTTAAGACCGAAAAATAGCTAAAATAGAGACTGTAAGTAATCCAATCTATCCCAAACTGCGTGATACCTTCCATTAGGCTTCATTTATAAACCTTTGCTCAAGGAGCACCAATGAGCAGTTTTGAAAGATCATTTTAACTAGCCGATAAACTTGACATGTCGGCACTAAATCGTCTGTTACTTTTAATTTAGAGTTCTAAATGACATGAATCTAACGCCCATGTTCAGCTAGCTCAATTTGCAACATTGTGAAAATATTTGACAATGAAAGAGTGACCATAAAGCCTTCAAGTAATCCAATCCATCCTAAACTGTTTGATGTGATACATTATGATTGATTTATAAGCCTTTACTCAATGAGCACCAATGATCAGTTTAGAATGATCATTTTAACTGGCCAATCAACTTGACATGTCCGCTCTAAATTTTACGTAACGTTTGATTTAGATCTCAGAATGACACGAATCAAATGCCCAAGTAAAGCTAGCTCAATTTTCTATATTGTGACAAAATATAAGACCGAAATAGCTACCCCAAAGCCTACAAGTAACCCAATTTCTCCCAAACTACGTGATTCCATGCACTATGCTTCATCTGTAAACATTTGCTCAATGAATAGCAATGAACAGTTTAAAATGATCAATTTAACTAGGCAATAAACTTGAGATGTCCGCACTAAATTGTACGGAACTTTTAATTTAGTGTTCAGAATGACCCGAATCCAAAGTCCACGTTAAGCTAGCTCAATTTTCATAATGTGATAGAATTTAAAACCGAAATATCTAATATAAAGCCTCCCAGTAATCGAATCAATCCAAAACCATGTGATGCCATTGATTATGATCCATTTGCAATCCTTTTCTCAATGAGCACTAATGATTAGTTTAGAATGATCATTTTAACTAGCCGATCAACTTATCATGTTCGTAGTAAATCGTCCGTAACTTTTGATTTAGAGTTTAGAGTGGCACGAATCCAACGACCCAGTAAAGCAAGGTAAATTTTCCATATTGTGACAAAATTTAAGACCGAAATAGCTAAAACAAAGCCTCTAAGTCTATCCCAAACTGCGTGTTTTCATGTATTATGATTCATTTATACGCGTTTAATCAATGAGCACCAATGATCAGTTTAGAATGATTATTTTAACTAGCAGATCAACTTGAGATGTCTGCACTAAATTGTCTTTAACTTCCGACTTAGAGCAAAAAATGACATGAATTTAATGCCCACATTAAACTAGCTCAAGTTTTGGTATTGTGACAACATTTGAGACTGAAATAGCTATGAGAACGCCTCCAACTAATCCAATGTATCCCAGATTGTGTGATGGCATGCATTATGTTTCATTTATAATCCTTTACTCAATAAGCATCAATGATGAGTTTAGAATTATCATTTTTTAACTGGCCGATCAACTTGACGTGTACGCACTAAATCGTCCGTAACTTTTGATTAAGAATTCAGAATGACACAAATCCAACGTCCACATTAAGTTAGCTCAATTTTCAATATTGTGAAATCATTTGACAATGAAAGAGCTACCACAAAGCCTTCAAGTAATCCAATCCATCCTAAACTGCGTGATGCGATGCATTATGCTTCATTTATATGCCTTTATTCAAGGAGCACTCATGATTTTTAACTGGCCGGTCAACTTGACATGTCCGCACTAAATTGTCTGTAAATTTTGATTTAGATATCATAATGACACGAATCCAACGCCTAGGTAAAGTTAGCTCAATTTTCTTTATTGCGACAAAATTTAAGACCAAAATAGCTATGTCGAAGCCTTCAAGTATTCTAATTTGTCCCAAACTGTGTTCCATACACTATGTTTCATCTGTAAAAGTTTGCTCAATGAATACCCATGATCACTTTAGAATCGTCACTTTAACTAGCCGATAAACTTGAGATTTCCGCACTAAATCGTCCAGAACTTTGAATTTACTATTCAGAATGACACGAATCCAATATCCACGTTAAGCTAGCTCAATTTTCATAATGTGATAGAATTTAAGACCGAAATAGCTAATATAAAGCCTCCAAGTAATCCAATCAATCCAAAACTGTGTGATGCCATGCATCATGCTTCATTTGAAATCCTTTTCTCAATGAGCACCGATGATCAGTTTAGAATGATCATTTTTACTAACCGATCAACTTTTCATGTGCACCGTAAATCGTCTATAACTTTTGATTTACAGTTCAGAGTGACATGAATCAACCGACCAAGTAAAGCAAGCTCAATCACTATATTGTGACAAAACTTTGATACCGAAATAGCTAAGAAAAATCCTCTAAGTGTTCCAATCTATCCCAAACTGCGTGATCTCATGTATTATGCTTTATTTATATGTGTTTACTCAATGAGCACCAATGATCAGTATAGAATGATTATTTTAACTAGCAAATCAACTTGAGATGTCCGCACTAAATTATCTTTAACTTTTGACTTAGAGCTCAAAATTATATGAATCTAGTGCAACGTTAAGATATCTCAATTTTTGGTATTGTGACAGCATTTGAGACTGAAAGAGCTATGATAATGCCTCCAAGTAATCCAATGTATCCCAACCTGCGTGATACAATGCATTATGTGTCACTTATAAGCCTTTACTCAAGAACCACCAATGATCAGCTTAGAATGATCATTTAAATGGCAGATCAACTTGACATGTATGCACTAAATCTTTCGAAACTTTTGATTTAGAGTTCAGAACGACACGAATCCGACGTCCATGTTAAGCTAGCTCAATTTTCAATATTGTAAAAACATTTGACAATGAAAGAGCTACCACAAAACCTTCAAGTAATCCAATCCATCATAAACGGTGTCATGAGATGCATTATGCTTTGATTATAAGCCTTTACTCATGGAGCGCTCATGATCAGTTTAGAATGATCAATTTAGAATGATCATTTTCACTAGTCGATCAACTTGACATGTCCGCACTAAATGGTCCGTAACTTTTGATTTAGATTTCAGAATGACACGAATCCAACGCCCAAGTAAAGCTACCTCAATTTTCTATATTGTGACAAAATTTAATACCGAAATGGCAACGCCAAAGCCTACAAGTAATTCAATTTCTCCCAAACTTTGTGATTTCATGCACTATGCTTCATCTGTAAAAAATTGCTCAATGAATAGCAATGAATAGTTTAGAATGATCAATTTAACTAGCCAATGAAATTGAGATGTCCGAACCCAATCGTCGGGAACTTCTAATTAGTGTTCTGAATGACCCGAATACAATGCCCACGGTAAGATAGCTCAATTTTCATAATGTGATAGAATTGAAGACCGAAATAGCTAATATAAAGCCCCCAGAAATATAATCCATCCAAAAACCGTGTGATGCCATGGATTATGTTTCATTTGTAATCCTTTTCTCAATGAACACTAATGATAGTTTAGAATGATCATTTTAACTAGCCGATCAACTTGTCATGTGCGCAGTAAATCATCCGTAACTTTTGATTTAGAGTTTAGAGTGACAAGAATCTAACTACCAAGTAAGGCAAGCTCAATTTTCCATATTGTCACAAAATTTAATACCGAAATAGCTACAACAAAGCCCCTATATAATCCAATCTATCTCAAACTCCTTGATGTCATGTATTATAATTCATTTATACGTGTTTACTCAATAAGCACCAATGTTATGTTTAGAATGATTATTTTAACAAGCAGATCAACTTGAGTTGTTTGCACTAAATTGTCTTTAACTTCTGACTTAGAGCACAAAATGACATGAATCTAATGCCCACGTGAAGCTAGCTCAATTTTTGGTATTGTGACAATATTTGAAACTAAAATAGCTATGACAACGCCTCCAAGTAATCCAATGTATCCCAAACTGCGTGATGCCATGCATCATGCTTCATTTATAATCCTTTACTCAAGAAGCACCATTGATCAGTTTAGAATAATCATTTTTAACTGGCCGATCAACTTGACGTGTACGCACTAAACCGTCCGTAACTTTTTTATTTAGATTTCATAATGACACAAATCCAACGCCAACTTTAAGCTAGCTCAATTGTAAATATTGTGAAAACATTTGACAATGGAAGAGCTACCACAAAGCTTTCAAGTAATCCAATCCATCCTAAACTGCGTGATGCGATGAATTATGCTTCATTTATATGCCTTTATTCAAGGAGCACTCATGATCAGTTTAGAATGATCATTTTAACTGGCCGGTCAGCTTGACATGTCCTCACTAAATTGTTCGTAAATTTGGATTTAGATATCAAAATGACACGAATCCAACACCCAAGTAAAGCTAGCATGATTTTCTATATTTCAACAAAATTTCAGACCAAAATTGATATGCCAAAGACTCCAAGTAATCCAATATATACCAAACTGCGTGATTCTATAAACTATGTTTCATCTGTAAACGTTTGCTCAATGAATACCAATGATCAGTTTAGAATCATCAATTTAACTAGCTGATAGACTTTAGATGTCTGCACTAAATCTTCTGCAACTTTTAATTTACTGTTCAGAATGACACGAATCCAATGCCCATGTTAAGCTAGCTCAATTTTCATAATGTGATAGAATTTAAGACCAAAATAGCTTCCAAGTAATCCAATCAATCCAAAACAATGTGATGCCACACATTATGCTTCATCTGTAATCCTTTTCTCAATGAGCACCAATGATCAGATTAGAATGATCATTTTTACTAGCCGATCAACTTGTCATGTACGCCGTAAATCATCTGTAACTTTTGATCTGGAGTTCAGAGTGACACGAATCAACCGACCAAGTAAAGCAAGCTCTATTTACTATATTGTGATAAAATTTAAAACCGAAAAAGCTACGACAAATCCTATAAGTAATCAAATCTATCCCAAACTCCGAGATGTCATGTATTATGCTTCATTTATACGCGTTTACTCAATAATCACCAATGATCAGTTTAGATGATTATTTTATCTTGTAGATCAATTTGAGATGTTTGCACAAAATTGTCTTTAACTTATGACTTAGAGCTCAAAATGACATGAATCTAATGCCCACGTTAAGTTAGCTAAATTGTTTGTATTATGACAGCATTTGAGACTGAAAGAGTTATGACAATGCCTCCAAGTAATCCAATGTATCCCAAACTACGTTATTTCATGCATTATGCGTCATTTATAAGACTTTACTCAAGAAGCACCAATGATCAGCTTAGAATGATCATTTTAAATGGCCGATCAACTTGACATGTACACACTAAATCTTCCGTCACTTTTGATTTAGACTTCAGAATTACTCAAATCCGACGTCCATGTTAAGCTAGCTCAATTTTTAATATTGTGAAAATATTTGACAATGAAAAAGCTACCACAAAGTCTTCAAGTAATCCAATCCATCATTAACTGTGTCATGCGATGCATTATGCTTGATTTATAAGCCTTTACTCAAGGAGCACGCTTGATCAGCTTAGAATGATCAATTTATAATGATCATTTTCACTAGTCATCAACTTGACATGTCCGACTAAAACGTCTGTAACTTTTTATTTAGATTTCTGAGTGACACGAATCCAACGCCCAAGTAAAGTTTGCTCAATTTTCTATATTGTGACAAAATTTAAGACCAAATAGCAATGCCAAAACTTACAAGTAATCCAATTTCTCCCAAACTACGTGATTCCATGCAATATGCTTCATCTGTAAACATTTTCTCAATGAATAGCAATGAACAGTTTAGAATTATCAATTTATCTAGACGATAAACTTTAGATGTCCGCACTAAATCGTCCAGAACTTTTAATTTAGTGTTCAGAATGACACAAATCCAATGGCCATGTTAAGCTAGCTCAATTTTCATAATGCAATAGAATTTAAAACCGAAATAGCTAATATAAAGCCTCCAAGTAATCTAATCAATCCGAAACCGTGTGTTGCCATGCATTATGCGTCATTTAAAATCCTTTTCTCGATGAGCACTAATGATTATTTTAAAATGATCATTTTAACTAGACGATCAACTTGTCATGTGTGCAGTAAATCGTCCGTAGTTTTTTATTTAGAGTTTACAGTGACACAAATCCAAAGACCAAGTAAGGCAAGCACAATTTTCTCTATTGTTACAAAATTTAAGACCGAAATAGCTACAAGAAAGCCTATAAGTAATCCAATATATCCCAAACTATGTGATGTCATGTATTTTGCTTCATTTATACGCGTTTACTGAATGAGCACCAATGATCAGTTTAGAATGATTATTTTAACTAGCAGATCAACTTGAGATGTTCGCGCTAAATTGTCTTTAACTTCTGACTTAGAGCTCAAAATGACATGAATCTAATGCCTATGTTAAGCGAACTAATTTCGGTATTGTGACTACAGTTGAGACTAAAAGAGCTATGATAACACCTCTAAGTAATCCAATGTATTCCAAACTGCGTGCTGTCATGCATTATGCTTCATTTATAACGTTTTACTCAAAAAGCACCAATGATCAGTTTATAATGATCATTTTAACTGGCCGATCAAAATGACATATACATAATCGTTCGTAACTTTTGATTTAGAGTTCAGAATGACACAAATCCAACACCCACGTTAAACTAGCTCAATTTTCAATATTGTGAAAACATTTGACAATGAAAGAGCTTCCCAAAGAGTTCAAGTAATCCAATCTATCCTAAATTGCGTGATGCGATGCATTATGCTTCATTTATAAGCCTTTAATCAAGGAGCACTCATGATCAGTGTTGAATGATCATTTTAACTAGGCGGTCAATGTGACATGTCCGCACTAAATTGTTCGTTAATTTTTATTTAGATATTACAATCACACGAATCCAACACCCAAGTAAAGCTATCTCAAATTTCTATATTCTGCCAAAATTTAAGACCAAAATAGCTACGCCAAATCCTACAAGTAATCTAATTTCTCCCAGACTACGTGGGTCCATTTACTATGCTTCATCTGTAAACATTTGCTCAATGAATAGCAATGAACAGCTTAGAATGATCAAATTAACTTGCCGTTAAACTTGAGATGTCCGCACTAAATCCTTCGAAACTTTTAATTTAGTGTTAAGAATGACAAGAATTTAATGCCCACGTTAAGCTAGCTCAATTTTCATAATTTGAGAGATTTTAAGACCGAAATAGCTAATATAAAGCCTCTAAGTAATCTAATCAATCCAAAACCATGAGATGTAATGCATTATGCTTTATTTGTAATCCTTTTCTCAATGAGCACTAATGATTAGTTTAAAATGATCATTTTAACTAGCCGATCAACCTCTCATGTGCGTAGTAAATCGTCCGTAACTTTTGATTTAGAGTTTAGAGTGATACGAATCCAACGACCAAGTAAGGCAGGTTAAATTTTCATATTGTGACAAAATTCAAGACCAAAATAGTTACAAGAAATCCTCTAAGTAATCCAATCTATTCTAAACTGAATGATGCCTTGCATTATGCGTCATTTATAAATCTTTACTCAACGAGCACCAATGATCAGTTTAGAATAATCATTTTAACTAGCCAATAAACTTGACATGTCCGTACTAAATCGTTTGTAACTTTTGATTTAGAATTTAGAATGACACGAATCCAACGCCCACGTTCAGCTAGCTCAATTTGCAAATATTGTGATAAAATTTAAGGCCGAAATAGCTACGCAAAAGCCTACAAGTAATCAAATTTCTCCCAAACTACGTGATTCCATGCACTATGCTTCATCTTTAAACATTTGCTCAATGAATAGCAATGAACAGTTTAGAATGGTCAATTAACTAGACAATAAACTTGAGATTTCTGCACTAAATTGTTCAAAACTTTGAATTTAGTGTTCCGAATGATCCGAATCCATGCACACGTTAAGCTAGCTCAATTTTCATAATGTGATAGAATTTAAGAGCGAAATATCTAATATAAAGCCTCCGAGTAATCTAATAAATCCAAAACCGTGTGATGTCATGGATTATGTTTCATTTGTAATCCTTTTCTCAATAAGCACTAATGATTAGTTTAGAATGATCATTTTAACTAGACGATCGACTTGTCATGTGAACGATAAATCATCCGTAACTTTTGATTTAGAGTTTGGAGTGACACGAATCCAATGACCAAGTAAGGCAAGCTAAATTTTCCATAATGTAACAAAATTTAAGACCGAAATATCTACAACAAAGCCTCTAAGTATTCCAATCTATCCCAAACTGCGTGATGCCTTGGATTATGCTTCATTTATAAACCTTTATTCAATAAGCATCAATGATCAGTTTAGAATGATCATTTTAACTAGCCAATAAACTTGACATGTCCGCACTAAATTGTATGTAACTTTTGATTTAGAGTTCAGAATGACATGAATCCAACGCCCACATCACTACAAGAAAACATCAAATTCCCGACGTATAATTTTGTCAGAAATCTGTCAGGAATATCAATTCCCGTATACTTTTCCAACAACAAATGTCTGTCGGGACTATTTTGTTGGAAATCAATTTCCATCGAGAAAAGATCGGGAATAACCGACGGGTTAATGATAATATTGGCGTTCGGAAACTTCCAATGGATAGACGATGGGTTCATGCCGTCGAAACATACCGACGGATATTCGATGGATATCTTCTATTGGAAACTTCTGACGGATAGGTGATGGGTTCATGCCATTGGAAAATTCCGACGGATATTTGATCGATTTCTTCCGTCGGAACTTCCCGACGTATTTGCGTTGGATAGTTTTCCGATGACAATTACCGTCGGGAATGTGAACCGATGGTGTATCCGACGGTTTTCACCCGACATATTTCCGACGGAACAGTCCGTCGGTAATTTCCGACGATGGCATCCGTCGAAAATAACCAAATAATTGAAAAAAAATTAAAATATTTATTTTAAAAAATTTATTCATTAAATATTTTTAAAATTTATTTATTAAAAATATTAAAACAATTAATATTTATATTAAATTTCATTAATATTTTTAAATATTTTAAAAAATATTAATACAATTAATAAAAATAATATTCTAATAATAAATAATAATAATTGTTTAATTTTTAATCTACAAATTACATCGGAGGAACATGTGGAGAAAGATGATAAAAATAGTTATTGGAAAACTTGTTTCTCATCATTTCTATAATATTTTTAAGATTATTCATCTCTATATGCATTTCCGCCATTTGTTCTTTTACCTTTTCATTATCCTTGTTTATAGCTGCAGATGTTGGGTCAACGGTATCTGCAACTCTCACGAGTCATGGATGACGACACTTAAAAAATGATACTTCCTATAAAAAAATATTATAGGAAGGTATTATAATATTAAATATAAAAATAAAAAAATTTAAAAATCAAACTTACATCAAAAACGAGACGGTTAATCTCAGAATGAGATAATTCGACGAACGAAGATGAAGAACCAACTTGAGACTACTGAGTTAATATATCACCTTTTTTCTTTTTTACCTTTTCGATGATCTCACTAATGAGACCATCTTGGATGCGACCAGTCTTTTTGTTCGTGTGTACGGCCTCGAGAAGTTGCAAGTGATCTGGAGGCGCTCTAAATTCTTGTGTCTAAAAGTAAAAAAATTCTAAATTAATAATTTAAAAATTTTCAAATAATAATAAATAAAATTGATATAATAATTAATTTACCAATTGATTGGCTCGTCTCAGAAAATTTGTCGATCCGGCATTATGAATGTAAATGCCTTTGCCTCCTCGGTCGCTCTTCTAGTTTCTCGAATTAGTTTTTGAGATGACCTCAGCGCTGGAAGATTCCTAATAACAAATAAAATCGTTCCAAACCGACTCATTCAACCTCTTGGTTTATCTTTTCTTTTTTTCCCTTTTTGTTTCCACTCTTTCATGTGGTGGGAAAATTGTACTGGAGGCTCTTTTTGAAAAGCTTTTTACACTGATTTTGTGTTCATGGGATCCCATGTTAATTGTTGCTGAAAATTTACTTATATATTACTAAAAAAAATATTATTAAAAACTATTTAAAACAGTTATATATTTAAAAATAAATTAACGTACCGCAAACGTCTTGAACCAAATCTGAAGTTTTTCGCATGGAATATCTCTAAATTTGCTATATGGTCTGTTCAAAAGATAATAAAGCGTCTTTAATATAGATTTGATTATTTCATTTTTTGAAATACCAAACCTACAAATTTTTATTAGAATAGCATTAAAATCATTATTTTAAATATAATTATAGAATAGTGTTAAAATAATTATTTTAGATATAATTATATAAAACTTAATTTACCATGTCAAATTTTGGCGTCTCAGATCGAGAAAAGTAAGAAATTCACGACCAGACTATTGAACCAATTCTTCAATTGTCATTGGTCGGAAAAAATCATTTGCAAATTCTAGAACTTCAGTTGGTGTACAACTCTTAGTAGACGACTCACGACGTGTTTGATACTTTTGATACAACCTTCAAACATTATGATTGTGATATTTTATCAATCTATCTAAATTTACTATTTGCCATTTTGTCTTTGAAATATTAAATTATTTAAAATAATAATCAATTATTTTTATTTTAATGAAAATTGATTAGAATCATTAAAACGAGTAAAAAAATAACTGTGATTATGAAATCACGAAAATTTAAGAAAACTGAAAAAAATGGATATATCAACCCATCGTAAATCCATAAAAGTTTAAACAAAAAAAAGGAAAATGTGATTTTGAATAGCAAAATGAAATGATGTTTTCGTTTTAAAATTTAATAATTTAATAATTACTTCTCAAGTTTTTAAATACATATATAAATATACATATATATATATTATAAAATTAATTATAAATTTAAACCGTATCTTAATTGAAACACAAATTATTTAATAATATCACTAGCAAAGCAGGCACTGGGACTCATCGTGATCCTCTTCCACACACCAATAACAAAATGCAAGACGCAATAGAGTAGACAAATTCTCTTCTGACCTCTACAACATTTATTGAAAATTATCAACAAGATGAACACTCGAAATGCCAGACACTTCCTAAATTACGGGATTCAGGGTTTGCTTTAGATCAACATTGTTACTACTAAAAGCTGATTGAAAAATCAAACTTATGAGATAGTATAACTATATACATGTGCTTGTTGTGTCTGTTTATTTAGCAGTTCTCGAGTGCTTAATCAGCCAATCGATGACCACATCTATGTTTACTGAGTCCTTACACGAGATCATGTAACAACAAACCTCTCTGTCTACTATGGATTCAAGCCCTCTGGATAAAAATAAACTCAAGTTTTACTCGAGATCAGATCGGTTTTAATGAGAGTATTTAAAGGAATAAGCTTACAGTTGATCAACTAAAGCTTGCTTAGAGAGAGCTTGAGACTTATCGATTTTGTTAACAACAAAGTTAAAAGACTCACTGTTCGCCATCATTTTCGAATTCACGGATCTGGACAGGGAGGGAAAAACTTACATGAATTTAATGGGGATGACAGTGCAGGTTTCCGGCGACGACAGTGCAGGTTTCCAGCGACGAAAGCGGCGAAGAGGCTAAGAAGGAGAAAGGCGAGAGAGAAAGAGAACAAGGAAACGGTCGTATGTTATATTAGATATTTCCAACGGAAATTGCCATCGGAAATCCGTCGGTAATGTAATAAATATTTTCTCGAAAACCCACGTTGGTAATTACGTTTCCCCCGTAAGGCCATCGGAAATCTGTCAGACTCCTTAAACACCGTGCATGATCGACAAATAGTATGCCCATGTTGCAAATACGTTTTTATGGTTTTTTGACGGCTTTCCGACGGAATTACCAAAGCCATCGGAAATCCATCGGATTCATAACGAAAAATTATTTATACATAATTAAAGTATAAATATATATATGTGTGTATAATACTTGTTTCTTGAATGTTGAGTTAAAACGATTTATTTTGAACTAGCTGATATTATTTCACAAAGTGTTTCAAAATAAACCTTATTTTGGATCGTCTATATATGATTCACTACACAAAGTATAATCATTTATATATGATCCAATAAAATTAAAAAAAAATGATATACATATTTTGGATCCAATCGATTAATTATACAGTTGAAAAATTTAAATCAAATTTCGATACCATGCTAAATTATGTTAGTTTCAATTCAAAATCAATTAATAATAAAATAGATTAAGTCATGTACATATGTTATTTAAAATATCTTCTAATTTCCAATAAATGTTGAAATCCATCGGGTGAGGAAATTAATATTTTTCGGTTTAGTATAATTTATTCTAATTATAATAATCTGAAATAAAGTATTATCAGAAAAAATATAATTTATATATAATTAAAGTATGAAAAAAATAAAATATTATTATCACAAATTTAATCTGAATCTGATGAACATTCAAAATTAGCTGAATTTTGGTCGTCAAACTCGTCAATCTCTTCTTCTGAATATTGAAACACGTTGTAATCTCCGTTCGTGGTGTTATCAACCACAAGGTTAAGTTCAAGAGAACTATCTATGAAACCTAAGTTACCAATTCTACTTTGTTGCATAGGGTCTTGTTTGGTAATACCACATACCATTCCTCTTGGTTGTATTGAGGTCACTATAATCCAAGAATCTTGCTTGTTCCTCACACAAGGATATCGAATGTAACAAACCTGGTCCGCTTATGATACAAGTATAACAGAATTATATTTTCGATGTCTCTTACAAGAGTGGACAGATGTAACACCGAATTCGTATTCATGTTGACCCATGACAGGGTCATACCAGTCACAATAGAACAAAATATATCTCCAATTAATCATTCCTGGATAGTGAACTTCTAATATTTGACGAAAACACCGTTGTATATAATTTCTCTCGATTGAGATGATACACCATAATTACAAGTTGTTTGTAAGTTTCATTCGCGATGACTCCTAAAATCATATACAAGAGTGTAGTATATTGGATAAGATTTGCGGTCAATGTAGGACCACTCACAAACTCAACTAACCACGAGAGAAACGTTATCCCCCTAGAATGACCTGTAGCAACCTATAAAATAATTGAATGTAGTCAATTATAAATATATATATATATATATAGTAAACTATTATTGAAAATTACATAATTGTGGTAACACTAACATAAAAATGTAACTATCTTGCAAATTCGCTTTTTTTTTAAGTTCGACCAACTCATTCTCTTTGTAATCTGAATAATAAACACGTATTTGTTCAATGTATATCATGTTAATTATGAAAAAAATAATTAACAATAAATTATAATAATAATTAAAAACAAAATTTAATTGAATGTACCTTTTATATTCCAAAATGTTATCGCAATTTGTCGAAATATACAAATGCAAGTGATTGTGTTCCTCCTCTGATAGGCGTCACATCTTCCCTTTTCCAGTTAAACGTCCAATTTGTGCAAATATTTCTGGTACATACACTGAATAGCTTGTTTTTTCTGCTCCATCATCATGTCGTGCAGGTCGTCTATTTTTTGTTTGTTGTTGTGATGGAAAATAGTAGCTGACGAAGTTAGATGTTTATTCATTAATACTTTGTGCGACGATTGAACCTTCAACCCTGGCAAGACTTTTAACTTTTTTCTTTAGGTGGAACATATATCTCTCAAAAGCATACATCCATCGGTACTGAAGAGGACCTCCAAGCGCTGCTTCTCTAGGGAGGTGAATTGGAAAATGCTCCATAACATCAAAAAATGCGGGTGGAAATATTTTCTCCAGGTTACAAATGAGAACCGGTATTTTTTTCCTCCAAATTTTGGATATCGTATGCTATAAATGATCTTGTACATAAATCTCAGAAAAAACACCAATCGCTACATAAAAAAGATATTTTAATATCATATAATATATGAAATTATGATTATTTATATATAAAATAATGTAAACGTATCTACAATTGCTCCGTGGACGTTTTTAGGCAGCATATCGCTAAAGGAAAATGGGAATAGTTTTTGCATGACAACATGACAATCATGACTTTTAATCTCTGAAAATTTGCCTTCAATAGTATCGACACAATTACGAAGATTAGATGTGTATCCATCTGGAAATTTGACATTATACTTAATCCAGTAAAAGAATTTGTCTTTTACATGCACATCCAACCAGAAAGTGGGAGACACTGATTTTCTATTTGACATTACATGTAGTTCATTCCAGGAACAAATATTCGGCAAATCCAATCTACCTTTCAAATTATCTTTTTTTTCCTTGCATATTTAGAACGGTATTCATTATGTTGTCAAAAAATTCTTCTCAATGTGCATAACATCTAGATTATTGCACAACAAATGGTCCTTCCAATATGGTAAATCCCAAAAAAAATGCTCTTCTTGTGCCAATTATGGTATTCGCCACAACCATCAACAGGGTAATGTCCGTTACCTCCACATGATGCCGTTTTCTCAACACCAAAATCTTTAAGTTGAGTCATCATATAATTCCCGTCAATAATATGAGGTGGACCATCAAAATTTTTTTTGTTTTTCCTAAACAATGTCGTGCTCCGGCGATATGGAGGATCTTGTGGTAGAAATCGACGATGACGATCGAACCAACTACTTTTTCGTCCGTGTTTCAGTTGGAACGCATCAGTATTATATTGACAATATGGGCATGCTAATCTTCCATGCGTCGACCATTCTGATAACATACCATATGCTGGAAAATCACTTATGGTTCACATAAGTACTGCTCGCATCAAGAAGTTCTGTTTGTTGGAAACATCGAATGATTCGACACTATTTTTCCACAATATTTTTAACTCATGAATTAGTGGCTGCAAGAAAATATCAAGCGATCGCTTAGGATGCTCTGGGCCGGGGACGAGAATTGTTAAAAACAAAAACTCTCGTTTAATGCACAAGTAGGAGGCAAATTATAAGGTGTCACGATAACTGGCCACAACGAGTATTGCCTCCCATGCTTCCCAAAAGGGTTGTATCCATATGTATATAACCTGAGATATACGTTTCTAGACTCATATGCAAAACTAGGATAAACTAGTTGAAAATGTTTCCATAAGACCGAAATAGCTACAACAAAGCCTCTAAGTAATCTAATCTATCAAAAACTGCGTGATGTCATGTATTATGATTCATTTATACACGTTTACTCAGTGAGCACCAATGATCAGGTTAGAATTATTACTTTAACTAGCAGATCAACTTGAGTTGTCTGTACTAAATTGTATTTAACTTTTGACTTAGAGCACAAAATGACATGAATCTAATGTCCACGTTAAGCTAGCTCAATTTTCGGTATTGTGACAACATTTGAGACTAAAATAGCTATGACAACGCCTCCAAGTAATCCAATGTATCCCAAACTGCGTGATGTCATGCATCATGCTTCATTTATAATCCTTTACTCAAGAAGCACCAATGATCAGTAAAAAATAATTATTTTTTAACTGACCGATCAAATTGACGTGTACGCACTAAACCGTCCATAAATTTTCATTTATAGTTCAGAATTACACAAATCCAATGCCCACATTAAGCTAGCTCAATTTTAAATATTGTGAAAACATTTGACAATGGAAGAGTTACCACAAAGCCTTCAACCAATCCAATACATCCTAAACTGCGTGATGTGATGCATTGTGCTTTATTTATAAGCCTTTATTCTAGGAGCACTCATGATTATTTTAGAATGATCATTTTAACTGGCCGGTCATCTTGATATGTCCACACTAAATTGTCTGTAAATTTTGATTTAGATATCAGAATGACACGAATCAACCGCCCAAGTAAAGCTAGCTGAATTTTCTATATTGCAAATAAATTTAAGACCAAAATAGCTATGCCAAAGACTCCAAGTAATCCAATTTATCCCAGACTACGTGATTCCATGCACTATGTTTCATCTGTAAACGTTTGCTCAATGAATACCAATGATCAGTTTATAATCATCAATTTAACTAGCCGATAGATTTGAGATGTCTGCACTAAATCGTCCAGAACTTTTAATTTACTGTTCAGAATGAGACGAATCCAATGTCCACGTTAAGCTAGCTCAATTTTAATAATGTGATAGAATTTAAGACCAAATAGCTAATATAAAGCCTCCAAGTAATCCAATCAATCCAAAACCGTGTTATGCCACTTATTATGCTTCATTTGTAATCATTTTCTTAATGAGCACCAATGATCAGTTTATAATGATCATTTTTACTAGCCGATCAACTTGTCATGTGCGCTGTAAATTGTCTGTAACTTTTAATTTAAAACCGAAATAGGTAGGATAAATCATATAAGTAATCAAATATATCCCAAACTACGTGATGTTATATATTATGCTTCATATATACGCGTTTACTCAGTGAACAACAATGATCAGTTTAGAATGATTATTTTAATTAGCAAATCAATTTCAGATGTACGTACTAAATTGTCTTTAACTTATGACTTAGAGATCAAAATTACATGAATCTAATGCTTACGTTAAGTTAGCTAAATTTTTGGTATTATGACAGCATTTGAGACTGAAAGAGTTTTGACAATGCCTCCAAGTAATCCAATGTATCCCAAACTACGTTATGAGATGTATTATGCATCATTTATAAGCATTTACTCAAGAGGCACCAATGATCAGCTTAGAATGGTCATTTTAAACGGCCGATCAACTTGACATGTACGCAATAAATCTTCCGTAACTTTTGATTTAGAGTTCAGAATGACTCGAATCCGACACCCATGTTAAGCTAGCTCAATTTTCAATATTGTAAAAACATTTGACAATGAAAGAGCTACCATAAAGCCTTCAAGTAATCCAATCCATCATAAAATGTGTCATGCGATACATTATGCATGATTTATAAGCCTTTACTCAAGGAGCACTCACGATCAGTTTAGAATGATTAGTTTAGAATGATTAGTTTAGAATGATCAATTTAGAATGATCATTTTCACTAGACGATCAACTTGGCATGTCCGCACTAAATCGTCCATAACTTTTGATTTAGATTTCAGAATGACACAAATCCAACGTCCAAGTAAAACTTACTCAATTTTCAATATTATGAAAAAATTTAAGACCAAAATAGCAACGCCAAAGCCTACAAGTAATCCAATTTCTTAATGAATAGCATTGAACAGTTTAGAATGATCAATTTAACTAGCCGATAAACTTCAGATGTCCGCACTAAATCATCCAGAACTTTTAATGTAGTGTTCATAATGACATGAATCTAATGCCCACATTAAGCTTGCTCAATTTTCATAATGCGATAGAATTTAAGACCGAAATAGCTAATATTAAGCCTCCAAGTAATCTAATCAATCTAAAACCGTGCGATGCCATGCATTATGCGTCATTTAAAATCCAAAACCGTGTGATGCCATCCATTATTCATCATCTCAATGAGCACTAATGAATAGTTTAGAATGATCATTTTAACTAGCTGATCAAATTGTCATGTGTGTAGTAAATCGTCCGTAATTTTTGATATAGAGTTTATATTGACACGAATCCAATGACCAAGTAAGGCAAGCTCAATTTTCCATATTGTGACAAAATGTAAGACCGAAATAGCTACAACAAAGCCTCTAAGAAATCCAATCTATCCCATACTGCGTGAGGTCATGTATTATGCTTCATTTATAGGCACTTAGGCAATGAGCACCAATGATCAGTTTAGAATAATTATTTTCACTAGCAGATCAACTTGGGATGTCCGCACTAAATTGTCTTTAACTTCTGACTTAGAGCTCAAAATGAAATGAATCTAATGCCCATGTTAAGCTAACTAATTTCGGTATTGTGACAATAGTTGAGACTGAAAGAGCTATGATAACGCCTCCAAGTAATCCAATGTATCCCAAACTGCGTGATGCCATACATTATGCTTCATTTATAAGGCTTTCCTCAATAAGCACCAATGATCACTTTAACTGGTCGATCAACTTGACATGTACACACTAAATCGTTCGTAACTTTTGATTTAGAGTTTAGAATGACACAAACCCGATGCCCACGTTAAACTAGCTCAATTTTCAATATTGTGAAAACATTTGACAATGAAAGAGCTACCCAAATCCTTCAAGTAATCCAATCCATCCTAAACTGCGTGATGCGATGCATTATATTTCATTTATAAGCCTTTACTCAAGCAGCACTCATAATCAGTTTAGAATGATCATTTTAATTGGCCGGTCAACTTGACATGTGTGCACTAAATTATCCGCAAATTTTGATTTAGATATTAGAATGACACAAATTCAACGCCCAAGTACATTTACATCAATTTTCTATATTGTGAAAAAAATAAAGGCCGAAGTAGATACGTCAAAGCCTCCAGGTAATCTGATTGATCCCAAACTGCGTGATTTCATGCACTATGTTTCATCCGTAAACTTTTGCTCAATGAATACCAATGATCAGTTTAGAATGATCAATTTACCTAGCCCATAAACTTGTGGTGCCCGCACTAAATCATCTGGAACTTTTAATTTAATGTTCAGAATGACACGAATCCAATGCCCACGTTAAGCTATCTCGATTTTCATAATGTGATAGAATTTTGACCGAAATAGCTAATATAAAGCCTCAAAGTAATTCAATAAATCCAAAACCGTGTGATGCCATGCATTATGCTTCATTTGTAATATTTTCTCAATGAGTATCAATGATCAGTTTAGAATGATCATTTTAACTAGCCAATCCACTTCTCATGTGCGCTGTAAATCGTCCATAACTTTTGATTTAGATTTCAAACTTACTCAAATCCAACGACCAAGTAAAGCAACCTCAATTTACTATATTGTGACAAAATTTATGACCGAAATAGCTATGAAGTAATCCAATCTATCCCAAACTGCGTGATGTCATCTACAATGCTTCATTTATATGCGTTTACTCAATGAGCATCAATGATTAGTTTAAAATTACTATTTTAACTAGCAGATCAACTTTATATGTATGAACTAAATTGTTTTTAATGTATGACTTAGAGCTCAAAATGACATGAATCAAATGCCCACGTTAAGTTAGCTAAATGTTCGGGATTGTGACAGCATTTTAGACTGAAAGAGCTATGACAATGCCTCCAAGTAATCCATTGTATCCCAAACTTCTTTATGCCATGCATTATGCGTCGTCTTTACTCAAGAAGCACCAATGATTATGTTTGAATGATCATTTTGAATGGCCAATCAACTTGACATGTACGCACTAAATCTTCTGTAACTTTTGATTTAGAGTTTAGAATAGCACGAATCTGACGCCCACGTTAAGTTAGCTCAATTTTAAATATTGTGAAAACATTTGACAATAAAAGAGCTACCACAAAGCTCTCAAGTAATCCAATCCATCAAAAACTATGTCATGTGATGCATTATGCTTGATGTATAAGCCTTTACTCAAGGAGCACTCATGATCAGTTTAGAATGATCAATTTAGAATGATCATTTTCACAAACCGATCAACTTTACATGTCCGCACTAAATCGTCCATAACTTTTAAATTAGATTTCAGAATGACACGAATCCAACGCCCACCTAAAGCTAGCTCAATTTTCTATATTGTGACAATATTTAAGATCATAATAGCTACGTTAAAGCCTCCAAATAATCCAATTTATCCAAATAATCTAATTTATCCTAAACGTGAACTATACTTCATCTGTAAACGTTTGCTCAATGAATACCAATGATCAGTTTAGAATCATCAATTTAACTAGCCGATAAACTTGAGATGTCCGCACTAAATCGTTCGGAACTTTTAATTCAGTGCTAAGAATGACATGAATCTAATGCCCACATTAAGCTAGCTCAATGTTCATAATGTGATAGAATTTAGACCGAAATAGCTAATATAAAGCCTCAAAGTAATCCAATAAATCAAAAACCGTGTGATGCCATGTATTATGCTTCATGTGTAATCATTTTCTCAATGAGCACCACTGATCAGTTTAGAATGATCATTTTAATTACCCAATCAACTTATATTTGCGCAGTAAGTCATATGTAACTTTTGACTTAGTTTTCAGACTGACTCGAATCCAACGACCAAGTAAGGCAAACTCAATTTACTATATTGTGACAAAATTTAAGACTAAAATAGCTAAGACAAATCCTCTAAGTAATCCAATATATCTCAAACTGCGTGATGTCATGTATTATGCTTCATTTATACGCGTTTACTCATTGAGCACTGATGATCAGTTTAAAATTATTATTTTAACTAGCAAATCAACTTGAGATGTACACACTAAATTGTCTTTAACTTATGACTTAGAGCTCAAAATGACATGAATCTAATGCCCACGTTAAGTTAGCTAAATTTTTTGTATTATGACAGCATTTGAGACTGAAAGAGTTATGACAATGCCTCCAAGTAATCCAATGTATCCCAAACTACGTTATTTCATGCATTATGCGTCATTTATAAGACTTTACTCAAGAAGCACCAATGATCAGCTTAGAATGATCATTTTAAATGGCCGATCAACTTGACATGTACACACTAAATCTTCCGTAACTTTTGATTTAGACTTCAGAATGATACGAATCCGACGTCCACGTTAAGCTAGCTCAATTTTAAATATTGTGAAAACATTTGACAATGAAAGAGCTACCACAAAGTTTTCAAGTAATCCAATTCATCATAAAGTGTGTCATGCTATGCATTATGCCTGATTTATAAGCCTTTACTCAAGGAGTACTCATGATCAGTTTCGAATGATCAATTTAGAATGATCATTTTCACTAGCCAATCAACTTGACGTATCAGCACTAAATCATCCGTAACTTTTGAATTAGATTTCAGAATGGCATGAATCCAACGCCTAAGTAAATCTAGCTCAATTTTTAATATTGTGACAAAATTTAGGAACGAAATATCTACATCAAAGCCTTCAAATAATCCAATTTGTCCCAAACTGCGTGATCTCGTGCACTATGCTTCATCTGTAAATGTTTGCTCAATGAATACCAATGATCAGTTTAGAACGATCAATTTAACTAGCCGATAATCTTGAGATGTCCGCACTAAATGGTCTGGAACTTTTAATTTGGTGTTAAGAATGACACGAATCCAATACCCACATTAAGCTAGCTCAAGTTTCATAATGTGATAGAATTTTGACCAAAATAGCTAATATAAAGTCTCTAAGTAATCCAATAAATCTAAAACCGTGTCATGCCATGCATTATGCTTCATTTTTTACTCTATTTATCACTGAGCACCAATGATCAGTTTAAAATGATCGTTTTAACTAGCCGATGAACTTGTCATGAATGTTGTAAATCGTGCATAACTTTTGATTTAGATTTCAAACTGACTTGAATCCTGCGCGCAAGTAAAGCTAGCTCAATTTTCTATATTGTGACAAAATTTAAGACCGAAAAAGCTACGCCAAAGCCTCCAATTAATCCAGTGTATCCCAAATTGCGTGATTCCATACACTAAGCTTCATTTGTAAACATTTGCTTAGTGAACACCAATGATCAGTTTAGAGTGATAAATTTAACTACCTGATAAACTTGAGATGTCCGCACTAAATCGTCTGTAACTTTTGATTTAGAGTTTAGAATGACACTAATTAAATGCCCACAGTAAGCTAGCTCAATTGTTTATATTATGGTAGAATTTAAGACCGAAATAGCTCAGGCAAACCTCCAAGTAATCCAATATATCCCAAACTGCATGATGCCTTGCATTATGCTTCATTTATACGCCTTTACTCAATGAGCACCAATGCTCAGGTTATAATGATTATTTTAACTAGCAGATCAACTTGAGATGTGCGCACTAAATCGTTTTTAACTTTTGACTTAGAGCTCAAACTGACATGAATCTAATGCCCACGTTAAGATAGCTCAATTTTCCCTACTATGACGATATTTGAGACTGGAAGAGGTACGACAATGTCTTCAAGTAATCTAATGTATCCCAAACTGCGTGATGCGATGCATTATACTTCATTTTCAAGCCTTTACTAAAGAAGCACAAATGATCAGTTTAGAATGATCATTTTAAATAGTCGATCAACTTGACATTTGCGCACTAAATCTTTCGTAACTTTTGATTTAAAGTTCAGAATGACACGAATCGAGCACCCATGTTAAGTTAGCTCAATTTTCAATATTGTGAAAATATTAGACAATGACAGAGCTACCACAAAACCTTCAAGTAATCCAATCCATCCTAAACTGTGTGATGCCATGCATTATGCTTGATTTATAAGCCTTTACTCAAGGAGCACTCTTGATTAGTTTAGAATGATCAATTTAACTATCCAATAAACTTGAGATATCCGCACTAAATCGTCCATAACTTTTAATTTAAAGTTAAGAATGACACAAATCTAGTGCCCACGTTAAGCTAGCTCAATTTTCTATAATGTGATAGAATTTAAGATATATAGCTTAGATAGAAGCTCCAAGTAATCCAATCCATCCAAAAACGCCTAAAGCCATGCTCTATACTTCACTTGTAATCTTTTGATCAATGAGCACCAATGAATAGTTTAGAATGATCATTTTAACTAGTCGATCAAATGTAATGTGCGCGCTAAACCATCTGTAATTTTTGATTTAGAGTTCATAATGACACGAATCCGATGGCCACATTAAGCTAGCTCAATTTTCTATACTATGACAAAACATAACACAAAATTAGCTATGACAAAACCTGCAAGTAATCCAATCTATCCCAAACTGCGTGATGCCATTCATTATACTTCATTTGTAATCCTTTGTTCAATGAGCATCAATGATCTGTTTAGAATGATCATTTTAACTCGCCGATAAACTTGACATGTCCGCACTAAATCGTCCATAACTTTTGATTTAGATTTCAGAATTACACGAATCCAACGCCCAAGAGTAAAGCTAGCTCAATTTTCTAAATTGTGACAAAATTTAAGACCGAAATAGCAACGCCAAAGCCTCCAAGCAATCCAATCTATCCCAAACTGCGTGATGTCATGCACTATGCTTCATTTGTAAACCATTGTTCATTGAACACCAACGATCAGTTTAGAATGATTAATTTAACTAACCGATAAACATGAGATGTCCGCACAAAATCGTCTGTAACTTTTGATTTAGAGTTAGGAATGATACAAATCCAATGCCCAAGTTAAGCTAGCTCAATTTTCTATATTGTGACATAATTTAAGACCGAAATAGCTACAATAAAGCCTCCAAGTAATCTAATCAATTCAAAACTGCATAATGCCATGCATCATGCCTCATTTGTAATAATTTTCTCAATAGGCACCAATGAATACTTTGTAATGATAATTTCAACTAGCCGATCAACTTGTCATGTGCGCACTAAACCGTCTGTAACTTTTGATTTAGAGTTCAAAGTGTCACGAATCCAACGCCCAAGTAAAGCTTACTCAATTTTCTATATTGTGAGAAAATTTAATGCCGAAATAGCTATGAAAAAGCCTATACGTAATCCAATCTATCCCAAACTGCGTGATACCATGAATTATGCTTCATTTATACGCCTTTATTCAATGAGCACCAATGATTAGTTTAGAATGATTATTTTAGCTAGTTGATAAACTTGACATGTCCACACTAAATCGTTTTTAACTTTTGACTTGGAGCTCAAAATGACATAAATCTCATCGCCACGTTAATCTTGCTCAATTTTTCTTATTGTGACAATATTTAAGACTGAAAGAGCACCCACAAAGCCTCCAAGTAATCCAATGTACCCCAAACTACGTGATGCCATGCATTATGCTTCATTTCTAAACCTTTAGTCAAGGAGCACTCATGATCAGTTTAGAATGATCAGTTTAGAATGATCACTTTAACTGGCTGATCAACATGACGTGTCCGCTCTAAATCGTCTATAACTTTTGATTTAGAGTTCAAAATGACACGAATCCAATGCCCACGTTAAGCTAGCTAAATTTTCTATAATATGACCAAATTTAGGACAAAAATAGCTACGAAAATGCCACAAAGTAATCTAATCTATCCCAAACTGTGTGACGCTATGCATTATATTTCATTTGTAATCCTTTGCTCAATGAGCACCAATGATCATTTTATCGGCCGATCAACTAGATATGTCCACACTAAATCGTCCGTAACTTTTGATTTAGATTTCAAAAAGACAAGAATCCAATGCCCAAGAGTAAAGCTAGCTCAATTTTCTATATTGTAACGAAATTTAATACCGAAATAGCTATGCCAAAGCGTCCAAGTAATCCAACTATCGCAAACTGCGTATTGCTATGCACTATGCTTCATTTGTAAACCTTTGCTCAACGAACACGAATGATCAATTTAGAATGATCAATTTAACTAACCGATAAAATTGAGATCTCCGCACTAAATCGTCTATAACATATGGTTTAGAGTTTAGAATGACACGAATCCAATACCCACGTTAACGTAGCTTGAATTTCTATATTGACAGAATTAAAGACCAAAGTAGCTACCATAAAGCCGTCAAGTAATCCAATCAATCGAAAACTGCATGATGCCATGCATTACGCTTAATTTATAATCCTTCGCTCAATGACAACCAATGAACAGTTTAAAATGATCATTTTAACTTGCCGATAAACTTTTCATGCGCACACTAAATAATCTGTAACTTTTCAATTAGAGTTCAGAGGGACACGAATCCAACGTCCAAGTAAAGCTAACTTAATTTTCTATATTTTTACAAAATTTAAGACCGCAAGAGCTACGAAAATGACTCTAAGTAATCCAATATATCCCAAACTGCATGATGCCAAGCATTATGTTTCACTTATACGCTTTTACTCAATGAGCACCAATGATCAGTTTAGAATGATTATTTTAACTAGCCGAATAACTTAACATGACCGCACTAAATCGTCTTTAACTTTTGACTTAGAGCTCAAAATTACATGAATCTAATGTCCACATTAAGCTAACTCAATTTTCCGTATTGTCATAATATTTGAGACTGAAAGAGCTACAAGAAAGCATCCAAGTAATCCAATGTGTCCTAAACTGCGTGATGCCATGCATTATACTTCATTTATAATCATTTACTTAAGAAGCACCAATGATTAGTTTAAAATGATCACTTTAACTGGTCGATCAACTTGACATGTACGCACTAAATCGTCCATAGCTTCTGATTTAGAGTTCAGAATGACATGAATCCAACACACACGTTAAGATGGCTCAATTTTCAATATTATGACAAAACTTAAGACAAAAATAGCTACGATAATGCCTCCAAGTAATCCAATCGATCCCAAACTGCGTGATGCCATGCATTATACTTTATTTGTAATCCTTTGCTCAATAAGAACCAATGATCACTTTAACTGGCCAATCAAGTTGACATGTCTGCACTAAATCATCTAGAACTTCTGATTTAGATTCCCGAAAGACACGAATCCAACGCCCAAGAGTAAAGCTAGCTCAATTTTTTATATTGTGACAAAAATTAAAACCAAAATAGCTACGCCAAAGCGTCCAAGTAAACCAATGTATCCCAAACTGCATGATGCCATGCACTATGTTTCATTTGTAAACCTTTGCTCAATGAACACCAATGATAAGTTTGGAATGATCAATTTAACTAATTGATAAAATTGAGATGTCCGCACTAAATAGTCCCTAACATTTGGTTTAGAGTTCAGAATGACAAGAATCCAATGCCCACGTTAATCTAGCTCGAATTTCTATATTGTGATAAAATTAAAGACCGAAGTAGCTATGGTAAGGTCTCCAAGTAATCCAATCAACCGAAAACTGCATGATACCATGCATTATGCTTATCAACAAGATGTGGTGACCGCTTAGACTTGGTGGATTTTGTCAGAAAAGAATCTTCTTTTTTATTAAGTTAGATCTCTCATTAAATATGTTATATTCATCAAATTCATTTGACGGCCAACCTCATGTAGAGAACAATGTGCATGGACCAGGTGAGTAGGGATGCAGCTCTGTGGACCGCTCGTCGGGCCTGATAGGTGGTGGTAACACATTCACTGCCGTGGACGCCCATGTACTTCATAATTTGCCTAAAAGGGTCAAGTGTAATCCTTTGCTCAATGACAACCAAGGAACAATTTAGAAAGATCATTTTAACTTGCCGATAAACTTTTCATTCACGCACTAAATCATCTTTATCTTTCCAATTAGAGTTCAGAGGGACACGAATCCAACGTCCAAGTAAAGCTAGCTCAATTTTCTATATTATTAAAACATTTAAGACTGAAAGAGCTACGAAAAAGATTCTAAGTAATCCAATATATCCTAAACTACGTGATGCCAAATATTATGCTTCATTTATACGCCTACTCTGTGAGCACCAATGATCCGTTTAGAATGATTATTTTACTAGCTGATAACCTTAACATGTCCACATTAAATCATCTTTGACTTTTGACTTAGAGCTCAAAATGACATAAATCTAATGCCCACGTTAACCTAGCTCAATTTTCCGTATTGTCATAATATTTGAGACTGAATGAGCTACAAGAAAATATCCAAGTAATCCAATGTATCCCAAACTGTGTGATATCATGCATTATCCGTCATTTATAATCATTTACTTAATAAGCACCAATGATCTGTTTAGAATGATCGTTTTAACTGGCCGATCAACTTGACATCTACGCACAAAATCGTCCATAACTTTTGATTTAGAGTTCAAAATGACTTGAATCCAACACCCACGTTAAGCTAGCTCAATATTCTATATTGTGAAAACATTTGACACTGAAAGAGCTATCACAAAGCCTTCATGTAATCCAATCTATCCTAAACTGCGTGATGTGATGACTTATGCTTCATTTATAAGCATGTACTCAAGGTGCTCTTATGATCACTTTAGAATGATCAGTTTAGAATGATTAGTTTATAATGATCACTTTAACTAGCCGATCAACTTGACATGTCCACTCTAAATCCTCCTTAACTTTTGATTTTGAGTTAAGAATGACACCAATCCATGCCCACGTTAGCTCAATTTTTTATTCTCTAACAAAACTTATGACCAAAATAGCTACGACAAAGCCTCCAAATAATCCACTCTATTCCAAACTGTGTGATGCCATGCAGTATACTTCATTTATAATCATTTGTTCTATGAGCACCAATGATCATTTTACAATGATCATTTTAACAAGCCGATCAACTTGACATGTCCGCACTAAATCATCCCTAACTTTTGATTCACATTTCAGAATGACACGAATCCAATGCGCAAGTAAAGCTAGCTCCATTTTCTATAATGTGACAAAATTTAAGACCGAAATAGCTACACCAAAACCTCGAAGTAATCCAATCTATCCCAAACTGTGTGAAGCCATGCACTATGCTTCATTTGGAAACCTTTTCTCAATGAACACCAATGATTAGTTTAGAATGATCAATTTAACTATCCTAGAAACTTGAGATTTTGCACTAAATCGTCCGTAACTTTTGATTTCGAGTTCAGAGTGACACGAATCCAGAGTCCACGTAAACTAGCTCAATTTTCTATATTGTAACACAAGTTAAGACTGAAATAGCTACGATAAAGCCTCCAAGTAATCCAATCAATCCAAAATGCATGATGCCATATATTATGTTTCATTTGTAATACTTTGCTCAATGAGCACCAATGAAAAGATTATAATGATCATTTTAAGTACCCGATCAACTTGTCATTTGCGCACTAAATCGTTTGTACCTTTTGATTTTGAGTTCAGAGTGACACGAATCAAACGTCAAAGTAAAGCTTGCTCAATTTTTATATTGTGACAAAATTTATGACCGAATTAGCTGTGAAAAAGCCTGTAAGTAATCCAATCTATCCCAAATTACGTGATGTCATGCATTATATTTCATTTATACGCCTTTACTAAATGAGCACCATTGATGAGTTTAAAATGATTATTTTAACTAGCTTATCAACTTGACATATCCACTAAATCATCTTTAACTTTTAGCTTGGAACTCAAAATGACATGAATCTAATTCCCAAGTTAAGCTAACTTAATTTTTCGTATTTTGACAACATTTGATACTGAAAGAGCTACGACAAAGCCTCCGAGTAATCAATGTATCCCAAACTGCATGATGTCATGCATTATATTTCATTTATAAGCCTTTACTAAAGAAGCACCAATGATAAGTTTAGAATGATTATTTTAACTGGCCGATCAACTTGACATGTCAGTACAAGAAAACAAGGCTTTTGCGAAACTTTGTGACCACATGCAGTGGTCGCAAAAGTTTCGTCGCAAATTTTTGTGGTCACAAGTTAGTCGCAATTTTGCGACTGATTTGCAACCACAGCAATATTGGTACATTTTGCGACTGATTTGCACCATATATTGGTCCATATATTTGCGACTACTTTGTGATTGGTTTATAGTAAAAAATTTTGCAACCACTTTGCCACTACATCAATGGTTGCAAAATCCGTACTCGCAAATCGGTCACAAAATTTTGTGACTGATTTGCGACTACGGACATAATATAGTCAGAAGTCAGTGACAAAATTTTGTGGCTGATTTGCGACCACGTCGTATCCGTAGTCGCAAATTAGTCACAAATATGTGGGACTTTAGGACTAATTTGCGATTACACCCAAATTAGTTTGAAAAAAAATAATAAACTAAAATTTTTTTAAATTAAAAAATTAAAATTATTATTTTATTTGAAAATAATAATTTTTAATTTTAATTTTAAAATATTTTATTTAATTATTATTTAAAAAAAAATTAATTTTTATTATTAATTAATAACGAATATAATTTTTAATATTATTTATAAAATATTTTATTCAAATAAATTGTTTTGTAATTATTAATATTATTATAATTAAATAATACATAATTTCTATTAATTAATTAAATTATAAAATAAAAAGAAATTATAAAAAATAATAAATTTTATATAAAAAATTCAAATTACAAATAAAATTGAAAAAAATCAAATTATCCGGAGGTGAAAATTGAAAATCGGATGGCAAAAATTGAAAGTCGGATGGCGAAAATGTCGGTACAGTGTTCGTAAATCAGTCGACAACCGGTTATTTTTGTGACCAATTTGCCACAACATTCCCAATGTATGGGCAATGTGGTGGCAAACTAGTTACAATTAATATCTTTAACCCTAAATTATATGATTTTGTGGAATACTATGAATTATATAAGATTGCTAACATCATTAAAAGTTGTATAAAGTTCAATTACTAAGTAAACAACAAGATTTACCAAATTTACATATTATTTACCTAAAACACTTAACACATTCCCTTAATCTTATACATCTTATATACAAATCAAATGTTTCTAACATTTACATCAACACAAATATGATTTTTTTTATATGTGGCCACCTATAATGTTTAGTACTTGCCCAGAAATGTAAAACTAAGTTGTAAATTTGAAAAATAGATAGAAAAATGTAAATTTACCCCCATATAGTCGCAAAATGGTTGATATTTTGTGACCAATTTGTGACCACAGTAGAAGTTTTGAACTCGTGGTGAAAATCGGTAGCAAATGCGCGACTAATTTGCGACCACGGATTATTTTTGTGACCAAAATTTGCCACAATATTACCAATGTAGTGGCAATGTGGTGGCAAAGTATTCACAATTAATACCTTAAACCCTAAGTTATATGATTTTGTTGAATATCATTAATTATATAAGATTGATAACATCATTACGAGTTGTAGAAACTTCAATTACTAAGTAAACAACAACATTTGACAAATTTACTAAATTTACATATCATTTATCTAAAACACTTAACATATTCCCTTAACCTTATACCTCTTATATACAATTCAAATGTTTCTTATATTTACATCAACACAAATATGATTTTGTTTATATTTGGCCACCTATAATGGTTAGTAATAACTTACCTAGAAATGCAAAAATAAGTTGTAAATGTGAAAAATACATAGGGAAAATATAAATGTATCCTATGTAATCACAAAGTGGTCGCTATTTTGCAACCAATTTGCGAGCACAGTAGAAATTTTGAACCCGTGGTCGCAAATTGATCGCAATTGTGCGACTGATTTGCGACTATGGATTATTTTTGTGACTAATTTGCCACCACATTATCAAATGTAGTGGCAATGTGCTGGCAAAGTAGTCACAATTAATGCCCCGAAACCTAAATTATATATGTTTTTGTGGATACTATTAATTATATAATATTGATAACATCATTAGGAGTTGTACAAAAAACTTCAATTCGAACCAACAATATTTTGCAAAAATATATAAGGATCAAATGTAAAAATAAATAAAAAGACAATATATTACATTTCTTCCTCCTCATCATCGTGTGAAGATGAAATATTACACTGAAATTCATCTTCTAGTTCAGCTTCTCCGACCTCGAAATCAATTTCTTTGGTATGACTAACTCTATCAACCAAACAATCCACTTCAATCTCTTCAACCACCGTTATCTCTTCATCATTTTGTTGTTGCAAAATGCCAATCTCGTCTTTATTTTTGTATTTCTCCAAAAAATTAGAACAGAAATTAACTTTGAGAACACTGAGCCATGCTTGTTTTGAAGATGATTTGGTGTGCGGATAAGGAATATAACAAACTTGATCTGCTTAAGAGGATGCGGTACATCATAATTAATAAAATATAAATTAGTTAATTAAGTATATAAACAAATTATTTATAGAATTTTACGTACGTAATATATATAAATTAACATATAGTTATATTTAATTATTTATGTACCTAAAATAAATGGTTTGTATTTATAGTATGAAATATGAAAAACGAATATATATTGCTTAATTACAATTAAATGTTAATGTAATAAATGAAATTATTTTCATATTATTTACCTCTCTAGTGGCCAAAAATATTTAAAATTCCGCAAAACATATGCATGTGCGCATTTGTATTTTTTTCGGAGAGCCATATTTCTTTACATTTACCACTTAGACGACGCATGTGAGTAAATATATCCGGCACTCTGGGATTCGGATATACAGGAATGCCACTTTCATGGAATCTAGTAGATCTATATATATATATATTACACACGATATTCAGCACGACAATTTAATTAATTACCCTTACAAATAAAATAATTAATTAATAAACACAAATATTTATGGTTACTACGTACATGTTTTTAGTGCGTATGTGGGCAACAAAGTAATGCTCTGAGAAGTAAGATATCTCATCATTCACATATGATTCAACAATCGACCATGCAGCATATCGTATGTTTTTCGCCTTGCTTTTCAGTTTTTTAAAAAACCTTTCAAATGGATACATGTACATATATTGCACAGGTCCACCCAATTTAGCTTCGTATGGCAGATGTATACGTAGGTGCTCCATGACGTCGAAAAATACAGGTGGAAAGATCTTCTCCAAATTGCACAAAATAATGACTATGTTTTCCTTCAGAATTCGGACACGACTTTGTTGTAATGATCTGGAGCATAGTTCTCGGTAAAATCCTTAATCCCTACATTACAATCTAGTATTAATTAGTACATGCAATTATTATTATTTTACATACTTAAAATATAAATTTTTTTTAATTGTATATACCTGATAATGCTCGATGAACGTTTCGTGGTAAAAGTTCTGCATATATAAAAAGGAGAATCCTTTCCATAAAAACATGGTAGTCATGGCTTTTCATGCCCGAGAACTTCAGTCCATCCATATCCACACAATTTGCTAAATTTTCCGTGTAGCCGTATAGAAATTTGATATCAATTTTTATACATTCCTGATAAAAGCCTTGAATCAAAGCCATAACACTCGCGGGCTGGTTGAAGAAGATTAGGCAAGAAATTCGGCCTTAGGCTTCAGAGGTGGGGTTTTCTGGTGGGTATTGGGTGGTGGGGTGAAGTGAACCACACGAGGGATGGAAAGCCTCGTGATAAATCACAACTTAGAAACTTGGAGGGCTGGTCTCAACTAGGGTTCTAAGCGATTAGAGTTTTCAGGAGAAAAACTCGTAAGAAAAATACTCTCTTTATTAATATAAAAAAACTTGTCGAATTACAATGGTGAAGGAGCCTTATTAATATTCTCAGAAGCTTTAAACGTCTAGGGTCGACCCAAAAAGAAAAGAAAAAAATACAAAAGTGCACAAAGGAAAGATTACAAAAGGGAATAACCGAAAAAGGACATATACTTAAATGTTCTTGACTCAATAAATAGAAAACTAGTAATTCCTACTCTGTGAAACATAAAAGGAAAATATATAATTGAAAACTTACCTACTTACCATTTGGCCAAGAAATGGAAGGTGGCCGACCTTTGTTACACACGCTCACTCTTCAATTTAAAGTAGGGTTATGAAGTGTTGGACCTTGACCTCTTTTGCCATGATAGCCCAAGTCTCTAGAGTCCTTTGAGATGTTAAAAATCCCTTGGATTCATCCTTGCACTCTTGGCACAATGCTCCTTGTCGGTTGTCTTCTAGGAGCTTGTCTACCCACAAGCTGAACTTGTGGAAGAGTGCCCTTGTTCTGATCCTTGTCATGGCTCCAGGTGGCACCACTGGTGTATAGCGTTCATCTAGGTTCATGCCTTGAAGGTGGTAGCTGATTTGATCCGAGTCTCCTTGTGTATAGGTGGAAATGGTTATGTGATCTCTTGATCTAGCTAGGCCGTGTGTAGAGCTAGCCGAGTTGAAATCGGAGCCAGCTAGATCGATTGGTGGAGCGGCGGTGTTAGTCACGCCGCCTCCTGTTGGGCCAGAGGTTTGGGCCTCTCTGCAAGGGAAGTTTTTCTGGCTGGCCCGGCTGATCGTAGGGCCAGCAGTACCGCTTGGTCCGTGAGACGCGCCAAATGGCCTGACTGTCTCGGGCAGGTCTTCTGGTCAGCTATTTAGATCTTCTGGCCGGCCAGACAATCTGGTCTCCTCATCATCCCCTCCCCCCTTCATTAGGTTGTGACCTCAAAACTGGTTGATCTGCAAGGAAATGAGCTTAATTAGTCACATTGAATGTGTTAGACACATTAAACTCACCTGGAAGTTCAAGTCGGTAGGCATTGTTGTAGATCATCTCCAGGACTCTGAATGGTCCATTTCCTCTGGGTGCCAGCTTGGAACTCCTTAGGTTGGGGAATCTCTCTTGCCGTAGGTGTAGCCACACCCAATCGCCTGGTTGGAAGATCATTTCCCTTCTCCCCTTGTTGGCATGAGTCACGTACTGGCCGGTCCTCTTCTCCAGATTTTATGCCACCTTCTGATGCAATCTCTTGATGAATTCTGGCTTAGATGCTCCATTGAGATTGGTCATTTCTGCTGGTGGCAGTTGTGTTTCCTCCAAAGGCGTTTGAGAGTTGAAGCCGTAGACCACTTCAAAAGGGGTCTTCTTTGTGGCTAAATGGCAGGCACTCCACCCATGTCTTGAGGTTCTTCCCAAGTTGGGTCCTGAGAAGAGTTGACAATGTCCGGTTGACAACTTCAGTTTGGCCATCGGTTTGAAGGTGGCACGTGGTAGAGAAGAGTAGCTTCGTGCCTAGCTTTCTTCAAAGATTCCTCTAGAAGACTGAGGAATTTAGTATCTCTGTCTGACACTATTGTCCTTGGCATTCCATGAAGACGCACGACTTCTCTGAAAACGGTTCTGCCATTTGTGTGGCATCATTAACATTGGCACACGGTATGAAATGTGCCATCTTAGAGAACCGATCCACCACTACAAAGATATCATCTTTGTGGTTGATCTTGGGCAGACTTAGAACGAATTCCATGGAAATGTCTACCACTGGATGTGTAGGTATGGGCAGAGGGATATATAACCCATGACGGTGCACTCGGGACTTCGCCTTCTTCCAAGTGATGCACCTTGCACAACGGGCTTCTACTGACCTCTTGATGTGTGGCCAATAGAAGTGCTCCTTGACCACGACTAGTGTCTTGTCAACACCAATGTGGCCCATAAGACTTCTTCCATGAGCTTCTCGGGTGATAAGCTCTCGTAGGGATCCTTGTGGTATGTACAGCCTTCTCTCACGGAACAAGAACCCATCATGGATGTAAAACTTGCCATGAATCCCTGTGCCATACTCCTTGTAGTTCTTAGCAAAGTCAGGATCATCCCTGTATATGTCTTTGATGTACTCAAATTCTATGACATTTGCTTCCATTATTGAGATCATGGCAAACCTCTTTGATAGTGCATCGACTACCACATTATCCGTGTCCTTCTTGTATTTGATTACGTAAGGGAAGGTTTCCATGAACTCCATCCACCTAGCATGTCTTCTCTTGAGGTTGGTTTGCCCTCTAAGGTGTTTGAGAGTATCGTGATCAGTGTGGATCACAAACTCCTTGTACAACAAATAGTATTGCCAAGTCTCCAAGGCTCGGACTAGGGCATAGAGCTCCTTGTCGTAAGTGGGGTAATTCAGTGAGGCTCCACCTAAATTTTCATTGAAGTATGCCACTGGTCTTCATCCTTTGGTTAGCACCGTTCCTATGCCTATTCCAGAGGCATCACACTCTACCTCAAACGTCTTGTTGAAGTCGGGCAGGACTAGCACTAGTGCATGAGAGAGACTATCTTTCAAGGCCTGGAATGCCTTCTCTTGAGCTTCTTCCCAGCTAAACCCCACATTATTCTTCACTACTTCCGTTAATGGTGAGGCAATGTGATGAGGACATCAGGTCGTACAGCCAGCCAGGAGACCAGACTGGCCGATCAGGAAGCTTGCCCGAGACAGCCGGACCATCTGGCATGCCTGCCGGCTCAAGCAGTACTGCCGGACCCTCGACCACAAGGACCAGAGCAACCAGCATTGCCGGCGGAGAGGCCAAAGCTTCCGGCACACTTGGTGGCGACGTGGATGACACCGCCGGTCCCTCTGGTAATGCCGCCAACTCCGGGATCAACTTGGCCGGTCCTGAATGCATCCCAGCCAGTACCGCGCACAATCCAGCCGGTACAGCCGATCCAGCGGAGTACACGCGCATTTCCACTTCTACACAAGAAGACTCGGACCAAATGAGCTACCAGCTCCAGGACATGCACCTAGAGGAAGTCTCTACACCAGTGGTACCTCAAGGAGCAATGACAAGAAGCAGATCAAGGGCACTCTTCCACAAATTCAGCCTATGGGTTGACAAGCTCCTAGAGGAAGATTGACTAAGGACAATGGGCCAGAAGTGCAAAGTAGAGTCCAATGGCTTCTCAACAACACAAGGGACATCAGAGACTTGGGCTTTAGTGGCAAGAGAGGTCAGGGCCCAAAGATTCTTAACCCTACTCCAAGTCGAAGACTAGGAGCAAGGCGCGTGCATGCCACAAGGACGGCCACCTTCCATTTCTTAGCCATGAGGTAAGTTAAGGTAAGTTTCAATTCGAATATATGCCTCTTTCTGTTTTGCAGGGTAGTATCTAAATGCTTTACATTTTTGAGTCAAGAACATTTTAAGAATAGGTCCTTTTTTCGGTTATACACTTTTGTATCTTTTCCATTTGTGCACTTTTGTAAACTTTCCTTTTCTTATTTGAGTCGACCCTAGAAGGTCAACCTGTTGAGCATATTAATAAGGCTCCTTCCAGCATTGTAGTTCGACAACCTTTTTGATATTAATAAAGATAGAACTTTTTCCCCAACAAGTTTTCTCTCAAGAATCTTGTGCGCTTAGAATCTAGTTGAGACCAGCCATCCTAGGTCTAAGTTTGTGATTTATCACGAGGTTCATCACCCCTCATGTGGTTCACTTCACCTTTCCATCGAATACCAATCCAAAAACCCCTATCCAAGAAGTCTAAGGTCGAGTTTCTCACCTAAACTTCTCCAAACAGCCCAAGCGCATACATCCTTGAATCAAGGCTTGTATCATTTTGGTATCAGAGCTTAAAGCTCCTAAACCAGGTTGTTTCTATCCTTTAGCTTGTTTTGTTTTTAGTTCTTACATTAGTTTAAGTCGCATTCAAGAAAAATAAAAAAAATAACATCAAACTCCAAACCGAGTGCATCTAGCCTTCTACGTGTATCACTAGGGTTTAGATTCACTTTTGCATTGCCATTCACGTTTTCCTTTTTGTTAGAATCATATTTCCATTATTTTTAAGTCAAATTAAATAGAAAAGAAAAAGAAAATAGAAAAAATACCTATGGGATTCGATTTGGACAGCTAGCAATAGTTGTCAAGAAAGTTTCTTTTTTTTTCAAATCTTCATATCTTTGAATTTCCAATTCTCAGATTTTTTACTTTTTGCATTTTTCGAATCCCCCCTTATAAAAGAAAACCCTCCTAATAATTTAGGAGTATCATAACTTGTCTTCTTTCTTTGTAGCACAATGGCAGAAGAAAATAGAGAAGCAACCGAAGCCATGATAGACATGTTCACCACCCTCCAAACGCAACTCGCATCCATAGGCGAGAGATTGGAGCGCGTGGAGAGGCCTATGAGATTCCAGGCCATAAGGCACATGAGAGCTGAGCAAGACCGTCCTGAGGGTCCTGATCACTTTAGGACACGGCACGAACAGGAGGAACCCCATCCAGATGGAGATGAAGACACACAACCTCATAACTATCACCATAGGCCGAGAGGACCTCCACGGCAACCAGAGGCAGAAGATGATGGCTTCAAGCCATACGGTCTTCACCATAGACCAAGAATGCCTCCTAGACATCATGAGGATGGAGATGAACACGCCTATAACCAGGTAACTCATCCTGATGTTAAGCTAACTCCAAGTTTTGCAGGAAAAGTAGACCCCGAGGCTTACCTAGATTGGGAGAGAAGAATGGATCATATCTTTGATCATTACAACCAACCAGGACCTAGGAGAGTCTCAATGGCAGTAGCACAACTCACGGAAAATGCCCTCATCTGGTGGGATCGTGAGGTATCTGACAGAAGGAGGAAGAGAATGAGGCCCATAGACTCATGGGTCGACATGAAAGACCTCATGCGACAAAGGTTTGTTCCACCTTACTTTCATAGAGACTTGCAACGTCGTTTTCGTACTCTTAAGCAGGGTACTAGATCAGTAGAGGAGTACTATGAAGAGTTCGAGAAGCTAAGGAACAGGCTGGAGCTCAATGATGATGAAGAAGCATTGATGGCACAATTCTTGGATGGACTCCAAGAAAGAATCAGCCGCAAGGTGGAAAGGCAAATCTACAATGACTTCAAAGACTTGTTCCACCTATCTGTCCAGGCTGAGCAGCACATCAAACGTAAGAGCCAAGACATCCGCAGCAAGCCTAAGACACCGTGGGCACCAAGCAACATGCCCAAGCCCGTAGACAAAGGCAAGAGCATAGAGATCGAGTCAAGGTTCAAGAGCAAGCCTCCTGAACCCACCCGTGACCAGAGAGAGCCTGGTAAGTCTTCTAACCCTCAAAGATCACGTGACATCACTTGTTTCAAGTGTAGGGGTCGTGGACACATCTCAAGGGAGTGCCCAAACAACCGGGTCATGTTGATTACGGAGGCTGGAGAATATGAGTCCCAAGATGAAGAGGACTATGAACCAGAAGAGGAGTATGGTGACATTGAGTACCCTGATGTGGGGGAAGTGCTGGTCACTAGACGCATCCTCAGTGCAATGGTGGATCCTTCAAAACCATCCAAAGGGAGAACATCTTCCATAGCCGTTGCACCATCAAGGGCAAGGTATGTAACCACATCATAGATGGTGGTTCTTGCACTAACGTTGCTAGTGCATATATGGTTGATAAGCTAGGTCTAGAGAAGACAAGGCATCCTCGACCATATAGACTGAGATGGCTGGATGACAAAGTGGAGATCAAAATCCATGAGCAAGTCACTGTGCCATTCAGTGTAGGCAAGTACCAAGACCAAGTCGTGTGCGACGTGGTGCCCATGCAAGCTGGCCATCTTCTGCTAGGAAGACCATGGTAGTTTGACAAAGAGACCAGGCATGATGGCCGAACCAATCTCTACACTTTTGTGCATGACAAAAGAAAGGTCAGCTTGGCTCCTCTTACACCTGCCCAGGTACACGAGCTACAACTCCAAATGAGTAAGGAAAAGAAACTCATCAAGTCTAATTTTCTTATTCAACCAATCCATATCCGGAGAGCTTTAGCCTCGAAGGATTTAATGTAACTAATGGTTTTCAAGGAAGTGTTGAATGTAGAAAAAGAACAGGTAGAGCTACCTCCTGAAGTAGCAACTCTCCTCAACAAGTTCCAGGATGTATTTCCAGAGGAGATACCAGCAGGCTTGTCTCCTTTGCGTGGCATAGAACACCAGATTGATCTAGTGCCCGGAGCAGCCCTGCCCAACCGGCCAGCCTACCGGATGAGTCCAGAGGAGTCCAAGGAGCTTGAGAAGCAAGTCAAGGAGCTCCTGGAGAAAGGCTATGTTCGAGAGAGCCTCAGTCCATGTGCCGTACCAGTGCTACTAGTGCCCAAGAAGGATGGGACTTGGCGCATGTGCGTGCACTGCCGAGCAATCAACAACATCACGGTCAAGTACCGGCATCCAATACCACGGCTGGATGACATGCTAGATGAGCTGAGTGGATCCATGGTCTTCTCCAAGATAGACCTCAAGAGTGGATACCACCAGGTCAGGATGAAAGAAGGTAATGAATGGAAGACTGCTTTCAAGACAAAGCAAGGGCTCTACGAGTGGACAGTCATGCCATTTGGCTTGACTAATGCCCCAAGCACCTTCATGCGCCTTATGAACCAAGTTCTTAGGGCGTACATCAGTAAGTTTGTAGTGGTTTATTTTGATGACATACTAGTTTAGAGTAAGTGCCTACTAGAACACCTCACACATCTTGAGATGGTACTTAAAATCCTTCGACAAGAAGAGCTTTATGCCAATCTCACGATGTGCATCTTTTGTACTGATAAACTTGTCTTTTTAGGTTTTGTTGTAACTTCACATGGCCTACAGGTTGATGAAGAGAAGATTCGAGCCATACAAGAATGGCCAACACCAGGCAACATCAGCCAAGTAAGGAGCTTCCACGGACTGGCCAGCTTCTATAAGAGATTCGTGCCCAACTTCAGCAGTATTGCCTCACCATTAACGGCAGTAGTGAAGAAGAACGTGGGATTTAGTTGGGGAGAAGCTCAGGAGAAGGCATTCCAGGCCTTGAAGGACAGCCTTACACATGCACCAGTGCTAGTCCTGCCCGACTTCAACAAGACGTTTGAAGTGGAGTGTGATGCCTCTAGAATAAGCATAGGAGCAGTGCTAACCCGAGGAGGGAGACCAGTGGCATACTTCAGTGAGAAGCTAGGTGGTGCCTCACTGAACTACCCCACTTATGAAAAGGAGCTTTATGCCCTTGTCCGAGCATTGGAGACTTGACAGCATTACTTGCTGTCCAAGGAGTTTGTGATCCACACAGATCATGAGACTCTCAAACACCTCAGAGGGCAAACCAATCTCAAGAGGAGACATGCCAGGTGGATGGAGTTTATAGAGACTTTCCCGTACGTCATCAAGTACAAGAAGGGCAAAGATAATTTGGTAGCAGATGCACTATCAAGGAGGTTTGCCTTGATATCCACCATGGAGGCAAAGGTCCTAGGGTTCGAGCACATCAAGGACCTATACAAGGATGATCCTGACTTTGCTGAGAGCTACAAGGAGTGCAGCACAGGGAGTCATGGAAAGTTCTATATCCATGAGGGATTCTTGTTCCGAGAAAGAAGGCTGTGCATACCACAAGGATCATTAAGGGAGCTTATCATCCGAGAAGCTCATGGAGGAGGACTCATGGGCCACTTTGGTGTCGACAAGACTCTAGCAGTGGTCAAGGAGCACTTCTATTGGCCACACATCAAGAGGACAGTAGAAGCTCATTGTGCAAGATGCATAACTTGCAAGAAGGCAAAGTCCCGAGTGCAACTTCATGAGTTGTATCTCCCACTGCCCATATCTACACATCCATGGGTGGACATTTCCATGGACTTTGTTCTAGGTCTGCCCAAGATCAACCACAAAGATGCAATCATTGTAGTGGTGGACAGATTCTCCAAGATGGCACACTTCATTCCGTGTGCCAATGTCAATGATGCCACACAAATAGCTGAGTTGTTCTTCAGGGAGATAGTACGGCTTCATGGAGTACCAAGGACCATCGTATCAGACAGGGACACCAAGTTCCTCAGCCACTTCTGGAGGACCCTTTGGAGAAAGCAAGGCACGAAGCTACTCTTCTCTACCACTTGCCATCCTGAAACCGATGGCCAAACTGAAGTTGTCAACAGGACACTATCAACTCTTCTCAGAACTACACTAGGGGAGAGCCTAAAGACTTGGGTGGAGTGCCTGCCATTCATAGAGTTCGCTTACAACCGATCCGTGCACTCAGCAAACAAGAAGACACCATTTGAAGTAGTATACGGCTTCAACCCTCTCACCCCATTGGAGCAAACACCACTACCACCAGCTGAGATGACCAACCTCAACGGAGCATCCAAGGCAGAGTTCATAAGGAGATTACACCAGAAGGTAGCAGAAAACTTGGAGAAGAGGACTGGACAGTACGTGACTCATGCCAACAAGGGAAGAAAAGAGGTGATCTTTCAACCAGGCGATTGGGTGTGGCTACACCTACGGTAGGAGAGGTTCCCAAACCTAAGGAGTTCCAAGCTAGCACCAAGAGGAGATGAACCATTCAGAGTGCTCGAGAGGATCAACAACAACGCATACCGGATCGAGCTCCCAGGTGAGTTTAATGTGTCCAATACGTTCAATGTTACTGACTTGGCCCCTTTCCATGCAGATGAACCAGTTTTGAGGACAAAACCTACTGAAGAGGGAGGGGATGATGAGGACATCAGGTCGTACATCCAGCCAGGAGACCAGACTGGCCGACCAGGAAGCTTGACCGAGACAGCCGGACAATCTAGCACGCTTGCCGGCCCAAGCAATACCGCCGGACCCTCGACCACAAGGACCAGAGCAACCAGCATTGCCGGCAGAGAGGCCCAAGCTTCCGGCACACTTGGTGGCGACGTGGATGACACCGCCGGTCCCTCTGGTAATGCCGCCAACTCCGGGATCAACTTGGCCGGTCCTGAATGCATCCCAGCCAGTACCGCGCACAATCCAGCCGGTACAGCCGATCCAGCGGAGTACACGCGCATTTCCACTTCTACACAAGAAGACTCGGACCAAATGAGCTACCAGCTCCAGGACATGCACCTAGAGGAAGTCTCTACACCAGTGGTACCTCAAGGAGCAATGACAAGAAGTAGATCAAGGGCACTCTTCCACAAATTCAGCCTATGGGTTGACAAGCTCCTAGAGGAAGATTGACTAAGGACAATGGTCCAGAAGTGCAAAGTAGAGTCCAATGGCTTCTCAACAACACAAGGGACATCAGAGACTTGGGCTTTAGTGGCAAGAGAGGTCAGGTCCCAAAGATTCTTAACCCTACTCCAAGTCGAAGACTAGGTGCAAGGCGCGTGCATGCCACAAGGACGGCCACCTTCCATTTCTTGGCCATGAGGTAAGTTAAGGTAAGTTTCAATTCGAATATATGCCTCTTTCTGTTTTGCATGGTAGGATCTAGATGCTTTACATTTTTGAGTCAAGAACATTTTAGGAATAGGTCCTTTTTCGCTTATACACTTTTGTATCTTTTCCATTTGTGCACTTTTGTAAACTTTCCTTTTCTTATTTGAGTCGACCCTAGAAGGTCAAGCTGTCGAGCATATTAATAAGGCTCCTTCCTGCATTGTATTTCGATAACCTTTTTGATATTAATAAAGATAGAACTTTTTCCCCAACAAGTTTTCTCTAAAGAATCTTGTGTGCTTAGAATCTAGTTGAGACCAGCCCTCCTAGCTCTAAGTTTGTGATTTATCACGAGGTTCGTCACCCCTCGTGTGGTTCACTTCACCTTTCCATCGAATACCAATACAAAAACCCCTATCCAAGAAGTCTAAGGTCGAGTTTCTCACCTAAACTTCTCCAAACAGCCCACACGCATACATCCTTGAATCAAGGCTTGTATCACAATGCTACTGAAGTTGGGCACAAATCTCCGGTAGAAGCTACCCATGCCGTGAAAGCTCCTTACTTGGCTGATGTTTCTCAGTGCTGGCCACTCTTGCTTGGCTTGAACCTTTTCCTCATCAACATGTAAGCTCTGTGAACTCACAACAAAACCTAAGAAAACAAGCTTCTCAGTACAAAACGTGCACTTCTTGAGATTGGCCTTAAGCTCTTCTTGTCGAAGGGTTTTAAGCACCATCTCAAGATGTGTAATGTGTTCCCTAAGGCATATACTATAGTCAAGTATATCATCAAAGTACACTACTACAAACTTACTGATGTACGGCCTAAGAACTTGGTTCATAAGGCGCATGAAGGTGCTTGGGGCATTAGTCAAGCCAAATGGCATGACTGTCCACTCGTAGAGCCCTTGCTTTGTGTTGAAAGCATTCACCTTCTTTCATTCTGACCTGGTGGTATGCAATCTTGAAGTCTATCTTGGAGAAGACCGTGGCTCCACTCATCTCATCCAGCATGTCATCCAGCCATGGTATAGGGTGCCAGTACTTGACTGTGATGTTATTGATGGCTCGGCAGTCTACGCACATTCACCAAGTCCCATCCTTCTTGAGGACTAGCAATACCAGTATGGCACATGGACTGAGGCTCTCTTGAACGTAGCCTTTCTCCAGGAGCTCCTTAACTTGCTTCTCAAGCTCTTTGGACTCCTCTGGACTCATCTGGTAGGCTGGCGATTGGGCAAGGCTGCTCCTGGCACGAGGTCAATCTGATGCTCAATGCCGCGTAGAGGACGTAAGCCTGATGGTATCTCCTTAGGAAATACATCCTGGAACATATTGAGGAGGGCTGCTACTTCAGGGGGTAGCTCTACCTTTTTTTTTCTGCACTCAAAGCTTTTTTAAAGATCATTAGTAACATTAAGTCCCTAGAGGCCAAAGATCTCCGTACATGACTTGGTTGAATAAGAAAATTAGACTTAATGAGCTTTGCTTCCTTACTCGTTTGTAGTTGCAACTCGTGTACCTGGGCAGGAGTGAGAGGGGCTAGACTGACCTTTCTCTTGTCATGCAAAAAAAGTGTATAAATTGGTCCGGCCATCATGCCTAGTCTCCTTGTCGAATTGTCATGGTCTTCCTAGAAGATGGCCAGCTTGCATGGGTACCACGTCACAAACTACCTACTCTTGGTATATGTCCACACTGAATGGCACGGTTACTTGCTCATGGATCTTGAGCTCCACCTTGTCATCTAGCCATCTCAGTCGATATGGTCGGGGGTGCTTTGTCGTTTCTACTTATCAACCATATATGAACTAGCCACGTTAGTGCAAGAACCACCATAAATGATGAGGTTACATACCTTGCCCTTGATGGTGCACCGGCTGTGGAAGATGTTCTCCCTTTGAATGGTCTCGGAGGGATCTACCATTGCACTGAAGATGCGTCTTGTTACCAGTACCTCTCCCACATCAGGGTACTCTATGTCTCCATATTCTACTACTCGTTCGAAATCCTCGTCATCTTGAGACTCATATTCTCCAGCCTCCATGATTAGCATGACCCGGTTGTTTGGGAACTCCCTTGAGATGTGACCATGACCCCTACACTTCAAACAAGTAATGTCACGTGATCTCTGAGGGTTAGAAGACTTACTAGGCTCTTTCTGGTCACGGATTTGCTCAGCAGGCTTGCTCTTGAACTGTGACTCAATCTCAATGATCTTGCCTTTGTCTACGGGCTTGGTGCCATTGCTTGGTGCCCAAGTCATCTTAGGTCTGTTTTGTATGTCTTGGCTCTTACACTTGATGTGTTGTTCAGCCTGGGCAGAGAGGTGGAACTAGTCCTTGAAGTCACTATAGATTTGTCTCTCCATTTTCCAGCTGATTCTTTCTTGTAATCCATCCAAAACTTGAGCCATCAATGCTTCTTCGTCATCATTGAGCTCCAGTCTATTCCTTAGTTTCTCAAACTCCTCATAGTACTACTCCACTGATCTTGAGCCCTGTTTAAGGGTACGAAAATGGCGTTGCAAATCTTTATGAAAAATAAGGTGGAGCAAACATATGTCTCATGAGGTCCTTCATGTCGACCCAAGAGTCTACGGGTCTCAACCTCCTTCTCCTACGGTCAGAAGCCTCACGATCCCACCAGATTAGGGCATTCTCCGTGAGTTGTGCTACTGCCATGGAGACTCTCCTAGGGCCTGGTTGGTTGTAGTGGTCGAAGATGTGATCCATCCTCATTTCCCAATCTAGATAGGCCTCGGGGTCTACTTTTCCTGCAAAACTTGGAGGTGTTAGTTTGACGTCATGATTGTTAACCCGGTGGTAGGCATAGTCAACTGTACCCTCATGATGTCTAGGGGGCATTCTTGGTCTCTGGTGGTGACCATATGACTCGTAGTCATTTCCCTCTTCTTCTGGTTGCTGTGGAGGTCCTCTCGACCTAGGGTGATAGCCGTGAGGCTATCGGCCCTCATCTTCATCTATGTGGGGCTCCTCCTGTTTGGGCCGTTTCCTTGGGTGGTCAGGACCTTCAGCAGGTCTTGGCCAGCCCTCACGTGCCTTATGGTCTGGAATCTCACCGGCTTTTCCACACGCTCCAGCCTCTCGCCTATTGATGCTAGTTGGGTTTGGAGTGTGGTGAACATGGCCATCTGGCCTCGGTGGCATCTTGATTTCCTCTTTTAGCCATCACTTGCTACAAAAATAGGGTTAGTTTCTCCTAAGAATTCTTTAGGAGAGGGTTTTTATAGTAGGGGAAACTTAAAAAAAAAGGCAAAAGTAGAAAAAAGAAAAATCTAACAAAAAGAAAAATCTAACAAAAAGAAAAATCGAACAAAGGGAAAAACAATTAATGATGCAAATCTAACAATTAATGATGCAAATCTCCTACATCTTTTTTGGCCGATTTTTCTTTGATTTTCTTGGTAATTTTCTTTTTAATTTTTTATTTTTAACCTAAGATTAATGTAAATATGTTTTACCAAAAAGGAAAAACAAAGATTCAATGAAAACACTGATCCTAAACCCTAGTGATGGACATAGAAGATAGGTTGCATTCTTTTTAGGTGATAATTTTTTTGATTTTTTTGAATGGAACTAAACTAATGCACGAAACTGAATAAAGAGTGAAATAAAGGATAGAAACAACCTGGTTTTAGGAGCTTAAGCTCTGATACCAAAATGATACAAGCCTTGAATCAAGGCCGTAACACTCGCGGACTGGTTGAAGGAGATTAAGCGAGAAACTCGGTATTAGGCTTCTGAGGTGGGGTTTTCTGATGGGTATTGGGTGGTGGGGTAAAGTGAACCACACGAGGGATGGAAAGCCTCATGATAAATCACAACTGAGAAACTAGGAGAGCTCTCAACTAGGGTTCTAAGCGATTAGATTTTTAGGAGAAAAACTCGTAAGAAAAATTCTCTCTTTATTACTATAAAAAAACTTGTCGAACTACAATGCTGAAAGAAGCTTTATTAATATTCTCAGCTGCTTTGACCTTCTAGGTTCGACCCAAAAAGAAAAGGAAAAAATATAAAATGCACAAAGGAAAGATTACAAAAGGGAATAATCGAAAAATGACATCTACTAAAATGTTCTTGACGCAATAAATAGAAAACAACTAATTCCTACCATGCAAAACCGAAAAGGCCAATATATAGTTGAAAAGTTACCTATTTACCATTTGGCCAAGAAATGGAAGGTGGCTGACCTTTGTTACACGCGCTCACTCTTCAATTTGATGTAGGGTTATGAAGTGTTGGGCCTTGACCTCTTTTGCCACGAGAACCCAAGTCTCTGGAGTCCTTTAAGATGTTGAGAAGCCCTTGGATTCATCCTTGCGCTCTTGGCCCAATGCTCCTTGTTGTTGGTCTTTTAGGAGCTTGTCTACCCACAAGCTGAACTTGTGAAAGATTGCCCTTGTTCTGCTCATTGTCATGGCTCTGGGTGGCACCACTGGTGTAGAGACTTCATCTAGGTTCATGCCTTGAAGTGGGTAGCTGATTTTATCCGAGTCTCCTTGTGTAGAGGTGGAAATGGTTGTGTTATCTCTTGAGCCGGCTGGGCCGTGTGTAGAGCTGGCCGAGTTGAAATCGGAGCCGGCCAGATCGATTGGTGGGCCGGCGGCATCACTAGCTGGGCCAGCGGTTTTAATCACGTCACTTCCAGTTGGGCCGGAGGTTTGGGCCTCTCCACCGGTGAAGTTGGTCGGCCCGGCCCGGCTGATTGTATGGCCGGGTGTACCACTTGGCCAGGCAGACGCGCCAAATGGCCCGGCTGTCTCGGGCAGGTCTTTTGGTCGGCCATTTAGATCTTCTTGCAGGCCAGACGATCTGGTGTTCTCATCAATTCTAATAAGCTTTTTTGGTTTTTTATGTCAATCGAAATATAGGAAATGGAGCATTACCCCAACCATCCACCTGCAACTCTTTCTGAGGCGCAAAAACTTCACAATATCCAACCTTGATTTAACTGTATCTTTTGATTTATTCTTGACATTCATAACAGTGTTTTAATAATGTTATCGAAGAATTTCTTCTCTATATGCATCACATCAACATTATGTCGAATGTTAAGATTCGTCCAGTACGGCAACTCCCAAAATATGTTTTCTTTCTGCCAATTATGCCAGCTTCCATAACCTTATTCTTTACTTTCATGATCGTTTCTTCTATAATCAGATGTTCTTAGAGGATTGACCGTTTTTATTCGCTCGTATAAAAATTGTTCGCTTGTCAATGATTGTGAAGGATAGTCATTCAAAGCGTGCTTCCTGTTTAAAAAATTTGTTTTATTTTTCCGTAACGGATGACCCTTAGGAAGAAACCTTCTGTGAAAATCAAACCAACACGTCTTTCTACCATTTGGTAATTGAAATGTCTTCGTATCATCCATACAAATTGGACAAGACAGTCTACCATGCGTTGTCCATCTTGACAACATTCCATAAACTGGAAAATCGCTTATCGTCCATAATAACATGGCTTTTAGATTGAATTTTTGATTCAGCGATACATCGTACGCATCAACCCCTGTAGACCACATACATTATCTTGAGTATGCGCCTATAGGTAAATACATTATCTGAAGTATGCCCCTATAGGTAAATACCACATACAACTGAAAGGTATTCTTGTCCTACCCTCGCTTGGCTTATATCGGGGGGAATCGCAAAATTTGTATTTTTCCCATTTCTCTTCTTTCCAAAAGAGCATACAATTGTGAACACACACGTCAATTGTATAAAATGGAAGCCCTAAATTTTGCATCAGTTTTTTGATTTTATAATATGAACCCATTGCCTGATTCTCTTCGGGCAAATATTTTATAAATATCTCCGCCTAAGAATCATACATTTTTCTGGTAGATTAAAATTAGACTTAATGTTCATGAACCGAGCAGCTAAAGATAACTATGAATGCCCTTCATGATAACCATCATACAATGGATTTTTCACAGCTTCTAACATGTTGTAAAAAATTTGTGCTTCTAAATTTGGTTCTTCTCCATTATTATATTCTTCCTCATTCTGATTATAGTACTCATCAGTCGTAGTCTCACGAAATGCATCCATCACCATTTTAACATATCTATTACCGGATGTCCCAACTATTTTTTCAATAGTACCACATGTACCTCCATGATTTCTTTATACATCACTTCGACTACTCATTCCTAACTGAACATTCAGCTCTTCTCCATGTTTATACCAAATATAATAATTTGGCATAAATCCTCGACTATATAGATGATTCCATATTTGCATCCCACAAGAAATTTATCATTTTTGCAATTAATACAAGGACAGAAAACTTACCTCCGCTACTTTGAGCTATAGGTTGACTACTTGAAAAATTCATGAACTGTTCCATGCTTTACGCAAATTCTGCCAATATATTTCTTGTTTGATTATCAATTCTTTTGTACATCCAATCTCTCGCATTATTATAATTTTCCCACATGTTTGAATTTTTTTATCCTTTTGAATATTATAAATGTGAGAATGGGATTGGGTCATATATATAATATTTTCTGACTACTTTGTCACTACTTTGCCACTATGTTGCGACCACAACAGTGTAGTCGCTTAAAAGTCGGTATACCTACCATGCACACGTTTTTTATGTTGTGACTTTACCACCACTTTGTGACTGAAGAGGCACTCCAACTATGGTCGCAAATTGGTCGCATATTTTGCGACCAATGTGCGACCAACAAGTGCTTCTACCACACGCAGTCAGTAATCAGTCACCAATTTTGCGGCGGATTAGCAACTGCAAACACCGGTCGCAAATTAGTCGCATATTAGTTGCAAAATGGCTGCATATTGCGACCACTACGCGACTACTGTTTTTAGTGCCAAATTTGAAACCAATTTGCGACTATTTCTCCGTAATCTCAATTTGGTCATAAAACCGTGGTAAATGTCGTCGCACAATGCAGTGGCATTTTGCCAGTTTTTTTTGTAGTGTGTACGTAATAAATCGTCTATAACTTTTGATTTAAAGTTCGAAATGACACAAATCCAACACCCACCTTAAGCTACTAATATTTTTCTATATTATGAAAACATTTGAGACTGAAAGATCTACCACACAACTTTCATGTATTCCAATCTATCATAAACTGCGTGATGCCATGCATTATGATTCATTTATAAGGCATTACTCAAGGAGCACTCGTGATCAGTTTAAATCGGCGATCCACTTGGCATGTCCGCTTTATATCGTTTGTAACTTTTGGTTTAGAGTTCAGAATGACACGAATCCAATGCCCAAGTAAAGCTAGCTTAATTTTCTTTATTGTGACCACATTTAAGACCTAAATAGCTATGACAAGGCCTCCAACTAATCCAATCTATCCCAAATTGCATGATGAAATGCATTAGGCTTCATTTGTAAGCATTTGCTCAATGAGCACCCATGATCAGTTTAGAATGATCAATTTAACTATCTGATAAACTTGAGATGTCAACACTAAATAGTCCGTAACTTTTGAGTTAGAGTTCAGAATGACACGAATCCAGTGCCCACATTAAGTTAGCCCAATTTTCTATGATAACATTAGAGACTAAAAAAGCTACAACACAACCTTCATGTAATTCAATATATCCTAAACTGCGTGATGTCACACATTATGTTTCATTTAAAAGCCTTTACTCTAGAAACACTCGTGATCAGTTTAGAATGATCACTTTAAATGGACGATCCACTTGACATGTCCGCTCTATATTGTCCGTAACTTTTGAATTAGAGTTCAGAATGACACGAATCCAATGCCTAAGTAAAGCTAGCTAAATTTTCTATATTGTGACAAAAATTAACACCGAAATAGGTACGACAAGACTTCAAACAACTCCAATCTATCCCCAACTACGTGATGCCATGCATTAGGCTTCATTTGTAATCATTTTCTCAATGAGCACTAATGATCAGTTTAGAGGGATCAGTTTTGAATGATAACTTTAACTTGTCGATCAACTTGACATGTCCGCACTAAATCGTTCGTAACTTTTGATTTAGAGTTCAGACTGAAACGAATCCAATGCCCAAGTAAAACTAGCTAAATTTTCTATATTGTGACAAAATTTAAATAGTGCTATATTTGAGAAACTTTTTAATAAAATAACCTTATCCTGACGTGTTAATAACAAAAATACAATGCTGACGTGTCAACACCACAGAGAGTTTCAGCTTAAATATATAAAAAGATTTAACTTACTACAATAATTACAATACATGCCATTGATATAATTTATTCAACTAACCAAAAAATATTATTACATGTCACTGATATTAATTTGGTTAGAGAATAAATATAATTTATTCAACTAACTAAAAAATACTATTACATTTGCAAAACCAATAATTTTTATATTTTAAAATTGTTTATACTTTAATTTATAAATAATTTCAAATAAATATAAATAGATTTAAGTTACTACCGTAATCCCTAATATATTATTTGAGAAACATTTTAATAAAATAATTTTACTTTAACGTGTTATTAACAGAAATATCATGCTGACGTGTCATCAGTAAAGTAAATTTCAAATAAATATATAAATGAGTTTAACTTATTAGAATAATTACAAGTATATCATTGTTATTAATTTGATTATATAATTAACATATTTTATTAAACTAACAAAAAAATACTATTAAATTCATAAAAAATAAATATTTTTCTTTTCTTAATTTGTATATACAAAAATTAATGTTAAAAGTAATTTTAAATAAAAGTTAAAATTATATAAATATTTAATTTATATTTAATAATAAAATATAATTTACAAATATTTTTCCCCATGCATAGCGTGACTAAAATAGTACTATTTCAAGTTTTTGTTCCAAAATAGCTATGATAAGGCCTCCAAGTAATCTAATATATCCTAAACTCTGTGATGTCATGCATTAGGATTCATTTGTAAGTCTTTGCTCAATAAGCACCATTGATCAATTTAGAATGATCTATTAAACTATTGATAAACATAAGATATCTTCACTAAATCATTTGTAATTTTGGATGTAGAGTTCAAAATCATATGAATCCAATCCCCACGTTAATCTTGCTGAAATTTCCATTCTGTGACAACAATCGAGACTAACAGAGCTACGAAAAAGCCTCTAAGTAATCCAATGTATCCCAAACTGCGTGATGCCATGCATTATCCTTCATTTATACGCCTTCACTCAAGGAACACCAATGATGAGTTTAGAATGATAATTTCCACCAGCCGATCAACTTCACATATACGCACTAAATCGTCCGTAACTTTTGATTTAGAGTTCAAAATGACACAAATCCAACGCCCACGTTAAGCTAGCTCAGTTTTTTATATTGTGACAACATTTAAAACTGAAAGAGCTACAACAAAGCATTCAAGTAATCCAATCTATCCTAAACTACGTGATACTATGCATAATGCATCATTTATAAGCATTTTCTCAAGGAGTAGTAATGATCAATTTAGAATGATCAGTATAGAATGAAAACCAATGATTAGTATGGAATGATCATTTTAACTAACTGATCAACTTGAAATGTGGGTATTAAATTGTCTTTAACTTTAAATTTAGAGCTCAAAATGGATGAATCCAACGCCCAGATTAAGCTAGCTCAATTTTCAATTTTGTGACAACATTTTAAACTTAAAGAGATACGAAGAAGCCTCCAAGTAATCCAATCTAACCCAAACTGTGTGATGCCATGCATTATACTTCATTTATAAGCATTTACTCAAGTAGCACCAATAATCAGTTTAGAATGATCGTTTTAACGAGCTGATCAACTTTACATGTCCGCACTAAATCGTCTATAAGTTTTGATTAGAGTTCCGAATGACACGAATCCAACACCCACGTTAAGCTAGCTTAGTTTTCTATATTGTGACAACATTTGAGACTAAAATAGCAAACACAAAGCCTTCAAGTAATCCAATCTATCCTAAACTGCGTGATATCATGCATTATGCTTCATTTATCTGCCTTTACACAAGCAGCATTAATGAACAGTTTAAAATGATTACTTTAGAATGCTGACTTTAACTCGCTCACCAACTTAACATGTCCGCACTAAATCGTATCTAACTTTTGATTAAGAGTTCAAAATGACACAAATCCAACGTCCATGTTAAACTAGTTCAATTTTCTATATTGTGACAAATTTTAAAACCGAAATAGCTATGACAAAACCTCCAAGTAATCCAATATTTACAAAACTGTGTGATGCCATGCATTATGCTTCCTTAATGAGCCTTTACTCAAGGAGAACCAAAGATCAGTTTAGAATGAATATTTTAACTAGCTGGTCAACTTGACATGTCAACACTAAATCATCTTTAACTTTTGATTTAGAGCTCAAATGACATGAATCCAACCCCCACGTTAAGGTATATCAATTTTTCATAATGTGACAACATTTGACACTTAAAGAGCTAGACAACGCTTCAAAGTAATGCAATTTATCCCAAAGTGTGTGATGCCATGCATTATGCTTCATTTATAAACCTTTACTTAAGGAGGACCAATTATCTGTTTTGAATGATCGTTTTATTTGGACGATCAACTTGAAATGTCTTCACTAAATCGTCCGTAACTTTTAATTTTGAGTTAAGAATGACACGAATCCAACGCCTAAGTAAAGCTAGCTAAAGTTTTTATATTGTGACAAAATTTAAGACGGAAATAGCTATGACAAGGCCTCCAAATAATCCAATCTATCCCAAACTGCACGATGCCATGCATTAGGCTTCATTTGTAAGCCTTTTCTCAATGAGCACGTGTGATCAGTTTAGAATGATCAGTTTTGAATGATAACTTTAACTGGCCGATCAACTTGACATGTCCACACTATATCTTCCGTAACTTTTGATTTAGAGTTTAGAATGACACGAATCCAAGCCCAAGTAAAGCTAGCTCAATATTCTATACCGTGACAAGCTTTAAGACCGGAATAGCTATGATTAGAACTCTAAGTAATCTAATCTATCGTAAACTATGTGATCCATGCATTAGGATTCATTTGTAAGTCTTTGCTCAATGAGCACCATTGATCAGTTTAGAATGATCTATTAAACTATCGATAAACATGAGATGTCTCCAATAAATCATCTATAATTTTTGATGTAGAGTTCAGAATGATATGAATCCAATCCCCACGTTAAGCTAGCTGAATTTTCCATTTTGTGACACCATTCGAGATTAAAAGAGCTACAAAAAAGCCTCCAAGTAATCCAATGTATCCCAAACTGCGTGATGCCATGCATTATCCTTCATTTATAAGCCTTCACTCAGGGCACACCAATGATGAGTTGAGAATGATAATTTCAACCGGCCGATGAACTTCACATCTACACACTAAATTATCCGTCACTTTTGATTTAGAGTTCAAAATGACACGAATCCAACGCCCATGTTAAGCTAGCTTAGTTTTTATATATTGTGACAACATTTAAAACTGAAAGAGCTACAACAAAGCCTTCAAGTAATCCAATCTATCCTAATCTACGTGATGCTATGCATAATGCATTATTTATAAGCCTTTTCTCAAGGAGCACTAATAATCAATTTAGAATGATCAGAATAGAATGAGCACCAATGATCAGTATAGAATGATCATTTTAACTAGCTGGTCAATTTGAAATGTGGGCATTAAATTGTCTTTAACTTTAGATTTAGAGCTCCAAATGCATGAATCCAACGCCCACGTTAAGCTAGCTCAATTTTCAATTTTGTGACAACATTTGAGACTAAAAGAGATATGAAAAAGCCTCCAAGTAATCCAATCTAACCCAAACTCTGTGATGCCATGCATTATGCTTCATTTATAAGCCTTTCCTCAAGGAGCACCAATAATCAGTTTAGAATGATCATTTTAACTACCCGATCAACTTGTCATGTCCACACAAAACCGTCTGTATCTTTTGATTTAAAATGCATAATTACACAAATCCAACGCGCACGTTAAACTAGTTCAATTTTCTATATTGTGACAAAATTTAAAACCGAAATAGCTATGAAAAAGCCTCCAAGTAATCCAATATATACCAACCTGCATGATGCAAGGCATTATGCTTTCTTAATAAGCCTTTACTGAAGGAGAACCAATTATCAGTTTAGAATAAATATTTTAACTAGCTGTTCAATGTGACATTTCCGCACTAAATCATCTTTAACTTTTGATTTAGAGCTCAAATGACATGAATCCAAAGCCCACATTAAGTTAGCAAAATTTATCCCAAACTGCGTGATACCATCCATTATATATGCTTTATTTATAAACCTTTACTCAAGGACGACCTATGATCTGTTTAGAATGATCGTTTTAATTGGACCATCAACTTGACATGTCTGCACTAAATCGTCCATAACTTTTGATTTAGAGTTCAGAATGACACGAATCCAACACCTAAGTAAAGCTAGCTAAATTTTTTATATTCTGACAAAATTTAAAACCGAAATAGCTATGACAAGGCCTCCAAATAATCCAATCTATCCTAAACTACGTGATGCTATGCATAATGCATCATTTATAAGCCTTTTCTAAAGGAGCACTAATGATCAATTTAAAATGATCAGTATAGAATGAGCACCAATGATCAGTATAGAATGATCATTTTAACTAGCTGATCAACTTGAAATGTGGGCATTAAATTTTCTTTAACTTTAGATTTAGAGCTCAAAATTCTTGAATCCAACGCCCACGTTAAGCTAGCTCAATTTCCATTTTGTGACAACATTTGACACTAAAAGAGCTATGAAAAAGCCTCCAAATAATCCAATCTAACCCAAACTTTGTGATGCCATGCATTATGCTTCATTTATAAGCCTTTACTCAAGGAGCAGCAATAATCAGTTTAGAATGATTGTTTTAACGAGCTGGTCAACTTGACATATCTGAACTAAATCTTCCGTAAGTTTTTATTAGAGTTCAGATTGAAATGAACCCAACGTCCACGTTAAGCAAGCTCAGTTTTCTATATTGTGATAACATTTGATACTAAAAGAGCAACCACAAAGCATTCAAGTAATCCAATCTATCCTAAACTGCGTGATGCCATTCTTTATGCTTCATTTATAAGCCTTTACACAAGCAGCACTAATGAACAATGTAGAATGATTACTTTAGAATGATGACTTTAACTCGCTAATCAACTTAACATGTTCGTACTAAATCGTCTGTAACTTTTGATTTAGAGTTCAGAATGACACAAATCCAGTGCCCACGTTAATCTACCTCAATGTTCTATATTGTGACAGAATTTAATACCTAAATAGCTACAGAAAACCCTCCAAGTAATCCAATCTATTTCAAACTCCGTGATGCCTTGCATTATGCTTCATTTTTAATCCATTGCTCAATGACCACCAATGATCAGTGTAGAATGATCATTTTAACTACCTGATCAACTTGTCATGTCCGCACTAAATCTTTTGTAGCTTTTGATTTAGAGTTAAGAGTACATGAATCCAATCCCCAAATAAACCTAGCTCAATTTTCTATATAATGAAAAATATTAAGACCGAAATAGGTACGACAAAGCTTCCAAATAATCCAATCTAACCCAAACATTCTAACGCCATCCATTATGCTTCATTTATACGCCCTTACTCAATGAGCACAAATTATGAGTTTAGAATGATCATTTTAACTAGGTGATCAACTTGACATGTCAACACTAAATTGTCTTTAACTTTTGATTTAGAGCTCAATATGATATGAATCCAACGCCCACATTAAACTAGCTTAGTTTTCTATACCGTGACAAAATTTAAGACCGAAATAGCTATGACAAAGCCTCTAATTAATCCATTGTATCTCAAAGTGTGTGATGCCATGCCATATACTTCATTTATAAGCCATTACTCAAGGAGCAACAATGATCAGTTTAAAATGATCATTTTAACTGGCTGATCAACTTAACATGTACGCACTAAATCATCTGTAACTCTTGACTTACAGTTCAGAATGACACAAATCCAAAGTATACGTTAAGCTAGCTTATAGTGTGAAAAAATTTGAGCCTGAAAGACCTACCACAAAGCCTTCACGTAATCCAATCTATCATAAACTGTGTGATTCCATGCATTATGGTTTATTTATAAGTCATTACTCAAGGAGAACTAATGATCAGTTTAAAATGATCCCTTTAACAGTTTAGAATGATCATTTTAACTACCATATCAACTTGTCATGTTCACATTAAATCATCCATATCTTTTGATTTAGAGTACATAATTACACGAATCCAATGCGCACGTTAAGCTAGTTCAATTTTCTATATTTTGACAAAATTTAACACCAAAATAGCTATGACAAAGCCTCCAAGTAATCTAATATTATCCCAAAACTATGTGATGCCTTGCATTATGCTTTATTAATAAGCCTTTACCCAAGGAGCACAAATGATTAGTTTAGAATGAATATTTTAACTAGCTGGTCAACTTAACAAGTCCGCACTAAATCATCTTTAACTTTTGATTTAGAGCTCAAATGACATGAATCCAACACCCACGTTAAGTTAGATCAATTTTCCATATTGTGACAACATTTGAGACTAAAAGAGCTTGACAAAGCTTCAAAGTAATGCAATCTATCGCAAACTGTGTGATGCCAAGCATTAGGCTTCTATTATAAACCTTTAGTAAAGGAGGACCAATGATCTGTTTAGAGTAATCATTTTAATTAGACGATCAACTTGACATGTCTGCACTAAATCGTCCGTCACTTATGATTTAAAATTCGAAATGACTCAAATCCAATGCTCATGTTAAACTAGCTCAATTTTCTATTTTGTGATAAAATTTAAGACAAAATAGGTACGAAAAATCCTCCAAGTATTCCAATCTATCCCAAACTGTGTGATGCTATGCATTGTGCTTCATTTTTATGCCTTTATTCAATGAGCACCAATGACCAGTTGAGAATGATCATTTTAACTAGCTGATCAACTTTACATGTCTGCACTAAATCGTTTTTAACTTTTGAGTTAGAGCTCAAAATGGCATGAATCCAATGTCCACGTTAATCTAGCTCAATTTTCCATATTGTGACAACATTGGAGACTGAGAGAGCTGCAACAAAGCCTCCAAGTAATCCAATGTACCCAAACTGCGTGATACAATGCATTATGCTTCATTTATAACCCTTTACTCAAGGAGCACCAATGATCAATTTGGAATTATCATTTTAAGTGGCCGATCAACTTGACATGAACGCACTAATTCTTCCATAACTTTTGATGTAGAGTCCATAATGACACGAGTCCAACACCCACTTTAAGCTAGCCTAATTTCTATATTGTTACAAAATTTGATACTGAAAGCGATGCCACAAAACCTTCAAGTAATCCAATCTATCCTAAACAGCATATGCCATGCATTATGATTCATTTGTAATCCTTTGCTCAACCAGCACAAATGATCAGTTTAGAATGATCGTGTTAACTACCCGATCGACTTGTCATATCCACACTAAATTGTCCGTTAATTTTGATTTAAAGTACATAATTACATGAATCCAACACACACGTTAAGCTAGCTCAATTTTCTATATTGTGACAAATTTTAACACCGAAATAGCTATGAAAAATCCTCCAACTAATCCAATATATCCCAAACTGTGTGATACCATGCATTATGCTTCGTTAATAAGCCTTTACTCAAGGAGCACCAATGATCAGTTTAGAATGAATATTTTAACTAGCTGGTCAACTTTACATGTCCGCACTAAATCATCTTTAACTTTTGATTTAGAGCTCAAATGACATGAATCCAACGCCCTCGTTAAGATAGATCAATTTTCCATATCGTGACAACATTTCAGACTGAAAGAGCTAGACAAAGCTTTAAAGTAATGCAATCTATCTCAAACAGCGTGATGCCATGTATTATGCTTCGTTTATAAACATTTACTCAAGAAGGACTTATGATCAGCTTAGAATGATCATTTTAACTGGACGATCAACTTGAGATGTCTGCACTAAATCGTTCGTCCTTATGATTTATAATTCAAAATGACACAAATCCAATGCCCATGTTAAACTAGCTCAATTTTCTATTTTGTGATAAAATTTAAGACAAAATAGGTACAACAAATCCTCCAAGTATTCCAATCTATCCCAAACTGTGTGATGCTATGCATTGTGCTTCATTTTTACGCCTTTACTCAATGAGCACCAATGACCTGTTGAGAATGATCATTTTAACTAGCTGATCAACTTTACATGTCTGCACTAAATCGTTTTTAACTTTTGAGTTAGAGCTCAAAATGACAAGAATCCAATGCCCACGTTAATCTAGCTCAATTTTCTATATTGTGACAGCATTGGAGTCTGAAAGAGCTGCAACAAAGCCTCCAAGTGATCCAATCTACCCAAACTGCGTGATGCCATGCATTATGCTTCATTTATAACCATTTACTCAAGGAGCACCAATGATCAATTTGGAATAATCATTTTAAGTGGCCGAGTAACTTGACATGTACGCACTAAATCATCTTGAACTTTTAGTGTAGAGTGCAGAATGACACGAATCCAACGCCCGCATTAAGCTTGCCCAATTTTTATATTGTGACAAAATTTGAGAATAAAAGAGATACCACAAAGCCTTCAAGTAATCAAATCTATCCTAAACTGCGTGATGCCATGCTTTGCTCAATGAGCACCAATGATCAGTTTCGAATGATCATTTTATCTACCCGATCAAATTGTCATTTCCACACTAAATCTTCTATAACTTTTGATTTATAGTTTATAATTACACAAATCCAACACGCACGTTAAGCTAGCTCTACTTTCTATATTGTGACAAATTTGAAGACCGAAATAGCTATGACAAAGCCTCCAAGTAATCCAATATATCCCAAACTGCGTGACCGCATGCATTATGCTTCATTAATAAGCCTTTGCTCAAGGAGCACCAATGATTTGTTAAGAATGAATATTTTAACTAGCTTGTCATCTTGACTTGTCCGCACTAAATCATCTTTAACTTTTGATTTAGAGCTCAAATGACATGAATCCAACGCCTACGTTAAGGTAGATCAATTTTCCATATTGTGACAACATTTGAGACTGAAAGAGCTAGACAAAGCTTCAATGTAATAAATCTATCCCAAACGGTATGATGCCATTCACTATGCTTCATTTATAAACCTTTACTGAAGATGACATTTATAAACATTTATAAACATTTACTCAAGAAGGACTTATGATCAGTTTAGAATGATTGTTTTAACTGAACGATCAACTTGACATGTCTGCACTAAATCCTCCATAACTTTTGATTTAGAATTCAAAATGACACGAATCCAATGCCCATGTTAAACTAGTTCAATTTTCTATCTTATGACAAAATTTAAGACAAAATAGGTACGAAAAATCCTCCAAGTATTCCAATCTATCCCAATCTGCGTGACGCTATGAATCGTGCTTCATTTAGATACCTTTACTCAATGAGTACCAATGACCAGTTGAGAATGATCATTTTAGCTAGCTGATCAACTTTACATGTCCGCACTACATCATCTTTAACTTTTAAGTTAGAGAACAAAATTACATGAATCCATTGCCCAAATTAAGCTAGCTCAGTTTTTTATATTGTGACAATATTGGAGACTGAAAACGCTACGACGAAGCCTCCAAGTACTCCATTCTATCCCAAGTACATAATCCCGTGCCTTATGCATCATTTATAAGCCTTTACTAAAAGAGCACCAATGATCAGATTAGAATGATCATTTTATATGGCCGATCAACTTTAAATATACGCACTGAATCGTCTATAACTTTTGGGTAAGAGTTCAGTTTGGCACAAATCCAACGCCCACGTTAAACTAGCTCAGTTTTCAATATTGTGACAACATTTGAGACTGAAAGAGATACCATAAAGCCTTTAAATAATCCATTCTATCCTAAACTGCGTGATGCTATGCGTTTTGCTTCATTTATAAACTTTTACTCAAGAAGCACCAATGATCAGTTTATAATAATCGTTTTAACTGGATGATCAACTTGACATGTCTGCACTAAATCATCCATAACTTTTGATTTAGAATTCAAAATGACACTAATCCAATGCCCATGTTAAACTAGCTCAATTTTCTATCTTGTGACGAAATTTATGACAAAATAGGTACGAGAAATCCTCCAATTATTGCAATCTATCCCAAATGGCATGATGCTATGCATTGTGCTTCATTGATATGCGTTTACTCAATGATCACAATGACCAGTTGAGAATGATCATTTTAACTAGCTGATCAACATTACATGTCCGTACTAAATCGTCTTTAACTTTTAAGTTAGAGCTCAAAATGACATGAATCCAATGCCCACAACTAGCTCTATTTTCCATATTGTGACATCATTACAGACTGAAAAGGCTACGAAGAAGCCTCCAAGTTCTCCACTCTATCCCAAACTACGTGATGCCATGCATTACGTATAATTTATAAGCCTTTACTCAAAGAGCATCAATTATCAAATTAGAATGATCAATTTAACTGGCCGATCAACTTTACATATACGCACTAAATCGTCTATAACTTTTGATTAAGAGATCAGTTTGGCACGAATCCAACGCCCACGTTAAACTAGATTAGTTTTCAATATTGTGACAACATTTGAAACTTAAAGAGATACCATAAAGCCTTCAAATAATCCAATCTATCCTAAACTGCGTGATGTTATGCGTTTTGCTTCATTTATTAGCCTTTACTCAAGGAGCACAAATGGTCATTTTAGAATGATTAGTTTAAAATGATCACTTTACCTTGCCGATCAACTTGACATGTCCGCACTAAATGGTCCGTAACTTTTGATGTAGAGTTCAAAATGACACGAATCCAACGACCACATTAAGCTAGCTCAATGTTCTATTTTGTGACAAAATTGATGACCGAAATAGCTACGAAAAACCTCCAAGTATTCCAATCTATCCAAAATTGTGTGATGCATTGCATTAAATCATCTTTAACTTTTGATTTAAAACTCAAAATTACAAGAATCCAACGTACACGTTAAGCTAGCTCAATTTTCCATATTGTGACAACATTTGAGAGTAAAAGAGCTAGACAAAGCCTCAAAGAAATGAAATTTATCCCAAACTTCGTGATGCCATGCATTATGCTTCATTTATAAACCTTTAGCACCAATGATCAATTTAGAATGATCATTTTAACTAGCTGATCAATTTGACATGTCCGCACTAAATCGTCCGTAACTTTATACTTAGAATTTAAAATGACATGAATCCAACGCCCATGTTAAGCTAGCTCAGTTTTCTATATTTTGACAAAATTTAAGACCGAAATAGCTAAGACAAAGCCTCCAAGTAATCCAATCACACCCAAATTGTGTGATACCATGTATTATTCTTCATTTATATGCCTTACTCAATGAGCACCAATGATCAGTTTAGAATGATTATTTTAAGCAGCTGATACACTTGACATGTCCGTACTAAAGCGTCTTTATATTTTGATTTAGGGCTCAAAATGACATTAATCCAACTCCCGTGTTAAGGTAGCTCAATTTTCTATATTGTGAAAAACATTTAGACTGAAAGAAATATGACAAAGCCTATCACTAATCCAATGAATCCTAAACTGCGTGATAGCATGCGTTATGCTTCACTTATAAGCCTTTACTCAAGTGGCACCAATGATCAGTTTAGAATGATCATTTTTGAATGTTCATTTTAAGTCGCCAATAAAATTTACATGTTCGCACTAAAACATACAGAACTTTTGATTTAGAGTTCATAACGACATGAATCCAACTACCACGTTAAGCTAGCTCAATTTTCTATATAATGACAAAATTTGAGACTGAAAAAGCTACAACGACGCCTCCAAGTAATACAATCTTGCCCAAACTGCGTGATACTATGCATTATGCTTCATTTTAAATTCTTACCTAAATGACCTCCAATGATTAGTTTAGAATGATCATTTCAACTAGTTGATCAACTTTTCATGTCCGCAAAAAAAATCATCCATAACTTTTGATTTAGAGTTGAGAGCACACGAATCCAACGCACTAATCGTCTTTACCTTTTGATTTATTGCTCAAACTGACATGAATCCAACACACGCGTTAAGGTAGCTCAATTTTCTATATTGCAAAAAAATTTTACACTGAAAGAGCAAAGACAAAGCCTCCAAGTAATCCAATGTATCCCAAACTGCGTGATAGCATGCGTTATGCTTCATTTATAAGCCTTTACTCAAGGAGCACCAATGATCAGTTTAGAATGATCATTATAACTGGCCGATAAACTTTAAATATCCACCCTAAATTGTCCATAACTTTTTATTTAGAGTCCAGACCGATATGAATCTAACTCCCACGTTAAACTAGCTCAATTTTCTATATTGTGCCAAAATTAGAGACAGAAGAAGCTGCGACAACGCCTCCAAGTAATATAATCTATCCTAAACTGTGTGATGCCATGCATTATGCTTCATTTGTAATTCTTTCCTCAATGAGCATCAATGATTAGTTTACAGTGATCATTTCAACTAGCCTACCAACTTGTCATGTCTGCAATAAATCATTTGTAACTTTTGATTTAGAGTTGAGAGTACACGAATCTAATGCCCAAGCAAAGCTAGTTCCATTTGCTATATTGTGACAAATTTTAAGACCAAAATAGATACGACAAAACCTCCAAGAAAACCAATCAAATCCAAACTGCGTGATGCCATACATTATGATTCATTTATACGGCTTTACTCAATGAGCATTAATGATCAGTTTAAAATGATCATTTTAAGCAGCTGATCAACTTGACATGTCCGCACCAAAAATGACATGAATCCAACGCCCGCACTAAGTTAGCTCAAGTTTCTATATTGTGACAAAATTTTAGACTAAAAGAGCTATAACATAGCCTCCAAGTAATCAAATGTATCCCAAACTGCGTGATAGCATGCGTTATACTTCATTTATAAGCCTTTACTGAAGGAGCACCAATGATCAATTTAGAATGATCATTTTAACAGGCCAATAAACTTTACATGTCCGTAGTAAATCGTCCGTAACTATTGATTTAGTGTTCAGAACGACATGAATCCAACTCCCACGTTAAGCTAGCCAAATTTTCTATTTTGTGACAAAATTAAACACTGAAAAAGCTACGACAACGCCTCCAAGTAATACAATCTATCCCAAACTGCATTATGTCATGCATTGTGCTTCATTTGTTATTCTGCTCTCAATGAGCATAAAATGATTAGTTTAAAATGATCATTTCAACTAGCTGATCAACTTGTCACGTCTGCCGTAAATTGTCTGTAAATTTTGATTTAGAGTTGAGAGTATACGAATCCAACGCCCAAGTAAAGGTAGCTCAATTTTCTATATTGTGACAAAATTTAATACCGAAATAGCTATGACAAAGCCTCCAAGTAATCGAATCAAACCCACATTGCATCATGCCATGCATTATGCTTCATTTATACCCTTTACTCAATTAGCACCAATGATCAAATTAGAATGATCATTTTAACTAGCTGTTTAAATTGACTTGTCCTCACTAAATCGTACTTAACTTTTGATTTAGAGCTAAAAATGACATGAATCCAACTCGCGCGTTAAGCTAGCTCAATTTTCTATATTGTAGAAAACTTTGATACTGAAAGAGATACGACAAATACTTCAAGTAATCTATTCTATCCTTAATGGCGAGATTCCATACATTATGCTTCATTTATAAGCCTCTACTCAAGGAGCACCAATGATTAGATTAGAATGATCATTTTAACTAGATGATCATCTTGACATGTCCGCACTAAATCGTCTTTAACTTTTGATTTAGAGCTCAAAATAACATGAATGGAATGCTCACGTTAAGCTAGATCAATTTTCCATATTGTAACAACATTTGAGACTAAAAGAGCTAGACAAAGCCTCAAAGTAATGCAATTTATCCCAAACTGCGTGATGCCATGCATTATGTTTCATTTATAAACCTTTACCGATTGAGCACCATTGAACAGTTTAGAATGATCATTTTAACTAACTGATCAATTTGACATGTCCGCATTATATCGTCCGTATCTATTTTATTTAAAATTCAAAAGAACACGAATCTAGTGTCGATTTTAAGCTAGCTTAATTTTCTATATTGTGACACAATTTAATACCTAAATAGGTATGACAAAGCCTCCAAGTAATCCAATGTATCCTAAACTGCCTGATAGCATGTGTTATGCTTCATTTATAAGACTTTACTCAAGGAGCAACAATGATCAGTTTAGAATGATCATTAAAACTGGCCGATAAACTTTAAATATCCGCCCTAAATCGTCCGTAACTTTTTATTTAGAGTTCACACCGATATGAATCCAACTCCCACGTTAAACTAGCTCAATTTTCTATATTGTGACAAAATTAGAGACAGAAGAAGCTGCGACAACGCCTCCAAGTAATATAATCTATCCTAAACTGTGTGATGCAATGCATTATGCTTCATTTGTAATTCTTTCCTCAATGAGCATCAATGATTAGTTTACAATGATCATTTCAACTAGCCTACCAACTTGTCATGTCCGCAGTAAATCGTTTGTAACTTTTGATTTAGAGTTGAGAGTACAGGAACATAATGCCCAAGCAAAGCTAGTTCAATTTGCTATACTATGACAAATTTTAATACCAAAATAGATACGACAAAACCTCCAAGAAAACCAATCAAATCCAAACTGCGTGATGCCATGCATTATGATTTATTTATACGGCTTTACTCAATGAGCATTAATGATCAGTTTAAAATGATCATTTTAAGCAGCTGATCAACTTGACATGTCCGCACTAAAAATGACATGAATCCAACGCCCACATTAAGTTAGCTCAAGTTTCTATATTGTGACAAAATTTTAGACTAAAAGAGCTATAACATAGCCTCCAAGTAATCAAATGTATCCCAAACTGCGTGATAACATGCGTTATACTTCATTTATAAGCCTTTACTGAAGGAGCACCAATGATCAGTTTAGAATGATCATTTTAACAGGCCGATAAACTTTACATGTCCGTACTAAATCGTCCGTAACTATTGGTTTAGTGTTCAGAACGACATGAATCAACTCCCACCTTAAGCTAGCTAAATTTTCTATATTGTGACAAAATTAAACACTGAAAAAGCTACAACAACGCCTCCACGTAATACAATCTATCCCAAACTGCGTGATGAATGCATTGTGCTTCATTTGTTATTCTTCTCTCAATGAGCATAAATGATAAGTTTAGAATGATCATTTCAACTAGCTGATCAACTTGTCATGTTTGCCGTAAATTGTCTGTAACTTTTGATTCAGAGTTGAGAGTATACGAATCCAACGCCCAAGTAAAGGTAGCTCAATTTTCTATATTGTGACAAAATTTAATACCAAAATAGCTACGACAAAGCCTCCAAGTAATCGAATCAAACCCACATTGCGTCATGCCATGCATTATGCTTCATTTATACCCTTTACTCAATTAGCACCAATGATCAAATTAGAATGATCATTTTAACTAGCTGTTTAAATTGACTTGTCCTCACTAAATCGTACTTAAATTTTGATTTAGAGCTAAAAATGACATGAATCCAACTCGCGCGTTAAGCTAGCTCAATTTTCTATATTGTGAAAAACTTTGATACTGAAAGAGATACCACAAATACTTCAAGTAATCTAATCTATCCTTAACGGCGAGATTCCATACATTATGCATCATTTATAAGCCTTTACTAAAGGAGCACCAATGATTAGATTAGAATGATCATTTTAACTAGATGATCATCTTGACATGTCCGCACTAAATCGTCTTTAACTTTTGATTTAGAGCTCAAAATGACATGAATGGAATGCCCACATTAAGCTAGATCAATTTTCCATATTGTAACAACATTTGAGACTAAAAGAGCGAGACAAAGCCTCAAAGTAATGCAATTTATCCCAAACTGCGTGATGCCATGCATCATGTTTCATTTATAAACCTTTACCGAATGAGCACCAATGAACAGTTTAGAATGATCATTTTAACTAACTGATCAATTTGATATGTCCGCATTAAATCATCCGTATCTATTTTATTTAAAATTCAAAAGGACACGAATCCAATGCCGATTTTAAGCTAGCTCAATTTTCTATATTGTGACACAATTTAATACCTAAATAGGTATGACAAAGCCTCCAAGTAATCCAATCAAACCAAAACTATGTGATGCCACGCATTATGCTTCATTTATACCCTTTACTTAATTAGCACTAATGATCAGTTTAGAATGATCATTTTAAGTTGCTGTTTAAATTGGCATGTCCGCACTTAATCGTCTTTAACTTTTAATTTAGATCTCAAAATGACATGAATCCAACACCCGCGTTAAGGTAGCTCAATTTTCTATATTGTAAAAAAATTTAGACTGAAAGAGCTATGACAAAGCCTCCAAGTAATCAAATGTATCCAAACTAAGTGAAGCATGCGTTATGCTTCAGTTATAACCCTTTACTCAAGTAGCACCAACGATTAATTCAGAATCATCATTTTAACTAGCCAATAAAATTAACATGCTCGCACTAAATCGTCCGTAACTTTTGATTCAGAGTTAAGAACGACATGAATCCAACTCCCACGTTAAGCTAGCTGAATTTTCTATACTGTGACAAAATTTGGGACTGAAAAGCTATGACAACGCCTCCAAGGTACACAATCTATCCAAAACTACGTGATGACATGAATTATGCTTCATTTGTAACTCTTCCCTCAATAAGCACCAATGATTAGTTTAGAATAATCATTTCAACTAGCTGATCAATTTGTCATGTCCGTAGTAAATCGTCCGTAAATTTTTTTTACAGTTGAGTGTACACGAATCCAACGCCCAAGTAAAGCTACCTTAACTTTCTATATTGTGACAACATTTAAGACCGAAATAACTACAACAAAGCCTATAAATAATCCAATTAAACTCAAACTACGTGATGCCATGCATTATGCTTCATTTATACCATTTACTCAATTAGCACCAATGATGAGTTTAGAATGATCATTTTAAGTAGCTGTTTAAATTGACATGTCCACACTAAATCGTCTTTAACTTTTGATTTAGAGCTCAAAATGACACTAATCCAACGTCTGCGTTCAGGTAGCTCAAATTTCTATATTGTGAAAAACTTTTAGTCTGAAAGAGCTATGAAAAAGCCTCCAAATAATCCAATGTATCCAAACTAAGTGATGGCATGCGTTATGCTTCAATTATAAGCCTTTACTCAAGGAGCACCAATGATCAATTTACAATGATCATTTTAACTAGCCAATATTATATGTCTGCACTAAATCGTCCGTAACTTTTGATTTAGAGTTCAGAACGACATGAATCCCACTCTCTCGTTAATCTTGCTGAATTTCCTATATTGTGTCAAAATTTGGGACTGAAAAAGCTATGACTACCCCTCCAGGTAATACAATCTATCCCAAATATCGTGATGCCATGCATTATGATTCATTTGTAACTCTTCCCTCAATGACCACCAATGATTAGTTCAGAATGATCATTTCAACTAGGTGATCAGCTTGTCATGTCTGCAGTAAATGGTCCGTAACTTTTGATTTAGAGTTGAGAGTACAAGAATCCAACGCCTAGGTAAAGCTACCTCAATTTTCTATATTGTGACAAAATTTAAGACCAAAATAGCTACGACAAGGCCTCCATGTAATCCAATCAAACCCAAACTTCGTGATGCCATTCATTATGCTTCATTTATACCCCTTTACTCAATGAACACAAACAATTAGTTTAGAATGAATATTTTACGTAGCTGATCAACTTGACATGTCCGCACTAAATCGTCTTTAACTTTTGATTTATAGCTCAAAATTACACGAATCCAATGCCCGCGTTAAGGTAGCTCAATTTTTGATATTGTGAAACAATTTTATACTGAAAGAGCTATGACTAAGCCTCCAAATAATCTAATATATCCAAACTACGTGATAGCATGCGTTATGCTTCATTTATAAGCCAAGGAGCACCAATGATCAATTTAGAACGGTCATTTAATCTGCACGATAAAATTTATATACCCGAAGTATCTCAAACTATGTGCTACCATGCATTATGCTTCATGTGTAAGCCTTTGCTCAATGAGCACCAATGAACATTTTCGAATGATCAATTTAACAAGCCGATAAACTTGACATGTATGCACTAAACCATGCATAACATTTGATTTAGAGTTTCGAATGAAATGAATCCAACGCTCACGTTAAGCTAGATCAATTTTCTATATAGGTGCAAAATTTAAGAACAAAATAGCTACGAAGAAGCTTTCAAGTAATCCAATCTATCCCAAACTGCGTGATACACTTGACATGATCAATTTTCATTATGGTTCATTTGTAAACATTTGCTCAGTGAGCACCAATGATAAGCTTAAAATGATCAATTTAACTAGCCGATACACTTGACATGTATGGACTAAATCGTCTATTATTTTTTATTTAGAGTTCGGAATGACACGAATCCAATGCCCACATTAAGCTAGCTAAATTTTCTATATTGAGACAAAATTTAAGATTGAAATAGCTACGACAAGGCCTCCAAGTAACAAACTATCCCAAACTGCGTGATGCCATGCATTATGCTTCATTTATAAGCTTTTACTCAAAAAACACCAATGATCTGTTTAGAATTATCAGTTTAGAATGATCACTTTAACTTGCCGATCAACTTGACATGTCCACACTAAATCATCTGTAAATTTTGATTTAGAGTTCAGAATAACATGAACCTAATGCCCATGTTAAGCTATCTCAATTTTCTATATTGTGAAAAAAATTAGGACCGAAATAGCGACGATAAAGTCTCCAAGTAATCCAATCTATCTTAAACTGCGTTTTTCCATTCATTATGATTCAGTTGTAAACCTGTACTCAATGAGCGCCAATGATCACTTTAGAATGATCAATTTAAATAGCTGATAAACTTGACTTGTACGCACTAAACCGTTCATACCTTTTGATTTAGATTTCCGAATGACACAAATCCAACACGCATGTTAAGCTAGCTCAATTTTCAATATTGGGGCAAAATTTAAGGCCAAAAAGCCATGACAAAGCTGTCAAATAATCCTATCTACCCCAAACTGCGTGATACCATGCATTTTTGTAAACCTTTGCTCAGTGACCACCAATGATCATTTTAAAATAATCAATTCAACTAGTCGATACACTTGAAATGTACAGACTAAATCGTCTGTAACTTTTGATTTAGATTTTCGAATGAAACGAATCTAACATCCACGTTAAGCTAGCTGAATTTTCTATTTAAAAAAATTATAGGGGCGAAATAGTTATGAAAAAGCCTCCAATTAATCCAATATATCTCAACTGCGTGATTCCATGCATTATGCTTCATTTCTAAACGTTTCCTTAATGAGCATTAATGATCAGTTTAGAAAGATCAATTTAACTAGCCGATAAACTTGAGATATCCGCACTAAATCGTTTGTAACTTTTTATTTAAAGTTCAGAATGGCACGAATCCAATGCCCACACTAAGCTAGCTCAATTTTTCTATATTGTGACAAACTTGATGAGTGAAAAAGCTACAACAAATAACCCAAGTAATCCAATCTATCCCAAACTTTGAGATAAAATGCATTATACTTCATTTATACTCGTTTACTCAATAAGCACTAATGAGAATTTAGTACCAAAATAGCTACAACAAATCCTCCAAGTAATCTAATATATATCAAACTACGTGCTACCATGCATTATACGTCATTTGTAAAGCTTTGCTAAATGACCACCAATGATCATTTCAGAATGATCAATTTAACTAACCGATAAACTTGACATGTCTGCAATAAATCATGCGTAAGTTATTATTTATTGTTCTGAATGATGCGAATCTAATGCCCACATTAAACTAGCTCAATTTTCAATATTTGGAAAAAATCTAAGACCGAAATAGCTACGACAAAGCCTCCAAGTAATCCAATCTATTTCAAACTGCATGGTGCCATGCATTACGCTTCATTTGCAAAAGTGTGCTCAATGAGCACCAATGATCAGTTTGGAATGATCAATTTAACTAGCCGATACACTTGACATGTACGCACTAAATCGTCTATAACGTTTGATTTATAGTTCAGAATGACACGAATCCAACGTCCACGTTAAGCTAGCTCAATTTTCTATATGAAGTAAAAATTTAAGACCGAAATAGCTACGACAAAGCCTCCAAGTAATCCAATCTATCCCAAATTGTGTGATGTTGTGCATTATGCTTCATTTCAAAACCTTTGCTCAATGACCATCAAAAATCAATTTAGAATTATCAGTTTAGAATGATCAAATTAATTGGCAGACCAACAATACATGTATGCAATAAATGGTCCATAACTTTTAGTTTAGAACTCAGAATGACACGAATCCAACGCCCACATTAAACTAGCTCAATTTTCTATATTGTGAAAAAATTTAGAACCAAAATATGTACGAAAAATCCTCCAAGTAATCCAATCTGTCTCAAACTACGTGTTGTCATGTATTATGCTTTATTTATAAACCTTTACTCAATGCGCACCAATGAACATTTTAGAATGATCAATTTAACTAGCCGATAAACTTGACATATACGCACTAAATCATGCGTAGCATTTGATTTAGAGTCTCGAATGACACGAATTCAACGCTCACGTTAAGCTAGATCAATTTCCTATATAGGGGCAAAATTTAAGACCAAATATCTTTGAAGAAGCCTCCAAGTAATCCCATCTATCCCAAACTGTGTGATACTATGCATTATGCTTCATTTGTAAGCCTTTGCTTAGTGAGCACCAATGATCAGTTTAAAATAATCAATTCAACTAGCCGATACACTTGAAATGTACGGACTAAATCATCTATAACTTTTGATTTAGAGTTTCGAATGACATGAATCAAACGCCCACGTTAAGCTAGCTCAATTTTCTATTTTAAGAAATTATTAGACCGAAATAGCTATGAAAAAGTCTACAAGTAATCCATTCTATCTCAAACTGCGTGATTCCATACATTATGCTTAATTTATAAATGTTTCCTTAATGAGCATTAGTGATCAGCTTACAATGATCAATTTAACTAGCCGATAAATTTGAGATATCCACACTAAATCGTACGAACTTTTGATTTAGAGTTCAGAATGGCAAAAATGCAATGCCCACGCTAAGCTACCTCAATTTTTTATATTGTGAGAAAATTTAATACCGAAATAGCTACAATAAAGCCTCCAAGTAATCCAATCTATCCCAACGTGCGTGATGCCATGCATTATGCTGCATTCATAAGCCTTTACTTAACGAACACCAATGATCAGTTTATAATGATCATTTTATGTAGCTGATCAACTTGACATGTACGCACTAAATCGTCTTTAACTTTTGATTTAGAGCTCAAAATGACATGAATCCAACGCCTGCATTATGGTAGCTCAATTTTCCAAATTCTGACAACATCTGAGACAAAAAAGCTACGACAAAGCCTCCAAGTAATCCAATCAATCCTGAACTGCGTGATACCATGCGTTATGCTTCATTATAAGTATTTACTGAAGGAACACCAATGATCTGTTTAAAATGATCATTTTAACTACCCGATCAACTTGACATGTACACACTAAATTGTCCATAACTTTTGATGTAAAGTTAAAAATGATGGGAATCCAATGCCCACGTTAATCTAGCTCAATTTTCTATATTATGACAACATTTAAGACTAAAAACCTACCACAAAGCATTCAAGCCTCCAATTAATCAAATATATCTCAAACTGCGTGCTGCCATGCATTATGCTTTATTTTCAAACCTTTGCTCAATGACCACAAATCATCATTTTAGATTGATTAATTTAACTAGCCGATATACTTGACATGTCCGTACTAAATCTTGCGTAAGTTTTGATTTAGAGTTCCGAATGACACAAATCCAATGCACACGTTAAAATAGATCAATTTTTTATAGCCGCAAAATTTAAGACCAAAATTGCTACGATGAGGCCTCCAAGTAATGCAATCTATCCAAAACAGTGTGATGCCATGCATTATGCTTCATTTGTAAACCTTTGCTCAATGAGCACCAATGATAAGCTTAAAATAATCAATTTAACTAGCTGATACACTTGACATGTACGGAAAAAATCGACTATAACTTTTGATTTAGAGTTCAGAATGACACGAATCCAACGCCCACATTACACTAGCTTAATTTTCTATATTAAGACAAAATTTAAGACCAAAATAGCTACGCAAAGCCTCCAAGTAATCCAAACTATCCCAAATTATGTGATGTCATGCATTATGTTTTTTTTGTAAGCCTTTATTCAAGACACACCAATGATCAGTTTAGAATTATCGGTTTAGAATGATCAATTTAACTGGTTGATAAAATTGACTTGACTCCAGTAAATCGTTCGTGACTTTTGATTTAGAGTTCTAAATGACCCGAATACAATGTCCACGTTAAGCTAGATCAATTTTCTAAATCGGGGCAAAATTTTAGACCAAAATAGCTTCAATGAAGCCTCCAAGTAATCCAATGTATCACAAACTGCGTGATGCCATGCCTAATGCTTCATTTGTAAACCTTTGCTCAGTGAGCACCAATGATAAGCTTAAAATGATCAATTTAACTAGTCGATACACTTGACATGTACGTACTAAATCGTTTGTAACTTTTGATTTAGAGTTCAAAATGATACGAATCCAAAGTCCACATTAAGATAGCTCAGTTTTCTATATTAAGACAAAATTTAAGCCCAAAATAGCTACAACAAAGCTTCAAGTAATCCAAAATATCCCAAATTGCGTGATGCCATGCATTATGCTTCATTTACAAGCCTTTACTCAAGAAAAACCAATGATCAGTTTAGAATTATAAGTTTAGAATGATCAATTTAATTGGTCGATCAACTTGACATGTTTGCACTAAATCGTCTGTAGCTTTTGATTTAGAGTTCTGAATGACACGAATCAAATGCCCGCGTTAAGCTAGATAAATTTTATTTACTGAGTAAAATTTAAGACCAAAATACCTACGACGTAGCCTCCAACTAATCCAATGAATGTCAAACTGCGTGATGCCATGCATTACTCTTCACTTGTAAACCTTTGCTCAATGAGTACCAATGATAAGCTTAAAATGATTGATTTAACTACTCGATACATTTGACATGTATGTACTAAATTGTCTGTAACTTTTGATTTAGAGTTTAGAATGACACGAATCCAACGCCCACATTAAGCTAGCTCAGTTTACTATATTAAGGCAAAATTTAAGCCTGAAATAGCTACGACAAAACCTCCACCTAATCCAAACTATCCCAAATTACGTGATGCCATGCATTATGCTTCATTTATAAGCCATTACTCAAGAAACACCAATGATCAGTTTATAATTATAAGTTTAGAATGATCACTTTTACTGGTCGATCAACTTGACATGTCCGCACTAAATCGTCCATAACTTTTTTTTTGGGTTCAGATTGACACGAATCCAATGCCCACATTAAGCTAGCTCAATTTTCCATATTTTTAACAATTTAGAACTGAAATAGCTACAATAAAGCTTCCACCTAATCCAATCTATCTCAAACTGCGTGCTGCCATGCATTATGCTTCATTTCAAACCTTTGCTCAATGACCACAAATCGTCATTTTAGAATGATCAATTTAACTAGCCGATTAATTTGATATGTCTACAATAAATCGTGCGTAACTTTTACTTTAGAGTTTTAATTGACATTAATCGCCCACGTTAAGATAGATCAGTTTTATATATTGTGGCAAAATTTAAGACTAAAATTGCTACGACATAGCCTCCAAGTAATCCAATCAATCCCAGACTGCATGATGCCATGCATTATGGTTCATTTGTAAACCTTTGCTCATTGAGCACCAATGATAAGCTTAAAATGATCAATTTAACTAGCTGATACACTTGACATGTAGGGACTAAATCGTCTATAACTTTTGACTTAGAGTTCAGAATGACATGAATCCAACGCCCACATTAATTGAGCTTCATTTTTTGTTTTAAGACAAAATTTAACACCAAAATAGCTACGACAAAGTGTCCAAGTAATCCAAACTATCCCAAATTGCGTGATACCATGCATTATGCTTCATTTATATGCCTTTACTCAAGAAACACCAATGATCAGTTTAGAATAATAAGTTTATAATGATCACTTTAGGTGGCTAATAACCTTGACATTTCCGCACCAAATTGTCCCTAACTTTTGATTTAGAGTTCAGAATGACACGAATCTAACGCTCACATTAAGCTAGCTCAATTTTTTATTTTTCCAAAAAGTTAGGACCAAAATAGGTACGACAAAGCCTCCAAGAAATCTAATCTATCTCAAAGTGCGTGCTGGCATGCATTATGCTTCATTTTTCAACCTTTGCTCAATGACCACAAATCATCATTTTAGGTTGATCAATTTAAGTAGCCGATAAACTTGACATGTCCGCACTAAATCCTCCATAACTTTTGATTTAGAGTTCTGAATGACACGAATCCAACGTCCACTTTAAGCCAGATCAATTTTCTATATTGGTGAAAACTTTAAGACCAAAATAGCTACAATGAAGCCTCCAAGTAATCCAATCTATCCCAAACTGCGTGATGTCATGGATTATGCTTCATTTGTAAATCTTTGCTCAATGAGCACCAATGACAAGCTTAAAATGATCCATTTAACTAGCTGATACACTTGAAATGTATAGACTAAATCGTTTGTAACTTTTTATTTAGAGTTCAAAATGACAAAAATCCAACGCCCACATTGAGCTAGCTCAAGTTTCTATATTAAGACCAAATTTAAGACCACAAATAGCTATATCAAAGCGTCCAAATAATCCAAACTATCCCAAATTGCATGATGCCATGCATTATTCTTCATTTAAAAGCCTTTTTCAAGGAGCACCAAAGACAAGTTTAGAATGATCAATTTAACTAGCCGATAAACTTGAGATGTCCACACTAAATCGTCTGTAAATATTGATTTAGAATTCAGAATGACGCGAATCCAATACACACGCTAAGCTATCTCAATTATTTATATTATGTTAGAATTTAATACCGAAATAGCTATGAAAAAGCTTGCAAGTAATCCAATGTATCACAAACGTGTGATGCCATGCACTATGATTCATTTATAAGCTTTTACTCAAGGAGCACCAATGACCAGTTTAGAATGTTCATTTCAACTTGACATGTCCACACTAAATCGTCTTTAACTTTTGATTTAAAGCTCAAAGTGACATGAATCGAACGCCCAAGTTAAGCTAACTCAATTTTCCATATTGTGACAACAGCTGAGACTAAAAGAGCTATGACAAAGCCTCCACGTAATCAAATCTAAAGCAAAATGAGTGATGCCATGCACTATGTTTTATCTATAAGCCTTTACTCAAAGAGTAGCAATGGTCAGTTTAGAATAATCATTTTAACTGGCCGATCAACTTGATATGTACGCGCAAAATCATCCGTAACTTTTGATGTAGAGTTAAAAATGATACGAGTCCAATGCCCACTTTAAGCTAGCTCAATTTTCTATATTGTGGACTGAAACAGCTACCACAAATCCTTCAAGTAATCCAATCTATCCTAAACTTCGTGATGCCATGCATTATGCTTCATTTGTTTACCTTTGTTAAATCTGCAGCAATGATTAGTTAAGAATGATCAATTTAACGAGCCGATACGCTTGACATGTACGCACTAAATCGTCTGTAACTTTGATTTAGAGTTCAGAATATACGAATCCAACGTCCACATTAATCTAGCTGAATTTTCTATATTAAGACAAAATTTAACACAGAAATAGCTACAACAAAGCCTCCAAGTAATTCAATCTTTCCCAAACTGCTTGCTGCCATGCATTATGTTTCATTTGTACACTTTTTCTCAATGAGCACCAATGATCATTTTAGAAACATAAATTTAACTAGCCGATGAACTTGAGAAGTCCACACTAAATCGTGCGTAACTTTTGATTGATAATTTAGAATGACACAAATCCAATGCCCAAGTTAATCTAGCTCAATTTTCTATATTATGAACAAAGTTATTACCGAAATAGCTACCACAAAGTATGCAAGTAATCAAATCTACCTCAAACTGCGTGGTGCAGCGCATTATGCGTCATTTCTATACCTTTTCCGAATGAGCACTAATAACAAGCCGATAAACTTGACATGTCCACATTAAATTGTGCGTAACTTTTGATTTAGACCTCAATAAAAGTGAATCCAACCCTCACGTTAACCAAGCTCAATTTTCTATATTGGGACAAAGTCTAAGACCAAAAAAGCTTCGAAATAACCTCCAAGCAATCCAATCAACCCCAAAAGGTGTGATGCCATGCATTATGCTTCATTGTAAACCTCTTTTAGTGAGCATCAATGATAAATTTAGAATGATCAATTTAACTAGCCGATACACTTGACATGTACGGACTAAATCGTCTTTAACTTTTTATTTAGAGTTCAGAATGACACGGATCCAACGCCCACATTAAGGGATCTAAATTTTCTATATTAAGACAAAATTTAAGACTGAAATAGCTACGACAAAGCCTCCAAGTAATACAAACTATCCCAAACTGCGTGATGTCATGCATTGTGCTTCATTTATAAACTTTTACTCAAAAAACACCAATGATCTGTTTAGAATTATCAGTTTAGAATGATCACTTTAACTTTCCGATCAACTTGACATGTCCGCAATAAATCATCCATACATTTTGATTTAGAGTTCATAATAACATGAATCTAATGCCCACGTTAATCTAGCTCAATTTTCTATATTGTGAAAAAATTAGGACCGAAATAGCTACGATAAAGTCTCCAAGTAATCCAATCTATCTTAAATTGTGTTCTGCCGTGCATTGTACTTCATTTGTAAACCTTTAGTCAATGAGCGCCAATGATCACTTTAGAATGAACAATTTAAATAGCCGATAAACTTGACTTGTCCGAACTACATCGTTCTTACCTTTTGATTTAGATTTCCGAATGATACGAATCAAATACGCACGTTAAGCTAGCTCAATTTTCTATATTAGGGAAAATTTAAGGTCAAAATAGCTACGACAAAGCTTCCAAATAATCCAATCTATCCCAAACTATGTGATGCAATGCATTATGCTTCATTTGTAAACCTTTGCTTAGCGAGTACCAATGATAAGTTTAAAATAATCAATTCAACTAGCCGATACACTTGAAATGTATGGACTAAATCGTCTCTATCTTTTGATTTAGAGTTTCGAATGACACGAATCCAACGCCCACGTTAAGCTAGCTCAATTTTCTATTTTAAGAAATCATAATACCGAAACACCTATGAAAAAGCCTCTAACTAATACAATCTATCTCAAACTGTGTGATTCCATGCATTATTCTTCATTTCTAAACCTTTTCTTAATGAGCATGAATGATCAGTTTAGAATGATCAACTTAACTAGCCGATAAACTTGAGATGCCCGCACTAAATCATTCGTAACTTTTAATTTAAAGTTCAGAATGACACGAATCAATTGCCCATGCTAAGTTACCTCCATTTTCTATATTGTGAGAAAATTTAATACCAAAATAGCTACAATAAAGCCTCCACGTAATCCAATCTATCCCAAAGTGCGTGATGCGATGCATTATGCTGCATTTATAAGCTTTTACTCAACGAGCACTAATGATCAGTTTAGAGTGATCATTTTAACTAGCTGATCAATTTGACATGTCTGCATTAAATCGTTTTAACTATTGATTAAGAGCTAAAAATTGCATGAATCCAACGTTCACGTTAAACTAATTCAAATTTCCAAATTCTGACAACATTTGAGACTAAAAAACTATGACAAATCCTCCAAATAATCCAATCAATCCCAAACTGCATGATAGCATTCACTATGCTTCATTATAAGTGTTTACTCAAGGAGCACCAATGATCAGTTTAGAATGATCAACTTTACCTGTACACACTAAATCATACATAACTTTTGATGTAAAGTTAAAAATAACAGGAATCCAATAATCACGTTAATCTAGCTCAATTTTCTATATTATGATAACATTAAACACTGAAAAACCTACCATAAAGCCTTCAAGTAATCCAATCTATCCCAAACTGCGTGATGCCATGCATTATTCTTCATTTGTAAACCTTTGCTCGGTGAGCACCAATAATAAGCTTAAAATGATCAATTTAACTAGCCGATACACTTGACATGTACGTACTAAATCGTCAGTAACTTTTGATTTAGAGTTCAGAACGACACAAATATAACGCACACATTAAGCTAGCTCAATTTTCTATACTACGACAAAATTTAAGACGGAAATACCTACGACAAAGCCTCCAAGTAATCCAATCTATCCCAAATTGCGTAATACCATGCATTATATTTCATTTATAAGCCTTTACTCAAGAAAAACCAATGATCAGTTTAGAATGATCACTTTAGAATTATCATTATAATTGGCCAATCAACTTGACATGTACGCACTAAATTATCCGTAACTTTTGATTTAGAGTTTAGAATGAAGCAAATCCAATGCCCACGTTAAGCTACCTCAATTTTCTATATTGTGTAAAAATTTCGGACCGAAATAATAAAGCAAAGCCTCTAAGTAATCCAATATATCTCAAACTGCATGCCCATGTTAAGGTAGCTACATTTTCTATATTGTGACAAAATTAAAGATTGAAATTGCTATGATACAACCATCATTATGTTTCAATCCATCCCAAATTGCGTGATGCCATGCATTATGTTTGGAATGACACGAATCCAACACCCACATTAAGCTAGCTAAATTTTCTATATTAAGACAAAATTTAAGACTGAAATAGCTACGACAAAGCCTCCAAGTTATACAAACTATCCCAAACTGCGTGATGCCATGCATTATGCTTCATTTATAAGCTTTTACTAAAAAAACATCAATGATCTGTTTAGAATTATCAGTTTAGAATGATCACTTTAACTTCCCGATCAACTTGACATGTCCGCACTAAATGATCCATACATTTTGATTTTCAGTTCAGAATAACACGAACCTAACGCCCACGTTAAGCTATCTGAATTTTCTATATTATGTAAAAAATTAGGACCGAAATAGGTACGATAGAGTCTCCAAGTAATCCAATCTATCCTAAACTGCGTTCTGCCATACATTATGATTCATTTGTAAACCTTTACTCAATGAGCGCCAATGATCACTTTAGAATGATCATTTTAAATAGCCGATAAACTTTACTTGTCTGCACTAAACCGTGCGTACCTTTTGATTTAGATTTCCGAATGACACGAATCCAACACACACGTTAAGCTAGCACAATTTTCTATATTGGGGAAAAATTGAAGGCCAAAATAGCTACGACAAAGCTGCCAAGTAATCCAATCTACCCCAAACTGTGTGATACCATGCACTATGCTTCATTTGTAAACCTTTGCTCAGTGACCACCAATGATCAGTTTAAAATAATCAATTCAACTAGCCGATACACTTGAGATGTATGGACTAATTCGTCTGTAACTTTTGATTTAGAGTTTCGAATGACACGAACCCAACGTCCACGTTAAGCTAGCTCAATTTTCTATTTTAAGAAATTATAAGACCGAAATAGTTATGACAAAGCCAACAATTAATCCAATCTATTTCAACTGCGTGATTCCATGCATTATGCTTCATTTCTAAATGTTTCCTTAATGAGCATTAACGATCAGTTTATAATGATCAATTTAACTAGCCGATAAACTTGAGATGTCCGCACTAAATCGTTCGTAACTTTTGATTTAGAGTTTGGAATGGCGCGAATCCAATGCCCACACTAAGCTAGCTCAATTTTTCTATATTGTGACAAAATTTATGAGCGAAATAGCTACAAAAAATCCTCCAAGTAATCCAATTTATCCCAAACTTCGAGATAATATGCATTAATGAGAATTTAGAACCCAAATATCTATGACAAAACCTCCAAGTAATCTAATATATCTCAAAATACGTGCTGCCATGCATTATACTTCGTTTGTAAAGCCTTGCTCAATGACTACCAATGATCATTTTAGAATGATCAATTTAACTAACCGATAAACTTGACATGTCTGCACTAAATCGTGCGTAACTTTTTATTTATTGTTCCAAATGACGTGAATCTAATGCCCACATAAAACTAGCTCAATTTTCTATATTTGGAAAAGAAGACCGAAATAGCTACGACAAAGCCTCCAAGTAATCCAAAGAATTTCAAACTGCATGATGCCATGCATTACGTTTCGTTTGTAAACTTGTGCTCAATGAGCACCAATGATCAGTTTGGAATGATCAATTTAACTAGCCGATACACTTGACATGTACACACTAAATAGTCTATAACTTTTGATTTATAGTTTAGAATGACACAAATCCAGTGTCTACACTAAGCTAACTCAATTTTCTATATTAAGTAAAAATTTAAGACCGAAATAGCTACAACAAAGCCTACAAGTAATCCAATCTATCCCAAACTGTGTGATGTCGTGCATTATGCTTCATTTCAAAACCTTTGCTCAATGAGCATCAATGATCAATTTAGAATTATCAGTTTAGAATGATCAATTTAACTGGTTGACAGACTATACATGTATGCAATAAATGGTCCATAACATTTAATTTAGAGCTCACAATGACACGAATTCAATGCCCACATTAAACTTGCTCAATTTTCTATATTGTGAAAAAATTTAGAACCAAAATAGCTACAAAAAAGCTTCCAAAATCTATCTCAAACTACGTGCTATCATGCATTATGCTTCATTTATAAACCGTTACTCAAAGTGCACCAATGAACATTTTAGAATGATCAATTTAACTAGGCGATAAACTTGACATGTACGCATTAAATCGTGTGTATCATTTGATTTAGAGTTTCAAATGACACGAATTCAATGCTCACGTCAAGCTAGATCAATTTTCTATATAGGGGAAAAATTTAAGACCAAATATCTACGAAGAAGCCTCTAAGTAATCCAATCTATCCCAAACTGCATGATACCATTGATTATGCTTCATTCGTAAGCATTTGCTCAGTGAGCACCAATGATCAGTTTAAAATAATCAATTCAACTAGCCGATACACTTGAAATGTACGGACTAAATCGTCTGTAACTTTTGATTTAGAGTTTCGAATGACATGAATCCAATGCCCACGTTAAGCTAGCTCAATTTTCTATTTTATGAAATTATTAGACCGAAATAGCTATGGCAAAGTCTCCAAGTAATCCAATCTATGTCAAACTGTATGATTCCATGTATTATGCTTCATTTCTAAACCTTTCCTTAGTGAGCATTAATGATCAGTTTAGAATGATCAATTTAACTAGCCGATAAATTTGAGATGTCCACACTAAATCGTTCGAACTTTTGATTTAGAGTTCAGAATGGCACGAATCCAGTGCCCACGCTAAGCTACCTCCATTTTCTATAATGTGAGAAAATGTAGTACCGAAATAGTTACAATAAAGCCTCCAAGTAATCCAATCTATCACAAAGTGCGTGATGCCATGCATTATGCTGCATTCATAAGTCTTTACTCAACAAGCACCAATGATCAATATATAATGATCATTTTAAGTAGCTGATCAACTTGACATGTACACGCTAAATCATATTTAACTTTTGATTTAGATCTCAAAATGACATGAATCCAACGCCCGCATTAAGGTAGCTCAATTTTCCAAATTCTAAGAGCATCTGAGAGTAAAAAGCTACGACAAAGCCTCCAAGTAATCCAATCAAACCTGAACTGCGTGATGCCATGCATTATGCTTCATTATAAGTATTTACTCAAGGAGCACAAATGATCAGTTTAGAATTATCATTTTAACTGCCCGATTAACTTGACATGTATACACTAAATTGTCTATAACTTTTGATGTAAAGTTAAAATTATGGGAATCCAATGGCCACGTTAATCTATCTCAATTTTCTATATTATGACAATATTTAAGGCTGAAAACCTACCACAAAGCCTTCAAGTAATCCAATCTATCCCAAACTGCGTGATGCCATACATTATGCTTCATTTGTAAACCTTTGTTCAGTGAGCACTAATGATAATCTTAAAATGATCAATTTAATTAGCAAATCACTTGACATGTACAAACTAAATTGTCAGTAACTTTTGATCTAGAGTCCAGAACAACACAAATCCAACGCCCACATTAAACTAGCTCAATTTTCTATACTAAGACAAAATTTAATACGGAAATACCTACGACAAAGCCTCCAAGTAGTCCAATCTATCCCCAATTCCGTGATGTCATGCATTATGCTTTATTTATAAGCCTTTAATCAAGAAACACCAATGATTAGTTTATAATTATCACTTTAGAATTATCATTTAAACTGGCCGATCCACTTGAAATGTCTGCACTAAATCATCTGTAACTTTTGATTTAGAGTTTAGAATGAATCGAATCCAACGCCCACGTTAAGCAAGCTCAATTTTCTATATTGTGAAAAAGTTTCGGACCAAAATAGTTAAGAGAAAGCCTCCAAGTAATCCAATCAATCTCAAACTGCGTGCTACAATGCATTATGCTTCATTTTTAAACCTTTGCTCAATGATCACAAATCATCATTTTAGAATGATAAATTTAAATAAACAATAAACTTGATATGTCCGCACTAAATCGTGCGTACCTTCTGATTTAGAGTTCCGAATGATACAAATCCAACGCCCACATTAAGGTAGCTAAATTTTCTATATTAAAAATTTAAGACCAATATAGCTACGACAAAGTCTCAAAGTAATCCAATTTATCCCAAACTGTGTGATGCCATGCATTATGCTTCATTTGTAAACCCTTGATCAATGAGTACCAATGATAAGCTTAAAATGATTAATTTAACTAGCCATTACATTTGACATGTACGGACTAAATCATATGTAACTTTTCATTTAGAATTCAGAATGACACGGATCCAACGCCCGCATTAAGCTAGCTCAATTTTCTATATTAAGACAAAATTTAAGACCGAAATAGCTACGACAAAGCCTGTAAATAATCAAAACTATCCCAAATTGCGTGATGTCATGCATTATACTTCATTTATAAGCCTTTACTCAAGAAACACCAATGATCATTTTAGAATTATCAGTTTAGAATGATCACTTTAACTTGCCGATCAACTTGATATGTCCGCACTAAATCGTTCCTATATTTTGATTTAGGGTTCAGAATGATACGAATCCAACGCCCATGTTAAGCTAGCTAAATTTTCTATATTAAAAATTTAAGACCAAAATAACTACGACAAAGCCTCCAAGTAATCTAATCTATCCCAAACTGCGTGATGCCATGCATTATGCTTCATTTGGAAAACTTCGCTCAGCGAGCACCAATAATAAGCTTAAAATGATTAATTTAACTAGCCGATACACTTGACATCCACGGAATAAATCATTTGTAACTTTTGATTTAGAGTTCAGAATGACACGAATCCAACGCCCACATTAAGCTACCTCAATTTTCTATATTGAAACAAAATTTAAGCTACAAATAGCTACAAAAAAGCGTACAAGTAACCCAAACTATCACAAATTACCTTTTGCCACGCGTTATGCTTCATTTATAAGCCTTTACTGAAGAAACACCAATGATCAGTTTAGAATTATACGTTTAGAATGATCGCTTTAATTGGCTATTAAACTTGACATGTCCATACTATATTGTCCGTGACTTTTGATTTCGAGTTCCGAATGACAAGAATCAAATGTCCAAGTTAATCTAGCTCAATTTTCTATGTTGTGAAAACATTTAGTACTAAAATAGCTAGGAAAAAGTCTCAAAGTAATCCAATCTATCTTAAATTGCGTGCTGCCCTGCATTATGTTTCATTTGTAAACCTTTTCTCAACTACCACAAATCATCATTTTCGAATCATCAATTTAACTAGCCGATAAACTTGATATGTCCGCACTAAATCATGCATAACGTTTGATTTATATTTCCAAATGACATGAATCCAACTCACACGTTACGTTAGATCAATTTTCTATATTGAGGCAAAATTTAAGACCAAAATAGCTACAATGAAGCGTCCAAATAATCTAATCTATCCCAAACAGCGTGATGCCAAACTATCCTCCGAGTAATCCAATCTATCTCAAACTTCGAGATAATATGCATTAATGAGAATTTAGAACCCAAATATCTAGGACAAAACCTCCAAGTAATCTAATTTATCTCAAAATACGTGCTGCTATGCATTATACTTCATTTGTAAAGCCTTGCTCAATGACCACCAATGATCATTTTAGAATGATCAATTTAACTAACCGATAAACGTGACTTGTCTGCATTAAATCATGCGTAACTTTTTATTTATTGTTCCAAATGACGCGAATCTAATGCCCACATTAAACTAGCTCAATTTTCTATATTTGGAAAATAAATAAGACCGAAATAGCTACGACAAAGCCTCCAAGTAATCTAATCTATTTCAAACTGCATGATGCCATGTATTACGTTTCATTTGTAAACTTGTGCTCAATGAGCACCAATGATCAGTTTGGAATGATCAATTTAACTAGCCGATACACTTGACATGTACACACTAAATAGTCTATAACTTTTGATTTATAGTTTAGAATGACACGAATCCAATGTCCACACTAAGGTAGCTCAATTTTCTATATTAATTAAAAATTTAAGACCGAAATAGCTAAGACATAGCCTACAAGTAATCCAATCTATCCCAAACTGTGTGATGCCGTGCATTATGCTTCATTTCAAAACCTTTGCTCAATGAGCATCAATAATCAGTTTAGAATTACCAGTTTAGAATGATCAATTTAACTGGTGGCAGACTATACATGTATGCAATAAATGGTCCATAACTTTTAATTTAGAGCTCACAATGACACGAATCCAATTACCACATTAAACTAGCTCATTTTTCTATATTGTGAAAGAATTTAGAACCAAAATAGCAACGAAAAAGCCTTTAAGTAATCCAATCTATCTCAAACTACGTGCTGTCATGCATTATGCTTCATTTACAAACATGTACTCAAAGCGCACCATTGAACATTTTAGAATGATCAATTTAACTAGCCGATAAACTTGACATGCACGCACTAAATCGTATGTAACATTTGATTTAGAGTTTCAAATGACACGAATTCAATGCTCACATTTTGCTAGATCAATTTTCTATATAGGGGCAAAATTTAAGACCAAAATATCTACGAAGAAGCCTCCAAGTAATCCAATCTATCCCAAACTAAGTGATATCATGCATTATGCTTCATTCGCAAGCCTTTGCTCAGTGATCACCAATGATCAGTTTAAAATAATCAATTCAACTAGCCGATACACTTGAAATGTACAGACTAAATCCTCTATAACTTTTGATTTAGAGTTTCGAATGACACGAATCCAAAGCCCACGTTAAGCTAGCTCAATTTTCTATTTTAAGAAATTATTAGACCGAAATAGCTATGGCAAAGTGATGGGGACATCAGGTCGTATGGCCGGCCAGCTTCAGGACAAGCATCTAGAGGAAGTCTCTACACCACTGGTGCCACCAGGAGCAATGACAAGAAGCAGATCAAGAGCACTCTTCCACAAATTGAGCTTATGGGTCGACAAGCTCCAAGAGGATGATCGACAAAGGACAGTAGGCCAGAAGTGCAAAGAAGAGTCCAAAGGCTTCTCAACAATGCAAAGGACTTCAGAGACTTCGGCTTTAGTGGCAAGAGAGCTCAGGGCTCAAAGATTCCTAACCCTACTCCAAGTCGAAGACTAGGAGCAAGGCGCGTGCATGCCATAAGGACGGCCACCTTCCATTTCTTGGCCGTGAGGTAAGTAAGGTAAGTTTTCAAATTGGATATTTGTTTCTTTCTGTTTTGCAGGGTAGGATCTAGAATATTTATATTTTTGAGTCAAAGACATTTTAGGAATAGGTCCTTTTTCGGTTATGCACTTTTGTACGTTTTCCATTTGTGCACTTTTGTAAATTTTCCATTTCTTTCTTTGAGTCGACCCTAGAAGGTCACACTTTTGAGCATATTAATAAGGCTCCTTCCAGCAGTGGAGTTCGACAACCTTTTTGATATTAATAAAGTAGAACTTTCTTCCTACAAGCTTTCTCTCAAAAGAGACTTGTGCGCTTAGAATCTAGTTGAGACCAGCCCTCCTAGCTCTAAGTTTGTGATTTATCACGAGGTTCATCACCCCTCGTGTGGTTCACTTCACCCTTCCATCTCATACCAACCCTAAAACCCCTATCTAGAAGCTTAAGGTCGAGTTTCTCACCTAACCTTCTCCAAACAGCCCACGCGCATCCAAGCCTTGAATCGAGGCTTGTATCATTTTGGTATTAGAGCTTAAAGCTCCTAAACCAGGTTGTGTCTATCCTTTAGTTAGTCTTGTTTCTTTTTCTTGCATTAGTTTAAGTCGCATTCAAGAAAAATCAAAAAAAATAACACTAAACTCCAAACCGAGTGATTCACTTTTGCATTGCCATTCACGTTTTCCTTTTTTTTCAAATCATATTTCCATTATTTTTAAGTTAAATTAAAAATAAAAGAAAAAGAAAATAGGAAAAATACCAAAAGAATTCGAATTGGACAGCTAGCACAAGTTGTAGGAAGTTTCCATTTTTCTAAACTTTTTTTTTTAGGTTTTTCCTTTTTCTCAACTTTTTCCTTTTTTGCAAATTCGAATTCCCCTATAAAAGAAAACCCTCCTAATCCACTTAGGAGCAAAATAACTTGTGTTTCTTTCTTCTAGCACAATGGCAGAAGAGAATAGAGATGCAACTGAGGCCATGATGGCCATGTTCACCACTCTCTAAACGCAACTCGCATCAATAGGCGAGAGGTTGGAGAGCGTGGAGAGGCCTGTGAGATTCCAGGCCATAAGGCACGTGAGAGCTGAGCAAGACCGTGCTGAGGGTCCTGACCACCTTAGGACACGGCACGAACAGGAGGAGCCCTAGCCAGATGGAGATGAGGACGCACAACCTCATAACTATCACCTTAGGCCGAGAGGACCTCCACGGTAACCAGAGGCAGAAGGTGATGGCTTCGAGCCATATGGACATCACCAGAGACCAAGGATGCCTCCTAGACATCATGAGGATGGAGATGAACATGCCTACAACCGGGTAACTCAACCTGATGTTAAACTAACACCTCCGAGTTTTGCCGGAAAAGTAGACCCCGAGACCTACCTAGATTGGGAGAGAAGGAAGGATCACATCTTTGATCACTACAACCAACCAGGCCCTGGGAGAGTCTCCATGGCAGTAGCACAACTCACGGACAATGCCCTCATCTGGTGGGATCGTGAGGTGTCTGACCGAAGGAGGAAAAGATTGAGGCCCGTAGACTCATGGGTCGACATGAAAGACCTCATGAGACAAAGGTTTGTTCCACCCTATTTTCATAGAGATTTGCAATGACGTTTTCGTACTCTTGAGCAGGGTACCAGATCAGTAGAGGAGTACTATGAAGAGTTTGAGAGACTAAGGAACAGGATGGAACTCAATGACGATGAGTAAGCTTTGATGGCACAATTCTTGGATGGACTCCAAGAAAGAATCAGCCGCAAGGTGGAAAGGCAAATCTACAATGACTTCAAAGACTTGTTCCACCTATCTGTCCACGCTGAGCAGCACATCAAATGTAAGAGCCAAGACATCCGCAGCAAGACTAAGACTCCTTGGGCACCAAGCAACATTCCCAAGCCCGTAGACAAAGGCAAAAGCATAGAGATCGATTCAAGGTTCAAGAGCAAGCCTCTTGAGCCAACCCGTGACCAGAGAGAGCCTAGTAAGTCCTCTAACCCTCAAAGATCACGTGACACCACTTGTTTCAATTGTAGGGGTCGTGGACACATCTCAAGGGAGTGCCCAAGCAACCGGGTCATGCTGATTATGGAGGCTGGAGAGTATGAGTCCCAAGATGAAGAGGAATATGAACCAGAAGGAGAATACGGTGACATTGAGTACCCTGATGTGGGGGAAGTGCTGGTCACTAGACACATTCTCAGTGCAATGGTGGATCCCTCAGAGACCATCCAGAGGGAGAACATCTTCCACAGCCGTCGCACCATTAAGGGCAAGGTATATAACCTCATCATAGATGGTGGTTCTTGCAGTAACGTTGCTAGTGCGTACATGGTTGATAAGCTAGGTATAGAGAAGACAAGGCATCCTCGACCATATTGATTAAGATGGCTCGATGACAAAGTGGAGCTCAAGATCCACGAGCAAGTCATTGTACCATTCACTGTGGGCAAGTACCAAGACCAAGTCGTGTGCGACGTGGTACCCATGCAAGCTGGCAATCTTCTGCTAGGAAGGCCATGGCAGTTTGACAAGGAGACCAGGCATGATGGCTGAACCAATCCCTACACTTTTGTGCATGACAAAAGAAAAGTCAGCTTGGCTCCTCTTACACCTGTCCAGGTACACGAGCTACAACTCCAAATGAGTAAGGAAAAGAAACTTATCAAGTCTAATTTTCTTATTCAACCAAGCCATGTCCGGAGAGCTTTAGACTCGAAGGATTTTAATGTTACTAATGGTCTTCACAGAAATTTTGAGTATAGAAAAGGAACAGGTAGAGCTACCTCCTGAAGTAGCAACTCTCCTCAACAAGTTCCAGGATGTGTTTCCAGAGGAGATACCAGCAGGCTTGCCTCCTTTACGTGGCATAGAGCACCAGATCGACCTAGTGCCCGGAGCAGCCCTGCCCAACCAGCCAGCCTACCGGATGAGTCCAGAGGAGTCCAAGGAGCTTGAGAAGCAAGTCAAGGAGCTCCTGGAGAAAGGCTATGTTCGAGAGAGCCTTAGTCCATGTGCCGTGCCAGTGCTACTAGTGCCCAAGAAGTATGGGACTTGGCGAATGTGCGTGGACTGCCGAGCGATCAACAACATCACAGTCAAGTACCGGCATCCGATACCACGGCTGGATGACATGCTAGATGAGCTGAGTGGAGCCACGGTCTTTTCCAAGATAGACCTCAAAAGTGGATACCACCAGGTCAGGATGAAGGAAGGTGTTGAATGGAAGACTGCTTTCAAGACAAAGCAAGGGCTCTACGAGTGGACAGTAATGCCATTCGGCTTGACTAATGCCCCAAGCACCTTCATGCGCCTTATGAACCAAGTTCGTAGGGCGTTCATCAGTAAGTTCGTTGTAGTTTATTTCGATGACATACAAGTTTATAGTAAATGCTTAAGGGATCACCTCACACATCTTGAGAGTGTGCTTAAAACCCATCGACAAGAAGAGCTTTATGCCAATCTCAAGAAGTGCATCTTTTGTACTGATAAACTTGTCTTCTTAGGTTTTGTTGTAAGTTCACAGGATCTACAGGTTGATGAAGAGAAGATTCGAGCCATATAAGAGTGGCTAATACCAAGCAACATCAGCCAAGTGAGGAGCTTCCACGGACTGGCCAGCTTCTACAGGAGATTCGTGCCCAACTTCAGCAGTATTGCCTCACCATTGACGGCAGTAGTAAAGAAGAACGTGGGATTGAGCTGGGGAGAAGCTCAGGAGAAGGCATTCCAGGCCTTGAAGGACAGCCTTACACATGCACCAGTGCTAGTCCTGCCCGAATTCAACAAGACGTTTGAAGTGGAGTGTGATGCCTCTGGAATAGGCATAGGAGCAGTGCAAACCCAAGGAGGGAGGCCAGTGGCATACTTCAGTGAGAATCTAGGTGGTGCCTCACTGAACTACCCCACTTACGACAAGGAGCTTTATGCCCTGGTCCGAGCATTGGAGACTTGGTAGCATTACTTGCTGTCCAAGGAGTTTGTGATCCACACTGATCACGAGACTCTCAAACACCTCAGAGGGCAAACCAATCTCATGAGGTGGATGGAGTTCATAGAGACCTTCCCGTACGTCATCAAGTACAAGAAGGCAAAGAGAATGTGGAAGCCGATGCACTATCAAGGAGGTTTCCCTTGATATCCACCATGGAGGCAAAGGTCCTAGGATTCGAGCACATCAAGGACCTATACAAGGATAATCCTGACCTTGCTGAGAGCTACATGGAGTGTGGCACAGGAAGTCATGGCAATTTTTACATCGATGAGGTATTCTTGTTCCGAGAGAGAAGGATGTGCATACCACAAGGATCATTAAGGGAGCTTATCATCCGAGAAGCTCATGGAGGAGGACTCATGGGCCACTTTGGTGTTGACAAGACCCTAGCAGTGGTCAAGGAGCACTTCTACTGGCCACAGATCAAAAGGTCAGTAGAAGCCCATTGTGCAAGGTGCATCACTTGCAAAAAGGCGAAGTCCCAAGTGCACCCTCACAGGTTGTATCTCCCACTACCCATACCTACACATCCATGGGTGGACATCTCAATGGACTTCGTTCTAGGTCTGCCCAAGATCAACCACAAAGATGCAATCTTTGTAGTGGTGGACAGATTCTCCAAGATGGCACACTTCATTCCATGTGCCAATGTCAATGATGCCACGCAAACAGCCGAGCTGTTTTTCAGGGAGATAGTACGGCTTCATTGAGTGCCAAGGACCATTGTATCAGACAGGAACACCAAGTTCCTCAGCCATTTCCGGAGGACCCTTTGGAGGAAGCTACGCACAAAGCTACTCTTCTCTACCACCTGCCATCCTCAAACCGATGGCCAAACTGAAGTTCTCAACCGGACACTATCAACTCCTCTCAGGACTACACTAGGGGAGAACCTCAAGACTTGGGTGGAGTGCCTGCCATTCATACAGTTCGCTTACAACCGAGCCGTGCACTCAGCAACCAAGAAGACACCCTTTGAAGTAGTATACGGCTTCAACCCTCTCACCCCATTGGAGCAAATGCCATTGCCACCAGCAGAAATGACCAACCTCAACGGAGCATCCAAGGCAGAGTTCATAAGAAAGTTACACCAGAAGGTAGAAGAGAACTTGGAGAAGAGGACCGGGCAGTACGTGACTCATGCTAACAAGGGAAGAAAGGAGGTGATCTTTCAACCGGGCGATTGGGTGTGGCTAGAGATTCCCCAACCTAAGGAGTTCCAAGCTAGCACCAAGAGGAGATGGACCATTCAGAGTGCTGGAGAGGATCAACAACAATGCCTACCGGATCGAGCTCCCATGTGAGTTTAATGTGTCCAACACGTTCAACGTAACTGACTTAGCCCCTGTCCATGCAGATGAACCAGTTTTGAGGTCAAAACCTACTGAAGAGGGAGGGGATGATGGGGACATCAGGTCGTATGGCCGGCCAGGAGACTAGACTGGCCGACCTGGGAGCTTGCCCGAGACAGCCGGGCCATTTGGCACGCCTGCCGGCCCAAGCGGTACCACCGGACCCTCGACCAACAGGACCGGACCGATCAGCATTGCCGGCGGAGAGGCCCAAACCTCTGGCACAATTGGTGGCGACGTGGATGACACCGCCGGTCCCCTTGGTGATGCCACCGTCTCCAGGATCAACTTGGCCAGTCCATAAGGCATTCCGGCTAGCACCTCGCACTATCCAGCCGGTACAGCCGATCCAGCCGAGTACACGGGCATTTCAACATCCACACAAGGAGACTCGGACCAGATAAGCTACCAGCTTCAGGACATGCATCTAGAGGAAGTCTCTAAACCAGTGGTGCCACCAGGAGCAATGACAAGAAGCACATCAAGAGCACTCTTCCACAAATTCAGCTTATGGGTCGACAAGCTCCTAGAGGATGATCGACAAAGGACAGTGGGCCAGAAGTGCAAAGAAGAGTCCAAAGACTTCTCAACATTGCAAAGGACTTCAGAGACTTGGGCTTTAGTGGCAAGAGAGGTCAGGGCCCAAAGATTCCTAACCCTACTCTAAGTCGAAGACTAGGAGTAAGGCGCGTGCATGCCACAAAGACGGCCACCTTCCATTTCTTGGCCGTGAGGTAAGTAAGGTAAGTTTTCAAATTGGATATTTGCCTCTTTCTGTTTTGCAGGGTAGGATCTAGAATATTTACATGTTTGAGTCAAAGACATTTTAGAAATAGGTCCTTTTTTGGTTATGCACTTTTGTATGTTTTCCATTTGTGCACTTTTGTAAATTTTCCTTTTCTTTCTTTGGGTCGACCCTAGAAGGTCACGCTGTCGAGCATATTAATAAGGCTCCTTCCAGCATTGTAGTTCGATAATCTTTTTGATATTAATAAAGTAGAACTTTCTTCCTACAAGCTTTCTCTCAAAAGAGACTTTTGCGCTTAGAATCTAGTTGAGACCAGCCCTCCTAGCTCTAAGTTTGTGATTTATCACGAGGTTCATCACCCCTCGTGTGGTTCACTTCACCCTTCCATCTCATACCAACCAAAAAACCCCTATCCAGAAGCTTAAGGTCGAGTTTCTCACCTAACCTTCTCCAAACAACCCACGCGCATCCAAGCCTTGAATCGAGGCTTGTATCACAAAGTCTCCAAGTAAACCAATCTATCTCAAACTGCATGATTCCATGCATTATGCTTCATTTCTAAACCTTTCCTTAGTGAGCATTAATGATCAGTTTAGAATGATCAATTTAACTAGCCGATAAATTTGAGATGTCCGCACTAAATCGTTCGAACTTTGATTTAGAGTTCAGAATGACACGAATCCAATGCCCACACTGAGCTACCTCCATTTTCTATATTGTGAGAAAATGTAGTACCGAAATAGTTACAATAAAGCCTCCAAGTAATCCAATCTATCACAAAGTGCGTGATGCCATGCATTATGCTGCATTCATAAGTCTTTACTCAACAAGCACCAATGATCAATATATAATGATCATTTTAAGTAGCTGATCAACTTGACATGTACACGCTAAATCATATTTAACTTTTGATTTAGATCTCAAAATGACATGAATCCAACGCCCGCATTAAGGTAGCTCAATTTTCCAAATTCTAAGAGCATCTGAGAGTAAAAAGCTACGACAAAGCCTCCAAGTAATCCAATCAAACCTGAACTGCGTGATGCCATGCATTATGCTTCATTATAAGTATTTACTCAAGGAGCACAAATGATCAGTTTAGAATTATCATTTTAACTGCCCGATTAACTTGACATGTATACACTAAATTGTCTATAACTTTTGATGTAAAGTTAAAATTATGGGAATCCAATGGCCACGTTAATCTATCTCAATTTTCTATATTATGACAATATTTAAGGCTGAAAACCTACCACAAAGCCTTCAAGTAATCCAATCTATCCCAAACTGCGTGATGCCATACATTATGCTTCATTTGTAAACTTTTTTCAATTAGCACTAATAATAAGCTTAAAATGATCAATTTAACTACCAGATCACTTGACATGTACGGACTGAATTGTCAGTCACTTTTGATTTAGAGTTCAGAACGACACAAATCCAACGCCCACATTAAACTAGCTCAATACTAAGACAAAATTTAAGACGGAAATACCTACGACAAAGGCTCCAAGTAATCCAATCTATCCCCAATTGCGTGATGTCATGCATTATGCTTTATTTATAAGCCTTTAATCAAGAAACACCAATGATTAGTTTAGAATTATCATTTTAAAATTATCATTTTAACTGGCCGATCAACTTGAAATGTCCGCACTAAATCGTCTGTAACTTTTGATTTAGAGTTTGAAATTAATCGAATCCAATGCCCACGTTAAGCTAACTCAATTTTCTATATTGTGAAAAAGTTTCATACCGAAATAGCTAAGAGAAAGCCTCCAAATAATCCAATCTATCTCAAACTGTGTGCTATAATGCATTATGCTTCATTTTTAAACCTTTGCTCAATGATCAAAAATCATCATTTTACAATGATAAATTTAACTAAACGATAAACTTGACATGTCCGCACTAAATCGTGCGTACCTTCTGATTTAGAGTTCCGAATGATACGAATTAACCGCCCATGTTAAGCTAGCTAAGTTTCCTATATTAAAATTTTAAGACCAATATAGCTACGACAAAGTATCAAAGTAATCCAATTTATCCCAAACTGTGTGATGCTATGCGTTATGCTTCATTTCTAAACCCTTGCTCACTGTGTACCAATGATAAGCTTAAAATGATTAATTCAACTAGCCGTTATACTTGACATGTACGGACTAAATCATATGTAATTGTTCATTTAGAGTTCAGAATGACACGGATCCAACACCCGCATTAAGCAAGCTCAATTTTCTATATTAAGACAAAATTTAAGACCGAAATAGCTATGGCAAAGCCTGCAAATAATCAAAACTATCCCAAATTGCATAATGTCATGCATTATACTTCATTTATAAGCCTTTACTCAAGAAACACCAATGATCAGTTTAGAGTTATTAGTTTAGAATGATCACTTTAACTTGCCGATCAACTTGACATGTCCGCACTAAATCGTGCATAACGTTTGATTTATATTTCCAAATGACACGAATCCAACTCACACGTTACGTTGGATCAATTTTCTATATTGGGGCAAAATTTAAAACCAAAATAGGTACGATGAAGCGTCCAAATAATCTAATCTATCCCAAACTGCGTGATGCCATGCATTATGCTTCATTTGTAAACCTCTGCTCAGTGAGCACCAATGATAAGCTTAAAATGATCAATTTAACTAGCCGATACACTTGACATGTATAGACTAAATCTTGTGTAACATTTGATTTAAAGTTTAGAATGACATGAATCCAATGCCCACATTAAAGTAGCTCAATTTTGTATATTAAGACAAAATTTAAGACTCAAATAGCTACGACAAAGCCTCCAAGTAATCCAAACTATCTCAAATTGCGTGCTGCCATGCATTATGCTTCATTTATAAGCGTTTACTCAAGAAACACCAATGATCAGTTTAGAATTATCAGTTTAGATTGATCACTTTAACAGGCCGATCAAATTGACATGTCCGCACTAAATCTTCCGTAACTTTTGATTTAGAGTTGAGAATGACACGAATCTAATGCACAGGTAAGTTAGCTCAATTTTCTATATTGTAAAAAAAAATTAGGACCAAAATAGATACGACAAAGGCTCCAAGTAATCCAATATATCTCAAACTACGTGCTGCCATGCATTATGTTTTATTTTCAAACCTTTGCTCAATGACCACAAATCATCATTTTAGATTGATCAATTTAACTAGACGATGTACTTGACATGCCCGCACTAAATCTTGCGTAAGTTTTGATTTAGAATTCCGAATAACATGAATGCAACGCACACGTTAAAATAGATCAATTTTTTATTCGAAAAAAATTTAAGACCAAAATAGCTACGACGAAGCCTCCAAGTAATGCAATCTATCAAAAACAGCGTGATGCCATGCATTATGCTTCATTTGTAAACATTTGCTCAATGAGCGCCAATGATAAGCTTAAAATAATCAATTTAACTAGCCGATACACTTGACATGTACGGAAAAAATCATCTATAACTTTTGATTTAGAGTTCAGAACGACACGAATCCAACACCCACATTAAGCTAGCTTATTTTCTATATTAAAACAAAATTTAAGACCAAAATAGCTATGAAAAAGCCTCCAAGTAATCCAAACTATCCCAAATTACGTGATGCCATGCATTATGTTTCATTTGTAAGCCTTTACTCAAGACACACCAATGATCAGTTTAGAATTATCGGTTTAGAATGATCACTTTAACAGGCCGATAAACTTGACATGTCTGCACTAAATCGTTCGTGACTTTTGATTTAGAGTTCAGAATGACCCGAATACAACATCCACGCTAAGCTAGATCAATTTTCTATATCGGGGAAAAATTTAAGACCAAAATAGCTTCAATGAAGTCTCCAAGTAATCCAATGTATCACAAACTGAGTGATGCCATGCATAATGCTTCATTTGTAAACCTTTGCTCAGTGAGCACCAATGATAAGCTTAAAATGATCAATTTAACTACTCGATACACTTGACATGTACGTACTAAATCGTCTGTAACTTGTGATTTAAAGTTCAGAATGACACGAATCCAAAGCCCATATTAAGATAGCTCAGTTTTCTATATTAAGACAAAATTTAACCCTGAAATAGCTACGACAAATCCGCCACGTGATCCAAACTATCTCAAATTGCGTGATGCCATGCATTATGCTTCATTTATAAGCCATTACTCAAGAAACACCAATGATCAATTTAGAATTATAAGTTTAGAATGATCACTTTTACTGGCCGATAAACTTGACATGTGCACACTAAATTGTCCGTAGTTTTTTTTGGAGTTCAGAATGACACGAATCCAACACCCACATTAAGCTAGCTCAATTTTCCATATTGTTAAAAAATTTAGTACTAAAATAGCTACGATAAAGCCTCCAACTAATCCAATCTATCTCAAACTGCTTGCTGCCATACATTATGCTTCATTTCAAACCTTTGCTCAATGACCACAAATCATCATTTTAGAATGATCAATTTTTCTAGTCGATAAACTTTACATGTCCGCAATAAATCATGCGTAACTTTTGCTTTAGAGTTCCAATTGACATTAATCGAACGCGCCCACGTTAAGATAGATCAGTTTTATATATTGGGGCAAAATTTAAGATTAAAATTGCTACGACATAGCCTCTAAGTAATCCAATCAATTCCAAACTGCGTGATGCCATGCATTATGGTTCATTTGTAAACCTTTTCTCATTGAGCACCAATGATAAGCTTAAAATGATCAATTTAACTAGCTGATACACTTGACATGTACGGATTAAATCGTCTATAACTTTTGACTTAGAGTTCAGAATGACATGAATCCAGCGCCCACATTAAGCTAGCTCAATTTTCAATATTAAGACGAAATTTAACACCAAAATAGTTTCGAAAGAATCTCCAAGTAATCCAAACTATCCCAAATTGCGTGATGCCATGCATTATGCTTCATTTTTCAACCTTTGCTCAATGACCACAAATCATGATTTTAGATTGATCAATTTAATTAGCCGATAAACTTGACATTTCCGCACTGAATCCTGCATAAATTTTGATTAAGAGTTCCGAATGACACGAATCCAACGCTTATTTTAAGCTAGATCAATTTTCTATATTGGGGAAAAATTAAGACGAAAATAGCTATGTTGAAGCCTCCAAATAATCCAATCTATCCCAAACTGCGTGATGTCATGTATTATGCTACATTTGTAAATCTTTGCTCAGTGAGCACCAATGATAAGCTTAAAATGATCCATTTAACTAGCCGATACAGTTGAAATGTATAGACTAAATCGTTTGTAACTTTTTATTTAGAGTTCAAAATGACCGAAATCCAACACCCACATTGAGCTAGCTCAAGTTTCTATATTAAGACCAAATTTAAGACCACAAATAGCTACGACAAAGCATCCAAGTAATCCAAACTATCCCAAATTGCGTGATGCCATGAATTATTTTTCATTTATAAGCCTTTTTCAATGAGCACCAATGATCAGTTTAGAATGATCAATTTCACTAGCCGATAAACTTGAGATGTCCACACTAAATCGTCTATAAATATTGATTTAGAATTCAGAATGACGCAAATCCAATACTCATATTAAGCTAGCTCAATTTTCTATATTGTGACAAATTTTAAGACTGAAATATCTACGATAAAGCCTTTAAGTAATCCAATTTATCCCAAGCTGCGTGATGATATGCATTAAACTTTTTTTGTAAAGCTTTGCTCAATGAGCACCAATGATCATTTTAGAATGATCAATTTAACTAATATATAAACTTGACATTTTCACACTAAATCGTGCATAACTTTTGATTTAGAATTCAAAATGACACGAATCCAACGCCAATGTTAAGCTAACTTTCTATATTATAAAACATTTAGGACCTAAATAGCTGCGACAAAGCTTAAAAATAATGCAATCTATCTCAAACTGCGTGGTGTCATGCATTATGATTCATTTGTAAACCTTTGCCAATTGAGAACCAACGATCATTTTAGAAGGATTAACTTAACTTGCCAATAAACTTGACATGTACGCACTAAATCGTGCGTAAATTTTGATATAGAGTTCAGAATGAAGCGAATCCAATGCCCATGTTAAACTAGCTCAATTTTCTATATTGGGACTAAATCTAAGATCGAAATAGCTACAACAAAGCCTCCAAATAATCCAATCTATCCAAAATTGTGTTATGTGAGCACCAATGATCAGTTGTAAACATTTAGGACCAAATCTATATTGATACCATGTATTATGCTTCATTTGTAAACATTTGTTCAGTGAGCACCAATGATCAGTTCAGCATGATCAATTTAACTAGCCGATACACTTCACATAACGCACTAAATCATGGGTAACTTTTGATTTAGAGTTCAGAATACACGAATCGGACGCCCACGTTAAGCTAACTCAGTTTTCTATATTAAGAAAAAATTTAAGACGGAAATAGCTACGACACAACGTCTAAGTAATTCAACCTATCACAAACTGGGCTGTGCCATGCATTATGCTTAATTTGTAAATCTTTTTTCAGTGAGCACCAATGATCTGTTTAGCATTATCAATTTAACTAGCCGATACACTTGACATGTACACACTAACTCGTGTGTAACTTTTGATTTAGATGTAGAATACAATAATCCAACGCCCACGTTAGAATAACTCAATTTTCTATATTAAGACAAAATTTAAGACACAAATAACTACGACAAAGCCTCAAAGTAATCCAATTTATCCCAAATTGCGTGATGCCATGAATTATGCGTCATTTGTAAACCTTTGCTCAATGAGCATCAATGATTGGTTTATAATGATCAGTTTAACTAGTAGATAAACTTGAGATGTCCGCACTAAATCGTCCGTAAATTTTGATTTAGAGTTCGGAATAACAAGAATCCAAGTTCCATATTAATCCAACCTATCCCAAATTGCGTGATGTCATGCACTATGTTTCATTTGTAAACCATTGTTCAATGATCACTAATGATCATTTTAGAATGATCAGTTTAATTAAGCAATAAACTTGACATATCCGCACTAAATCGTGCAAAACTTTTGATTTAGAGTTCAGAATGACACGAATCCAGTGACTATGTTAAGATAGCTCAATTTTCTATATTATGAGTACCAATGATCATTTTAAAATGATCAATTCAACTAGCTGATAAACTTGACACGTACACATTAAAACGTGCGTAACTTTTTATTTATAGTTCCGAATAACGCGAATCAAACGCCCATGTTAAGCTAGCTCAATTTTCTATATTGGGACAAAATTTAAGATTGAAATAACTACAAAAACCCTCCAAGTAGATCAATATATCCTAAACTACTTTATTCCATGCATTATGGTTCATTTGTAAACCTTTGCTCAGTGAGCACCAATGATTAGTTTAGAATGATCAATTGAACTCGCTGATACACTTGACGTGTAAGCACTACATCGTGTGTAACTTTGATTTAGAATTAAGAATGACACGAATCCAACACTCACGTTAAGCTAGCCCACTTTTCTATGCTGTGAGAAATTTAGGACCGAAATAGCTACAAAAAAGCCTCCAAGTAATCCAATATATCTCAAACTGCGTGGTGTCATGCATTATGTTTCATTTGTAAACCTTTGCTCAATAAGCACCAATGACTATTTTAGAATGATCAATTTAACTACTTGATAAACTTGAAACATCCGCACTAAATTATGTGTAACTTTTGATTTAGAGTTCCGAATGACACGAATCCAATACCAACATTAAGCTAATTAAATTTTCAATATGGGAACAAAAATTAAGACCAAAATAGCTATGACAATGCCTCCTAGTAATCCAAACTATCACAAATTGCGTGGTGCCATGCATTATGCTTAATTTGTAAACCTTTCCTCAATGGCAAATATGATCATTTTACAATGATCAATTTAACTAGCTGATAAACTTGACATGTCCGCATGAAATCGTGCGTAACTTCTGATTTAGAGTTCAGAATCACACGTATCCAACGCACATGTTAAGCTACCTCAATTTTCTATATTGTGAACAAATTTAGGACCAAAATACCTACGACAAAGAGTCCAAGTACTCCCATCTATCCGAAACAGAGTGATGCCATGCATTATGCTTCATTTGTAAACCTTTGCTCAGTGAGTACCAATGATCAGATTAGAATGACCATTTTAACAAGTCGATCAACCTGTCATATCCACACTAAATCGTCCGTATCTTTTGATTTAGAGTTCATAGTGCCACGAATCCAATACCCAAGTAAAGCTAGCACAAATTTCTATGTTGTGACAAAATTTTAGACCTAAATAGCGACGCAAACCCTTCAAGTAATCCATTCTTTCCCAAACTGCGTGATGCCATGCATTATGCTTCATTTGTAAATCCTTTCTCCATGAGCATCAATTATCAGTTTTGAATGATCAATTTAACTAGCCGATAAACTTGAGATGTATGCACTAAATCGTCTGTAACTTTGATTTAGAGTCTAAAATGACACGAATCCAATGGCCACATTAAGCGAGCTCAATTTTCTATATTGTGACAAAATTTAATCCGGAAATAGCTACGATAAAGCCTTCGATTAATCCAATCTATCCCAAACTGCATGATGTCATGCATTATGTTTCAATTATAAGCCTTTACTCAAGGAAAACCAATGATCAGTTTAGAACGATAATTTTAACTAGCTGATCAACTTGATATATCCGCAGTAAAGCATCTTTAACGTTTGATTTTAAAGCTCAAAATTACATGATTCCAATGCCCACGTTTAGGTACCTCAATTTTTCATATTGTGACAACATTTGAGACTAAAAGAGCAACGACAAAACCTATAAGTAATCAAATCTATCTGAAACTGCGTGATGCCATGCATTATGCTTCATTTATAAGCCTTTACACAAGGAGCACCAATGATCATTTTAGAATGTTCATTTTAATTGGACGATTAACTTAACATGTACGCACTGAATTGTTCGTAACTTTTGATGTAGAGTTCAGATTTATACGAATTCAATGCTCATGTTAAGGTAGATCAATTTCTTATATTGTGACAGCATTTAAAACCGAAAGAGCTATCACAAAGCGTTTAACTAATCCAATCTATCCTGAACTGCGTGATGCCATGCATAATGCTTCATTTATAATCCTTTACTCAGGGAGCACTAATTATTAGTTTAGAATTATTAGTTTAGAATGATCACTTTAACTGGCCAATCAACTTGACATGTCCGCACTAAATCATAGGTAACTTTTGATTTAGAGTTCAGAATCACATGAATCCAATGCCCACGTTATGCTAGCTCAATCTTCTATATTGTGAAAAAATTTAGAACCAAAATAGCTACGACAAGGACTCCAAGTAATCCAATCTATCTCAAACAGCGTGGTGACAAGCATTTTGCTTCATTTGTAAACCTTTGCTGAATGAGCACCAATGATTATTTTAGGATGATCAATTTAACTAGCTGATAAACTTGAGATGTCCGCACTAAATCGTCCGTAACTTTTGATTTAGAGTTCAAAATCACACGAATCCAATGCCCATATTAAGCTTGCTCAATTTTCTATATTGTGACAAAATTTAAGACAAAAATAAATATGATAAAGCCTTCAAGTAATCCAATCTATCGGAAGCTGTGTGGTGCCATGCATTTTTCTTCATATGAAAACCTTTCCTCAATGAGCAACAAAGATCATTTTAGAATGATCAATTTAACTAGCCGATAACCTTGACATGTCCGCACGAAACCGTGCGTAACTTTTGATTTAGAGTTCAAAATCACGCGAACCCAAAGACCACGTTAAGCTAGCTCAATTTTCTATATTGTGAACAAATTTAGGACAGAAATAGCTACGACAAAGCCTCCAAGTAATCCCATCTATCCGAAACTGCATGATGCCATGCATTATGCTTCAATTATAAGCCTTTACTCAAGGCGAACCAATCAACAGTTTAGAATGATTATCTTAACTAGCTCATCAACTTGACATGTACGCACTGAATCGTATTTAACTTTTGATTTAGAGCTTAGAATTACATGAATCCAATGCCCACGTTTAACTACCTCAATTTTCCATATTGTGACAATATTTGAGATTAAAAGAGCAATGACAAAATCTACGAGTAATCCAATCTATCTGAAACTGCGTGATGCCATGCATTATGCTTCATTTATAACCCTTTACTCAAGGTGCACCAATGATCAGTTTAGAATGATTATTTTAACTAGCCGATCAATTTGACATGTACGCACTAAATCCTCCGTAACTATTGATGTAGATTTCAAAATTATACGAATCCAATGCCCATGTTAAGATAGCTCAATTTTCTATATTGTGACAACATTTAAAACAGAAAGAGCTACCAAAAAGCTTTCAACTAATCCAATCTATCCTGAAATACGTGATGCCATTTGTTATGCTTCATTTGTAAGCCTTTACTCAAGGAGTGCTAATGATCAGTTTAGAGTTATCGGTTTAGAATTATCGGTTTAAAATGATCACTTTAACTTGTCGATCAACTTCACATGTCCGCACTAAATTGTCCGTAAGTTTTGATTTAGAGTTCCAAATGATATGAATCCAACGCCCACGTTAAGGTACTCAATTTTCTATATTGAGACAAAATCTTCCTAGTAATCCATTCTATCTCAAACTGTGTGATGTTATGTATTATTCTTCATTTGTAGACCTTTGTTTAGTGAGCACCGATAAACAGTTTAAAAGGATCAACTTAACTAGCTGATACACTTGACATATACGCAATAAATCATGTGTAACTTTTTATTTAAAGTTCAGAATACATGAATCTAACATCCACGTTATGCTAGCTCAATTTTTTTTATTAAGACAAAATTTAAGAAGGAAATAGCTATGACAAAGCCTCCATGTAATCACATCTATCCCAAACTGCGTGATGAAATGCACTATGCTTCATTTGTAAACCTTTGCTCAATGAGCGTGAATTATCAGTTTAGAATGATGAGTTTATCTAGCCGATAAACTTGAGATGTCCGCACTAAATCATGCGTAACTTTTGATTCAGACTTCAGAATGACACGAATCCAATGCCCACGTTAAGGTAGCTCAATTTTTTATATTGTGACAAAATATAATAGTGAAATAGCAACGATAAAGCGTACAAGTAATCCAATCTATCCAAAACTGTGTGATCACATGCATTATGCTTGATTTGTAAACATTTTCTCAATGAGCACCAATGATTAGTTTAAATGATCAATTTAACTAACCGATAAACGTCACATGTCCACACTAAATCGTACATAACTTTTGATTTAGAGTTCAGAGTGACACGAATCTAACGCCTACGTTAAGCTCGATCAATTTTCTATATTATGAAAATTTTAGGACCGAAATAGCTATGAGAAAGCCACCAAAGTAGTCCAATCTATCCCAAACTGCGTGATTCCATGCATTATGCTTCATTTATAAGGATTTAATCAAGGAGCACCAATGCTCAATGTAGAATGACCATTTTAACTTGTCGATCAACTTGACATGTACACAATAAATCATCCATAACTTTTGATGTAGAGTTCAGAATTACAAGAATCCAATGCCCACGTTAAGCTAGCTCAATTTTCTATGTTGTGGCCACATATAAATGGAAAGAGCTTCTGCAAAGCATTCAAGTAATCCAATCTATCCTGAACTGCGAGATGTCATGCATTATGGTTCATTTATAAGCCTCTACTCAAGGAGCCCTAATGATTATATTCGAATGACACGAATCCAACGGCCATGTTAAGCTACCTCAATTTTGTATATTGGGACAAAATTTAAGACTAAAAGAGCTACGACAAATCTTCCAAGTAATCCAATCAGTTAGAATGATCATTTTAACTGGCCGATAAACTTAACCTGTACGCACTAAATCATTTGTAACTTTTGATGTAGACTTTAGAATTATAAGAATCCAACGCTCAATTTTCTATATCGTGACAACATTTAAAATGGAAAGAGCTACCATAAACCTTTCAAATAATCCATTCTAACTTATATTGCGTGATGCCATACATTATGCTTTAATTATAACCATTTACTTGAGGAGCACTACTGATTTGTTTAGAATTATTAGTTTAAAATGATCACATTAACTGGCCAATCAACCTGACATTTCTCCACTAAATCGTTTGTAACTTTTGATTTAAATTTTAGAATCACACTAATCCAATGCCCACGTTAAGTTAGCTAAATTTTATATATTGTGAAAAAACTTAGGACTGAAATAGCTACGATAAAGCCTTCAAATAATCCAATCTATCTCAAACTCTGTGGTGTCAAGCATCATTCTTCATTTGTAAACCTTTGCTCAATGAGCACCAATGATTATTTTAGAATGATAAATTTAACTAGTTGACAAACTTGACATGTCCGCACTAACTCGTGCGTAACATTTGATTTAGAGTTCCGGATGACACGAATTCAATGCCGATGTTAAGCTTGCTCAATTTTCTATTTTAGGACAAATTTAAAGATCAAAATATTAATCCAAAGCCTTCTAGTAATCCAATCTATCATAAACTGCGTGGTGCCATGAATTATTCTTCATATGTAAACCTTTGCTCAATGACAACCAAAGATCATTTTAGAATGATGAGTTTAATTAGCCTATAAACTTGACATGTCCGCACAAAATCATGCGTAACTTTTAATTTAGAGTTTAGAATCACACGAATCCAACTCCCACGTTAAGCTATCTCAAATTTCGATATTTTGAACAAATTTAGGACCGAAATAGCTATGACAAAGCCTCCAAGTAATACCATCTATTCGAAACTGCGTGATACCATGCATTATGCTTCATTTGTCAACTTTTGCTCAGTGAGCACCAATGATCAGTTTAGAATGATCATTTTAACAATCCGATCAACTTGTCATGTCCACAATTAATCGTCCGTAACTTTTGATTTAGAGTTTAGAATGACACGAACCCAAAGCCCACGCTAAGCTAGCTCTGTTTTCTATTTTGTTACAACATTTAATACCGAAATAGCTACAATAAACCCTCCAAGTAATCTAATCTATCCGAAACTGCATGATGCCCTGCAATATGCTTCAATTATAATCGCTTACTCAAGGAGAACCAATAAACAGTTTAGAATGATCATTTTAACTAGCTCATTAACTTGACATTTATGCACTAAATTGTATTTAACTTTTGATTTAGAGCTCAGAATTACATGAATCTAATGCCCACGTTTAGGTAGCTTAATTTTCCATATTGTGACAACATTTCAGACTTGAAGAGCAATGAAAAAGCCTCCAAGTAATCCAATCTATCCAAAACTGTGTGATGCCATGCATTATGCTTTATTTATAAGCCTTTACTCAAGGAGCACCAATGATCAGTTTAGAATGATCATTTTAACTGGCTGATCGACTTGACATGAACGCACTAAATTGTCCGTAACTTTTGATCTAGAATTCAGAATTATAGGAATCCAAGGCCCATGTTAAGGTAGCTCAATTTTCTATATTGTTACAACATTTAAAACCGAAAGAGCTGCCAGAAAGCCTTCAAGTAATCCAATCTATCCTAAACTGTGTGATGTCCTACATTATGCTTCATTTATAAGCCTTTACTCAAGAAGCACTAATGATCAGTGTAGAATTATCTGTTTGGAATTATCAACTTGACATATCCGCACTAAATTATCCGTAACTTTTGATTTCGAGTTCAGAATGACAAGAATCCAACGCCCACATTAAGGTACCTCAATTTTCTATATTGTGACAACATTTAAATTGGAAAGAGCTACCATAAAACCTTCAACTAATCCAATCTAACCTAATCTGCGTAATGCCATGCATTATGCTTCATTTATAAGTCTTTTCTCTAGGAGCACTAATGATTAGCTTAGAATTATCAGTTTAGAAATATCAGTTTAGAATGATCACTTTAACTGACCGATCAACTTGGCATGTCCCACTAAATCATGCGTAACTTTTGATTTAGAGTTCCGAAACACACTAATCCAACGCCGGGGTTAAGTTAGCTCAATTTTCAGTATTGAGACAAACCTTAAGACCGAAATAGTTATGACAAAGTCTCCTAGTAATCCAATGTGTGATGCCCTGCATTATGCTTCATTTGTAAACCTTTGCTCAATGAGCACCAATGATCATTTTAGAATGATCAATTTAACTAGCTGATAAACTTGACAATGTCGCACGAAATTGTGTGTAGCTTTTGATTTAGATTTCAGAATCATATGAATCCAACGCTCACGTTAAGCTCAGTCAATTTTCTATATTGTGAACAAATTTATGATTGAAATAGCTATGAAAAGGCCTCCAAGTAATCCCATCTATCCAAAACTGCGTGATGCCATGCAATTTACTTAATTTGTAAACCTTTGCTCAGTAAGAAACAATTATCATTTTAGAATGATCATTTTGACTGGCCGATCAACCTGTAATGTCCACACTAAAACATCCTTCACTTTTGATTCAGAGTTCAGAGTGCCACGAATCCAACACCCAAGTAAAGCTAGCTAAAATTTCTATATTGTGATAAAATTTAAGACAAAAATAGCTAAAACAAAGCTTTCAAATCATGCATTTTTCCCAAACTGTGTGATGCCATGCATTATGCTTCATTTGTAAACCGCTCAATGAGCTTCAGTGATCAATTTAAAATGATCAATTTAACAAGCCAGTAAACTTGAGATGTACGCACTAAAGCGTCCGAAGCTTTTGATTTAGAGTTCAGAATGACACGAATCCAATGCACACGTTAAGCTACCTGAATTTTCAACACTGTTACAAAATTTAAGACTAAAATAGCTACGAAAAAGCCTCAAAGTAATCCAATCGATCATAAACTGCATGATGCCATGCATTATGCTTCATTTATAAGCCTTTACTCAAGAATCACCAATGATTAGTTTAGAATGATCATTTAAACTGGCAGATCAACTTGACATGTACACACTAAATATCCATAACTATTGATAAATAGTTCACAATTACACGAATCCAATGCCCACGTCAAAGTAGCTAATTTTTCTATATTGTGAAAATATTTAAGACGGACAGAGCTACCACAAAGCCTTCAAGTAATCCAATCTATCCTAAACTGCGTGATGCAATGCCTTATTCTTCATTTATAAGCCTTTACTCAAGTAGCACTAATGATCAATTTAGAATTATCAGTTTAGAATGATAACATTAACTGGCCGATCAACTTGACATGTCCTAACTAAATTTTCCATAACTTTTGATCTAGAGTTTAGAATGACACAAATCCAACGACCACGTTAAGCTAACTCAATTTTTTATATTGTGAAAATTTTTTGATCCAAAATAGCTACGACAAAGCATCCAAATAATCCAATCTATCTCAAACTGCGTGGTACCATGCATTATTCTTCATTTGTAAACCTTTTTTTAATGAGGACCAATGACCATTTTAGAATGATCAATTTAAATAGTCGATAAACTTGACATGTATGCACTAATTCGTGTGTAACTTTTGATTTAATGTTCTGAATGACACGTATCCAATGCACACGTTAAGCTAGCTTAATTTTCTATGTTACAACAAAATTTAATACTGAAATAGCTATAACCAAGCCTTCAAGTAATCTAGAATATCCGAAAACTACGTGTTGCCATGCGTTTACTCAAGGAGCACCAATGATCAATTTTGAATGATCATTTTAATTGGCCGTTTGACTTAGCATGTACACACTAAATCGTCCGTAACTTTTGATGTAGAGTGCAAAATTACATGAATCCAATTCACACGTTAAGTTAGCTCAATTTTCTATATCACAACAACATTTAAAACGCAAAGAGCTACCATAAAGCCTTCAAATAATCCAATCTAACCTAAACGGCGTGATGCCATGCATTATGTTTTATTTATAAACCTTTACTCAAGGAGCACTAATGATTAGTTTAGAATTATCAGTTTAGAATGATCACTTTAACTGGGCGAACAATTTGACATGTCCGCACTAAATCGTCCGTTACTTTTGACTTAGAGTTCTGAATCACACGAAACCAATGCCAACGTTAAGGTAGCTGAATTTTCTATATTGTGAAAACAATTTAAGACTGAAAAGCTACGACAAAGCCTACAAGTAATCCAATCTATCTCAAACTACATGGTGTCATGCATCATGATTCATTTGTAAACCTTTGCTCAAAGAGAAAACATGATTATTTTTGAATGATCAATTTAACTAGTCGATAAACTTGACATGTCCTCACTAAATCGTGCGTAACTTTTGATTTAAAGTTCCGAATGACACGAATCCAATGCCCACATTGAGCTTGCTCAACTTTATATATTGTGACTACATTTGAGACAAAAAGAGCTACGACAAAGCCTCTAACTAATCCAATCTATCCTAAACTGCGTGATGCCATGTATTATGCTTAATTTACAAGCCTTCACTCATGGAGCACCAATGATAAGTTTAGAATGATCATTTTAACTTGCCGATCAACTTAACATATACGCACCAAATCATCCGTTACTATTGATGTAGAATTCAGAATTACACGAATCCATTGCCATGTTAATGTAGATCAATTTTCTATATCGTGACAACATTTAAAATGGAAACAGCTACTATAAAGCCTTCAAATAATCCAATATTATCTAAACTGTGTGGTGCCATGCATTATGCTTCCTTTATAAGCCATTTCTCAAGGAGCACTAATAATTAGTTTAGAATTATCAGCTCAGAATTATCAGTTTAGAATGATCATTTTAACTGGCCAATTAACTTGACATGTCGGTACTAAACCGTTCGTAACTTTTGATTTAGTGTTCAAAACCACACGAATCCAATGCCCACATAACACTAGCTCAATTTTCTATACTGTGAAAAAAATTTAGGACCGAAATATCTACAACAAAGCCTCCAAGTAATCCAATCTATCTCAAACAGCGTGGTGTCATGCATCATGCTTCATTTGTAAACCTTTTCTCAATGATCACCAATGATTATTTTGGAATGATCAATTTAACTAGTTGACAAACTTGACATGTCCGCACTAAATCGTGCGTAACTTTTGATATAGAGTTCCGAATGACACGAATCCACCCCCGATGTTAAACTGGCTCAATTTTGTATATTGGGACAAAATTTAAAATCAAAATAGTTTTGACAAAGCCTCCTAGTAATCCAGTCTATCAGGAAGTGCGTGCTGCCATGCATTATGCTTCATTTGTAAACCTTTGTTCAATGAGCTCCAATGATCTGTTTAAGTAGCCGATAAACATGACATGCCTGCACGTAATCGTGCGTAACTTTTGATTTGGAATTCAGAATCACACGAATCCAATGCCCACGTTAAGCTAGCTCAATATTCTATATTGTGAACAAATGTTTGGACCAAAATAGCTACGACAAAGCCTCTAAGTATTCCCATCTATCCGAAACGGCGTGATGTCATGCATTATGCTTCATTCGTAAACCTTGGCTCATTGAGCACCAATGATCAGCTTGGAATGGTCATATTAACAAGCCGATCAACTTGTCATGTCTGCACTAAATCGTCTGTAACTTTTGATTTAGAGTTTAGAGTGCCACAAATCCAACACCCAAGTAAAGGTAGCTAAATCAAATTTCTATATTGTGACGAAATTTAAGACGAAAATAGCTAAGACAAAGACTTCAATTAATCCCTTCTTTCCCGAAATACGTGATGTCATGCGTTATGTTTCATTTGTAATCCTTTGCTCAATGAGCATAAATGATCAGTTTAGAATGATCAATTTAACTAGACGATAAACTTGAGGTGTCCGCACTAAATCATCCGTAACTTTTTATTTAGAGTTCAGAATGACACGAATCCAATGTCCATGTTAACCTAGCTCAATTTCGATATTGATGTAAAATTTAATACCAAAATTGCTCTAATAAAGCCTCCAAGTAATCCAATCTATCCCAATCTACATGATGCCATGCATTATGATTCAATTATAAACCTTTACTCAATGAGAACCAATGATCTGTTTAGAATGATAATTTTAACTAGCTGATCAACTTGACATTTCCGCTCTAAATCATCTTTAACTTTTGATTCAAAAATCAAAATTATATGAATTCAATGCCCACGTTAAACTAGCTCAATTTTCCATATTGTGGCAACATTTGCGACTAAAAGAGCTACAAAAAGCCTCCAAGTAATCCAGTCTATCCCAAATTGCATGATGCCATGCATTATGCTTCATTTATATACCTTTTCTCAAGGACCACCAATGATCAGTTTAGAACGATAATTTTAACAGGCCGATCAACTTGACATGTACGCACTAAATTATCTATAATTTTTTATGTAGAGTTCAGAATTACACAAATCCTATGCCCATGTCAAGGTAACTCAATTTTCCAAATTCTGACAACATTTAAAATGGAAAGAGCTAGCACAAAGCCTTCTAGTAATGCAATCTATCCTAAACTACGTGATACTATGCATTATGGTTCATTTATAAGCCTTTACTCAAGGAGCACTAATCATCAGTTTAGAATGATCACTATAACTGGCCGATCAACTAGACATGTCCTCACTAAATTGTCCATAACTTTTGGTTTAGAGTTCAGAGTGACATGAATCCAACGCCCATGTTAAGCTAACTCAATTTTCTATACTGTGAAAAAATTTAGGTCCAAAATAGCTACAACAAAGCCTCCAAGTAATCCAATCTGTCTCAAACTACATGGTGCCATCAATTATGCATCATTTGTAAACCTTTGCTCAATGAGGACCAATGATCATTCTAGAATGATCAATTTAACAAGCCGATAAACTTGACATGTATGCACTAAATCATGCATAAGTTTTGATTTAAAGTTCCGAATGATGTGAATCTAACGTCCATGTTAAGCTAGCTCAATTTTCTAAATCGTGAAAACATTTAAAACAGAAAGAGCTACCATAAAGCCTTCAAATAATCCAATCTAACCTAAAGTACATTCCATGCATTATGCTTCATTTATAAGTGTTTACTCAAGGAGCACAAATGATTAGTTTAGAGTTATTAGTTTAGAATGATCACTTGACCTAGCCGATCAACTTGACATATCCGCACTAAATCGTCCCTAACTTTTGATTTAGAGTTTAGAATCACACGAATACAACATCCACGTTAAGGTAGCTCAATTTTTTATATTGAGAAAAAATTTAGGACTGCAATACCTACGATTAAACCTCCAAGAAATCTTATTTATCTCAAATTTCGTGGTGCCATGCATCATGCTTCATTTGTAAACCATTGCTTAATGAGCACCAATGATTATTTTAGAAAGATCAATTTAACTAGTTGATAATTTTGACATGTCTGCACTAAATCGTGCGTAACTTTTGATTGAGGGTTTTGGATGACACGAATCCAACGCCAACGTTAAACCAGCAAAATTTTCTATATTTGTACAAAATTTTAGCCTGAAATAGGTTTGAAAAAGCCTCCTCGTAATCTAATCTAACAAACACTACATGGTGCCATGCATTATGCTTCATTTGTAAACCTTTGCTCAATGAGAACCCATGATCATTTAAATAGCCACACGATTATGACATGTCCACACAAAATTGTGCGTAACTTTTGATTTAGAGTTTGTGAACAAATTAAACCAAAATAGCTACGAAAAAGCCTCCAAGTAAATCAATCTATCCCAAACTACTTGGTGCCATGCATTATGCTTCATTTGTAAATCTTTGCTCAATGAGGACCAATGATCAATTTAGAACGATCAATTTAACTAGCCGATAAACTTGACATGTCCGTACTAAATCGTGCGTAACTTTAGATTTAGATTTCTGAATGATACGAATTCAATGCCCACGTTAACCTAGCTCAATTTTCTATATTGGGACTAAATTTAAAACCAAAATAGCGATGACAAAGCCTCCAAGTAATCCAATCTATCACAAACTGCGTGATGCCAAGTATTATGCTTCATTTGTACACCTTTGCTCAGTGAGCACAATTGATCAGTTTAGAATGATCATTTTAACAAGCCGATTAACTTGTTATGTCTGTAGTAAATCGTTTGTAACTTTTTTATTAAGAATTCAGTGTCACGAATCCAATACTCACGTAAAGCTAGCTCAAATTTCTATATTGCTACAAAATTTAAGACCGATATAGCTACAACAAAGCCTCAAAATAATCCAATCTTTCCCAAACTGCGTGATGCCTTGCATTATGCTTCATTTGTAAACATTTGCTCAATGAGCACCAATGATCATTTTAGAATGATCAATTTAACTAGCCAATAAAATTGACATTTCCGAAAGAAATCGTGCATCACTTTTGATTTAGAGTTCCGACTGCCACGAATCCAATGCCCACACTAAGCTAGCTCAATTTTCTATATATTGTGAATAAATTTCGGACCGAAATAGGTACAACAAAGCCTCCAAAGTAATCCAATCTATCACACACTACGTGATACCATGCATTATGCTTCATTTGTAAACCTTTGCTAAGTGAGCACCAATGATCAGTTCATAATGATCAATTTAACTAGCCAATACATTTGCCATGTACGCACTAAATCGTCTATAACTTTTGATTTAGATTTCACAATGACACGAATCCAATGCCCACACTAAGTTATCTCAATTTTCCATATTGTGACAACATTTGAGACTTAAAGAGCTACGACAAAGCCTCCAAATAATCCATTCTATTCTAATTTGCGTGATGCCATGGATTATGTTTCATTTATAAGCCGTTACTCAAGGAGCACCAATGATAAGTTTAGAATGATCATTTTAACTAGCCCATCAATTTGACATGTACGCACAAAATTGTTCATAACTTTGAAGTAGAGTTCGGAATTACACGAATCTAATGCCCACATTAATGTAGCTCAGTTTTCTATATTGTGACAACAATTAAAACTGAAAGAGCTAACACAAAGCCTTTAAGTAATCCAATCTAACCTAAACTGCGTGATGGCATGCATTATGCTTCATTTATACGCCTTTACTCAAGGAGCATTAATGATTAGTTTAGAATTATCATTTTAGAATGATCACTTTAACTGACCGATCCACTTGACAAGTCCGCACTAAATCGTCCTTAACTGTTAATTTAGAGTTCAGAATGACACGAATTCAACGCCCACATTAAGCTAGCTCAGTTTTCTATATTGCAAAAAAATTAAGGACTGAAATATCTACGATAAAGCCTTCAAGAAATCCAATCTATATCAAACTGCGTGGTACTATGCATTATGCTTCATCTGTAAACCTTTGCTCAGTGACCACCAATGATTAGATTAGAATGTTCGTTTTGACAAGCCGATCAACTTGTCATGTCCGCACTAAATCATCCGTAACTTTTGATTTAGAGTTCAGAATACCAAGAATCCAACACCCATGTAAAGCTAGCTCAAATCTCTATATTGTGACAAAATTAAGAATGAAATAACTATCACAAAGCATGCAAGTACAATTCTATCCCAATCTGTGTGCGTACCATGCATTATGCATTATTTGTAAACCTTTGCTCAATAAGCACCAATGATCATTTTAGATTGATCAATTTAACCTGACGATATACTTGAAATATCCAAACAAAATCGTGCGTAACTTTTGATTTATAGTTCAGAATGCCACGAATCCAACGCCCACGTTCAACTAGCTCAGGTTTCTATATTGCGATAAAATTTAAAATCGAAATAGCTATGACAAAGCCTCGAAGTAATCTACCCCTAACTGCGTGGTGCCATGCATTATACTTCATTTGTAAACCTTTGCTGAGTGAGCACCAATGATCAGCTGAGAATGATCAAGATACATTTGACATGTACAAACTAAATCATCTATAACTTTTGATTTAAAGTTCGGAATGACACGAATCCGATGCCCACATTAAGCTAGCTAAATTTTCAATATTAAGACAAAATTTAAGTCCAAAAAAGCTACGAAAAATCCTCCAAGTAATCTAATATATTCCAAACTGCGTGATGTCATGCATTATGCTTCATTTGTAAACATTTGCTCAATGAGCAACAATGATCAGTTTAGAATGATCAATTTAACTAGGCGATAAACTTGAGATGTCCGCACTAAATCGTCTGTAACTTTTGATTTAGACTTCAGAATCATACAATCCAATGCCCACATTGGCTAGTTCAATTTTCTATATTGTGACAACATTGAAAACTGAAAGAGTGACCACAAAGCCTTCAAGAAATCCAGTCTAACCGAAACTGAGTGATGCAATGCATTATTCCTTATTTATAAGCTTCCATTCAAGGAACACTAATAATTAGTTTAGAATGATCAGTTTAAGTGGCCCAAAAACTTGATATGTCCACACTAAATCGTCTGTAACTGTTGATTTAGATTTCAGAATGACATGAATCCAACGCCCACGTTAAGCTAGCTCAGTTCTCTATTTTGTGAAAAAATTAAGGATTGAAAAAGCTATAACAATGCCTCCAAAAAATCCAATCTATCTCAAACTACGTGGTACCATGTATTATGCTTTATTTGTAAACCTTTGCTTAGTGAGCATCAATGATCGGTTCAGAATTATCATTTTAACAAACCGATCAACTTGTCATGTTTGTAAAAATCATCTATAACTTTTGATTTAGAGTTCAGAATGTCACGAATCCAACACCCAAGTAAGGCTAGCTCAAATTTCTATATTGTAATACCGAAATAACTCTGGCAAAGCCTTCGAGCAATCCAATCTATCCCAAACTGTGTGGTACCATGCATTGTGCTTCATTTGTAAACATTTGCTCAATGAGCATCAATGATCATTTTAGAATGATCAGTTTAACTTGCCGATATACTTGACAAGACTGAACGAAATCGTGTGTAACTTTTGATTTAGAGTTCTGAGTTCCACGAATCCAACGCCCACGTTAAGTGAGCTCAAGTTTCTTTATTGCAACAAAATTTAAGACCAAAATCGCTACGACAAAAGCCTCAAATACGTGACGGCATGCATTATGCTTCATTTGTAAATATTTGCTTAGTGAGCAACAATGATAAGCTCAGAATGATAAATTTAACTAGCTGATACACTTGACATGTACGCACTAAATCGTCTGTAACTATTGATTTAGAGTTCAGAATGACAAGAATCCAATGCCGATGTTACCTAATTTTTCAATATGAAATCAAATTTTACAATCGAAAAAGCTACGAAAAGCCTCCAATTAACCCAATCTATCCCCAACTGCATGATGTCATGCAGTATGTTTCATTTGTAAACCTTTGCTCAATGAGCATCAATGATGAGTTTAGACTGATGAATTTGACTAGGCAATAAACTTGAGATGTCAGTACTAAATCGTCTATAACTTTTGATTTAGAGTTTAGGATGACACTAATCCAATGCCCACGTTAGCTAGCTCGATTTTCTATACTGTGACCACATTGAAAACTAAAAGAGCTATAAAAGCCTTCAAATAATCCAATCTAACTTAAATTGCGTGATGCAATGCATTATGATTCATTTATAAGCTTTTACTCAAGTAGCAGTAATAATCAGTTTAGAATAATCATTTTAATTAACTCACCGATTAACTTGACATGTCCGCACTAAATTGTCCGTAACTTTTGATTTCGAGTAAAGTTTTCTCAATTTTCTATATTATGACAAAATTTAAGACCAAAATAGCGATGACAAAGCCTCCAAGTAATCTAATATTTCTCAAACTGTGTGATGGCATTCATTATGCTTTATTTGTACACCTTTGTTTAGTGAGCACAAATGATCAGTTTAGATTGATCATTTTAACAATCCGATCGACTTTTCATGTCCGTAAAAAATCATCCGTAACTTTTGATTTGCAGTTGAGAATGCTATGAATCCAACACGGAAGTAAAGGCAGCCCAAATTTCTATATTGTGACAAATTTTAAGACCAAAATAACTCTGACAAAGCTTATGAGTAATCCAATCGATCCCAAAATGCGTGCTGCCATGCATCATGCTTCATTTGCGAAACCTTTGCTCAATGACAACTAATGAAAATTTTAGAATGATCAATTTAACTATCCGATATACTTGACATGTATGCACGAAATTGTGCATAACTTTTGATTTAGAGTTCTGAATGCCACGAATCCAATGCCCACATAAAGCTAGCTCAATTTTTTATATTGCAACAAAATTTAAGACCAAAATAGCTACAACAAAACATTAAAGTAATGAAATCTATCCCAAAATGCGTAGTGTCATGCACTATGCTTCATTTGTAAACCTTTGCTAAGTGAGCACCAATGATCAGTTCAGAATGATCATTTTAACTTGCCGATACACTTGACATGTACGCAATAAAGCGTTTGTAACTTTTGATTTATAATACAAAATGATACGAATCCAATGCCTACGTTAAGCTAGCTCAATTTTCAATATTATGACAAGTTTTAAGACCGAAAAGCTACGAAAAGCTTCCATGTAATCCAGTCTATCCGAAACTGCGTGATGTCATGAATTATGCTTCCTTTGTAAACCTACCTGGTACCATGCATTATGTTTTATTTGTAAACCTTTGCTCCGTGAGCATCAATGAATAATTTAAAATGACGATTTTAACAACCCGATACCCTTGTCATGTCTGTACTAAATCGTCTGTAACTTCTTATTTAGAGTTCAGATGCCAAGAATCACACACCCAAGTATAGCTAGCTCAAATTTTTATAATGGGAAAAAATTTAAGACCGAAATAGCTCTGTAAAAGCCTCCGAGTAATCCAATCTATCCCAAACTGCGTGGTGCCATGCATTATGCTTCATTTGTATACATTTTCTCAATGAGCACCAATGATAATTTTATAATGATCAATTTAACTAGCAAATATGCTTGACATGTCCACACGAAATCATGCGTAACTTTTGATTTAGAGTTCCAAATGCAACGAATCCAATGCCCACATTAAGCTAGCTCAATTTTCTATATTGCAACAAAATTTAAGACCAAAATAGCTATGACAAAGCATCGAATTAATCCAATCTATCCTAAAATGCATGATGCCATGCATTATGCTTCATTTGTAAACCTTTGCTCAGTGAGCACCAATGATACACATGACATGCACACACTAAATCGTTTGTACCTATTGATTTAGAGTTTAGAATGACACAAATCCAATTCCCATGTTAAACTAGCTAAATTTTTAATATTAAGACAAAAATTAAGACCGAAAAAGCTACGAAAAGCCTCCGAGTAATCCAATCTATCCCAAACTGTGTGATGTCATGCATTATGCTTCCTTTGTAAACCCTTGCTCAATGAGCAAGAATGATCCGTTTAGAATGTTCAATTTAACGAGAGGATAACCTTGAGATGTATGCACTAAATCATCTGTAACTTTTGATTTAGAGTTCAGGATGAAACATATCTGATGCCCATGTTAGGTAGCTAAATTTTCTATATTGTGACAACATTGAAAACTGAAAGAGCTACAAAAGCTTTCAAGTAATCCAATATAACCTAAACTACGTGATGCCATGCATTATACCTTATTTATAGGATTTTACTCAAGGAGCACTAATGATTAGATTAGAATTATTAGTTTAGAATGATCACTTTAACTGCCCGATCAATTTGACATGTCCGCACTAAATTGTCTGTAATTTCTGATTTAAAGTTCAGAGTGACACGAATCCAATGCGCGTGTTAAGCCAGCTCAATTTTATATATTGTAAATAAATTAATGACCAAAATAGCTACGACAAAACCTCCAATTAATCAGATCTATACCAAACTGCTGCCGTGCATTATGCTTCATTTGTAAACCTTTGCTCGGTGAGCACTGTTGATCAGTTTAGAATAATCATTTTAACAAGTCAATCAACTTTTCACGTCCGCCTAAATCATCCATAACATTTTATTTACAGTTCAGAGTGCGACAAATCCAACACCCAAGTAAAGGTAGCTCATGTTACAAAATTTAAGTCCGAACTAGCTACGACAAAGCAACCAAGTAATCCAATCTTTCCCAAACTGCGTGATGCCACTCATTATGCTTCATTTGTAAACCTTTGCTCAGTGAGCACCAATGATCAGTTTAAAATGATCATTTTAACAACCGGATCAACTTGTCATATCCCTAATAAATCGTCCATAACTTTTGATTTAGAGTTCAGATGCCACGAATCCATCACCCAAGTAAAGCTAGCTCAAGTTTTTATATTGTGACAAAATTTAACACCAGAATAACTCTGCCAAAGCCTCCGAGTAATCCAATCTGTCCCAAACTGTATGGTGTTATGTATTATGCTTCATTTGTAAACCTTTGCTCAATGAGCACCAATGATCATTTTATAATGATCAATTTAACTAGCCGATAAACTTGACATGTCCGCACTAAATCGTGCATAACTTTTGATTTAGACTTCCGAATGACACAAATCCAACGCCCACGTTAAGCTAGATCAGTTTTGTATAGTGTGACAAAATTTAAAACAAAAATAGCTACGACAAAGCCCCCAAGTAATCACAATCTCTCCCAAACTGTGTGATGTCATGCGTTATGCTTCATTTGTAAACCTTTCCTAAGTGAACACCAATCATCAGTTTACAACTAAAATAGCTACGACAAAGCCTCCAAGTAATCCAATCTAATCCAAAATGTGTGATGTCATGAGTTATGCTTCATTTGTAAACCTTTGCTTAGTGAGCACCAATGAACTGTTTACAATGATAAATTTAACTAGCCGATATACTTGACACGTACGCACAAAATCGTATGTAACTATTGATTAAAAGTCAGAATGACACAAATCCGACGCCCACGTTAACGTAGGTCAATTTTCTATATTGTGATAAAATTTAATACCGAAATAGCTACGACAAGGCCTCATAGTACTGCAATCTATCTCAAACTGTGTGGTGCCATTCATTATGCTTCAATTGTAAACTTGTGCCCAATGAGCACCAATGATAATTTTAGAATGATCAATTCAACTAGCCGATAAACTTTACATGTCCGCACTAAATCATACGTAACTTTGTATTTAGACTTCCGAATGACACGAATCCAACACCCATGTGAAGGTAGCTCAAATTTCTATATTGGGACAAAATTTAACACCGGAATAGCTACAAAAAATCCTCCACGTAATCCAATTTATCCAAAACAGCATGATGTCATGCATTATGCTTCATTTGTAAACCTTTGCTCATTGACCATACTAAATCGTGTGTTGATTTAAACTTCCGAATGACATGAATCCAACCCCCACTATAAGCTAGCTCAAGTTTCTATATTGGTACAAAATTTATGACTGAAATAGCTATGACAAAGCCTCCATATAATACAACCTATACCAAATTGTGTTATTTCAAGCATTATGCTTCATTTGTAAACCTTTACTAAATGAGCACTAATGATCAGTTTAGAATTTTTATTTCAACTACCTGATCAACTTGACATGTCCGAACTAAATTGTCTTTAACTTTTGATATAGAGCTCAAAATGACATGAATCTAATACCCACATTAAGTTAGCTCAATTTTCCGTATTATGACAACATTTGAAACTAAAAGAGCTATGACAAATCCTCCAAGTATTACAATGTAGCTCAAACTGTGTGATGCCATGCATTATGCTTCATTTATAAGCCCGCATGGAGCATTAATGATCATTTTAGAATGATCATTTTAACTGGCTGATGAACTTGATATGTACGCACTAAATCGTCCTTATCATCTAATTTAGAGTTGAAAATGACATGAATCCAACGTTCATATTAAGTTATCTCAATTTTCTTATTGTGAAAAAATTTGAGAATGAAAGAGCTATCACAAAGCCTTCAAGTAATCCAATCTATCCTAAAATTCGTGATGCCATGCGTTATGCTTCATTTACAAGCATTACTCAAGGAGCACTCATGTTCAGTTTAGAATGATGACTTTAACTGGCCGATCAACTTGACATGTCTGCGCTAAATAGTCGGTAATTCAATCTATCCTAAACTGCGTGATACAATACATTATGCTTCATTTGTAAACCTTTGCTCAATAAGCACCAACGATCAGTTTAAAATGATCAATTTAGCTAGCCGATCAACTTGACATGTCCGCACGAAATGGTCTTTAACTTTTGATTCACAATTCAAAATGACACGAATCCAAAAGCCACATTAAACTAACTCAATTTTCTATATTTTGAAAACATTTAAGACTTAATTACCTACGACAAAGCCTCCAAGTAATCCAATATATCTCAAACTGTGTGGTGCTAGTCATTAGCAAACCTTTGCTTAATGAGCACAAATGATAATTTTTGAATGATCAATTTAACTAGCCGGTAAACTTTACATGTCCGCACTAAATCATCGCTAACTTTTGATTTAGACTTCCGAATGACACGAATCCAACGCCCACGTGAAGGTAGTCAATTTTCTATATTGGAGCAAAATTTAATACCGAAATAGCTACGCCATATAATCCAAGTAATCCAATCTATCTCAAACTGCGTGATGCCATCCATTATGCTTCATTTGTAAACATTTTCTCAGTGAGCACCAATTATCAGTTTAGAACGATCAATTTAACTAGCCGATACATTTGACTTGTACGCAATCAATCGTTTGTAACTTTTGATGTAAGGTGCAAAATGACACGAATCCAACACGCACGTTAATCTAGGTCAATTTTCTATATTGTGAGAAAATTTAAAACAAAAATAGATAAAACAAAGCCTCCAAATAATCTAATCCATCCCAAACTGCGTGCGTCATGTATTATGCTTTATGTCTAAACATTTGCTCAATGAACACCAATGATCATTTTAGAATGATCAATTTAACTACCCGATAAACATGAGATGTCCCCAGTAAATCGTTCGTAACATTTTATTTACAGTTCATAATTACACGAATCCAAACGCCGACGTTAAACTAGGTCAATTTTCTATATTGTGACAATATTTAAAACCAAAATAGCTACGACAAAGCCTCCAAATAATCCAACCTAACCCAAGATGCGTGATGTCATGAATTATGCTTCATTTGTAAACCTTTGCTTAGTGAGCACCAATTATCTATTTACAATGATGAATTTAACTAGCCGATACACTTGACACGTACGCACTAAATTGTTTGTAACTTATGATTAAGAGTCAGAATGACACAAATCCAACGCCCATGTTAAGCTAGGTCAATTTTCTATATTGTGACAAAATTTAATACCAAAATAGCCATGAAAAAGCCTCCATGTTATCAATCTTATACCAAACTGTGTGATGTCGTGCATTATGTTTCATTTGTAAATCTTTACTTAATGAGCACCAATGATAAGTTTAGAATGATTATTTCAACTAGCTGATCAACTTGACTCGTCTTTAACTTGTGGTTTAGAGTTCAAAATGATATGAATCTAATACCCACGTTAAAGTTAGCTCAATTTTCTATATTAATACAACATTTGAGACTAAAAGAGCTACGACAAAGTATCCAAGTAATCCAATGTATCTCAAACTGCGTGATGTCATGCATTATGCTTCATTTAAAAACCTTTACTCATAGAGCACCAATGATCAGTTTAGAATGATCATTTCAGCTGGCCGATAAACTTGACATATACACACAAAATCGTCCGTATCTTCTAATTTAGAGTTAAAAATGACACGAATCCAACGTCTACATTAATCTAGCTCAATTTTCTTATTGTGAAAACATTTAAGAATGGTAGAGCTATCACAAAACCTTCAAGTAATCCAATCTATCCTAAACAGCGTGATGCCATGCATTATGCTTCATTTACAAGCATTTATTCCAGGAGAAGTCATGATCAGTTTAAAATGATCACTTTAACTGGCTGATCAACTTGACATGTCCGCACTAGATCGCCCATAATTCAATCTATCCCAAACTGCGTGATGTCATTCATTATGCTTCATTTGTAAACTTGTGCTCAATGAGCACCAATGATAATTTTAGAATGATCAATTTAACTAGCCGATAAACTTTACATGTCCACACTAAATCGTCCGTAACTTTTTTATTTAGACTTCCGAATGACACGAATCCAATGCCCATGTGAAGGTAGCTCAATTTTCTATATTGGGACAAAATTTAAGACCGAAATAGCTACGAAAATCCTCCATGTAATCCAATTTATCCAATACAGTATGATGTTATGCATTATGATTCATTTGTAAACCTTTGCTCACTGTCCATACTAAATTGTGTGTAACTTTTGATTTAAACTTCCGAATGACACAAATTCAACCCTCACTTTAAGCTAGCTCAAGTTTCTATATTGGGACAAAATTTATGACTGAAATAGCTATGACAAAGCCTCCATATAATATAATCTATACCAAACTGTGTTATTTCATGCATTATGCTTCATTTGTAAACCTTTACTAAATTATCACTAATGATCGGTTTAGAATTTTTATTTCAACTACCTGATCAACTTGACATGTACGCACTAAATCGTCTTTAACTTTTGATATAGAGCTCAAAATGACATGAATCTAATACCCACATTAAATTAGCTCAATTTTCCGTATTATGACAACATTTGAAACTAAAAGAGCTACGACAAATCCTCCAAGTAATACAATGTATCTCAAAATTTGTGAGGCCATGCATTATGCTTCATTTATAAGCCTTTACGCATGGAGCAACAATGATCAGTTTAGAATGTTCATTTTAACTGGCCGATGAACTTGACATGTACGCACTAAATCATCCGTATCTTCTAATTAAGATTTGAAAATGACATGAATCCAACGTTCACGTTAAGTTATCTCAATTTTCTTATTGTGAAAACATTTGGCAATGAAAGAGCTATCACAAAGCCTTCAAGTAATCCAATCTATCCTAAAATTCGTGATGCCATGCGTTATGCTTCATTTACAAGCATTACTCAAGGAGCACTCATGTTCATTTTAGAATGATGACTTAACTAGCCGATCAACTTGACATGTCCGCGCTAAATAGTTGGTAATTCAATCTATCCTATACTGCGTGATGCAATGCATTATGATTCATTTGTAAACCTTTGCTAAATAAGCACCAACGATCAGTTTAGAATGATCAATTTAACTAGCCGATCAACCTGACATGTCTGCAATAAATCATCTTTAACTTCTGATTCAGAGTTCAAAATGACACGAATCCAACAGTCACGTTAAACTAGCTCAATTTTCTATATTGTGAAAAAATTTAAGACTGAAATACCTACGACAAAGCCTCCAAGTAATCCTATCTATCTCAAAATGCGTGGTGCCATTCGTTATGCATCATTAGCAAACCTTTGCTTAATGAGCACCAATGATAGTTTTACAATGATCAATTTAACTAGCCGATAAACTTTACATATCCACACTAAATCATCGCTAACTTTTGATTTAGACTTCCGAATGACATGAATCCAACGCCCACATAAAGGTAGTCAATTTTCTATATTGGGACAAAATTAAATACTGAAATAGCTATGACATATAATCCAGCTAATCCAATCTATCCCAAACTGCGTGATGTCATGCATTATGCTTCATTTGTAAACCTTTGCTCAGTGAGCACCAATTATCAGTTTAGAACGATCAATTTAACTAGCCGATACACTTGACATGTGCACATTAAAATGTTTGTAACTTTTGATTTAAACTGCAGAATGACACAAATCCAACGCCCACGTTAAGCTAGGTCAATTTTTAATATTGTGACAAAATTTAAGACAAAATAGATACGACAAAGCCTACAAGTAATCCAATCTATCCCAAATTGCGTGATGCCATGCATTATGCTTCATTTGTAAACCTTTTCTCAATGAGCAGAAATAATCAGTTTAGAATGTTCAATTTAACTAGCCGATAAACTTGAGATGTCTACACTAAATCTTTCGTAACTTTTGATTTATTGTTCAGAATTACACGAATCCAAATGTCCACGTTAAACTAGGTCAATTTTCTATATTGTGAGAACATTTAAAACCCAAATAGCTACAAAAAAGCCTCCAAGTAATCCAATCTAACACATAGTGCATGATGTCATGAATTATGGTTCATTTGTAAACCTTTGATTAGTGAGCACCAATGATCAGTTTAGAATGATCAGTTTAGAATGTTCACTTTGACTTGTCGATCAACATGACATGTTCGCACTAAATCGTTTGTAACTTTTGATTTAGATTTCAGAATGACACAAATCCAATGCCCACGTTTAGCTACCTCAATTTACTATGTTGTGACAAAATTTAAGACCGAAATAGCAATGACAAAATCTCCAAGTAATCCAAAATATCTCAAAATGCGTGGTGCCCTGCATTATACTTGATTTGTAAACATTTGCTCAATGAGCATCAATGATCAGTTTAACATGTTTAATTAAACTAGCCGATAAACTTGGCATGTACGTACTAAATCAGCCGTAACTTTTGATTAGTGTTCATAATGACACGAATCCAATGCCCACGTTAAGCACGCTCAATTTTCTATATTACAAAATTTAAGAGTGAAATAGTTACGATAAAGCCTCCAAGTAATCTAATTTATCCCAAACTGCATGATGCAGTTCATTGTGCTTCATTTGTAATCCTTTGTTAGATGAGCCCCAATTATCAGTTTAGAATGTTCATTTTAACTAGCTGATAAACTTGTCATGTCCGCTCTAAATCATCCGTACAGTTTGATTTAGTGTTCAGAGTGCCACGAATCCAACACCAGGGTAAAGCTAGCTCAAATTTCTATATTGTGACAAAATTTCAGACCGAAATAGCTACGACAAAGCCTCCCCATAGTCCAATCAATCCCAAATTGCGTGATGCCATGAATTATGCTTCATTTATACGCCTTTACTCAAGGAGCACTCATTTTTCAGTTTTGAATGTTCAATTTAACTAGCCGATAAACTTGAGATCTCCGTACAAAAATCGTTCGTAACTTTTGATTTAGAGTTTAGAATGACACGAATCCAATGTGCACGTTAAGCTAGCTCAATTTTCTATATTGTGATAGAATTTAAGACCGAAATAGCTACGACAAAGAGTCCAAGTAATCCAATCAATCCAAAACTGAATGATGCCATGGAATATGCATCATTTGTAATCCTTTGCTCAATGAGCACCAATGATAAATTTAGAATGATCATTTTAACTAGACCATCAACTTATCATGTGCGCACTAAATCATCTGTAACTTTTGATTGAGAGTTCAAAGTGATAAGAATCTAACGCCTAAGTAAAGATAACTCAATTTTCTATATTGTGACAAATTTTAAGACCAAAATAAGTACGACAAAGCCTCTAAGTATTCTAATCTATCACAAACTGCGTGATGCTATGCATTACGCTTCATTTATAGGCCTTTATTCAATCACATGCTTGAGATAAGATCATTTTAACTATCTTATCAACTTGACATGTCTGCACTAAATCACATGCTTGAGATATACTTTAACTTTTGACATTGAGCTCAAAATGACATGAACTTAGTGCCCACGTTAAACTAGCTCAATTTTCAGTACTGTGACAACATTTGAGGCTGAAAGAGGTACGACAAAGCCTCCAAGTAATCCAATGTATCCCAAACTATGTGATGCCATGCATTATGCTTCATTTATAAGCTCTTACTAAAGAAGCACCAATGATCAGTATAAATGATCATTTTGACTGGCCGATGAGTTTGACACGTACACACTAAATCGTTTAACATTTGATTCAGTGTTCAGAATGACATGAATCCAACGCCCACATTAAGCTAGCTTAATTTTCTATATTGTAAAAACATTTTACACTACAAGAGCTACCACAAAGCGTTCAAGTAATCCAATCCATAATAAATTGTGTGATGCCATGCATTATCCTTCATTCATAAGTTTTTTGTTTAGAATGATCGATTAAACTAGCTGATAAACTTGGATATCCAAAAAAAAATTTTCGTAAATTTTAGTTTAGAGTTCAGAATAACACGAATACAATGCCCTCATTAAACTACCTCAATTTTCTATATTGTGACAAAGTTTAAGACCAAAATAGCTATGCCAAAGCCTCCAAGTAATCCAATCTATCCCAAACTACGTGATGCCATGCACTATGTTTCATTTGTAAACCTTTTCTCAATGAACACCAATGATCAATTTAGAATGATAAATTTAAGAAGACGAGAAACTTGAGATATCCGCACAAAAATCTTCCGTAAGTTTTGATTTAGAGTTCAGAATGACACGAATCCAATACCCACGTTAAGCTAGATTAATTTTTATATTGTTATATAATTTAAGGCCGAAATAGCTAATATAAAGCCTCCAAGTAATCCAATCAATCCTAAACCGTGTGATGCCATGCATTATGCTTGATTTGTAATCCTTTTTTCAATGAGCATGAATGATCAGTTTAGAATGATCATTTTAACTAACTTGTCATGTGTGCTGTAAATCATCCACAACTTCTGATTTAGAGTTCCGAGTGACACGAATCCAACGCCTAAGAAAAACTAGCTCAAATTTCTATACTGTAAAAATATTTAATACAAAAATAGCTATGGCAAAGCCTCTAAGTATTCTAATCTATCACAAACTTTGTGATGCTATGTATTATGCTTCATTTATAGGCCTTTATTCAATGAGCACCAATGATCAGTTTAGAAAGATCATTTTAACTATCTTATCAACTTGACATGTCTGCACTAAATCACATGCTTGAGATATACTTTAACTTTTGACATTGAGCTCAAAATGACATGAACTTAGTGCCCACGTTAAGCTAGCTCAATTTTCAGTACTGTGACAACATTTGAGGCTGAAAGAGGTACGACAAAGTCTCCAAGTAATCCAATGTATCCCAAACTATGTGATGCCATGCATTATGCTTCATTTATAAGCTCTTACTAAAGAAGCACCAATGATCAGTATAAATGATCATTTTAACTGGCCGATGAGTTTGACACATACACACTAAATCGTTTAACATTTGATTCAGTGTTCAGAATGACACGAATCCAACGCCCACATTAAGCTAGCTTAATTTTCTATATTGTTAAAACATTTTACACTGAAAGAGCTACCACAAAGCGTTCAAGTAATCCAATCCATCATAAATTGTGTGATGCCATGCATTATCCTTCATTCATAAGTTTTTTGTTTAGAATGATCGATTAAACTAGCTGATAAACTTGAGATATCCAAAAAAAATTGTTCGTAAGTTTTAGTTTAGAGTTCAGAATGACACGAATACAATGCCCTCATTAAACTACGTCAATTTTCTATATTGTGACAAAGTTTAAGACCAAAATAGCTATGCCAAAGCCTCCAAGTAATCCAATCTATCCCAAACTACGTGATGCCATGCACTATGTTTCATTTGTAAACCTTTTCTCAACGAACACCAATGATCAATTTAGAATGAAAAATTTAAAAAGACGAGAAACTTGAGATATCCACACAAAAATCTTCCGTAAGTTTTGATTTTGAGTTCAGAATGACACGAATCCAATACCCACGTTAAGCTAGATTAATTTTTATATTGTGATATAATTTAAGGCCGAAAAAGCTAATATAAAGCCTCCAAGTAATCCAATCAATCCTAAACCATGTGATGCCATGCATTATGCTTGATTTGTAATCCTTTTTTCAATGAGCATGAATGATCAGTTTAGAATGATCATTTTAACTAACTTGTCATGTGTGCTGTAAATCATCCATAACTTCTGATTTAGAGTTCGAAGTGACACGAATCCAACGCCCAAGAAAAACTAGCTCAAATTTCTATATTGTAAAAATATTTAATACCAAAATAGCTATGGCAAAGCCTCTAAGTATTCTAATCTATCACAAACAGCGTGATGCTATGTATTATGTTTCATTTATAGGCCTTTATTCAATGAGCACCAATAATCAGTTTAGAAAGATCATTTTAACTATCTTATCAACTTGACATGTTTGCACTAAATCAGATGCTTGAGATATACTTTAACTTTTGACATTGAGCTCAAAATGACATGAACTTAGTGCCCACGTTAAGCTAGCTCAATTTTCAGTACAGTGACAACATTTGAGGCTGAAAGAGGTACGACAAAGCCTCCAAGTAATCAAATGTATCCCAAACTGTGTGATGCCATGCATTATGCTTCATTTATAAGCTCTTACTAAAGAAGCACCAATGATCAGTATAAATGATCACTTTAACTGGCCGATGAGTTTGACACGTACACACTAAATCGTTTAACATTTGATTCAGTGTTCAGAATGACACGAATCAAACGCCCACATTAAGCTAGCTTAATTTTCTATATTGTAAAAACATTTAACACTGAAAGAGCTACCACAAAGCGTTCAAGTAGTCCAATACATCATAAATTGTGTGATGCCATGCATTATCCTTCATTCATAAGTTTTTTGTTTAGAATGATCGATTAAACTAGCTGATAAACTTGAGATATCCAAAAAAAATTGTTCGTAAGTTTTAGTTTAGAGTTCAGAATGACACGAATACAATGCCCTCGTTAAACTACCTCAAGTTTCTATATTGTGACAAAGTTTAAGACCAAAATAGCTATGCCAAAGCCTCCAAGTAATCCAATTTATCCCAAACTACGTGATGCCATGCACTATGTTTCATTTGTAAACCTTTTCTCAATGAACACCAATGATCAATTTAGAATGAAAAATTTAAAAAGACGAGAAACTTGAGATATCCACACAAATATCTTCCGTAAGTTTTGATTTAGAGTTCAGAATGACACGAATCCATGACCCACGTTAAGCTAGATTAATTTTTATATTGTGATATAATTTAAGGCCGAAATAGCTAATATAAAGCCTCCAAGTAATCCAATCAATCCTAAACCGTGTGATTCTATGCATTATGCTTGATTTGTAATCTTTTTTTCAATGAGCATGAATGATCAGTTTAGAATGATCATTTTAACTAACTTGTCATGTGTGCTGTAAATCATCCATAACTTCTGATTTAGAGTTCGGAGTGACACGAATCCAACGCCCAAGAAAAACTAGCTCAAATTTCTATACTGTAAAAATATTTAATACCAAAATAGCTATGGCAAAGCCTCTAAGTATTCTAATCTATCACAAACTGCGTGATGCTATGCATTACGCTTCATTTATAGGTCTTTATTCAATGAGCACCAATGATCAGTTTAGAAAGATCATTTTAACTATCTTATCAACTTGACATGTCTGCACTAAATTACATGCTTGAGATATACTTTAACTTTTGACATTGAGCTCAAAATGACATGAACTTAGTGCCCACGTTAAGCTAGCTCAATTTTCAGTACAGTGACAACATTTGAGGCTGAAAGAGGTACGACAAAGCCTCCAAGTAATCCAATGTATCCCAAACTGTGTGATGCCATGCATTATGCTTCATTTATAAGCTCTTACTAAAGAAGCACCAATGATCAGTATAAATGATCATTTTAACTGGCCGATGAGTTTGACACGTACACACTAAATCGTTTAACATTTGATTCAGTGTTCAGAATGACACGAATCCAACGCCCACATTAAGCTAGCTTAATTTTCTATATTGTAAAAACATTTAACACTGAAAGAGCTACCACAAAGCGTTCAAGTAATCCAATACATCATAAATTGTGTGATGCCATGCATTATCCTTCATTCATAAGTTTTTTGTTTAGAATGATCGATTAAACTAGCTGATAAACTTGAGATATCCAAAAAAAATTGTTCGTAAGTTTTAGTTTAGAGTTCAGAATGACACGAATACAATGCCCTCATTAAACTACCTCAAGTTTCTATATTGTGACAAAGTTTAAGACCAAAATAGCTATGCCAAAGCCTCCTAAGTGACAAAGTTTAAGACCAATCTATGCCAAAGCAAGTAATCCAATCTATCGTGATGCCATGCACTATGTTTCATTTGTAAACCTTTTCTCAATGAACACCAATGATCAATTTAGAATGAAAAATTTAAAAAGACGAGAAACTTGAGATATCCACACAAAAATCTTCCGTAAGTTTTGATTTAGAGTTCAGAATGACACGAATCCAATACCCACGTTAAGCTAGATTAATTTTTATATTGTGATATAATTTAAGGCCGAAATAGCTAATATAAAGCCTCCAAGTAATCCAATCAATCCTAAACCGTGTGATGCCATGCATTATGCTTGATTTGTAATCCCTTTTTCAATGAGCATGAATGATCAGTTTAGAATGATCATTTTAACTAACTTGTCATGTGTGCTGTAAATCATCCATAACTTCTGATTTAGAGTTCGGAGTGACACGAATCCAACGCCCAAGAAAAACTAGCTCAAATTTCTATACTGTAAAAATATTTAATACCAAAATAGCTATGGCAAAGCCTCTAAGTATTCTAATCTATCACAAACTGCGTGATGCTATGCATTACGCTTCATTTATAGGCCTTTATTCAATGAGCACCAATGATCAGTTTAGAAAGATCATTTTAACTATCTTATCAACTTGACATGTCTGCACTAAATCACATGCTTGAGATATACTTTAACTTTTGACATTGAGCTCAAAATGACATGAACTTAGTGCCCACGTTAAGCTAGCTCAATTTTCAGTACTGTGACAACATTTGAGGCTGAAAGAGGTACGACAAAGCCTCCAAGTAATCCAATGTATCCCAAACTGTGTGATGCCATGCATTATGCTTCATTTATAAGCTCTTACTAAAGAAGCACCAATGATCAGTATAAATGATCATTTTAACTGGCCGATGAGTTTGACACGTACACACTAAATCGTTTAACATTTGATTCAGTGTTCAGAATGACACGAATCCAACGCCCACATTAAGCTAGCTTAATTTTCTATATTGTAAAAACATTTAACACTGAAAGAGCTACCACAAAGCGTTCAAGTAATCCAATCCATCATAAATTGTGTGATGCCATGCATTATCCTTCATTCATAAGTTTTTTGTTTAGAATGATCGATTAAACTAGCTGATAAACTTGAGATATCCAAAAAAAATTGTTCGTAAGTTTTAGTTTAGAGTTCAGAATGACACGAATACAATGCCCTCATTAAACTACCTCAAGTTTCTATATTGTGACAAAGTTTAAGACCAAAATAGCTATGCCAAAGCCTCCAAGTAATCCAATCTATCCCAAACTACGTGATGCCATGCACTATGTTTCATTTGTAAACCTTTTCTCAATGAACACCAATGATCAATTTAGAATGAAAAATTTAAAAAAAAGAGAAACTTGAGATATCCACAAAAAAATCTTCCGTAAGTTTTGATTTAGAGTTCAGAATGACACGAATCCAATATCCACGTTAAGCTAGATTAATTTTTATATTGTGATATAATTTAAGGCCGAAATAGCTAATATAAAGCCTCCAAGTAATCCAATCAATCCTAAACCGTGTGATGCCATGCATTATGCTTGATTTGTAATCCCTTTTTCAATGAGCATGAATGATCAGTTTAGAATGATCATTTTAACTAACTTGTCATGTGTGCTGTAAATCATCCATAACTTCTGATTTAGAGTTCGGAGTGACACGAATCCAACGCCCAAGAAAAACTAGCTCAAATTTCTATACTGTAAAAATATTTAATACCAAAATAGCTATGGCAAAGCCTCTAAGTATTCTAATCTATCACAAACTGCGTGATGCTATGCATTACGCTTCATTTGTAGGCCTTTATTCAATGAGCACCAATGATCAGTTTAGAAAGATCATTTTAACTATCTTATCAACTTGACCTGTCTGCACTAAATCACATGCTTGAGATATACTTTAACTTTTGACATTGAGCTCAAAATGACATGAACTTAGTGCCCACGTTAAGCTAGCTCAATTTTCAGTACTGTGACAACATTTGAGGCTGAAAGAGGTACGACAAAGCCTCCAAGTAATCCAATGTATCCCAAACTGTGTGATGCCATGCATTATGCTTCATTTATAAGCTCTTACTAAAGAAGCACCAATGATCAGTATAAATGATCATTTTAACTGGCCGATGAGTTTGACACGTACACACTAAATCGTTTAACATTTGATTCAGTGTTCAGAATGACACGAATCCAACGCCCACATTAAGCTAGCTTAATTTTCTATATTGTAAAAACATTTAACACTGAAAGAGCTACCACAAAGCGTTCAAGTAATCCAATCCATCATAAATTGTGTGATGCCATGCATTATCCTTCATTCATAAGTTTTTTGTTTAGAATGATCGATTAAACTAGCTGATAAACTTGAGATATCCAAAAAAAATTGTTCGTAAGTTTTAGTTTAGAGTTCAGAATGACACGAATACAATGCCCTCATTAAACTACCTCAAGTTTCTATATTGTGACAAAGTTTAAGACCAAAATAGCTATGCCAAAGCCTCCAAGTAATCCAATCTATCCCAAACTACGTGATGCCATGCACTATGTTTCATTTGTAAACCTTTTCTCAATGAACACCAATGATCAATTTAGAATGAAAAATTTAAAAAGACGAGAAACTTGAGATATCCACACAAAAATCTTCCGTAAGTTTTGATTTAGAGTTCAGAATGACACGAATCCAATACCCACGTTAAGCTAGATTAATTTTTATATTGTGATATAATTTAAGGCCGAAATAGCTAATATAAAGCCTCCAAGTAATCCAATCAATCCTAAACCGTGTGATGCCATGCATTATGCTTGATTTGTAATCCCTTTTTCAATGAGCATGAATGATCAGTTTAGAATGATCATTTTAACTAACTTGTCATGTGTGCTGTAAATCATCCATAACTTCTGATTTAGAGTTCGGAGTGACACGAATCCAACGCCCAAGAAAAACTAGCTCAAATTTCTATACTGTAAAAATATTTAATACCAAAATAGCTATGGCAAAGCCTCTAAGTATTCTAATCTATCACAAACTGCGTGATGCTATGCATTACGCTTCATTTATAGGCCTTTATTCAATGAGCACCAATGATCAGTTTAGAAAGATCATTTTAACTATCTTATCAACTTGACATGTCTGCACTAAATCACATGCTTGAGATATACTTTAACTTTTGACATTGAGCTCAAAATGACATGAACTTAGTGCCCACGTTAAGCTAGCTCAATTTTCAGTACAGTGACAACATTTGAGGCTGAAAGAGGTACGACAAAGCCTCCAAGTAATCCAATGTATCCCAAACTGTGTGATGCCATGCATTATGCTTCATTTATAAGCTCTTACTAAAGAAGCACCAATGATCAGTATAAATGATCATTTTAACTGGCCGATGAGTTTGACACGTACACACTAAATCGTTTAACATTTGATTCAGTGTTCAGAATGACACGAATCCAACGCCCACATTAAGCTAGCTTAATTTTCTATATTGTAAAAACATTTAACACTGAAAGAGCTACCACAAAGCGTTCAAGTAATCCAATCCATCATAAATTGTGTGATGCCATGCATTATCCTTCATTCATAAGTTTTTTGTTTAGAATGATCGATTAAACTAGCTGATAAACTTGAGATATCCAAAAAAAATTGTTCGTAAGTTTTAGTTTAGAGTTCAGAATGACACGAATACAATGCCCTCATTAAACTACCTCAAGTTTCTATATTGTGACAAAGTTTAAGACCAAAATAGCTATGCCAAAGCCTCCAAGTAATCCAATCTATCCCAAACTACGTGATGCCATGCACTATGTTTCATTTGTAAACCTTTTCTCAATGAACACCAATGATCAATTTAGAATGAAAAATTTAAAAAAAAGAGAAACTTGAGATATCCACAAAAAAATCTTCCGTAAGTTTTGATTTAGAGTTCAGAATGACACGAATCCAATACCCACGTTAAGCTAGATTAATTTTTATATTGTGATATAATTTAAGTCCGAAATAGCTAATATAAAGCCTCCAAGTAATCCAATCAATCCTAAACCGTGTGATGCCATGCATTATGCTTGATTCGTAATCCTTTTTTCAATGAGCATGAATGATCAGTTTAGAATGATCATTTTAACTAACTTGTCATGTGTGCTGTAAATCATCCATAACTTCTGATTTAGAGTTCGGAGTGACACGAATCCAACGCCCAAGAAAAACTAGCTCAAATTTCTATACTGTAAAAAATATTTAATACCAAAATAGCTATGGCAAAGCCTCTAAGTATTCTAATCTATCACAAACTGCGTGATGCTATGCATTACGCTTCATTTATAGGCCTTTATTCAATGACACCAATGATCAGTTTAGAAAGATCATTTTAACTATCTTATCAACTTGACATGTCTGCACTAAATCACATGCTTGAGATATACTTTAACTTTTGACATTGAGCTCAAAATGACATGAACTTAGTGCCCACGTTAAGCTAGCTCAATTTTCAGTACTGTGACAACATTTGAGGCTGAAAGAGGTACGACAAAGCCTCCAAGTAATCCAATGTATCCCAAACTATGTGATGCCATGCATTATGCTTCATTTATAAGCTCTTACTAAAGAAGCACCAATGACCAGTATAAATGATCATTTTCACTGGCCGATGAGTTTGACACGTACACACTAAATCGTTTAACATTTGATTCAGTGTTCAGAATGACACGAATCCAACGCCCACATTAAGCTAGCTTAATTTTCTATATTGTAAAAACATTTAACACTGAAAGAGCTACCACAAAGCGTTCAAGTAATCCAATCCATCATAAATTGTGTGATGCCATGCATTATCCTTCATTCATAAGTTTTTTGTTTAGAATGATCGATTAAACTAGCTGATAAACTTGAGATATCCAAAAAAAATTGTTCGTAAGTTTTGGTTTAGAGTTCAGAATGACACGAATACAATGCCCTTATTAAACTACCTCAAGTTTCTATATTGTGACAAAGTTTAAGACCAAAATAGCTATGCCAAAGCCTCCAAGTAATCCAATCTATCCCAAACTACGTCATGCCATGCACTATGTTTCATTTGTAAACCTTTTCTCAATGAACACCAATGATCAATTTAGAATGAAAAATTTAAAAAGACGAGAAACTTGAGATATCCACACAAAAATCTTCCGTAAGTTTTGATTTAGAGTTCAGAATGACACGAATCCAATACCCACGTTAAGCTAGATTAATTTTTATATTGTGATATAATTTAAGGCCGAAATAGCTAATATATAGCCTCCAAGTAATCCAATCAATCCTAAACCGTGTGATGCCATGCATTATGCTTGATTTGTAATCCCTTTTTCAATGAGCATGAATGATCAGTTTAGAATGATCATTTTAACTAACTTGTCATGTATGCTGTAAATCATCCATAACTTCTGATTTAGAGTTCGGCGTGACACGAATCCAACGCCCAAGAAAAACTAGCTCAAATTTCTATACTGGAAAAATATTTAATACCAAAATAGCTATGGCAAAGCCTCTAAGTATTCTAATCTATCACAAACTGTGTGATGCTATGCATTACGCTTCATTTGTAGGCCTTTATTCAATGAGCACCAATGATCAGTTTAGAAAGATCATTTTAACTATCTTATCAACTTGACCTGTCTGCACTAAATCACATGCTTGAGATATACTTTAACTTTTGACATTGAGCTCAAAATGACATGAACTTAGTGCCCACGTTAAGCTAGCTCAATTTTCAGTACTGTGACAACATTTGAGGCTGAAAGAGGTACGACAAAGCCTCCAAGTAATCCAATGTATCCCAAACTGTGTGATGCCATGGATTATGCTTCATTTATAAGCTCTTACTAAAGAAGCACCAATGATCAGTATAAATGATCATTTTAACTGGCCGATGAGTTTGAAACATACACACTAAATCGTTTAACATTTGATTCAGTGTTCAGAATGACACGAATCCAACACCCACATTAAGCTAGCTTAATTTTCTATATTGTAAAAACATTTAACACTGAAAGAGCTACCACAAAGCGTTCAAGTAATCCAATCCATCATAAATTGTGTGATGCCATGCATTATCCTTCATTCATAAGTTTTTTGTTTAGAATGATCGATTAAACTAGCTGATAAACTTGAGATATCCAAAAAAAATTGTTCGTAAGTTTTAGTTTAGAGTTCGGAATGACACGAATACAATGCCCTCATTAAACTACCTCAAGTTTCTATATTGTGACAAAGTTTAAGACCAAAATAGCTATGCCAAAGCCTCCAAGTAATCTAATCTATCCCAAACTACGTGATGCCATGCACTATGTTTCATTTGTAAACCTTTTCTCAATGAACACCAATGATCAAATTAGAATGAAAAATTTAAAAAGTCGAGAAACTTGAGATATCCACACAAAAATCTTCCGTAAGTTTTGATTTAGAGTTCAGAATGACACGAATCCAATACCCACGTTAATCTAGATTAATTTTTATATTGTGATATAATTTAAGTCCGAAATAGCTAATATAAAGCCTCCAAGTAATCCAATCAATCCTAAACCGTGTGATGCCATGCATTATGCTTGATTTGTAATCCCTTTTTCAATGAGCATGAATGATCAGTTTAGAATGATCATTTTAACTAACTTGTCATGTGTGCTGTAAATCATCCATAACTTCTGATTTAGAGTTCGGAGTGACACGAATCCAACGCCCAAGAAAAACTAGCTCAAATTTCTATACTGTAAAAATATTTAATACCAAAATAGCTATGGCAAAGCCTCTAAGTATTCTAATCTATCACAAACTGCGTGATGCTATGCATTACGCTTCATTTATAGGCCTTTATTCAATGAGCACCAATGATCAGTTTAGAAAGATCATTTTAACTATCTTATCAACTTGACATGTCTGCACTAAATCACATGCTTGAGATATACTTTAACTTTTGACATTGAGCTCAAAATGACATGAACTTAGTGCCCACGTTAAGCTAGCTCAATTTTCAGTACAGTGACAACATTTGAGGCTGAAAGAGGTACGACAAAGCCTCCAAGTAATCCAATGTATCCCAAACTGTGTGATGCCATGCATTATGCTTCATTTATAAGCTCTTACTAAAGAAGCACCAATGATCAGTATAAATGATCATTTTAACTGGCCGATGAGTTTGACACGTACACACTAAATCGTTTAACATTTGATTCAGTGTTCAGAATGACACGAATCCAACGCCCACATTAAGCTAGCTTAATTTTCTATATTGTAAAAACATTTAACACTGAAAGAGCTACCACAAAGCGTTCAAGTAATCCAATACATCATAAATTGTGTGATGCCATGCATTATCCTTCATTCATAAGTTTTTTGTTTAGAATGATCGATTAAACTAGCTGATAAACTTGAGATATCCAAAAAAAATTGTTCGTAAGTTTTAGTTTAGAGTTCAGAATGACACGAATACAATGCCCTCATTAAACTACCTCAAGTTTCTATATTGTGACAAAGTTTAAGACCAAAATAGCTATGCCAAAGCCTCCAAGTAATCCAATCTATCCCAAACTACGTGATGCCATGCACTATGTTTCATTTGTAAACCTTTTCTCAATGAACACCAATGATCAATTTAGAATGAAAAATTTAAAAAGACGAGAAACTTGAGATATCCACACAAAAATCTTCCGTAAGTTTTGATTTAAGGTTCAGAATGACACGAATCCAATACCCACGTTAAGCTAGATTAATTTTTATATTGTGATATAATTTAAGGCCGAAATAGCTAATATAAAGCCTCCAAGTAATCCAATCAATCCTAAACCGTGTGATGCCATGCATTATGCTTGATTTGTAATCCCTTTTTCAATGAGCATGAATGATCAGTTTAGAATGATCATTTTAACTAACTTGTCATGTGTGCTGTAAATCATCCATAACTTCTGATTTAGAGTTCGGAGTGACACGAATCCAACGCCCAAGAAAAACTAGCTCAAATTTCTATACTGTAAAAATATTTAATACCAAAATAGCTATGGCAAAGCCTCTAAGTATTCTAATCTATCACAAACTGCGTGATGCTATGCATTACGCTTCATTTATAGGCCTTTATTCAATGAGCAACAATGATCAGTTTAGAAAGATCATTTTTACTATCTTATCAACTTGACATGTCTGCACTAAATCACATGCTTGAGATATACTTTAACTTTTGACATTGAGGTCAAAATGACATGAACTTAGTGCCCACGTTAAGCTAGCTCAATTTTCAGTACAGTGACAACATTTGAGGCTGAAAGAGGTACGACAAAGCCTCCAAGTAATCCAATGTATCCCAAACTGTGTGATGCCATGCATTATGCTTCATTTATAAGCTCTTACTAAAGAAGCACCAATGATCAGTATAAATGATCATTTTAACTGGCCGATGAGTTTGACACGTACACACTAAATCGTTTAACATTTGATTCAGTGTTCAGAATAACACGAATCCAACGCCCACATTAAGCTAGCTTAATTTTCTATATTGTAAAAACATTTTACACTGAAAGAGCTACCATAAAGCGTTCAAATAATCCAATTCATCATAAATTGTGTGATGCCATGCATTATCCTTCATTCATAAGTTTTTTTTTTAGAATGATCGATTAAACTAGCTGATAAACTTGAGATATCCAAAAAAAATTGTTCGTAAGTTTTAGTTTAGAGTTCAGAATGACACGAATACAATGCCCTCATTACACTACCTCAATTTTCTATATTGTGACAAAGTTTAAGACCAAAATTGCTATGCCAAAGCCTCCAAGTAATCCAATCTATCCCAAACTACGTGATGCCATGTACTATGTTTCATTTGTAAACCTTTTCTCAATGAACACCAATGATCAATTTAGAATGAAAATTTTAAAAAGACGAGAAACTTGAGATATCCACACAAAAATCTTCCGTAAGTTTTGATTTAGAGTTCAGAATGACACGAATACAATACCCACGTTAAGCTAGATTAATTTTAATATTGTGATATAATTTAAGGCCGAAATAGCTAATATAAAGCCTCCAAGTAATCCAATCAATCCTAAACCGTGTGATGCCATGCATTATGCTTGATTTGTAATCCTTTTTTCAATGAGCATGAATGATCAGTTTAGAATGATCATTTTAACTAACTTGTCATGTGTGCTGTAAATCATCCATAACTTCTAATTTAGAGTTCGGAGTGACACGAATCCAACGCTCAAGAAAAACTAGCTCAAATTTCTATACTGTAAAAATATTTAAAACCGAAATAGCTATGGCAAAGCCTCTAAGTATTCTAATCTATCACAAACTGCGTGATGCTATGCATTACGCTTCATTTATAGGCCTTTATTCAATGAGCACCAATGATCAGTTTAGAAAGATCATTTTAACTATCTTATCAACTTGACATGTCTGCACTAAATCACATGCTTGAGATATACTTTAACTTTTGACATTGAGCTCAAAATGACATGAACTTAGTGCCCACGTTAAGCTAGCTCAATTTTCAGTACTGTGACAACATTTGACGCTGAAAGAGGTACGACAAAGCCTCTAAGTAATCCAATGTATCCCAAACTGTGTGATGCCATGCATTATGCTTCATTTATAAGCTCTTACTATAGAAGCACCAATGATCAGTATAAATGATCATTTTAACTGGCCAATGAGTTTGACACGTACACACTAAATCGTTTAACATTTGATTCAGTGTTGAGAATGACACTAATCCAACGCCCACATTAAGCTAGCTTAATTTTCTATATTGTAAAAACATTTTACACTGAAAGAGCTACCACAAAGCTTTCAAGTAATCCAGTCCATCATAAATTGTGTGATGCCATGCATTATCCTTCATTCATAAGTTTTTTGTTTAGAATGATCGATTAAACTAGCTGATAAACTTGAGATATCCAAAAAAAATTGTTCGTCAGTTTTAGTTTAGAGTTCAGAATGACACGAATACAATGCCCTCATTAAACTACCTCAATTTTCTATATTGTGACAAAGTTTAAGACCAAAATAGCTATGCCAAAGCCTCCAAGTAATCCAATCTATCCCAAACTACGTGATGCCATGCACTATGTTTCATTTGTAAACCTTTTCTCAATGAACACCAATGATCAATTTAGAATGATAAATTTAAAAAGAAAAGAAACTTGAGATATCCGCACAAAAATCTTACGTAAGTTTTGATTTAGAGTTCAGAATGACACGAATCCAATACCCACATTAAGCTACATTAATTTTTATATTGTGATATAATTTAAGGTCGAAATAGCTAATATAAAGCCTCCAAGTAATCCAATCAATCCTAAACCGTGTGATGCCATGCATTATGCTTGATTTGTAATCCTTTTTCAATGAGCATGAATGATCAGTTTAGAATGATCATTTTAACTAACTTGTCATGTGTGCTGTAAATCATCCATAACTTCTGATTTAGAGTTCGGAGTGACACGAATCCAACGCCCAAGAAAAACTAGCTCAAATTTCTATACTGTAAAAATATTTAATACCAAAATAGCTATGGCAAAGCCTCTAAGTAATCCAATCTATCCCAAACTGCGTGATACCATACATTATGTTTTATTTATACGCCTTTACTCAATCATCACCAATGATCACTTTAAAATGATCATTTTAACTATCTGAACAACTTGACATGTCCACACAAATTCATCTTTAACTTTTGATTTAGAGCTCAAAATGACATGAATCTAATGTCCGTATTGTGACAATATTTGAGACTAAAAAGGCTACGACAAAGCCTCCAAGTAATCCAATGTATCTCAAACTTCGTGATACCATGCATTATGCTTCATTTAAAAGCCTTTACTCAAGGAGCTATGACAAATCCTCGAGGTAATCCAATTTATCCGAAACTGCATGATGTCATGCATTATGCCTCATTTGTAAACCTTTGCTCATTGAGCACCAATGAAGTTAAGAATGATCAATTTAACTAGCCGATACACTTGATATGTACGCAATAAATCATTTGTAACTTTTTATTTAAAATGCAGAATGACAGGAATCCAATACCCACGTTAAGTCAGGTCAATTTTCTATATTGTGATAAAATTGAAGAAAAAAATTGCTATGACAAACCTTCCAAGTAATCCAATCTACCCCAAACTGCGTGATGTTATGTATTATGCTTCATTTATAAACATTTGCTCAATGAGCAGAAATGATCAGTTTAGAATGTTCAATTTAACTAGCCGGTAAATTTGAGTTGTCCACACTAAATCGTTCGTGACTTTCGATTTATAGTTCAGAATTACACGAATCCAAATGCCCACGTTAAACTAGGTCAATTTTATATATTGTGACAACATTTAAAACCAAAATAGCTATGACAAAGCCTCCAAGTAATCCAATCTAATCCAAACTTTTTGATGTCATGAATTATGCTTCATTTGTAAACCTTTGCTTAGTGAGCACCAATGATATGTTTACAATGATCAATTTAACTAGCCGATACACTTGACACGTACGCACTAAATCGTATGTAACTTTTGATTCAGAGTCAGAATGACACAAAACCAACGCCCACGTTAAGCTTGGTCAGTTTCTATATTGTGACAAATTTTAATACCGAAATAGCTTCGACAAAGGCTCATAGTAATGAAATCTATCTCAAATTGCATGGTGTCATTCATTATACTTCATTCGTAAACCTGTGCTCAATGAGCACCGATGATAATTTTATAATGATCAATTTAACTATCCAATAAACTTTACATGTCCGCACTAAATTGTTGTAACTTTTTATTTAGATTTTCGAATGACACGAATCCAACACCCACGTGAAGGTAGCTCAATTTGCTATATTGGAACAAAATTTAAGACCAAAATAGGTACGAAAAGTCCTCCAAGTAATCCAGTCTGTCCCAAACAGCGTGATGTCATGCGTTATGTCTCATTTGTAAACCTTTGCTCAATGAGCAAAAATGATCAGTTTAGAATGTTCAATTTAACTAGCCGATAAACTTGAGATGTCCACACTAAATCGTCCATAACTTTCGATTTAGAGTTTAGAATTACACGAATACAATTCCCACGTTAAGCTAGCTCAATTTTCTATATTGTGACAAAATTTAAGATCGAAATAGCTAAGATAAAGCCTCCAAGTAATCCAATATATCTCAAACTCCGTGGTACCATTCATTATGCTTCATTTCTAAACCCTTGCTAAATGAGCACCAATGATAATTTTTGAATGATCAATTTAACTAGCCGATCAACTTGACATGTACATACTAAATCATCTGTAACTTTTGATTCAGTCTTCCGAATGACACGAATCCAACCCCCGCTTTAAGCTAGCTCAAGTTTCTATATTGGGAAAAAATTTATGACCGAAATAGCTATGTCAAAGCCTCCATGTAATACAATCTATACCCAACTGCGTTATGTCATGAATTGTGCTTCATTTGTAAACCTTTACTAAATGTGCACCAATGATCAATTTAGAATTTTTATTTCAACTAGCTGATCAACTTGACATGTCCGCACTAAGTCGTCTTTAAGTTTTGATATAGAGCTCAAAATGACATGAATCTAATACCCACGTTAAGTTAGCTCAATTTTTCGTATTATGACAAAATTTGAGACTAAAAGAGCTATGACAAAGCCTCCAAGTAATCCAATGTATCTCAAACTGTGTGGTGCCATGCATTATGCTTTATTTATAAGCCTTTACTCATGGAGCAGCAATGATCAGTTTAGAATGATCATTTTAACTGGCCGTTGAACTTGAGATATACGCACTAAGATGTCCGTATCATCTAATTTAGAGTTCAAAAGAGCACGAATCCAACGTCCATGTTAAGCTATCTCAATTTTCTTATTGTGAAAACATGTGAGAATGAAAGAGCTATCACAAAGCCTTCAAGTAATCTAATCTATCCTAACATTCGTGATGCCATGCATTATGCTTCATTTACAAGCATTACTCAAGGAGCACTCATGTTCAGTTTAGAATGACGACTTGAACTAGCCGATCAACTTGACATGTCCATCATAAATAGTCGGTAATTCAATCTATCTCAAACTGCATGATGCAATGCATTATAATTCATTTGTAAACCTTTGCTCAATAAGCACCAACGATCATTTTAGAGTGATCAATTTAACTAGCAGATCAACTTGACATGTCCACTCTAAATCGTCTTTAACTTTTGATTCAGAGTTCAAAATGACACGAATCCAACAGCCACGTTAAACAAGCTCAATTTTCTATATTTTTAAAAAATTTAAGACTGAGATACCTACAACAAAACCTCCAAGTAATCCAGTCTATCTCAAACTGCGTGGTGCCATTCATTATGCTTCATTAGCAAACCTTTGCTGATTGAGCACCAATAATAATTTTAGAATGATCAATTTCACTAGCCGATAAACTTTACATGTCCGCAGTAAATCGTCGCTAACTTTTGATTTAGACTTCTGTATTGGGACGCATTATGCTTTATTTGTAAACCTTTGTGGAATAAGCATCAATGATGATTTTAGACGGATTAATTTAACTAGCCGATAAACTTGACATATACGCACTAAATCGAGCGTATTTTTTGATTTAGAGTTCTGAATAAAGCGAATCCAATGCCCATGTTAAGCTAGCTCAATTTTCTATATTGGTACAAAATCTTAGACCAAAATAGCTTCGAAATAACCTCCAAGTAATCCAATCTATCCCACAATGGGGGATGTCATTTATTATGCTTCATTTGCAAACCTCTTTTAGTGAGCTCCAATGATAAATTTAGAATGATCAATTTAACTAGCTGATACACTTGACATGTACGCACTTAATCGTGTGTAAATTTTGATTTAGAGTTCAAACTACACGAATCCAACGCCCACGTTAACCAAGCTTAATTTTCTATATTAAGATAAAATTTAAGACAAAAATAGCTACGACAAAGCATCCAAGTAATCCAATCTATCCGAACCTACGTGATGCCATAAATAATGCTTTATTTGTAAACCTTTGCTCAATGAGCATCAATGATCGGTTTTGAATGATCTGTTTATCTAGCCGATAAACTTGAGATATCCGCACTAAATCGTCCGTAACATTTTATTTGGAATTCAAAATGACACGAATCGAATGCCCACGTTAAGGTAGCACAATTTTATATATTGTGACAAAATTAAAGACTGAAATAGCTACGATAAATCTTACAAGTAATCCAATCTATCCTAAATTGCGTGATGTCATGCATTATGCTTCATATATAAACCTTTTCTCAATGAGCACCAATGATCATTATGGAATGATCATTTTAACTAACCGATAAACATGACATGTCCACACCAAATCGTGCGTAACGTTTGATTTAGAGTTCAAAATGACACGAATCCAACACATATATTAAGCTCGCTCAATCTTCTATATTGAAAAAAATTTAGGTCCAAAATAGCTACGAGAAAGCATACAACTAATCCAATCTATCTCAAACTGCGTGGTGTCATGCATTATGCTTCATTTGTAAACCTTTGCCCAACGAGTACCAATGATCATTTTAACATGATCAATTTAACTAGCTGATAAACTTGACATGTCCTCACTAAATCGTGTGTAACTTTTGATTTAAAGATCAGAATAAAGCGAATCCATCGCCCACGTTAAGCTAGCTCAATTTTCTATATTAAGACAAAATTTAAGACTCAAATAGCTACGACAAAGCCTCCAAGTTATTCAATTTATCCCAAACTGCATGATGCCATGCATTATGCTTCATTTGTAAACCCTTGTTAAGTGAGCACCAATGATCAGTTTAGAATGATCATTTTACCTAGCCGATACACTTGACATATACACAATAAATCATCTATGACTCTTGATATAGAGTTCATAGTACACAAATCCAATACCCACGTTAACCTACCACAATTTTCTATATTAAGACAAATTTAAGATGGAAATAGTTACGACATAGCCTCCAAGTAATCCAAAATATCCCAAATTGTGTGATGTCATGCATTATGCTTCATTTGTAAACCTTTGCTCAATGGGCATCAATGATCGGTTTAGAATGATCAGTTTATCTAGTCGATAAACTTGATATGTCCACACTAAATTATCCGTAACTTTTGATTTGGAGTTCAGAATGACACGAATCAAATGTCCATGTTAAGGTAGCTCAATTTTCTATATTGTGATAAAATTAAATACTGAAATAGCTACAATAAAGCCTACAAGTAATCCAATTTACCCCAAACTGCATGATGCCATGTGTTATGCTTCATTTGTAAACTTTTGCTCAATGAGCACTAATTATCATTTAAGAATGATCAATTTAACTAACCGATAAACTTGACATGTCCGCAATAAGTTGTGCGCAACTTTTGATTTAGAGTTCAGAATGACATGAATCCAACGACTGCTAAGCTAACTCAATTTTGTATATTGTGAAAAATTTATGACTAAAACAACTACAACAAAGCCTACAAGTAATCCAATATATCTCAAACTGCGTGGTGCCATGCATTATGCTTCATTTGTAAACCTTTGAACAATAGGCACCAATGATCATTTTAAAATGATCAATTTAACTAGTCGATAAACTTGACATGTCGGCACTAAAACGTACGTAAGTTTTGATTTAGAGTTCTGAATGACGCAAATCAAACGCCTACGTTAAAATAGCTCAATTTTCTATGTTGGTACAAAATTTAATACCAAAATAGCTACAAAAAGCTTCCAAGTAGTCCAATCTATCCCAAACTGCATGAGTCCATGCATTATGCTTTGTTTGTAAACATGTGCTCAGTGAGACCCAATGATCAGTTTAGAATGATCAATTTAACAAGCTGATACACTTGACATGCACGCACTAAATATTGTGTAACTTTTGATTTAGAATTCAAAATGACACGAATCCAGCACCCACGTTAAGCTAGCTCAATTTATATTGTGAAAAATTTAATGCCGAAATAGCTACGACAAAGCCTACAAATTATCCAAATTATCTCAAAGTGTATGGTGCCATGCATTATGCTTCATTTGTAAACCTTTGTCCAAAGATCACCAATGACCATTTTAGACGGATCAATTTAACTGGTCCATAAACATAACATGTCTGCACTAAATCGTATGTATATTTTAATTTAGAGTTCTGAATGAAGCGAATCTAACGCCCACGTTAAGCTATCTCAATTTTTTGTATTGGCACAAATTCTAAGACCGAAATAGCTACAAAAGCCTCCAAGTTATCCAATATATCTTAAACTGTGTGATGTCATGCATTATACTTCATTTGTTGTTCGGCTAGCACCAATGATCAGTTTAGAATGATGAATTTAACTAGCTGATACATTTGACAGGTATGGAAAAAATCGTGTGTAACTTTTGATTTAAAGTTCATAATACATGAATCCAATACCCACATTAAACTAGCTCAATTTTCTATATTAAGACAAAATTTAAGATAAAAATAACAATAACAAAGCATTCACATAATCCAATTTATCCCAAACTGCGCGATGTCATGCATTATGCTTCATTTGTAAACCTTTGCTCAACAAGAATCAATGATCGGTTTAGAATGATCAGTTTATCTAGCCGATAAATTTGAGATTTCAACACTAAATAACTTTTGATTTGGAGTTCAGAATGACACAAATCCAATTCTCACGTTAATTTAGCTCAAATTTTCTATATTGTGACAAAATTAAAAACTGAAATAGCTACGATATAGCCTAGTTGTAATCCAAACTATCCCAAACTCTGTGATGTCATGCATTATGCTTCATTTTAAACCTTTGCTCATTGAGCACCAATAATCATTTTAGAATGATCAATTTAATTAACCGATAAACTTGACATGTCCGCACTAAAACGTGCGTAACTTTTGATTTAGAGTTCTGGATGATACGAATCAAACGCCCACGTTAAGCTAGCTCAATTTTCTATATTGGGACAAAATTGAAGGCAGAAATAGCTATAAAAAGCCTCGAAGTAGATTGATCTATCCTAATCTGCGTGATTCCATGCATTATGCTTTATTTGTAAACCTTGCTCAGTGAACACCAATGATCATATTAGAATAATCAATTTAAATAGTTGATACACTTGACATATATGCACTAAATCTTGTATAGCTTTTGATTTAGAATTCAGAATGACACGAATCCAACATCCACGTTGAGCTAGCTCAAATTTCTATATTTTGAAAGAATTTTGGAACAAAATAGCTACGACAAAGCGTACAAGTAATCCAATCTATCTCAAAATGTGTAGTGCCAATCATTATGCTTCATTTGTAAATTTTTGAACAATGACCACTAATAATCATTTTAAAATGATCAATTTAACTACACGATAAACTTGACATGTCCGGACTAAAATGTACATAACTTTTTATTTAAAGTTCCGAATGACGTGAATCAAACACCCACGTTAAGCAAGCTCAATTTTTTATATTGGGACAAAATTTAAGACAAAAATAGCTAACAAAAAGCCTCCAAATACACCAATCTATCCCAATCTGCATCATCCATGGATTATGCTTCATATGTTAACCTTTGCTTAGTGAGCACCAATGATTAGTTTAGAATCATCACTTTAACTAGCTGATACACTTGAGATGTACTCACTAAATCGCGTGTAACTTTTGATTTAAAATTGAGAATGACACGAATCCAACGCCAACGTAATCTAGCTCATTTTTCCAAATTGTGAAAAAATTTAGTACCAAAATTGCTATAAAAAAAGCCTACAAGTAATCCAATCTATCTCAAATCACGTGGTGCAATGCATTATGTTTCATTTGTAAACTTTTTCCCAATGAGCATCAATGGTCATTTTAAAAGGATCAGTTTAAGTAGCCGATAAACTTGACATATCCGCACTAAATCGTGTGTAACTTTTGATTTAGAGTTCCGAATAAAGCAAATCCAACGCCCAAACTGTGTGATGCCATGAATCCAATGCATTATGCTTCATTTGCACACATTTTTTTCTCAATGAGTTCCAATGATCATTTTAGAAAGATCAATTTAACTAGCTTATAATCTTAACATGTCCACACTAAATCATGCGTAACTTTTGATTTAAAATTCAGAATGGCGAATCCAACGCCCACGTTAAACTAATTCAATTTTCCATATTGTGAAAAAAAAATTTGGGACCGAAATTGCTACCCAAAAGCCTAGAAGTAACCCAATCTATCTCAAACTGCGTGGTGCCATACATTGTACTTCATTTGTAAACCTTTGCCCAATGAGCACCAATGATCATTTTACAAGGATCAATTTAACTAGCCGATAAATTTGACATGGCTGCACTAAACCGTACGTAACTTTTGATTTAGAGTGCCGACTAAAGCGAATCCAACACCCTTGTTAAGTTAGCTCAATTTTCTATATTGGGACAAAATCTAATACCAAAATAGCTACGAAAAAGCCTCCAAGTAATCCAATCTATTCCAAACTGCGTGATACCATCCATTATGCTTCATTTGTTAACCTTTGTTTAGTGAGCACCAATGATCAGTTTAGAATGATCAATTAAACTAGCCAATACACTTGACATGTACGGACTAAATCGTGTGTAACATTAGATTTAGAGTTCACAATACAGGAATCCACCGCCACGTTAATCAAGCTCAATTTTCTATATTAAAACAAAATTTAAGACGCAAATAGCTATGACAAAGCCTCCAAGTAATTCAATCTATCCAAAACTGCGTGATGCCATGCATTATGCTTCATTTGTAAACCCTTGTTCTGTGAGCACCAATGACCAATTTAGAATGATCAATTTAACTAGCCGATACACTTGACATGTACGCACTAAATCGTATGTGACTCTTAATTTAGAGTTCATAATACACATATCCAATGCTCACGTTAACCTAGCTCAATTTTCTATATATAGAAAAAATTTAAGACGGAAATAGCTACGACAAAGCCTCCAAGAAATCCAATCTATCCCAAACTGCGTGATGTCATGCATTATGCTTCATATGTAAACCTTTGCTCAATGAGCATCAATGATCAGTTTAGATTGATCAATTTATCTAGCCGATAAACTTGAGATGTCCGCACTAAATTGTCTGTAACTTTTGATTTGGAGTTAAGAATCACACGAATAAAATGCCCACGTTAAGGTAACTCAATATTCTATATTGTGACAAAATTTAAAACTGAAATAGCTACGATATAGCCTAGGTGTAATCTAAACTATCCCAAATTGTGTGATGCCATGCATTATGCTTCATTTTAAACCTTTGCTCATTGAGCACCAATGATCATTTTAGAATGATCAATTTAACTAACTGATAAACTGCGTGGTGCAATACATTATGCTTCATTTGTAAAAATTTTCCCAATTAGCATCGATGATCATTTTAGAAGGATCAGTTTAATTAGGTGATAAATTTGACATGTTTGCACTAAATCGTGCATAGCTTTTGATTTATAGTTCCGAATAAAGCAAATCAACACCCACGTTAAACTACCTCAATTTTCTATATTAGGAAAAAATTGCTACAAAAAGCCTCCAAGTAGACCGATCTATCCCAATCTCTGTGATTCCATTCATTATGATTCATTTTTAAACCTTTGCTCAGTGAGCACCAATGATAAGTTTACAACGATCAATTTAACTAGTTGATACACTTGACATGTACGCACTAAATCTTGTATAACATTTAATTTAGAATTCAAAATGACACGAATCCAACATCAACGTTGAGTTAGCTCAATTTTCTATATTGTGAAAGAATTTAGGACCAAAATAGCTACGACAAAGCCTACAAGTAATGCAATATATCTCAAACTGCGTGGAGATATGTATTATGCTTCATTTGTAAACCTTTCCCCAATAAGCACCAAAGATCATTATAGAATGATAAATTTAACTAGCCGATAAACTTGAAATGTCCGCACTAAATCGTATGTAAGTTCTGATTTAGAGTTCCGAATAAAGCGAATCCAATGTCCACGTTAAGCTAGCTCAATTTTCTATATAGGGACAAAATCTAAGACCAAAATAGCTACGAAAAAACCTCCAAGTAATCCAATATATCCCAAACTGCATGATGTCATGCATTATGCTTCATTTTTTAACCTTTGTTCACTGAACACCAATAATCAGTTTAGAATGATCAATTTAACTAGCCGATACACTTAACATGTACACACTAAATCATGTGTAACTTTTGATTTAGAGTTGAGAATACATGAATCCAACGCCCACGTTAAGCTAGCTCAATTTTCTATATTAAGACGAAATTTAAGATGGAAATAGACACGACAAAGCCTCCAAGTAGTTCAATCTATCACAAACTACATGATGCCATGAATTATGCTTCATTTGTAAACCTTGGCTCAACGAGCATCAATGATCGGTTTGGAATGATCAATTTAACTAGCCGATAAACTTAAGATGTCCGCACTAAAAAGTTTGTAACTTTTGATTTAGAGTTCGGAATGACACGAATCCAATGTCTATTTTAAGCTAGCTCAATTTTCTATATTGTGACAAAATTTAAGACCAAAATAGCTACAATAAATCCTTTAAGTAATCCAATCTATCCCAAACTACGTGATGTCATGCATTTTGCTTCATTTGTAAACCTTGGCTCAACGAGCATCAATGATCGGTTTAAAATGATCAGTTTATCTAGCCGATAAACTTGAGAGGTTCGCACTAAATCATACCTAACTTTTGATTTGGACATAGTTGATATGTAACCGCAAAGCTGATATCTGGCCGCAAAGCTGATATTTGGCCGCAAAGCTGATATCTGGCCGCAAAGTTGATATCTGGCCGAGTACAGGTTTTAACATAGTTCAAACTCCCAACCACTTATGCATATGGAATTCTTTCCATTTCTTTATGCTCTAATTCATTTTTAGGACATTGCATTTTACTGAACTTTTCCCCTTTCTGAATTGGAGCTATACTTGCGGAGCATTTATCCATTTTATATCACTCTAAAATCTTATTGATATATCATTTCTGAGACAATCTTAACAATCCTTGTGTTCTATCTCGAAATATTTCTATTCCGATCACAATCGATGCCTCACCCATATCTTTCATTTCAATGATCTTAAAGAGATACTTCTTTATATCATGTAACATGCCCATGTCATTTGTAGCAAGCAAAATGTCATCAATATATAAGACTAAAATGACAAACTTGCTCCCACTAACTTTAATGTAGATACATCGATCAACGATGACCTCTACAAACCATATGATATGATGATATCATTAAATTTTAAATACCATTATCGAGAAGCTTGTTTTAGTCCATATATTGATTTTCTCAGCTTACACACTATATGTTCTTTTCCTGTGACCACGAAACGTTCGGGTTGGTCCATATATACTTCTTCCTCAAACTCTCCATTTAGAAAGACGGTTTTCACATTCATTTGGTGAAGCTCAAGATCATAATGAGCCACCAAAGCCAAAAAAATCTTTAGAGAATCCTTCTTTGAAACTGGACAGAAGGTTTCTTTATAGTCAATACCATCTTTTTGGGTGAAACTTTTAGAAACAAGACGAGCATTGTAATTTTCAATGTTACTTTTCGAGTCGCGTTTAGTCTTAACGACCCATTTAGAACCAATGGTTTTAAAACCGTTAGGCAACTCTACTAAGTCCCATATTTTTTTATCACCCATAGATTTTATTTCTTCTTTCGAGGCAATTAACCATTTTTCAGAATTGTCACTTTTCATGGCTTTTTGGAATGAGCTCGGATCTTCATCAATGCTTAAGTCATATTCATTTTCAATAGTATAAAGCACATAGTCATCTGAAATAGCAGATCTTATTTCTCTTCCAGATCGCCTTAATGGTTCTTGTGGTACACTATTCTCTTCTTGAATTGTAACCAGTTCATTAATTATATTTTCTACTAGTGGGATTAACACGTCATTACTATTGTGTCATTTAACTGTGATGCAATAATATGAACAACAACCTCAGGTGCAATGATAGGTGAAGGAACATTAGCATGGACTTCCTGAATGTCCACTTTTCGTTGTTCACAACTCCCACTAGTTTCACCATTCTCAATGAACTTAGTATTACCGGTCTCCACTATTCTCGTACTATGGTTAGGACAATAAAATATATATCCTTTTGATTTTTCAGGATAACCAATGAAAAATCCACTGATAGTCCTAAAATAAAGTTTCTTTTCATGTGGGTTATACAACCTTACTTCTGTTGGACAACCTCAAACACGTAGATTTCTTAAACTAGGTTTTCTTCCCGTCCATAGTTCATAAAGGTTCTTAGGAACAACCTTGCTAGGAACCCGATTCAGCAAATATGTTGTAGTTTTTAATGCATATACCCACAAAGAAAGGGGGTAAAGAGCAATTACTTAACATGCTCCTAACCATATCCATTAAAGTACGATTTCGCCTCTCTGCTACATCATTCTGTTGAGGAGTACTACGCATTGTATATTGTGCACAAATAACTTTACTTTCAAGTAACTTTGCAAATGGACCTAGACATTGTCCATTTTCATTGAATTTTCCATAAAAATCACAACCTTTTTTATCTAACTGCCTTTTCACCTCGTCAATGAACACCTCTAGGACATTCACAGATTTGGACTTTTCATGCAGTAGATATGTATATCCATAACGTACTCATCGATTAAGGTGATAAAGTACTTTTCACCACTCCAAGAAGGAGCATCTAAAGGGCCATAAATATCGGTATGTATTAACTCAAGAAGCTGAATGCTTCTTGTGGCTATTTTCTTTGTTACTTGTTTAGTCTGCTTTCCTTTAATGCAGTCTACACATATATTTAGATCACCAAAATCCAATTGAGGGAGAATTTCATTCTTTACCAACCTCATATTTCTTTCTTTGGAAATATGACCTAATTTTTTATACCACAGTAAAACAGAATTTTCATTTGATGCACTATGTTTAATGCCTCGACTTTCAATATTAAATAGGGATTCGGAAAATTTTGCATCAAGATTTAACTTATAAAGTGAATCAAACAAAGTACCACTACCATAAAAGTAATCATTTCGGTACAAAGAGAAAACACCATGTCCAACCTTAAAAACAAATCCTAAATTATCTAGTCAACTTATGGAAACAAGATTTCTATCATATTCAGGTACATAGAGACATCCTTCAAGATCTACATGACATCCAGTGTCTAAAATCAAACTATAAGTCCTAATGACTTCAATTCGTGCCTTCATCCTGTTTCGCATGAACAAATATTTTTCAGTTCCTCTTATGGGCTGGATCGAACTAAATCCCTGGTTAATATGAGACACATGAGTAGTAGCACCAGAATCTAACCACCAAGTATTATTAGGCACTTCTATAAGGTTCAATTCAGAGCAAACAAAACTATGATGTTTACTTTTCTTATCGAACCAGGCCTTTCTTTTCAGACAATCTTTCTTGAAATGTCCCATTTTCTTGCAAAAGAAACATTTTAAATGGATTTTGCTTTAAGGTCCCTTCATGAAAGCTTTATCCTTCCTTTTTTCTTTTTTACTCGATTTTACCTTATAGCTTCTAGAACTTCCAAGACCTATGAAATTCGCAACTTGGTTCTTCATTTGCTTTAATCTCCCTTCCTCTTGAACCAACATAGCCTTTAGTTCTTTAAAAATTCCATTTATCTTTAAGAGTGTTGTAATTCACCTGAAACTGGCTAAACTCAAAACGTAGAGAGTTCATAATGAATTGGACCAAAACCTGTTCATGAACTTCCATTCTCATGGTTGTTAACTTTGATACCAAGTTAGACATGTGCGTGACATGATCATGGATTGGTTGAGACCAGTCAAACTTTTTCGTAGTGAGCTCACTCATTAGGCTTCCTACAATCGACTTATCAGCCAAATCCGATCCTGAACACTCCTTATTTCTATGTATGAATTCCCTTGCTTTCTCTGTCTTAGACATAGATGGCTTAATACTTTCCGCCATCGTCATCTTCATAAGGTTCAAACTTAATCTATTAGATCCCTCCCAAGTCTCATACCGAGTCTTTTCAGTTTGGGAGCTATCATCTGTAATGGTTAAGGGTTCCTCATCCGTTAGGATTGCAAGGTCGAGTGTCATAATACCTAGTGTGAACTGGATCTCTTCTGATCACTCTCCAGAATTGAGCCCATTAAACTTTACGTCAGAGTTAGCGGATGCATACAAATTTGATGAATCTACAAAACATTTGTACGTACTTACTTATTATTACTTTGAGACTTTAGTACAGATTCAAAGACCTAATCATAAACTTTAAAGCATGCATTCAAGTAACCTTTGGGTAATACTTTAAATACAAACACTTTTAGCGATGTTAAATTTATTTTTTAACAATTAATCATATCACTTAAAATCAAATATTTATGTTATCTTTGGGTATACATAATATCAAACTACAATGAGAAATGACTATTTTTATATTAATAACTATATCATATAATTCACCTTGGATGATCTCATAGAATATAGATATTAAAACAATTAATCAATTAAAAATTTAATGTCATTTGTAACATAACTTTTTGTCACTTTTGATTAGCACAACAATCGTTCTCTGGTTAGAATACACAATTTGCGTCTTCAAACCAAATTGGTACCGAGGTGCTAATGTGTGAGAAAATGGAGTTCCTCTTCCTGGCCTAGTTTTCCAATGCGTCAGCGTGGGAGTTTTTTTCCCTAGCTTCATGATACAAGGAAAATTCTGGGTATTTTTTCCGTAGCTCCTCAAATTCTTCTATCTCCGTAGCAAAACCTGGCCATTTCTCTTTTTTAGAGACCATGCTGATTAGATCTGTTGAATTTGTGTGCTGAAGGAATACCTCTTGTGCTATGAGAATGTTGTCCGAGATGACTAGGCCTGGCACGAATGCGGACTGCGTCTCTGAGATCAATAGAGGTAGGATTTCCTTCATCCTATTGCATAGGACCTTGGATATGATCTTATAGTAGACGTTACATAGGCTGATCGGTCTGAATTACGACATCAGTCGAGGCTTTTACTTCTTGGGGATTAGGCATATGTTTGTATCATTGAGTGTTGGATCCAATTTTCCATTTTGCATAAAATCTTCTACCAATTTCAGCAGATGATCTCCCAGCATGTTCAAGAATTGTTGGAAAAACAGAGTTGTCATCTCATCTGGCCCCGGAGCCTTCTCCGGATTCATGGAGAAGATGGCCTCTTTGACTTCTTCCTTTGTTACTACACCCTCAAGGCGGGCATTCATCTCAGGTGAGACCCTAGTGGATAGATGGGTCAAGGAACCTTCCAACTCTTGAGTTTGCGAAGGTGAGAAGAGACCAAGAAAATATTCGACAGCTATTGCTTCCACTTTAGCTTTCTTCTCCATCCACACCCCATTTTTGTCAATCAACCCTACAATGCGGTTCCTTGCTCGTCGCTGTTTAGTGGCGCCGTGAAAAAATTTGGTGTTTTGATCCCCTTCTTTCAGCCATGTCGCTCGACTTTTTTGCTGCCAGTAGATTTCTTCTTATCGGATTGCACTACAAAGTTGTTGTTTCAATGCCACGACCTCTTCTGAGGGTGTTGAATCCGATGATTGTGCTTTCTCAAGCCTTTGTTTCAGATCATCTATGCCTACCGATGTGTCCATCATTTCTTGTCTTCTCCATTTGGATATTGAGCTTTGGCACATGCTAATCCGAGCCGATATTGTCAGCTCGTGATCCTCCGCGGGGCCGTTCCATCCTGCCATGACTGTTGATTCAAACTTTGGTTTTGAAATCCAGCGCTTATCAAACCGAAAGCTATAGGACCTCTTCCCTGACTGGGCTAGAATGTGGACCCAGACAGGACAGTGATCGGATCCCCAGAACTTTAGATAATCTATCTTTGTGTGAGAGAAGGTATTGTGCCATTTTTCATTTCCCATTGCTCTATCGAGTCTACATCGGACAATTTTGTTCCTCTTCGGCCAAACCATGACATATTGTTTCCTCTGTAAGGGAAATCAGTCATACCACAATTTTCGTATATGAGGCGGAAATCCAGAAACGTACTTTCCGGGCGGGTTAGTCCACCCGATTTTTCGTGATTGCCAATGATTGAGTTGAAGTCTCCAACCATTAGCCAGGGATCCGTTCGGGATAGGCTTATTCTAGTAAGCTTTTTCCAGACATTATTCCGGAGTCTTGGTATAGGGTCTCCATAAACAAATGATATAAAAACTTTATTACCATCAATCGTAACCATTACATCGATGATATTTTTATTTGAAAACAGAACTTCAACGTGAAACTCCGCTAGGGCCATCAGGCAAGGCTTCCACTACGACCTGATGGATCTACTGTGAAAAGAAAATCATAACCTAAATGGGATTGCATATCTTGTATGAAGCCCTTATATTGCTTAGTCTCCATCAAAAAAGTATCCCCGGGAACAACGATTTCCGTAGTTCCCGTAGTCGTCGAACTGGAAGAGCGATTGCCTGGTTGGAGGAGGATCCTCTCATAATTCTCTTGTTCTCCTTGCGAGCCTCCTCTTCCATCTCCTTATACCATGATGGCTCTTCCAGTTCCTTTTTCCGTTCCCTTCCTGTTCCCGTACCCAGGCCTTGAAGCCTGTGCAGAGCTGATCTTACGGGGTTTCCGTCCCGGGCGCGCGTTCCCCCACGAGGGCTCTCCTCTCTTTTTAGGTCTTCGAATCAGAGAGCCCTCTTCACCAGGGGGTTAGCTCCCCTGTTGTTCCTGGGGGCCCTATGATAATTCAAAACACTAATGCAAACGGCAACTTAACCACACAATTTACATGAAAATCGATCTTCTTTTTTTTTTAATGGTGAATTAAACAAATCTAGTTTGCTATGATACCAATTGTTAAATGAGTTTCATTGATTTCGGTTATGAAATCTTAATCCCAAGAACATGTAGATTTGAATTAATTCAACCTAATATTGTACAAGAAGAAGAAAATACTAACCTTGATACATAAGAAATTAGATTGATCTTCTCTTCCATTTGATCTTTTCATTAATGATTCTTTGGATGAAATAAGAATCAATGATAACTTTCTCTTTTTAAGTCTCTCTAAAAAACCATCAAATACACGATACAACTTCTTCTTTTAAAGAGTTGTGATGGTTTTATTACCATTAGAAAATAACCATCATTTTAATAATTACCATATATACATATATAAAACATTATCTATATGTAGTTACAGTTATTCTTTTATTAACTACTAAAGCTTTATATATAAATATATTTAAATATTAGAAAAAGTTACTTATTAAATATGATAAGATAAGGGAGGAAAGTTATCAATACACCCAAATTATAATATCATTAACCAAACCAATTCATCACAGTATCATCTTTTATATATTACAATTATGAACATTAATATAAATTTGATCATTATAATAAAATCCAAAGACAAGATGTGTCTCAATAATAAATGTAAGTTAAGTCTCATCGAATAGTGGAAATCTTTCTCAAGGAAATGGGCCTTTACGAAGTTCAAAATTCATGACGGTTGGGCCTCATCCACTCTGGCGAACCCAATGTAGCGCCCCATCCCTGGAATCGGCGCTGGAGAGGGATGCAGACACTAGGGCGTGACAGGCAGAATAATTCAGGGTTGCTCTAGAGAAGATACACACGAATCTTCTCTCTTCCCTCCCTCACGCATCACGAATAAACCTGCACAAGGGAGAACCAAGAACCCTAAACCCGAAGCTGACCGAAAAAGGATCCATGAGGGAAAAAGACATGTCTGGTACAAGGACACAGAGGAAGAAGCTCTCCACACGAACAGGAGAATTATGAGAGGTTCATCCTCATCTACCCATGATGTTCGTCTAACGGAAAACGACATTCTTCCTCAATTTCAGGTGGATGCAAGGGGAGGAATCAATCCCAAGTAGATCATCTCCCCCATGAGAGAGATCCCTGCAGATAGGGGAAACCGAACCACAGGAAAGGAACCTAACAAGCTGAACGATAGGATATCGAAGGCCCTGCAAGCAAGGAAGAAAATCGGGAGGAGCCCATTCCGCACATCAAAAGTGAGGAAAAACTTCATCATGTACTTCGGAGAGACCAACTCACACAAATCGGCTCGGATGAAAGAGAAAGTAAAAATTACGTCTACCTCAGAGACTTACCCTCCAAAAAGGGGAAACGTTGAGGAATCAAAGGATTCGGTGGTCAAGGAGAGACCACCGGAGGATGCATAATGCTGCTTAGTTGGAACTTCTAGGGAGCGGAGAGGTACCTGGCAGTTCGGCGGTTGCGGGAACTACGCAAAATGTTGTTCCCGGGGTTACTTTTTTTAATGGAAACAAAACGCACTTGGAGCTTCATAAAATATATGCAAACTCACCTAGGTTATGATTTTTTATTTACAATGGAACCGTCAGGCCTCAACGGGGGTTTGACCTTGATGGCTATAGCCGAGTTTGATGTTCAAGTTCTATTTTCTAATAAAAATATCATCGATGTAATGGCTACGATTGGTGATAATAAAGTTTTTATTTTTTTTTTTGTTTACGGAGACGTTGTTGTGCGACTAAGGAATAATTTCTGGGAACGACTAACCAGAATAAACCTAAACAGGTCAGGACCATGGTTAATGGTCAGTAATTTCAACAAAATTAATGGGAATCATAAGAAATCGGGCGGAAGACTCCACCCGAAAACGAGTTTTCTTGATTTTAAAAATATGCAAGAAAACTGCACAATGTCTGATTTCACCTTCAGGGGAAACAATATGTCATGGTATGGCAGGAGAGGTGGATCCGTAATCCGGTGCCGGCTAGATAGAGTAATGGGCAATGAAACGTGGCATAATATCTTCCACCAAACAAAAGTAGATTACATGCGCTTCTATGGATCCGATCACCAGCCGATCCGGATCCACATCTTAGCACATGCGGGAAAGAGGAAGCCTTGCTTTCGGTTTGAGAAGCGCTTGTTAACCAAAGCAAACTTCGAGGAAGTTGTGAAGCAGGCTTGGTTGCATAACATAGACATGCTGAAAACCTCAATCATCAGCCGGATCTCATGATGCCATTCATCTATATCCCGATGGAGGCGCAAAGAAAACCTTGACTTAGCCAAGATTATAAATGATCTTAAGGAGGAGCTCGAAAAAGCTCATTCCTCTGACATAACGACTTTAGTTGAGATATTCACACTGAAGCAGAAATTGTGTGGAGCGATAAACGATGAGGAAGTCTTCTGGCAGCAAAAAACCGGGCGCTGTGGCTCAGGGAAGGGGACCAAAATACCAAATTATTCCATGCCTCCACCAACCAGCGAAGAGCAAGGAACCGGATCTCTGGCCTGATGGACAAAACCAGAACCTGGGTACAAAAGGAGTCAGAAATTGAAAACGTAGTCACCGAATACTTCACTAACCTATTCACATCTTCAATCGGCCCAGATATGGAGACCTCTCTAGCACACTTATCTCTCAAGATAAGTCCGAAGATGAATGACCGGCTGGTGAGACCAGCCTCGAAGAAAGAGTTGAAAGAAGCCGTGTTCTCAATGCATCCAGAGAAATCTCCCGGGCCAAATGGAATGACCGCCATCTTTTATCAAACCTTCTGGGACACTTTGAGAGACCACTTGGTGGAACTGACACAAGACTTCATGATCAACGGCATGTTGGACCCAGCACTAAATGAGATAAACATATGTCTCATCCCCAAAAAGGATAAACCCAGGGAAATGACCATCGTTGTCCCCATTGAAAACAGAAATCTGAAAATTGAAAATTCTGAGGAAAATCCAACTTTTCCTCTCGCAATCTCTTTCGGGAGCAATAGCTACCCACGAGAGCTTACATTACCGCCATGTTCGAAGCGAGCCAACATGTGAGGTCTGTGGCATCAATCATGCCCTGTTCCTCTGCCCACCGGCTCGACAAACATGGGTGCTATCACTCATCCCCTCGGCACCGAAAATATTCCCCCTTAACAGTCTTTTCAGAAACTTTGATTACCTCCTCTGGCGAACGCCGGAGAGGACCCAAATAGAGTCCAATTCGGGAGTTTTTCTATGGATCCTTTGGCTCATCTGAAAAGCACGGAATGACAAAGTGTACAACAGTATAGATCGCATCGCCATAAAGATCCTAGACAAGGCTCCCGGGGAAAATACGTTATGGCAAACATCCACAAACGTAAAAGGCATGGAGGAAGCTAAGGCGGATGCCCATGTAGCTCAAAGCCTCCCCCCTATTACCTGCTTTGTCGACAGATCATCGAAGCAGGGAGAGCCAACAGTAAGAGTGGGGTGGATTTCCAAGAGGAAAGATGGAACAAGTGATGTATTAGGAATGAGAGGCACATTCAGAGGACAATCACCGTACGGAGTTCCTAAGCCTGAGATGGGCAATGGCTAGCCTACTCAAGCGGCACAGGTTCTGCGAGTGGTTCTACACGGACTCCACCGATTTAATTAAACTAGTTAACAACCCAGAAGGTGGCTAGCATTTTCGGCGGAGATAGAGGAAATCAAAGCACTCCGGCAACTTTACCCAAATTTCACTCTCTAATTCTAAACGAGGACGAACAACACTCAATCGGACATGCTAGCCAAACAAGCACAGAAAAGGAATACTATCTTTACATATATAGGCATTTGAATACCACAATGATTTGAAAATACACTGTGTATCTTCAAACAAGTCGAATATTGTAATGTTTATGATAAAGTGACAAAAAAGAATTAAATGGAAAAACACATAATTAACATATAATAATATAAATATTCTTACATTTATAACTAATAGTTTAATTACATCTTAATGCTTTGACTGATACAAAGCACGAATTAACCAATGTTGCATAATTTGGGTATGAAATTTAAATTTCAATAAAATTTTGGTATGAAATAACTCAACTCACAAATTGAGGTACTCCTGTAACGAAAGCTAATAGACATGAATAGCCGTTCTCCGTATAAGACTACTTGAAAACACAAGGATTAAAACAATTATTCTAAATGATGACCCCCACTTCATGGATTTTATGAATTTCATTCAGGTTATGGAAAGTCATGTCAAACCAAAATTTCAATTGGTAATATGTTACATCGCTACCTAAATGTTTTGTATATCTTTTGCTCAAGATTTATGTTTCCTATATTTCATTCTTTGATTCAATACCTGATAGTGGTTATTGTTGTTGTTGGAGAATTTCAAATTACAAAAGGATATTCAAGTGTTCAACCCGATTTTGTATTAAAAACGAAAAGTAAGATATGAATTCAATTGTTAAAAAAATTGGATAAACTGTTACTAAATTTCCTGTTATATTCAAATAAACTATAAGGAAGAATATAGCCCTTAGGCTTAATTACGCTTGGCCCAAAAGGAAAAATGTAGAGACCTTGTATCGACAAATCTTCTATATATAACCATGGTTTATAAGCCTTCTAGAAATACTCCTCATACGCCATAAATCATAACACAGCTTTTGGGGATAGCCTTTAAATGCTTTAGGTCTATATTTGGTAAGTCCTAGTGTATGGTTGGGTAAAACCGGACCACTTATTGTTCATTATTGCTCTTTAGAGGATTATCTTCTCAAAACCTTATAGATAGTGTAAAAGCTTACATGGTTACTATACATATCGTTTCAAATATCCAAACCTGGAAACCTCAAAAAGGGCAAGTATATAGATAATAAATCATTTTTGAGTTTGACCTTTTGTGGGCTAATTCACTTCGAAGTATCTTTTTATTGGGTCAATAATATTTCGTAAGTTAATTTTAAGTACATGATTCATCAACTTCATGAAAATATTATGAATATTTGACATCCTAAAAGGCATCCCCAACAATTCGTAAAAGCCATCATTGCTCTTATTAACGTGACTACAGCTTGTTCATCACCGGCCATTTGGTGCATATTTGTGTGATTGCAGCTTCTTCATCTCTAGGTCTAATTGCGATTGGATGATATGCACTATAAAGATCTATGTTGAAAAATATATTATAACCACTTAAGTGAAACATATCATCCAATCAGAAAATTGGAAAATAATAATTGAGAGTTACACTACATGAAGTCGTTCTCTCAGCACCAAAATCTCTAACTTGAATCATCATATAATTCCCGTCAAGAATAGGAGGTGGAGCATCAATTTTTTTTATTGTTTTTCTGAAACAATGTCGTGCTTCGGCGATATGGGTGATCTTGACAATATGGACATGCTAATCTTCCATGCGTCGACCATCTTGATAACATACCATATGCTGGAAAATCACTTATCGTCCACATAACACTACAAGAAAACTGCCTATTTGCGACTGTAATTTGCGACTACATACGTGGTCGAAATTTTTGCGACGACATTTGCCACGGTTTAGCGACTAATTTGCGACTACGGCGAAGTAGTCACAAATTGGTCGCAAAAATTTGACCATTAAGTGTGGTCGCAAATCAGTCGCAATATGCAACCAATAAGGGACTGAAATGCGACTGCCGTGATACTGACCCAGGTAGTTGCTAATCAGTCGTAAAATAGCGACTGATTAGCGACTACATATGGAAAATCAGGTGGTAGTCGCTTATTGTCGCTCAAAATGCGACCAATAAGCGACTACAGTATGTAGTGGCTCTGAAGTCACAAAGTGGTGGCAAAGTGCCAACATAAAAAACATGTGCGTGTTAGGTATACCGACATTTAAGCGACTACATAGCTGTAGTCGCAAAGTAGTGGCAAATCAGTGGCAAAGTAGTCGCAAAGTAGTCGCAAAATGTTGTATATATATGCACCATCCCATTCTCTCATTTGTGAAATCAAAGGTAAAAATTTATGTAAAACATGTGGAGAAATTATAAAAATTCAAGAGATTGGATATACAGAAGAATTGATAATGAAACAAGAAATATCTCGGCGGAATTTGCACAAGGCATGGAGTAGTTCATGAATTTTGCAAGTAGTCAACCTATAGCTCAAAGTAGTGGAGGTAAATTTTTCTGTCCTTGTATTAATTGCAAAAATGATAAATTTATTTCGGGACGAAAAATACGGAGTCATCTATATAGTCGAGGATTTATGTCAAATTATTATATTTGGTATAAACATGGAGAAGAGCTGAATGTTCAGTTAGGGACGAGTACTAGTCGGGGTGATATACAAAGAAATCAGGGACGTGATTGTAGTAGTGATGAAACAGTTGGTATATCCGGTAATAGATATGTTGAAATGGTGACGGATGCATTTCGTGAGACAACGACTGATGATCATCATCAGTACTATAATCAGAACAAAGAAAATTATAATTATAATTATGAAGAAGAACGGCCTAATGAAGAAGCAGAAAAGTTTTACAACATGTTAGAAGCTGCGAAAATTCTATTGTATGATGGTTGTCATGAAGGGCACTCACAGTTATCATTAGCGGCTCGGTTTATGAACATCAAGTCTGATTTTAATTTACCAGAAAAATGTATGGATTCTTGGGCGGAGCTATTTACAGAATATTTACCCGAGGAGAATCAGGCGACAGGTTCATATTATGAAACCAAAAAATTGATCCAAAATTTAGGCCTCCCGTTTTATACAATTGACGTGTGTGTTAAAAATTGTATGATATTTTGGAAAGAAGATGAGAAATGGGAAAAATGCAAATTTTGTGATTCCCCCCGGTATAAGCCAAGCGAGGACAGGACGATAATACCTTTCAGTCGTTTGTGGTATTTACCTATAAGTGATAGACTTAAAAGAATGTATCAAAGCGAGAAAACCACAGAGGCAATGAGGTGGCACGCAGAGCATGAAGCAGAAGACGGAGAAATGAGTCATCCATCTGATCCTGCAGAGTGGAAAAATTTTCAATATTGACATCCTAGATTTGCTGCTGAATCTCAAAATGTTTATCTTGGCTTATGTACTGATGGGTTCAACCCATTTGGGATGTCTCGTAATCATTCATTATGGCCGGTGATTATCACTCCATATAATTTGCCACTGGAGATGTGTATGAAGAAAGAGTATTTGTTTCTAACTATTTTGATTTCGGGGCCAAATCATCCGCGTGCTAGTCTGGACATATTCCTACGACCTTTGATTGATGAGTTGAAAGAATTATGGTATATGGGAGTTGATGCATACGATGTATCGCTGAACCAAAATTTCAATCTAAAAGCGATGTTACTTTGGACGATAAGCGACTTTCCCCCTTATGGAATGTTGTCAGGATGGACAACGCATGGAAGGCTGGCCTGTCCAATTTGTATGGATGATACGAAGGCATTTCAATTACCAAATGGGAGAAAGACGTGTTGGTTTGATTGTCATCGAAGGTTTCTTCCTAATGGTCACCCGTTGCGGAAAAATAAAACAAATTTTTTAAAAGGGAAGCACGCTTTGAATGACTATCCTCCACAATCATTGACAGTTGAACTAGTTTTGTACGAGCGAATAAAAACTGTCAATCCTTTAAGAACATCTGAGTGCGGCGGAAACGGTCATGAAAGTAAAGAAGAAGGTTACGGCAGCTGGCATAATTGGCACAAAGAAAGTATATTTTGGGAGTTGCCGTACTGGACGGATCTTAACCTTCGACATAATCTTGATGTGATGCATATAGAGAAGAATTTCTTCGATAACATCATTAATACTGTTATGAATGTGAAAGAGAAATCAAAAGATACATTTAAGTCATAGTTGGATATTGCGAAGTTTTGCTCTCGAAAAGAGTTGCACGTGGATGGTCGGGGTAATGCTCCATTCCCTATATTTCGATTAACCCAAAAAGCGAAAGAACGGTTATTGGAATGTATAAAAAATGATGTCAAATTTCCGGATGGCTATGCGGCAGATTTAGCAAATTGTGTGGATATGGATGGACTAAAGTTCTCGGGCATGAAAAGCCATGACTGCCATGTTTTTATGGAACGACTTCTCCCTTTTATATTTGCAGAACTTTTACCACGGAACGTTCATCTAGCATTATCAGGTAAATATAGTAATAACTATATTTTTAATGGGAAATACGTAAATTAATAATAATTGCCTGAACTAATTAATTGTCTATGGTAATTAATATATATATATAGGGATTGGAGGATTTTTCCGTGATTTATGCTCCAAATCATTACAACAAAACCGTGTCCAACTTCTGAAGGAAAATATAGTAATAATTTTGTGCAATTTGGAAAAGATCTTTCCGCTTTCATTTTTCGACATCATGGAGCATCTTCCTGTACATCTACCATACGAAGCTGAACTTGGTGGACCTGTGCAATATAGGTGGATGTATCCATTTGAAAGGTTTTTTAAAAACTTAAAAGCAAGGCGAAGAACAAACGATATGTTGTAGGGTCGATTGTTGAATCATATGTGAATGATGAGATATCTTACTTCTCAGAACATTACTTTGCTGAACACATACGCACGAAAAACAGGTAACCTAAATTAATTGTTATGTTTATGAATTAATTATTTTATTATATATGTATATATATATATATATATATGAATGTAAGTAATATATATATATATATATATATATGTACAGGTCTACAAGATTCGATGAAGGTGACGTGCCTGTATATCCAGATCCCGGAGTACCGGATATATTTACGCACATAGGTCGTCCAAGTGGTAAATGTAAAGAAATATGGCTCTCCGAAAAAGAATATAAATATGCACATGCATATGTATTACAGAATTGTGAATATTTTTGGCCACTAGAGATATTTCAACTACATTAAAAGTATTAGAAATGTTTACCTTTTCAGAGAGTTCTAGGCGATAAGAGTTGTCATTGATATTTTATAAGATTTTGAATCACCCATCTCCTTTGGAGTCTCTGTTCTAGGGGAACCTATCACGTCTCATGTGAAACTTGACTTATTCTCCAGGCTCAAAGGTCAGTTGCCTCGAATTTTATCTGCCCTCTTTTTGTATTCTTCGGTTTTCTTTTCAAGTCTCTCTTTGACCGTGATGTGCAACTTTCGGATCAATTCTCCTTGCTTAATGCCATCTTGATTTCAGTGCTCTACCTGTATAATTGATACAAGGTCTACTAGATATAAAGGGTTAAAGATGTAAAATATCTCAAATGGTGATAGTTTAGTGGATATCTCAAATAGTGATAGTTTAGTAGCCAAGTGAGTACGGTTGTATGCAAATTTTAAAAATAGTATATTTAGCCAATTAATCATAGTGTTACCAATTGTGGTCTTTAATAGGGTTGATAGTGTCCTATTGACCATCTCAGTTTGTCCATAATTTTGAGAATGGAAAGTTGTTGAAAATAGTAGACTGATGCCAAACTTCTTCCATAGTGTTTGAGGAACTTGGTGTCTCGGTCTAATAATATGGTTCTTGGTGTACCATATAGGTGTACCACTTCTTTAAAAAAGAGGTCAGTTGTACGAGTGGCATCATGGGTCTTCTCATACGGTATGAATTATAATCTTCGAGAGCTGGTCTACCACCACAAAGACTGCATTTTTGTGTCGGATTTTGGGAAACCTTAAGACAAAATCCATGAAAATATCTACCCAAGGGGTGTTAGGTATATGCCGAGGTAAGTATAAACCGTGAGGAAGTAATGTAGATTTGACTTTGTGGCATGTGATTGCACGGTGCAGTAATTCTCTCCACATTTTTCTTGAGATACGACTAATAGAAATGGTCCATCACCACGGGCAATGTCTTTTCAACACCAAAGTGTCCCATTAGGCCTCCTTCATCTGCTTCACTAAGCACTAGTTCTCTCATTGAATCTTGGGGCAAGCACAACCTTTCTTTCTTTGAAAAAATTGATGTCTCTAATGTGGAATGACCCATATGCTTTTTTTTTCCAGAGTCCTTGTAGCACTCTCCAAGCTCTGGATCAGTTAGATAGAGCTCATTCATTTGCTGAAATCCCAAAACTTCCCATTGTGGCAATTAAAACATGCTCTTTGATATATCATTACATATTCCTTTCCCTTCTTGTACTTAATCACGTAAGGAAATGTCTCAATGAATTCCAGCCACTTGGCATGTCTCCCCTTGAGTGATGTAGATGCTTTAGAGTCTAATGATTTATGTGTATGATGAATTATTTTGATAGAAGATAGTTCTATCACGTTTCCAAGGCCCTCACCAAGGTGTATAACTCTTTTTCATACGTTAAATAGTTGAGTGTGGCCACATTCAATTTCTTACTGAAGAAATCCAATGGCCCTTTCTTTTGATGCAAGGCATCACCAATGCCCAATCCAAAAACATCACAGTACACCTCGAATACCTCATCAAAATCCGAAAGTGCTAGGACCAGAGCTTGGGTTAGCAGGTCCTTAAAGGCATTGAAGACCTTTTTTCGGCATCTCTCCATGGAAATGCCACATTCTTCTTGATCCAGCATAGATCTGAGTTGCTGAATCCCTTACAAACCTTCTATAAAAACTAGTCAGCCCATGAAAGCTCCGGACATGGTTTATAGAGGTAGGGGTAGGCCAGTATTTAATAGTTTTGATCTTCTCTTCATCAACTTATAGTCTATCTTGGAGAAGATAGTTCAACTCGTCTAACATGTCATCTAGCCGAGAAATAAGGGTAGCACAACACAAGGGGTAAGACTCTCACAAATATAATATTTCTCCATGAGATCTTTCATTTTTTTCTCTAATTTTTTGTATTCTTAAGGGTTCATGCGATAGGCTGACTTGATTGGAAGAACCGCTCCGGATACAAAGTCTATTTGGTGCTCTATGCCAGTGATAGGAGACAAAACTGCTGGTATTTCCTGTAACACGACATTGACCTTAGCCGATAGCTCTCTTGTTTGAACCCTACACTTAGAAACTCTTTCTACAACATTAGTAGAATTGTGCACTAGGCACTTATAGTTCTATGAACGGGCTTATGTGTGATTAGAAGGTTAAATTTACTTACTTTGGCCTACTTGCTCATCCTACTTCGCAGGTCATGTACCTACGAAGGGCTTAGGGGGTTAGGTTGTACTTAGGGCCATTGTGGGTAAATGAGTAGTAGTTTGTTCGGCCATTATGGATTGTGGCATGATCAAACTACCACGGTCAACCCAACAGTAGGTTCTCGGCTTGCATAGGCCCCACATCGCAAAGTACCTTTTCTTGGTATTTGTCCACAGTAAAGGGCACATTCACTTCCTTGGTCACCTTTAGCTCCATAGTGTCATTAATCCATTGTAGCTTGTATGACCTCAGATACTTTGATATTTTCTAACCCTAGTCTGTCCACCATGTACTTGCTATAAAAATTACCACATGATCCTCCATCAGTTGCAGGATTACATACATTATCCTTGATGGAGCATCGGGTGTGGAACCGTTTCTATTTGGACATTCTCTTCGGGTTGTACTAAAACTCTGGTCACTACAAGTTCTCCTATGTCAGGGTATTCCAAGTCTTCTTCTAAGCCATTTGGCTCATCTTGCTTGTCCTATGACTCATAGTCACCACTTGGAGTGAGAATTATCACCCATTGGTTTGGAAAGTCTCGAGCATTGTGCCCTCAGCCTTGGGAAGATATTGTACCTAACTCGTTCTACTTTTTGAGCAATACGCTCTTGAAGTCCACCAGTGAATTGTGTCATCAAGATCTCTTCGAATCCTCTAGATTAAGGAAGTTCATGAGCTTCTAAAACTCATCAAAATTTGCATTGAACCCTGCACCAACATTCTAATTTTTTATAAGTCTTTATGATAATTCTTCGGGACATACCTAATCTAAAACAACACTTCATGGCAGCCCAATTATTCACAGAGCCATATCTTTGCCTTCTCTTTTTGGCAATTGTCCTATCTCAACAAGCTAAGGCATTCTCAGTGTGTATGTGAAGCTGCTAGGACAAGTTTCTTGTGCTCATTGTAGTTGTAGCACTCGAAGATGTACTATTTACACCTCTACCAATACATTTAGGCGTCCGGATCCGACTTTCCTGCAAAAGTAGTAGGTACTAATTTAACTTCCAAGTTACTTTTCTTTGGTTCATAGTCCCTAATTCGAGGCTCTCAGATTTGCTCATGCCGCCTATGGTCCTGAGATTGCTAGGGTGCCATGTGCTCGTGGTAGAAGTCTCTTTCTTCAAAGGGAGACCCCCATCTTCATATATTAGTCGAAAGTCCTCTCGGCCTTGTTGTTTCCTCTCAGGTGCCCATAGGTACAGCTGCTCCAATCTTTCAAGTCGATGTCCAAAGCCCCTCATTTCTTCTCTCATGGTTGGTTGTCAGCATTTGGACCATGGCATCTTGTAGTACTTTGCTTTCAGCATCCATTATGCTTACTACAAAAACAAATAATACCTTTCTTGGGAAGACGTTACCAAGAAAAGAAATGGAAATATGCAATTTGAAATATGCAAATAATAATCTATTTTTTTCCTATTTTTTATTAATGTTAATATGATAATATGCTAAAAGTAAGAGAACTGGCACACTAACTGAAATGGTAATGGAAAATTAATATGATAGAAAAAGAAAATTTTTTCTTTTGGAATTTTCTTTTTCTATAGATTGCGATACTAGTCATATTTCCTTCTCCCTTACTAATTTTATTAATGTGCGATTTTTCTTATGAAAATAAATTATGAATAATTAAGAACGAGATCTAAAACTATAACAAGATGCAAACTTATGTTTTGTGTTTGTCCTAAGGTGGCTAAACTAGTGCAATGAACCTATTTAACTAAGTACCTATGGAACCGAATGAAACAAATTTAACCAAATCAAATCTGGTTGTAGAAGGTTTTAACTCTAATACCAGATAATGTAAGACATTGTATAGGGTCTTAAAACTGACAAGTGGTTGGCCAAACACGAGTTGGTGGTTACTCTTTCCACTATAAAAACAGCCATTTTTTCACCCTTTTTTACGAATACATTTATACTCGCAAATTTTGTGACGGTTGCACCACTAATATGCGACTCATATGCTATTGCATATTTGTAGTCGTAAAGTAGTGAGTTTTATGCGACCAATGATCGTGGTTAGTGTTTAGTAGTTCTATTACGACTCTAGTGGGACTGTGTCGCAACTACATGGTGTAGGCGTAAATGGGTCGTCAATGCACAACAAGAAAGCGACTACATCATTGTCACTGAACTGTGGTCGTATATTAGTCCCTAATATTGCGAAATTTTAGCAACTACAGCTTTTGAGGCAATTGAGTTGAATTATAATGGCATAATATAATGTGCAACACATGTTTGGAAGTGGTTGTAACCAATTATGGAGTCAGAAATGAGAGGTAAATTTAGTGGTAAAGTATTGACAAAATCTAATATATATATATATATATATATATATATATATATATATATGTGTCCCCATGTTGCTTTCATTTGTACAATCAAAAGTTTTAAAAAATACAATGTGAGAGAATTACAATAATAATAATTCGACAGACTGCATGTACAAGAAAATCGATGATAATACAAAAAATATCATGGCCGAGCTTGCTGCAAAGATGTAGTAGTTCATGAATTTTGCAAGTAATCAACTACTAGTATAGAGTAGTGGAGGTAAATTTTTCTGTCCATGTATCAGTTGTAAAAATGACAAATACCTTCCAAGATGTAAAATTTGGAATCATTTTTATAGTAGAAGATTTATAACAAATTATTATATTTGGTATAAGCATGGATAAAAACTAAATTTGAAGTTAGGAACGAGTTATAATAAAGTAAATTGAAATCCACATAGGTGATAGTGAAGATTCAGTGAGTAATGTTGGTAATAGATATGTGGAGATGGTGACATCTAACCATAATCATCAAGAGGAAGTTTTTCATAAATATGTGGAAGAATAACTTATTTGGGAGGCAAAAAGTTTACAACATGTTAGAACCTGCAAAAAATCCATTGTGTGATAGTTGTCAAGATGGACACTCGTAGTTATCTTTACATGCTCGGTTCATAAACATTAAAAATGATTTTAATCTTTCTGAAAAGGCATGGACTCATGGCAGAGCTGGTTATGGAGTATATCCTCAATGAAAATTGGGTGAGGGGTTCATATCGCGAAACAAAAAAATTAATGCGAAATTTAGGCCTCCCATTTTATACAATTGATGTGTGTGTTCACAATTGTATGATCTTTTAGAAAGAAAATGAGAAATGAGTAAATGTAAATTTTGTGATACACCTAGATATAAATATAGCGAGGATAGGCAAGAGAGCAAGAGAGAAAATTAATCATATGTAGTATTTACCTACAAGTAGCAAATTAAAAAGAATATAAGAAAGCAAGAGAGCTGCAGTGGAAATGAAATGGCATGCTAAGCATGAAGTAGAGGAAGGAGAAATGAATCATCCCTCAAATGCTGCAGAGTGGAAAAATTTTCAATAGTTACATCCAAAATTTGCTCATGAATCCTGAATGTTTATCTTCGATTATGTATTAATGGGTTCAATTCATTTGTGATGTCTCATAATCATTTATTATGGCATGTGATTATCAGTTCATGTAACTTACTACATGATATGTGTTTAAAAAAAAGAGTATTGGTTTCTAACAGTTTTGAATTTTGGACCAAATCATCCACACGCTAGTCTTGATATGTTTCTCTAATCTTTGATTGATGAACTAAAAGAATTTTGGTCTACAAGAGTTGAGACAGACAATGTGCACTTTAATCTAAATTTCAATTTAAACTTGTGTTACTCTGGACGATATCAAATTTTCCAATATATGCAATGTTGTTAGGATGGACGATGCATGGTAGATTGTCTTGTCCAATTTGTATAAATGATACTAAGGTGTTTCAATTACCAAATGGAAGAAAGACATGGAGGATTCATTGGCACATAAGGTTTCTTCCTCATTGCCATCCATTAATGAAAAATAAAATAAGTTTTATGCAAGCGGATAAAACATACCAATCCAATAAAAATATCTGACTACGGTGGAAACATGCATGAAGTAAAAGAGGAAGGATATGGCAAGTGATACCATTGGCAAAAAAAAAATAGATTTTGACAGTTGTCGTATTGGACGGACCTAAGCCTACAACATAATCTTGAAGTGATGTATATAAAGAAGAATTTTTTCAATAACATCATAATACAATTATGAATATGAAGGATAAATCAAAAAACATAATTAAGTCAAGATTGGTCGCTGCAAATTTTTGTTCTCGAAAAGAATTACATGTGGATGGTCATGGTAATATATCTTTTCCTACATTTACATTGACTTAAAAAGCCAAAAACAATTATTGGAATGCGTCAAAAGAGAGGTTAAGGTACATGGGAGACATAGCGAATTGTGTTGATATAGATAGAGGAAAACGTTTGGATATGAAAAAATAACAAAAAAAAATAAACATCTAATTTCTAAGTGAACCAAAATCCTAATGGCTACTGCTAAATTTTCTGGCAACAACGCCAAAATTTTAAGGGATTTTAAGTTTTAATCCCTAATATGACTCCAAGTGCAGAGCAATAAAAATAGTAGTTCGGTATCGAATCCACAAGTAAGGAAGATTAGTACATTATAAATGGGTTTAGTTAGTTTTTCTAGTTATCTAATTGGAAAGAAATTAAACCTATAAGTTTAAATCGATAAATAGAATATATAGACCACCGCTAAGGAATTCAACTTAGGGTAACTTTCCATTGACTTATGATAATACAAGTTTGATTAGATGAATTCCTAAGACATAAACACTTTCTACTAGGCTAATCTGATAATATGGCAATAGCCCATTTACTAGCCTATAAATTAATAAAGTCTTTGCACCATAATCTATCGACTAGTACTCCTTAAGTTCAAGTTTATCTTAGTCTACCTATCACTTTAGACATTAACTCTCGTTGTCTAAGATGTGATAGGCATGTTTAGGTTTTACCTACACATTCTATCTACACCTCTTAGGAACAAAACATCACAATTCTAGGGATTGATTAGCTAATCCTATCCTACCATTAAGCATACCCTAAACATAAGGGATTTGTTATCTAATCTACTTAAAAACCCTAAGTCAACATCAAATTCCCCTAATCTACCTTACCCACAAGTCATAAGGAAAACTATTCACACATATTCATATAAATGGCAAACACGGTGAAGTAAGAGTAGATAAACATAAAACAAGAGATAAGGAATAGAAATTCTTCTTTGTAAGAATAAAATCCAAGAGAAAAGAGTCTTCTCAAAATCAGCCAAGAAGAATCGTAGTAGAATGAAACTTGGGTTAAATTGCAACCTAGAGGGATTTGTATAGTACCCCTCATGCAATTGCTTTTACTCAGGACAAACCAGTTAAATAGGTAAAATTTTGTCTTGGTATGGAAGTGGCCACGATCGGCCGAGTGCAATCGGCTAGATAGCCAATCAACGGATGGGCAGGTGTTTCGATACTCAGGCGATCGGTCGATGCAAATGGGCCAAATCACAGTAATGATAGCGGGCATGTGTTGTAGTACTTGTGCGATCAGCCAGAAACTTGGCCTAGACTTCTTAGGATAGTCTGGAACATGTTTTTGGGGTTGGAGGGGGGGGGAGGGATGTGAACTACACGAGGTGTGAGAGGGCTCATGATAAATCACAACTGTAGCTCCTGGAATATGGGTATCAACTAGATTAAAAGTTAGGCAAGAGGAGTTTTGTTTGCAAAGACTTGTTAAGAAATACTTGTCTTTATCGATATGTGAAAAAGATATCGAACTACAATGTTGAAAGAGTCCTATTGATATGTTTGACAGCCTTGACCTTCTAAGGCCGACACACAAACAAAAAAAATATACAAAAGTGAAAAAAGAAAACTACAACAAATGGAAACAACCAAAAAGTAAAACTATTTAATGTCCATTACGCAAGAAAAAAAAAAGAAAATAGTAAGTCTTACCCTGCAAAAGAGAAAAAAGTATGTATATAAATGTAAAACTTACATTCTTATGTTTTGGCCAAGAAATATAAAGTAGCCAAATTTTCTGAAGGACACGCGTCAAGCCCTCATGTGTGCGCTTGGAGTAGGGTTACGAATATTTGGATGTTGACCTCCTTTGTCACAAGGGCCCCTGCTTCTAGAACTGTTTGGTGATGTGGTAAGCCTTTGGATTGATTTCTGAACTCTTAGCCTGTGGCCAAGTTGTTTTGGCCCGCTTGATATAGAAATTTTACATAAACATACTTAATTTATGGTAGAATGCACGAATCCTACTTCTAGTCATGGTTCCTTGTGGCACCATTGGAGATGAGTCCTCTTCTAAATCCATGTCTTGCAGCTGGATGGTCAGTTGGTCCGAATCCTCAAGGGTGTTGCTCGCGCTCATCTAGCCGCTTGATATGGCCATGCCGCCCATGTCACAACTTGGGCCGGCCACGTCGCCAATTGAGTCGGTTGTGTCAGGCAGGTCTTCTGGTCAGCCATCTTCTTGGTCAAGTTCTTCTGGCCAGCCAATTGATCTAGTCCCTTATCATCACCTCCCTTTTCAATAGGTTTTTTTCCTCAAAACTAGATCATCTGTAAGCAATGGAGCTAAATACGTCACATTGAAAGGATTAGACACATTAAACTCACTTAGGAGTTCATGCTAGTAGGCATTGTTATTGATTCTCTCGACGATCTTAAATGGCCCACCCAATCACCATATGGAGGCTAGCTTGGAACTCCTTAGGTGGGAGAATCTCTCCTGACTTAGGTGTAGCCACACCCAATCACCTGTTTGGAAGATCATTTATTTTGGCCCTTTGTTGGCGTGAGTCACATACTGTCCGGTCCTCTTCTTTAGGTTTTCCGTGACTTTCTGGTACATATTCTTGATAAATTTTTCTTTGTACTCTCCATTCAGTTTGTTCATCTCATATAGTGGTAGTGGAGTTTTCTCCAGAGGCGTTTGAGGATTGAAGACATAGACAACTTCAAAAAGTGTCTTCTTGGTGGCCGAGTACACGTCCCTATTGTAGTCGAACTCTATGAATGGTAGACACTCCATCCATGTCTTGAGGCTCTTCCCAAGTGTGATTCTGAGAAGAGTAGAAAAAGCCCAGTTGACGACCTCAGTTTGGCCATCGGTTTGAGGGTGGCACATGGTGGAGAACAAGAGTTTGGTGCCTACCTTCCTCCGAAGTAACCTCCAGAAATTACTCGAGAACTTTGTGTCTCGGTCTAACATAATGGTCCTTGAACTCCATGAAGGCATACTATTTCCTCGAAGAAAAATTTGCCGTTTGTGTGTCATCATTGACATTTGCACAAGGTATGAAATGGACCATCTTTGAAAAGCGATCTCCCATGAAAAAAAATATCTTTGTGGTTAATCTTGGGTAGGCATAGAACGAAGTCCATCGAAATTTCTACCCATAGATGTGTTGGTATGGATAGGGGGAGATACAACCCATGAGTGTGCACTCTAGACGTGGCCTTCTTGTACGTTACACATCTTACACAGTGGGCTTCTACGACCTTCTTGATGTGTATCTAGTAGAAGTGCTCCTTGACCAAATCAAGGGTCTTATCGACGCTAAAGTGGTCCATAAGACCTCCACCATGAGCTTCTCGTATGGATCCTTGAGGTTAGCACAACCTCCTTTTTTGGAACAAGAATCCATCAAGAATATAGAACTTGCCATGACTCCCATTGCCACACTCTTTGTAACTTTCAGCAAAGTCTGGATCATCATTATAAAGAGTTTTGATCTGTTCAAACCCTAAGATTATAGCTTTCATGGTGGATATGAGGGCATATCTCCTTGATAATGCACACAAGATTGTCCTTGCTGTTTTTGTACTTGATGACATAGGGAAATGTCTCAATGTACTCCATCTATCTAGTATGCCTACTCTAGAGATTGGTCTGCCCTCTTAAGTGCTTGAGGGACTCGTTATCAGTGTGGATCACGAATTCCTTGGATGGAAAATAGTGTTATCATATCTCTAATACCCGAACCAAGGCATAAAGCTGTTTGTCGTAGGTGGGATAGTTTAGTGAGGCCCCACATAGCTTCTCACTACAAAAGGCAACTGAGCGACCTCCATGTGTCAAAAGCGCGCCTATGCCAATGCATGAAACATCACACTCCACTTCAAAAGTCTTGTTGAAGATAGGCAAAGACTAGCACTAGGGCATGGGTGAGGCTTTCCTTCAACGTTATGAATGCCTTCTTTTGGAATCTCCAAAGCTAAACCCCAACTACTGATATTTGGCACAAACCGCTAGTAGAAGTTGGCTTGTCCGTGAAAACTCCTTACATTGCTGATGTTTCCGGGTGTTGGCCATTCCTGAATGGCTCGGACCTCCTCTTCATCAACTTGTAGGTCCTATAAACTCAAAACAAAACCTAGGAAGATAAGTTTATTAGTACTAAAGGTGCTTTTCTTGATATTGGCGTAGAGCACTTCTTGTTAAAGTGCTCTTAGTACCATTTCAATATATGAAATATGGTCATTTAAACTCTTGCTATATATTGTCATCAAAATAAACCACAAATAATTTACTGATGTACGTTCTAAGAACTTGGTTCATTAGGCGCATGAAGGTTCTTGGAGAATGAGTCAAGTTGAATGGCATGACTGTCTACTCGTACAGTCCTTTCTCAGTCTTGAAGGGGGTCTTCCATTCATCACCTTCCTTCATCCTTATTTGGTGGTACCCGCTTTTGATATCTATATTGTAGAATACAGTGGCTCCACTTAGCTCATTCCACATGTCATCCAACCGGGGTATGAGATGCTGGTATTTAACCATAATGTTGTTGATGCCCGGAATTCTATGCACATGCACCATGTTCCATCTTTCTTTGGGACCAACATCATTGGTACGACACATTGGCTGAGACACTCCCATACATATCCTTTCTCCAGGAGATCCTTGACTTGCTTCCCAAGCTCTTTGGATCCTCTGGACTCATTATGTAAGAAGGCCAGTTGGGAAAGACTGCTCCAGGTACGAGATCAGTTTGATGCTCAATGCCGCCAAATGGAGGCAGGTCGGCTGATATTTCTTCAGGAAATACATCCTTGAATCTGATAAGTAGTTCGGCCACTTCATGAGGCACCTCTATGTCTTCTTTTCCCGCACTCAAAACCTCCTTTAAAAATCATTATAAATACCAAGTCCTTAGAGGCCAAAGCTTTTCCGACATGACTTGGTTGAATGAAAAAGTTAGACTTATTCAGACGCTTCTCCTTACTCGTTTGAAATTTTTATTCACATGATCAAGGAGTAATAGGTTGACCTTCCTTTTGTCGTGTACAAATGTGTACTGGTTTGTCCGACCACCATGTTTTGTTTCCCGATCAAAATGTCATGGCTTTCCTAAAAGAAGGTGTCCGGGTTTTGCATCGGTACCATATCACATATGACTTGGTCTTGTTAACAGCCCACACTAAATGGTAGTATTACATGTTTGTGGATTTTGAGCTTAACCTTGTCATCTAGCCACCTTAGCCAGTATGGCTGAGGGTTTTTTGTCTTCTCAAGGCCTACCGTCTCAACGATGTATGAACTTGCCACGTAAGTACAAGAACCATCATCTATTATTGGGTTACATACCTTGCCTTTGATGGTGCATCGGCTGTGAAATATGTTCTCCCTTTGAATGGTGTCGGATGGATTGACCATTGCACTTAGGATTCGTCGTGTTACCAATACTTTTCCTACATCTAGATACTCTATGTCGCTATACTCTCCTTCTAGCTCCATATCTTCTTCATCCTGAGACTAGTATTCTCTAGCCTCCGTGATTAATATAATTCGTTGATTGGGCTCTTCTTCGAAATGTGGTCGCAACCTGATAACCATGGTTTTTCTATTGTTTTACCATGTATTCACCACCTTTTCATGTGTTCATTAGCATTTTATGCATTTTATATTCCCATTTACATTCATTGCCATTTGGCATTGCATTCTATAGGTTAGTGCATGCATTTCTGCATGTTGCATACGTTTTTGATGTTTTCATGTACAGCAAGAAGTTAGACGGGATCAAGCATGGAAAAATGACCAAGGGATCTCACCATGGGCGATCTCAGGCCCAACACCATGATTTTACTGCCTAATCTCACCATGGCCGAACTAATGCGCCAATATCGGGTCAACTTAAGCCTAAAATGACTTAAACCTATTTTTACTTAACCGGTTTGCCTCGGGATTAAACCAAATTATTAGGGATACTATATAAACCCTTTTAAACACTTTTAACCTAAGTTTTGTTTAAGTTTCTTCTAGTTTTTTGCCTCTGGACGTTTTTAGAGAGAGAGGAGATTGGTTTTAACATTTGTTCTTGAACTCTTGGTTTTAGTGAATGATTTCTCTATCCTATCTCTTATCTTATGTTTAATTGCTTTTACTTTTTTATGCTTACTGTTTTTATGAATATGTTTGAGTAGTTTTCTGTATGCATTATGGGTAAGGTAGATTAGAGGAATGTGATATTGACTTAGGATTGTTTAGGTAGATTAGATACCAAATCCCTGATGTTTAGGGTGTGCTTAATGCTAGGGATTGAAGTAGCTAGTCAATGTTTAGATCGATGATGTTCTTCTCCCGAGAGGTGTAGAGAGAACGTGTAGGTAGGCCTAAACATCCTTATTTCATGTTAGCCAACGAGAGTTGATGTCTAAGGCGATAGGTAGACAAGATTAGACTCGAACCTAATGATCACTAGGCGATAGATTGCTGTGCAAAAGACTTGTAGTATATAGGCTAGTGAATGGGTTGTTGCCACGAGAATGGATCAGTATACTAGTTAGTGTTCTAAGTCTTAGGGAATTATCTAATCGAACCTGTAGAATTGTTAGTCAAAAAAAGATTGCTCTGAATCGAATGCCTTGCCCACTATCCATATTTCTTCTCTATTGAATTAACTCGTGTTTACTTTCTTTGTAATTAGATTATTATACAACCCAATCAAAAATCCAATTAGTATTTGCCTAGATTTAAGTGTTTCATGCATTTCTATTGCGCTATTCTTACTTCCCTGTGGATTTGATACCCAACTACTACTCGATTTGCTCTGCAATTGGAATTGTACTCGGGATTTAAAACTTAAAAATCCATCAAGTTTTTGGCGCCGTTGCCGGGGAAATTAGCAATAGCCATTAGGATTTTGATTAATTTAGAGACTAGGCTTTGTTTCTGTTTTTTATTTTACTGATCTTGACCATTATCTGTTTGCTTTGCAGTTGTATGAACACGAGGAGTAGAGGGCAACTAGATCTAACCCCGAGTGAAATCGACGTACAACAGTTGGAAAGAGACGCAACACGAGCCATGAGATAATGTTTGAACCAGAAAAGGAGGCTTAGAGAGATGGAACATCACGACCAGAACATGGCAAAAAATGCTGAGAATGAAGATCAAGGAGCTGGATTTGCTATTCAGAACGCATGGAGAGCAAGAGGCCCAATGCACCCACAAAGGCCTCGGGACTTTTGATGAACCAACTGTTTATGGAGCTAAGACTTGGAAGAGTGCTCTTGATCTGCTCCTTGTCATTGCTCCTGGTGGCACCACTGGTGTAGAGACTTCATCCAGGTTCATGCCTTGAAGCTGGTAGCTTAGCTGATCCGAATCTCCTTGTGTAGATGTGGAAATGGTGGTGCAATCGGCTGGTTCGGCTTGATGGTGCGAGGAGCTGGCCGGTTTGTCATCGGGCCGGCCAGATCATTTTATGAGCCGGCGGCGTCACCAGTTAGGCCGGCGGTGTAGTTCATGTCGCCGCCAGTTGGGCCAGAGGTTTGGGCCTCTTCGTCAGAAAAGTTGGCCGGCCCGGCCCGGTTGATCATTGGGCCAGCGCTACCGCTTGGGCCGGTAGACGCGCCAAATGGCCCGGCTTTCTCAGGCAAGCACTCTGGTCGGCCAATCTGGTCTCCTGGCCGGCCAATCTGATCTCCTGGCCGGCCATACGATCCGATGCCCTCATCATCCCATCCCCCTTCAGTAGGTTTTGACCTCAAAACTGGTTCATATACAAGGAAAGGGGTTAAATCAGTTACGTTGAATGTGGTAGACACATTAAACTCACCTGGAAGCTCGATCCGGTAGGCGTTGTTGTTGATCCTCTCCAGCACTCTGAATGATGCATCTCCTATTGGGGCCAGCTTGGAACTCCTTAGGTTGGGGAACCTCTCCTGCCGTAAGTGTAGCAACACCTAATCGCTTGGTTGAAAAATCACCTCTCTTCTTCCCTTGTTATAGTGAGTCACGTACTGCCCGGTCCTCTTCTCCAAGTTTTTTGCAACCTTTTGGTGTATCTTCTTGATAAACTCCGTCTTGGATGTTCCGTTGACGTTGGTCATCTCTGCTGGTGGCAGTGGCGTTTGCTCAAAAGGTGTTAGGGGGTTGAAGCCGTAGACTACTTCAAAAAGGGTCTTCTTGGTTGCTGAGTGCACTGCTCGGTTGTATGCAAACTCTATGAATGGCAGGCACTCCATCCATATCTTGAGATTCTTTCCTAGTGTAGTCCTGAGAAGGGTCGACAATGTTCAGTTGACTACTTCGGTTTGGCCATCGGTTTGAGGATGTCACGTGATAGAGAAAAGCAGTTTCGTGCCTAGCTTCCTCCAGAGGGTCCTCCAAAAGTGGCTTAGAAACTTGGTGTCCCTGTCTGACATGATGGTCCTTGGCACTCCATGAAGCCGTACTATCTCCCTGAAGAACAGCTCGGCTGTTTGCGTGGCATCATTAACATTGGCACACTGGATGAAATGTGCCATCTTGGAGAATCTGTCCACCACTACAAAGATAGCATCTTTGTGTTTGATCTTGGGCAGACCTAGAACGAATTCCATGGAAATATCTACCCATGGATGTGTAGGTATGGGCAGAGGGAGATACAACCCGTGAAGGTGCACTCGGGACTTCGTCTTTTTGCAAGTGATGTACCTTGCACAATGGGCTTCTAGTGACCTCTTGATTTGTGGCCAGTAGAAGTGTTCTTTGACCACTGCTAGTGTCTTGTCGACACCGAAGTTGCCCATGAGACCTCCTCCATGAGCTTCTCGGATGATAAGTTCCCATAGAGATCCTTGTGGTATGCATAGCCTCCTTTCTCGGAATAAGAACCCATCATGGATGTAGAACTTGCCATGACTCCCTATGCCACATTCATTGTAACTCTCAGCAAAGTCAGGATCATCCTTATATAGGTCCTTGATGTGCTTGAATCCTAAGACCTTTGCTTCCATGGTAGATATCAAGGCAAACCTCCTTGATAGTGCATCGACTACCACATTATCCTTGCTCTTCTTGTACTTGATGACGTAAGGAAAGGTCTCTATGAACTCCATCCATCTGGCATGTCTCTTCTTGAGATTGGTTTGCCCTCTGAGGTGTTTGAGAGTCTCGTGATCAGTTTGGATCACAATTTCTTTGGACAACAAGTAATGTTGCCAAGTCTCCAAGGCTCGGACTAGGGCATAAAGATCCTTGTCGTAGGTGGGGTAATTCAGTGAGGCCCCACCTAACTTCTCACTGAAGTATGCCACTAACCTTTCTCCTTGGGTTAGCACCGCTCCTATGCCTATTCCAGAGGCATCACACTCCACTTCAAACGTATTGCTGAAGTAGGACAGGACTAGCACTGGTGCATGCATGAGGCTGTCCTTCAAGGCCTGGAATGCCTTCTCCTGAGCTTCTCCCCAGCTGAATCCCATGTTCTTCTTCACTACTACCGTCAATGATGAGGCAATACTGTTGAATTTGGGCATGAATCTTCTGTAGAAGCTGGCCAGACCATGGAGGCTCCTCACTTGGCTGATGTTACTCGGTGTTGGCCACTCTTGTATGGCTCGAATATTCTCTTCATCAACCTGTAAGTCCTGTGAACTTACAACAAAACCTAATAAGACAAGTTTATCAGTACAAAAGATGCACTTCTTGAGATTGGCATAAAGCTCTTCTTGTCGAAGGGTTGTAAGTACCAACTCAAGATGTGTGAAGTGTTCCCGTAGGCACTTATTATAAACTAAAATATCATCAAAGTAAACCACAACGAACTTACTGATGTATGCCCTAAGAACTTGGTTCATAAGGCACATGAAGTTGCTTGGGGCATTAGTCAAGCCGAATGGCATGACTGTCCACTCGTAGAGCCCTTGCTTTGTCTTGAAAGCCGTGGCTCCACTCAACTCAACTCATCTAACATGTCATCCAGTCGTGGTATGGGATGCCAGTACTTGACTGTGATGTTGTTGATTGCTCGGCAGTCCACGCACATTCGCCAAGTCCCATCCTTCTTGGGTACTAGCACCACTGGTACGGCACATGGACTGATGCTCTCTCGTACATAGCCTTTCTCCAGGAGCTTCTTGACCTGCTTCTCAATCTCCTTGGACTCCTCAGGGCTCATCCGGTAGGCTGGTCGATTAGGTAAGGCTGCTCCGGGCACGAGGTCAATCTGGTGCTCTATGCCGCGTAGGGGAGGCAAGCCTGCTGGTATCTCCTCAGGGAATACGTCCTGGAGTTTGTTGAGCAGAGTTGCTACTTCACAAGGTAGCTCTACCTATTACTTTTCTACACTCAAAATCTCTTTGAAGACCATTAGTAACATTAAATCATTCGAGGCTAAAGCTCTCCGGACATGATTGGGTTGAATTAGAAAATTTGACTTAATGAGTTTCTTTTCCTTACTCATTTGTTGTTGTACCTCATGTACCTGGGCAGGTGTGAGAGGTGCTAGGCTGACCTTTCTCTTGTCGTGTACAAAGGTGTAGAGATTGGTTCAGCCATCATGCCTTGTCTCCTTGTCAAACTGCCATGGCCTTCCTAGCAGAAGATGGCCAGCTTGCATTGGTACTACATCGCAAAGTACCTGGTCTTGGTATCTGTCCACACTGAATGACACGGTTACTTGCTCATGGATTTTGAGCTCCACCTTGTCATCGAGCCATCTCAGTCTATATGGTCGAGGGTGCCTTGTCTTCTCTAGACCTAGCTTATCCACCATATATGCACTAGCAACGTTAGTGCAAGAACCACCATCTATGATGAGCTTACATACCTTGCCCTTGATGGTGCACCGGCTGTGGAAGATGTTCTCCCTTTGAATGGTCTCTGAGGGATCTACCATTGCAATGAGGATGCGTCTAGTGACCAGCACTTCCCACACATCAGGGTACTCAATGTCACCGTATTCTCCTTCGGATTCATAGTCCTCTTTATCTTGGGATTCATACTCAGCAGTTTCCGTAATCAACATGACCCGGTTGTTTGGACACTCCCTTTAGATGTGTCCGCAACCCCTACATTTAAAACAAGTGATGTCACGTGATCTTTGAGGATTAGAAGACTTACTAGGCTCTCTCTGTTCACGGGTTTGCTCAGGAGGCTTGCTCTTGAACCGTAATTCGATCTCTATGCTCTTGCCTTTGTCTATGGGCTTTGGACTATTGCTTGGTGCCCAAGGCGTCTTAGGCCTGCTGTGTAGGTCTTGGCTCTTATGCCTGATGTGTTGCTCAGCCTGGACAGATAGGTGGAACAATTCTTTAAAGTCATTGTAGATTTTTCTTTCCACCTTGCGGCTGATTCTCTCTTCCAGTCCATCCAAGAATTGTGCCATCAATGCCTCTTCATCGTCATTGAGCTCCAGCCTGTTCCTTAGTCCCTCAAACTCTTCGTAGTACTCCTCTACTGATCTGGTGCCCTGCTTAAGAGTATGAAAACGTCGTTGCAAATTCCTATGAATAGGGTGGGACAAACCTTTTCCTCATGAGGTCTTTCATGTCGACCCAAAAGTCTACGGGTCTCAATCTCCTCCTCCTTCTGTCAGAAGCCTCACGATCCCACCAGATGAGGGCATTATCCGTGAGTTGTGCTACTGCCATGGAGACTCTCCTAGGGCCTGGTTGGTTGTAATGATCGAAGATGTGATCCATCCTCCTCTCCCAATCTAGATAGGCCTCGGGGTCTACTTTTCCTGCAAAACTTGGAGGTGTTAGTTTAACATCATGATTATTTACCCGGTTGTAAGCGTAGTCATCTCCATCCTCGTGATGTCTAGAGGGCATTCTTGGTCTCTGGTGATGACCGTAGGGCTCGAAGCCATCGCCCTCTGCTTCTGGTTGCCGTGGAGGTCCTCTCGGTCTAGGGTGATAGCCGGGAGGCTGTGCGTCTTCATCTCCAACCGGCTGGGGCTCCTCTTGTTCGAGCCATGTCCTAGGGTGATCAGGACCCTCAGCAGGGTCTTGCCCATCCCTCACGTGTCTTATGGCTTAGAATCTCACTGGTCTCTCCACGCGCTCCAACCTCTCGTCGATTGATGCGAGTTGTGTTTGGAGGGTGGTGAACATGGCCATCATGGCGTCGGGTGCATCTTGATTCCCTTCTGCCATTGCGTGCTACAAAAGAAGAACAACTTAATTTACTACTAAGATTCGATTAGGAGGTTTCTTTATAGGAAAAGTTGTAACTAGATAAAAAGGAAAAACTTGAAAAAAATGGAAAAAGTAAAAAAGGAAACTTTGCTAGTAATTAATGCGAAAGATGCTAGTTGTTTTTGGTCGATTTCTCTTTTGTTTTTTTTCTATTTTTTGTTTTACTTTTTAATTTAACTTAATCAGGAATGGAAATATGGTTTTAACAAAAAGAAAAAACAAAATTGTAATGCAAATAATGAATTTAAACTCTAGTGATACACGTAGGAGCTAGATGCACTCGGTTTGAGTTTTGATGTTATTTTTTTGATTTTTTTTAATGAGACTTAAACTAATGCAAGAACTGGAAACAAGACTAAATAAAGGATAGAAACAACCTGGTTTTAGGAGCTTTAAGCTCTTATACCAAAATGATACAAGCCCTGAATCAAGGCTGGACGCTCGTGAGCTGTTTGGAGAAGATTAGGTGAGAATCTCGACCTTAGGCTTCTGGATGGGGGTTTCTGTTTGGTAATGAATGGAAGGGTGAAGTGAACCACACGAGCGGTGATGAACCTCGTGATAAATCACAACTTACAAGCTAGGACGGCTGGTCTCGACTAGGGTTCTAAGCTCACAAGTTCTTGAGAGGAAAATTGTAGGAAGAAAATATGATCTTCATTAATATCAAAAAAAGTTGTCGAACTACAATGCTGAAGGAGCCTTATTAATATGCTTGGCAGCTGGACCTTCTAGAGTCGATTCAAAGAAAAAAATGGAAAACTTACAAAAGTGCACAAAAGGAAAATTTACAAAAAGGCAATAACCAAAAAGGACTTCTACTTAAATTTTCTTTGACTCAAAAATGTAAATATTCTAAATCCTACCCTGCAAAATAGAAAAGGCAAGTATATAATTTGAAAACTTACCATTCTCACCAATCGGCCAAGAAATGGAAGGTGGCCGACCTTGTGGCATGCACGCACCTAGCTCCTAGACTTCGACTTGGAGTAGGATTATGAATCGTTGGACCCTGACCTCTCTTGCCACTAAAGCCCAAGTCTCTGCAGCCCTTTGTATGCTTGAGAAGCCTTTGGATTCTTCATTGCACTCTTGGCCCAATGCTCTTTGTCGATCATCCTCTAGTAGCTTATCGACCCACAAACTGAACTTGTGGAAGAGCGCCCTTGATTTGCTCCTTGTCATTGCTCCTGGTGGCACTACTGGTGTAGAAACTTCATCTAGATGCATGTATTGAAGCTGGTAGCTTATCTAACCCGAGTCTCTTTGTGTAGATATTGAAATGGTGTTGCAATCGGCTGGATCGGCTAGACCGGCTGGACTGTACGAGGTACTGGCCGAATTGTCATCAGAGCCGGCCAGGTTGATTCCGGAGTCGGCGGCGTCACCAATTGGGCCGGCGGTGTCATCAACGTCGCCGCCAGTTGGGCCGAAGGTTTGAACCTCTCCGCCGGAAATGTTGGTCGGTCCGGCCCGGCTGGTCGTAGGCCCGGTGGTACCGCTTGGGCCGGCAGACGCGCCAAATGGCCCGGCTGTCTTGGGCAAGCACTCTGGTCGTCTAATCTGGTCTCCTGGCCGGCCATACGATCTAATGCCCTCATCACCGGTCCTCTTCTCTAGGTTCTCTGCTACCTTCTTGTGTATCTTTTTGATGAATTTTGCATTGGATGCTCTATTGAGGTTGGTCATTTTTGCTGGTGGAAGTGGTGTTTGCTCTAGGGGCGTTTGAGGGTTGAAACTGTAGACCACTTCAAAGGGGGTCTTCTTCGTGGCTGAATGCACTGCTCGGTTGTACGCAAACTCTATGAATGGCAGGCACTCAACCCATGTCTTGAGGTTCTTCCCTAGCATGGTCTTGAGAAGAGTTGACAACGTCTGGTTGACTACTTCAGTTTGGCCATCGGTTTGAGGATGGCAGGTGGTAGAGAAAAGCAGCTTTGTGCCTAGCTTTCTCCAGAGGGTCCTCTAGAAGTGGCTAAGAAACATGGTGTCTCTGTATGACACGATGGTCCTTGGCACTTCATGTATGAAGCCGTACTATCTCCCTGAAGAATAGTTCGGCTGTTTGTGTGGCATCATTAACATTGGCACATGGGATGAAATGTGCCATCTTGGAAAATCGATCCACACTACAAAGATATCATCTTTGTGGTTGATCTTGGACAGACCTAGAACGAAGTATATGGAAATGTCCACCCATGGATGTGTAGGTATGGGCAGAGGGAGATACAACCTGTGAGGGTGCACTCAGGACTTCGCCTTCTTGCACGTGATGCACCTTGCACAATGGGCTTCTACTGACCTCTTGATGTGTGGCCAGTAAAAGTACTCCTTGACAACTGCTAGTGTCTTGTCAACACCAATGTGGCCCATAAGACCTCCTCCATGAGCTTCTCGGGTGATAAGCTCTCGTAGAGATTTTGGTGGTATGCATAGCCTTCTTTCCCGGAACAAGAACTTATCATGGATGTAGAACTTGTCATGACTCCCTGTGCCACACTCCTTGTAGCTCTCAACAAAGTAAGGATCATCCTTATACAAGTTCTTGATGTGCTCAAACCCTAAGACTTTGGCTTCCATGGTAGATATCAAGGCAAACCTCCTTGATAGTGCATCGGCTACCACATTATCCTTGCCCTTCTTGTATTAGATGACGTAAAGGAAGGATTCTATAAACTCCATCCACCTGGCATGTCTCCTCTGGAGGTTGGTTTGCCCTCTAAGGTGTTTGAGAGTCTCGTGATCAGTGTGGATCACAAACTCCTTGGACAACAAGTAATGTTGCCAAGTCTCCAAAGCTCGTACTGGGGCATAGAGCTCCTTGTCGTAGGTGGGGTATTTCAGTGAGGCCCCACCTAACTTCTCACTGAAGTATGCCACTAGCCTTTCTCCTTGGGTCAGCACTGCTCCTATGCCTATTCAAGAGGCATAACACTCCACTTCAAACGTCCTGTTGAATTCGGGCAAAACTAGCACTCATGCATGCGTGAGGCTGTCTGATGACGACATCAGGTAGTATGTCCAGCCAGGAGACCAGACTGGCCGACCAGGAAGCTTGCCCGAGACAGCCGGGCCAGTTGGCACGTCTACCGGCCCAAGCAGTACCGCCGAACCCTCGACCAATAGGACCAGAGCGATCAGCATTGCCGGTGGAGAGGTCCAAGCTTCCGGCACACTTGGTGGCGACATGGATGACACCGCCGGTCCCCTTGGTGATGCCACTGACTCCGGGATCAACTTGGCCGGTCCTGAAGGCATTCCGGCCAGCACCTCGCACAGTCTAGCCGGTACAGCCGATCCAGCCGAGTACACGAGCATCTCAACTTCTACACAAAGAAACTCGGACCAGATAAGCTACCAGCTTCAGGACATGCATCTAGAGGAAGTCTCCACACCAGTAGTGCCATCAGGAGCAATGACAAGGAGCAGATCAAGAGCACTCTTTCACAAGTTCAGCTTATGGGTCGACAAGCTCCTAGAGGAAGATCGACTAAGGACAATGGGCCAGAAGTGCAAAGAAGAGTCCACATGCTTTTCAATAATACAAGGGACTTCAGAGACTTGGGCTTTAGTGGCAAGAGAGGTCAGAGCCCAAAGATTCTTAACCCTACTCCAAGTTGAAGACTAGGAGCAAGGCGCGTGCATGCCACAAGGACGGCCACCTTCCATTTCTTGGCGTGAGGTAAGTAAGGTAAGTTTCAATTCGAATATATGCCTCTTTTTGTTTTGCAGGGTAGGATCCAGATTGTTTACATTTTTGAGTCAAAAACATTTTAGGAATATGTCCTTTTTCGGTTATGCACTTTTGTATCTTTTCCATTTGTCCACTTTTGTAAACTTTCCTTTTCTTTATTTGAGTCGACCCTAGAAGGTCAAGCTGTCGAGCATATTAATAAGGCTCCTTCCAGCATTGTAGTTCGACAACCTTTTTGATATTAATAAAGTTCAAATTTTCTCTTTACAAGTTTTTCTCTCAAAGAAGCTTGTGCGCTTAGAACCTAGTTGAGACCAGCCCTCCTAACTCTAAGTTTGTGATTTATCAAGAGGTTCATCACCCCTCGTGTGGTTCACTTCACTCTTCCATCGAATACCAACCCAAAACCCCCTATCCAAGAAGTCTAAGGTCGAGTTTCTCACCTAACCTTCTCCAAACAGCCCACGCGCATATAAGCCTTGAATCGAGGCTTGTATCACTGTCCTTCAAGGCCTGGAATGCCTTCTCCTGAGTTTCTCCCCAGCTGAATTCCACATTCTTCTTCACTACTGCCGTCAATGGTAAGGCAATGTTGCTGAAGTTGGGCACGAATCTTCTGTAGAAGCTGGCCAGGCCGTGGAAGTTTCTCATTTGGCTGATGTTGCTCAGTGTTGGCCATTCTTTTATGGCTCGAATCTTTTCTTCATCAACCTGTAAGTCCTGTGAACTTACAACAAAGCTTAAGAAAACAAGCTTGTCAGTACAAAAGGTGCACTTCTTGAGATTGGCATAAAGCTCTTCTTGTCGAAGGGTTTTAAGTACCATTTCAAGATGTGTAAGGTGTTCCAGTAGGCACTTACAGTAAATTAGTATATCATCAAAATAGACCACTACAAACTTACTGATGTACGCCCTAATAACTTGGTTCATAAGGCTCATGAAGGTGCTTGGAGCATTAGTCAAGCCAAATGGCATGGCTGTCCACTCATAGAGGCCTTGCTTTGTCTTGAAAGTAGTCTTCCACTCATCACCCTCTTTCATTCTGACCTGGTGGTATCTAGTCTTGAGATCTATCTTGGAGAAGATCGTGACTCCACTCAGTTCATCTAGCATGTCGTCCAGCCGTGGTATAGGATGCCGCTACTTGACTATGATGTTGTTGATTGCTCGGCAGTCTACGCACATTCGCCAAGTCCCATCCTTTTTGGGGACTAGAAGCAATGGCACGACACATGGACTGAGGCTCTCTCGAACATAGCTTTTCTCCAGGAGCTCCTTAAACTACTTCTCAAGCTCCTTGGACTCCTCTGGACTCATCCGGTAGGCTGGCCGATTGGGTAAGGCTGCTCCGGGCACGAGATCGATTTGGTGCTTTATGTCGTGTAAGGTAGGCAAGCTTGATGGTATCTCCTCATGGAATGCATCCTGGAACTTGTTGAGGAGGGCTGCTACTTCAAGAGGTAGCCCTACCTGTTCTTTCTCTACACTCAAAACATCTTTGAAAACCATTAGTAACATTAAGTCGTTTGAGGCGAAAGCTCTCCGGACATGACTTGGTTGAATGAGAAAATTAGAGTTAATGATTTTTTTTCCTTACTCATTTGTTGTTGTAGCTCGTGTACCTGGGCAGGTGTGAGAGGAGCTAGGCTGACCTTTCTCTTATCGTGCACAAATGTGTAGAGATTGGTTCGGCCATCATGCCTTGTCTCCTTGTCAAACTTTCATGGCCTTTCTAGCAGAAGATGGCCATTTTGCATAGGTACCACATCACAGACTACCTGGTCTTGGTATCTGCACACACTGAATGGCACGGTTACTTGCTCATGGATCTTGAGCTCCACCTTGTTATCTAGCCATCTCAGTCTATATGGCCGGGGGTGCCTTGTCTTCTCTAGACCTAGCTTATCAACCATATACGCACTAGCCACATTAGTGCAAGAACCACCATCTATGATGAGATTACATACCTTGCCCTTGATGGTGCACTGGCTGTGGAAGATGTTCTCCCTTTGAATGGTCTCTGAGGGGTCTACCATTGCACTGAGGATGCGTCTAGTGACCAGCACTTCCCCTACATCAGGATTCTTAATGTCATTGTATTCTCTTTCTGGTTCAAAGTCCTCTTCATCTTGAGACTCATACTCTCCAGCTTCCGTGATCAGCATGACTTGGTTATTTGGGCACTCCCTTGAGATGTGACCGCGACCCCTACACTTAAAACAAGTGATGTCACGTGATCTCCGAGGGTTAGAAGACTTACTAGGCTCTCTTTGGTCACGAGTTTGCTCAGGAGGCTTGCTCTTGAACCGTAATTCGATTTCTATACTCTTGCCCTTATCTACGGGCTTGGTGCCAATGCTTGGTGCCCAAGCTGTCTTAGGCTTGCTGCGTAGGTCTTGGCTCTTACGCCTCATGTGCTGCTCAGCCTGGACAGAGAGGTGGAACAAGTCTTTGAAATCGTTGTAGATTTGTCTCTCCACTTTTCGGCTGATCCTCTCTTGCAATCCATCCAATAATTGAGCCATCAGTGCCTCCTCATCATCATTGAGCTCCAGCCTATTCCTTAGCCTTTCAAACTCTTCGTAGTACTTCTCTACTGATCTTGTGCCTTGTTTAAGAGTATGAAAACTTCGTTGCATATCCCTATGGAAATAAAGTGGGACAAACCTTTTCCTCATGAGGTCTTTCATGTCGATCCAAGAGTCTACGGGCCTCAGTCTCCTTCTCCTACGGACAGAAGCCTCACGATCCCACCAGATGAGGGCATTATCCAGGAGTTGTGCTACTGCCATGGAGACTCTCCTAGGGCCTGGTTGGTTGTAATGGTCGAAGATGTGATCCTTCCTCCTCTCCCAATCTAGATAGGCCTCGGGGTCTACTTTTCCTGCAAAACTAGGAGGTGTTAGGTTGACATCATGACTGTTTACCCGATTGTCGGTATAGTCATCTCCATCCTCATGATGTATAGGAGGCATCCTTGGTCGCTGGTGATGACCATAGGGCTCGTAGCTATTGCCCTCTGCTTCTGGTTGCCGTGGAGGTCCTCTCGGCCTAGGGTGATAGCCGTGAGGCTGGGCGTTCTCATCTCATCCGGCTGGGATCCTTCCTGTTCTGGCCGTGTCCTAGGGTGTTCAGGACCTTCAGCAGGGTCTTGGTCAGCTCTCACGTGCCTTATGGCCTGGAATCTCACCGGCCTCTCCACGCGCTACAATCTCTCGCCGATTGATGCGAGTTGTGTTTGGATGGTAGTGAACATGGCCATAATGGCCTCGGTTGCTTTTTGGTTTTCTTCAACCATCGTGTGCTATAAGAAAAACAGGTTAGTTTACTCATAAAAATTTATTAGGAGAGTTTTCTTTTATAATAGAAAATACAAATAGAACAAAAGGAAAATTTAAGAAAAAGAAAAGAGTAGAAAAAAGGAAACTTTCTAGCAATTAATGCGCAAATCTCCTAGATCTTTTTTGGGTCGATTTTCTTGGTAGTTTTCTATTTTTTTTTGCTTTTGATTTAACTTAATTAAGAATGGAAATTATTCTTAACAAAAAGGAAAAACCAAAGTTGTAATGCAAATAATGAATCTAAACCCTAGTGATGCACATAGAAGCTAAATGCATTCGGTTTGAATTCTAGATGTTATTTTTTTGATTTTTTTGAATGAGACTTAAACTAATGCACAAATTAGAATTAAGACTAAATTAAAGGATAGAAACAACCTGGTTTTAAGAGCTTAAACTCTGATACCAAAATGATACAAGCATTGAATCAAAGCCGTAACACTCGCGGGCTGATTGGAGAAGATTAGGCGAGAAACTCGGCCTTAGGCTTCTGGATGGAGGTTTTCTGGTGAGTATTGGATGGAGAGGTGAAGTGAACCACACGAGGGATGATGAACCTCGTGATAAATGACAACTTAGAAGCTAGGAGGGCTGGTTTCAACTAGGGTTCTAAGCGCAAGACTTCTAGGAGAAAAACTCTTAGGAAGAAAGTTCTATCTTTATTAATATCAAAAAGTTGTCGAACTACAATGCTGAAGGAGTCTTATTAATATGATCGGCAGTTTTGACCTTCTAGGGTCAACTCAAAATAAAAATGGAAAAGTTACAAAACTGCACAAGGAAAATTACAAAAAGGAAATAATCGAAAAAGGACAACTATCTAAATTGTTCTTGACTCAAAATGTAAAACTTACTATTCCTACCCTGAAAAATAGAGAAAGCAAGTATATAATTTAAAACTTACCATTCTTACCTTTCGGCCAAAAAATAGAAGGTGGCCGACCTTGTGAAATGCACGGGCCTAGCTCCTAGTCTTCGACTTCGAGTAGGGTTATGAATTGTTGGGCCCTGACCTCTTTTGCCACGAAAGCCCAAGACTCTAGAGTCTTTTTCAATGTTGAGAAGCCTTTGGACTTTCTGGTACTCTTGGCCCAATGCTCCTTGTCGATGATCTTCTAGGAGCTTGTCTACCCATAAACTGAACTTGTGGAAGAGTGCCCTTGTTCTGGTCCTTGTCATTGCTCCTGGTGCCACCACTGGTGTAGAGACTTCATCCAAGTTCATGCCTTGAAGCTGGTAGCTTAGTTGATCCGAATCTCCTTGTGTAGATGTGGAAATGGTGATGCAATCGGCTGGATCGGCTGGATGGTGCGTGGAGCTGGCCGAGTTGTCATCGGAGCCAGCCAGATCATTTTGTGAGCCGGTGGTGTCACCAATTGGGCCGGCGGCATCACCAGTTGGGCTGGCGGTGTTGTTAACGACGCCGCCAATTGGGCCGGAGATTTGGGCCTCTTCGCCGGAAAAGTTGGCCGGCCCGGCCCGGCTGATCATAGGGCCGGCGGTAACGCTTGGGCTGACCGATGCGCCAAATGACCAGACTATCTCGGGTAAGCATTCTGGTCGGCCATTCTGGTCTTCTGGCCGGCCAGATGATCTGATGCCCTCATCAGAAAGTGTTCGGGGTTCTATTCCCCTGTCATGGACCAGACTATGGAGGACACTTTGCTACGTACAAAACAGTGGCGAAAGTACTTAAGGCAGGGTTTTGGTGGCATATCTGTATAGGAAAGTGCCCGGGGTTCTATTCCCTTGTCATGAGCCATATCTGTATAGGCAAGAGAAAGACAAACTGTTCAGGAGATGTCTATCAGAAGAAAAGTGTCTGGGTTTCTATTCCCCTGTCATGGGCCACACTATGGAGGGCACTTTGCTACGTACAAGACAGTGGCAAAAGTACTTCAAGCGGGGTTTTAGTGGTCGATTATGTTCAGGCACACCAACGAGTTCATCTCTAGGTGTGATCCTTCTCAGAGAAAAGGAAGCATTGGCAAAAGGAATGAGATGCCATAAAATCCTATCTTTGAAGTTGACCTATTCGACGTTTGGGGTATTGATTTCATGGGACCATTCCCCTCTTCTTATGGGAATCAATACATTCTTGTGGCAATCGAATTACCGAACTGCGTTCAAGACGCCCATTGGAACAACCCCATTCAACCTCCTGTATGGAAAATCTTTCCACCTTCCCGTGGAGCTTGAGTAGAAGACGCTTTGGGCAACAAAGTTTCTGAACTTTGACATTAAGGCAGCCAATGAGAAACGTCTGATACAGCTGGAGGAACTCGAGGAGATCAGACAAGACGCATATGAAAGCTCTAGGATCTACAAGGAAAATACCAAGGTGTTTCCTGACAAGAAGCTCATTAAGCGTACTTTTAAGGCTGGAGATTAAGTGCTACTGTTCAATTCATGGATGAAGCTGTTTCCCGGAAATCTCAAATCAAGATGGTCAGGCCCCTTTGAGATTAAGGAGGTCCATTCCTACGGAGCGATCGTATTGGTCAGTCATTCAGGAGAAGTTTCATCGTGAACGGTCAACGTTGTAAGCCTTACCTTGCTGGTGTGGAGTTGCAGGACATCACATCTATCGCAATTATGGATGCCCTTCATGCCTTAGAATTGGCACCGTCAAGCTAGAGACGTAAAACAAGCGCGCTTGAGAGACATTCCCATGTTATCCTTGTACGTAAAACTCATTTCATATGTTTGATTTCTTTTCTATTTTATGTTTTCGTATGTGCTGGTAGTATGTACTTTCAGGTGGAACGAGAGCGATTTCAGACAAATCAAGCATGGATGGAGGCCACCAGACCTCGGGCAGGGAAAGTTCTTGAGAAGCCCCAAAGGAAACTGAGAAGAACCCCGGGATATGTATCCTCCAAGGAAGAACATGGAGACAGTAGCGCAGAAGTGGAAGGTGAGGCAGGAGGGTCGCCGCATGAAGAAAATGCTGACGACGATATGGACTATGCGAGGACAAGCAGCATGACTTACGAGTCGCTGAAAGTGTACATACGCTAAGCTAAAAGGAAGAAGCAAGGAGAAGCAAGGAGAAGCAAGCTCCTCTCGCCACTGACAGGTACAACACATGCCACTTGTACATACATCACTTTCATTATTTTATTTTATTTTATTTTTCTTCTTCACTCACCCTCTTCTTTAGATTTATTTTCTCACCGAGACGGTGAGAGATAAGTCCAGGGGAGGAGACACTGACGGTCACATTTGCATAATTTTGTATTGTACATATATTTATACATTAGAAAAGCACAAACAATGAAAAAACTCAAGAAACCAGAAAACAAAATTCATGCATTTATAGTCCATGTGTTAGGATTGAGTCTAGAAACATATAGGATTTTGTTGCATTTGCATATGGACCCCGCATGGTTAGACTGCCTCAACAAAGTTGCACTTAGGACTAAGATTGGAACCCTTGCTAGGAGTACTATGATGCTTGCACCATTTCGAAACTTGGGAATCTTGTATTATTCCATAACTCGGAAATTGTAATGTGTCTGATTTGATCCTAACTCCATAAATTAGAACTTGATTTGGATTTGAAATTATCTTACGTGCATCTTTCTTAAGACTTGTTCATGGATACCGATATACACATTCGGTTTTCTTTCACCTTTATACCACCCTCTGTTAACCCGAATGGCCGAATCAGCTTCTTTGGGACGGTTACACCACCCCCAACCTAATCCTTTCCTTGAAGCCAACATTACTCTTGTGTGAACCTTGTGTAAGGTCTTGTAACTAGAATGCTTACTTTGAAAAACATGTTGAGTTTTGAGAACGACAACGCTAGGGCTTTCATAGATGCTAGCTTCACACTATAAGTTCAGCATAGGTTAAAATTTGGGTAGGCTTGCTAGGGTGTTTGAGTATGAGATAAAAAGAAAAAGAAAGACAAAAGAAAATGAGAGAAGCCCAAAAAGGGAGCGTGTGGTAGTTGTGCATAAGAAAAAAGGGCATAAGAATCGGTTAATAAGTGTAAAAGATAGCTCTAAGTTTCAAAGTGAAAAAAAGTCCTCTAAGAAAGTAAAGAAGGTACAAGCCTAGATCAATTATCAAGAGTAGATGAGAAAATAAGTAAAGAGCTAGAAAAGAAAAGTGATTTCAATGAGCCCAACTAATCACTACCCCTAGTGCCGAAAAAGAGAATTTCAAAGTGAAAAAAGAGAAGAAGGTAGGCAAAGAAAGCCTCGGAAGGGTAGATCACTTACGATGGGATTTGACTTGAGTTTTAGATAGAGAGTTTTGTGCTAGAAAATGGGTAGATGAAAGTCTTGCCTTGTATGCATCATTGTTTTTCACTCTTAGTGTTTTGCAAAAGTTCTATTCCTTTTCGAGAGAACCCTTGTGTTTAGTTGAACCACCTTAACTCACTTTAGAAACCATTTCTCCCTAGCTAAATGAACTTATCTTGGTTGATGCATGAAAATTTTCACGTCTGCTTTTAATTTAATGTTAAGGACTAAGGGGATTTGATCGCGCATAGCATGACTAGGGATTGACATCGTGGCACATACGAAAAGTACTAGAAAGTAGGCTCGATTCAAGCATTATAATACTCTTGGACAAGGCTTTTGAGATTAGATCTTCATGTGTGTTTTCGGTTTGGGGGTCTAGTCTTCAATCCTTTTCTTTGGTTTATTTTTGCTTGTTTTCCTCGAGGACGAGTAAAAGGCAAGTCTGGGGGAGTTTACAACCATGGTTTTTGCATTGTTTCACCATGCATTTCACTATTTTTTTCATGTCTTCATTACCATTTTAGGCATTATATATTCCCATTTTCATTCGTTGCCATTTGACATTGCATTATATAGGTTAGTGCATGCATTTCTGCATCTTGCATACCTTTTCAATGTTTTCATGTACAGCAAGAAGTTAGATAGGATAAAGCACGGAAAAATGACCAAGTGATCTCACCATGGGCGATCTCAGGCCCAACACTATGATTTTACTGCCCAATCTCACCATGGCCGAACTAATGGGCCAATCTCAAGTCCATTTAAGTCCAAAATATCTTAAACCTATTTTTATTTAACCGGTTTATCCCGTGATTAAACCTAATTATTAGGGATACTATATAAACCCTTTTAAAACACTTTTAACCTAAGTTTTGTTTAAGTTTCTTCTAGTTTTTTTTCCTCAGGACATTTTTAGAGAGAGAGGAGATTGGTTTCAACCTTTGTTCTAGAACTTTTGGTTTTTAGTGAAGGATTTCTCTATCCTATCTCTTATCTTATGTCTAATTGCTTTTACTTCTTTATGCTTACTGTTTTTGTGAATATGTTTGAGTAGTTTTCTTTATGGATTGGGGGTAAGGAAGACTAGGGAAATCTGATATTGACTTAGGGTTGTTTAGGTAGATTAGATGACAAATCCCTGATGTTTAGGATATGCTTAATGCTAGGGATTGAAGTATCTAATCAATGCATAGATCGATGATGTTCTTCTCCCGAGAGGTGTAGACAGAACGTGTAGGTAGACCTAAACATCCTTATTACATCTTAGCCAACGAGATTTGATGTCTAATGCGATAGGTTGATAGGATTAGACTCGAATCCGATGATCACTAGACGATAGATTGTTGTGCAAAAGACTTGTAGTCTATAGGCTAGTGAATGGGTTGTTAGCATGAGAGTGGATCAATCTACTAGATATTGTTCTAAGTCTGAGGGAATTATCTAATCGAACCTGTAGAATCGTTAGTGAAAGGAAGATTACCCCGAATCGAATGCTTTGCCTACTATCCATATTTCTTCTCTATTGAATTAACTCGTGTTTACTTTCTTTGTATTTAGATTATTATACAACCCAATCAAAAACCTAATTAGTATTTTCTTAGAGTGTTTCATGCATTCTTAGGGTGCTATTCTTACTTTCATGTGGATTCGATACTCAACTACTACTCGATTTTCTCTACACTTGGAGTTGTACTCGGGATTTAAAACTTAAAATCCCATCACATCTCCTACATTTAAAACATGTTAGGTCACATGAGCGTTGAGGGTTAAACAACTTACTTGGCTCAGTTCATTGGTCACGAGTTGGTTTAGCAGCCTTTCTGTTGGATCTTGACTCTATTTCAAGTCCCTTGCCCTTTTCCATGGGTTTTCATCCGCTATTGTTTGGTGTCCAAGGTGTCTTGGGTCTATTCCGTAGGTCCTGACCCTTGAGCTTGATGTTCTGTTCAGTCTGGACAGAGAGGTGGAAAAGGTTCTGGCCGTGGTCTAGGGTGGCTGAATGCCTCGGCGTAGCCCTTGTCATTACCAGCCCGCTTGTTCCTTATGGTCTGGAACCTTGCTGGTTGCTCCACGCGCTCAAATCTCTCTCCAGTGGAGGTAAGTTGAGTTTTGAGCATGCTGAATATGACCATCATGGCTTCGGTCGCATCCTAATTTTTATTCTCTGCCATAGTGTGCTACAAAAGAATCAAAGGTTAGTTGTTCCAATATTTATTATAGGAGTTTAGATTTCCTAGGAAAAGAAACATTATGAGAATAGGCAAATATGAGAAAAATTATTATGAAAAAGGAATATTAAAAAAGGCAAATATGAGAAGGGAAGATTATGAAAAAGGCAAAAATATGAGAAAGGAAGATTATGAAAAAGGCAAATATGAAAAAAAGGAAAAATCTCCTAATACACTATGCCGATTTTATTTTTTATGATTTTGATAGTTTTCTTTTTAGTTAAATGAAAAAGCAAAGCAGTGATCTAGACTAATGAAAATAGTAACTAAGGTGAATATGATGCAATGAACGTATCTTTTTCATTTTGGATTCTAAGATCTAGTGATGCGCATAGGTGATACGGTGCCGAGTTTTTATTATATTTTTTGAATGTGAATGACTAAACTAATGCAAGTACTAAAAAAAGTTAAGATAAGATAGATACAACCTGGTTTTAAGATCTTGAGCTCTGATATCAAAAATGATACAAGTTTGGATCGGAGCCATAATGCTCTTGGACCGGTATAAATCGTTTGGGCGAGAAACTCGGCCTAGACTTGTTAGGGTAGTTTAGAACATCTGTTTTGGGTGGTGGAGCAATGAGAACAACACGAGGTGTGAGAGGCCTTGTGATAAATCAAAACTCTATCTATACGAGTACGGGTCTCAACTAGATTAAAAGTTAGGCAAGAGGAGCTTTGTGCACAAAGACTCTTGTGAGAAAATACTTGTCTTATTGACATGTGGAAAAGATATCAAACTACAATGCTGAAGGATTCTATTAATATGATCGGCAGACTTGACCTTCTAAGGTCAACACAAACATAAAAGAAAAGGTATTAAAGTACAAAAAGGAAAATGCAACAAATAAAAATAACCAAAAAGTAAACAACTTAATGTCTATAACACAAGAAAAAGGAAAAATATCAAGTCTTACCTTGTAAAAGAGAAAAATACTAAGTATATAAATGTAAAACTTACCTACTAGCCTTTCGGCCAAGAAATAGAAAGTGGCCGACTTTTATGAAGCACATGTATCTAGCCCTCATGTGTGCGCTTGGAATAGGATTACGAATATTTTGGCCTTGACCTCCTTTGCCACGAGGTCCATGCCTCTAAAGCTTTTTGGTGATGTGGTAAGCCTTTGGCTAGCTTTTTGAACTCCTAGCCAATGGCCGAGTGGCTCTGACCTGCTTGATCTAGAATTTTTTCCACGAATATGATGAACTTGTGGTAGAGTGCATGAGTCCTACTTGTGGTCATGGCTCCTTGCACCATTGGGGCTGAAACCTCTTCAAAATCCATACCTTGCAGCTAGCTGGTCAGTTCGTCCGAATCTTCAAGGGTGTTTCTCGTGCTGGCCATCTTGCCGCTTGTCAAACCATGTCACCCATGTCACCACTTGGGCCGGCCATGTCGCCAATTGAGCCAGCTTTATCGGGAAGGTCTTCTGGTCAGCCATCTTCTTGATCAGATCCTTTTGGCTGGCCATTTTATCTGCTTCCCTCATAATCCCCTCCCTCTTCAATAGATTTTGTCCTTAAAGCTGGATCATATTCTAGGAATAGAGCTAAATCAGTCAAGTTGAAAATGTTAGACACATTAAACTCACTTGGGAGCTCAAGCCGGTAGGCATTATTGTTGAATCTCTCCAGGATACTGAATGGCCCATCTCCTATGGGGGTGGCTCGGAATTCCTTAGGTGGAAAACCTCTCCTGACTTAGGTGTAGCCACACCCAATCACATGATTGTAAGATCATTTATTTAGATCCTTTGTTGGTGTGACTCACATACTGCCCGGTTCTCTTCTCTAGATTTTCTGTGACCTTATGGTGCAACTTCTTAACAAACTGTGCTTCGGATTCTCTATTCAGGCTGGTCATCTCAACTAGTGGTAGTGGGGTTTCCTCCAAAGGCATTTAAAGATGGAAGCCATAGACAACTTTAAAACATGTCTTCTTGGTGGCTAAGTGCACGGTCCTGTTGTAGGCGAACTCTATGAATGGCAGTCACTCCACCTATATCTTGAAGTTCTTCCCAAGTGTAGTTCCAAGAAAATTAGACAAAGTTTGGTTGACTACCTTAGTTTGGCAATCGGTTTGAGGGTGGCACATGGTGGAGAACAAGAGCTTGGTGCCTACGTTCCTCTGAAAAAACCTCCATAAATGACTCAAGAACTTTGTGTCTCCGTCTCACACAATGGTCCTTGGTACTTCATGAATGCGCACTATTTCCTTAAAGAAAAATTATGCCATTTTTGTGGCATCATTGACAATTGTGCAAGGTATGAAAAGGGCCATTTTTGAAAAGCGATCTACCACGACAAAGATAGCATCCTTTTGTTTGATCTTGGGCTGGTCTAGAACAAATTCCATCGAAATGTTTACCATGGATGTGTTGGTATGGATAGGGGGAGATACAACCCATGAGGGTACACTCTGGACTTGGCCTTCTTGCATGTTACACATCTTGCACATTGGGCTTATACAGTCTTCTTTATGTGTGGTCAGTAGAAGTGTTCCTTGACCACAACAAGGGTCTTATCGATGCCAAAGTGGCCTATAAAACTTCCACCATGTGCATCTGGTGTAATAAGCTCTCGTAAAGATCCTTGAGGTATACACAATCTCATTTCTAGGAACAAGAACCCATCATGAAGATAGAACTTGTCGTGACTCCTTTTGCCCGCTCCTTGTAACTTTTGGCAAAGTCTTGATCATCTTTATACATATCTTTGATTTGATCAAACCCTAAGATATTAGCTTCCATGGTGGATATCAAGGCATATCTACTTGATAATGCATTGACCACAACATTTTCCTTGCCCTTTTTATACTTGATGACGTAAGGAAAGATCTCATTGTACTCCATCTACCTAAAATGTCTGCTCTTGAGGTTGGTCTGCCCTCTTAAGTGTTTGAGGGTCTCGTGTTCAGTGTAGATCACAAACTCCTTGGAAAAAATAGTGCTACAATGTTTCTAATGCCCAAACCAAGGCATAGAACTCCTTCTAGTAGGTGGGGTAGTTCAGTGAGGCCCCACCTAACCTCTCACTAAAATAGGTAACTGGGTGACCTATTTTTGTTAAGACCGTGCCTATGCCAATGCCTGAAGCATCACACTCTATTTCAAAATTCTTGTTACAGTCAAGCAAGAATAGCACTAGAACGTGAGTGAGGCTGTCCTACATGGCTTGGAATGCCTTCTTTTGCGCTTCTTTCCAGCTAAACTCCACGTTCTTATTCACAATTGCCCTTCAAGGAAAGGCTATACTGCTAAAAGTTGGCATGAACCACTGGTAGAAAATGGCCAGTTTGTGAAAACTCCTCACATGACTAATATTTCCGGGTGTTAGCCATTCTTGAATGGCTCGGATCTTCTCTTCATCAACTTGTAGATCCTGTGAACTCACAACAAAACCTAGGAAGACAAATTTATAAGTACAAAAGGTGCACTTGTTGAGATTGGCGTAGAGTTCTTCTTGTCGAAGTGTTCTTAACACCATCTCAAGATATAAAATATGGTCATTTAAACACTTGCTATATACTAGTATGCCATCAAAATAAACCACAACAAACTTACTGATGTATGGCCTAAGAGCTTAGTTCATAAAGCACATGAAGGTGTTTGGGACATTAGTCAAGCCGAATGGCATGCTGTCCATTTGTACAACCCTTGCTTAGTTTTGAAGGCGGTCTTCCATTCATCGCCTTCTTCTATTTTTACTTAGTGGTACCCACTTTTGAGACCTATCTTCGAGAATATAGTGACTCCACTTAACTCATCCAACCGGGGTATGAGATGCCGGTACTTGACCGTTAATATCGTTGATGGCCCGGCAGTCTACGCACATGTGCCATGTTCCATCTTTCTTTGGGACCAACAACACTGGTATGGCATATGGGATGAGACTCTCCCGTACATATCTTTTCTCCATGAGCTCCTTGATTTGCTTTTCAAGCTCTTGGGACTCTTCTACACTCATTCTGTACGCTGGTGGGTTGGGTAAGGCTGCTCCAGGCACGAGATAAACTTGATGCTCAATGCCGCGCAATATAGGCAGGTTGGGTGGTATTTCTTCAGAGAACATCCTTGAATCTGTTAAGCAGGTCGGCCACTTTTTCGGGCACCTCTATGTTTTTTTTCCTGCACTCAAAACCTCCTTAAGACCATTAGAAGCATCAAGTCATTACAGGCCAAAACTCTTCGGACATGACTTGGTTGAATGAGAAAGTTAGACTTAATCAGACTCTTCTCCTTACTCATTTGTAATTGTAATTCATGTATCTGGGCAGTAGTAAGAAAAGCTAGGCTGACCTTCCTTTTGTCGTGTACAAATGTGTACAGGTTTGTCCGGCTGTCATATTTTGTTTCCCGACAAAAATTCTAAATCATACTCCCGTACTGACTTAGACCCCTGTCGAAGATCGACAAACAACCTGACCATTTGGTCTACAGCCTCTTGTGGAAAATACTTCCGTGCAAATTCCTCTTTAAAGTCGTGCCAACTAAGCATGTGGTTTGCATGAGTACTAATGACCACACTATCCCACCAACTTGTGCTTCGTCCATTAAGTATTGAGTTGTGAAATTGCTTCCAAAACTCAATCGCATACATGATGGTATCATAGTTCCTCTCTAACATATTCATCCAGTTCTGTGCTGTAATCAGATCGATCCCTCCACTAAATATATTCAAATTCCTTAACATCTTCAAAGCATCCCAATATGTGGGCCTTGATCCCGTACTGGCATCCTTGCCCTAGAGGAGATGGTGGTGAATATTGAGGTGCCCCAAACTCTTGAACAAGAGGCTCGAGTGCAGCGAACTCCGAAGCTCCATGCTCAGGCACTACAACTCCTGGAATTTGGTTTGCTACAGGAACTTGCTGCAACAAAGGCACTAACGCCTCACGCATACCTTGCATCACAACTGCACTTAGCACTGCATAATCCACCCTGAGAGCAACAACCGCTGGTTGTTGAGTTGGAGCAACACCTTCGTACTCAAGCGGCTGATCATTATAGTCTCGCTGACGATATCCACTATGCAAACAAGTCCTACGATTAACTCTCCTCAGTGGCATATTGTCCACATAAACACCCGATTCAGACGTTACACTCTTATAGTATTATAAATCAACAAAATTTAAATGACCTCACGCAAGTTACTCTGAGTAGCTCTCCCATTGAAAATACATTTTTTAACTACTAAAACTTTAAAATAGAGCTCTCCGGATCAGAACCAGAGTAGCAACCACGCTCTGATACCAAAATTGTAACACCCGTCTCTAAAATGCATGACACGTGTCGTCGTCTTGTAGTTAACTTATAATTCATTTGAAATCTCATTTAATAGATAAAGTATAAGTAATCATTCTTTTTATTAAAAGAACCCGCGTCAAAACTAAGTATAAAATTATTAAAAACGTAAGACAATAACTTTAAAAATTCAACGATACTCAAGATTCAAAATAAAATAAATAAATAATGTTTAAAAATTCCCAAAACGTAGCACCACCCCAGATCACTACATCACTACTGCTCGAACTCACCTACATCCAAAAGAAGGCATGAGTAATATAATTACTTAGTGAAATGATCACGCCTATCCACAGATTCACATTATACAAGTATGTACCTAATCTTGATAGTTACTTTATTTAGTAATGAAAACTACTACGATGGATTCCACAAAAAGTCGACAATAATACTACCAAGATATATGTATCTAAACCGTGCTTGCCTAAGTCACAACCACTGCTGCTCATCCCTAACCCCTTTGGCTTAAGGATTCGGAACCTCCAAAGCCACGTCGGTTTTCCACCACGACCATGTTGGCCTATTTGCTCACGTCGAGTTCCTGCCACGTCGATGGTTGTATCCGGCATGCCAGCCATTAATGAACTATGACTCAACACCGTTATTGTTGTAGTACAACACCCATCATCGCAGTTGAACCAACTAACATTGTTCAAATCCACCATACCCACGTTACGTGAATATCACGTTCACCAAAAATTTATTCTCACATTAATAAACCAAACATTATACTTACTTAAACTAAATATTTAATATTTATCTAATAATCATATTAATTTATTTCAATTAATTAATTGATTATGGTTCATGTTCTCTATACCATAATCAACCATAAATAATTTAGTATCCTTAACCAATAAACCAACACATAACAATTTATCTTCTTTAATAATTAATTCAACCTAACAATCTCCATTAAAATAATAAATTAACCTAATATTTTTACTCTCTTCTCCCACCACAACGTACACCACCACATTCCTATTCATCTTTTTAATATTTATTTATTTATTATTTAATAAATTCCTAATAGGTTTAACTTCCTTTTCCTTATAAGAACACCATTATTTCTGCAACATAACTAAAACCCTAACAACACACATGATTCAACCTTTAATTTTCTCCTTAAACAAAGCATTCATCAAAATACATATAAATAAGTATATAATGAAAATCGTATATCACATCTCAACTCACAGCAAAGCTTGGGTTAATGGGATATCGAAATCATTGGTCATGTGTAAATTTCTTTTCCTCCGGCGATGGTACACACGAACAGCTGGACTCTCCAACGATGAGTTTCTATCCCTCTACTCTGTCAAGATCTCTCTTTCTCTTCTTGTTTATGTTTCTGATCAATGGCTACCTCTAAACCTTTTTGACGACGTCTTATATAGCCATTGATGTTAATTAGAGTTTTAGAAAAATTGTCGATTCTACCCTCATTTCAATTTCGTGAGATTCACGGTTTAAAATTGGGTACAGGCGAGGATGGCGAGGCATTTCCGGGCTTTTTCTCAAGAAGGAGCTTGCATGGCGAGCAGAGAAGCAATAACTGACCAGATTTCCCAGCTGAAGCCACACATGAAGAAAAGGTGATCTCTTGATTCCAAGGATAGGTTGCAAAGGAGACAAATCGAAGGCGTTTAGAGACCCCAACTTAATAACCTCTCTCTAGTCGGGTAGCGATTAAGACTCAGCAACCAAGAATGAAAACTATGTTTTGGAATACGTTGGACAATCCTTATTGTTTTGTACCATGGCACGATGGAGTTATGATCTTTGAGGATGTTGTAGATAGCACCAGTAACATAATTTCGGACAGCAATATCATCTGACACCCATTCGAAGAAGTCTTCATTTTGAGACAGAGTGATGATGGAAAGGTAAGAGTAGAAAAAAACTTGGGGCCAGAGTGATGAGGACATCAGGTCGTACATCCAGCCAGGAGACCAGACTGGCCGACCAATAAGCTTGCCCGAAATAGCCGGACCATCTGGCACGCCTGCCGGCCCAAGCAGTACCGCCGGACCCTCGACCACAAGGACCAGAGCAACCAGCATTGCCGGCGGAGAGGCCCAAGCTTCTGGCACACTTGGCGGCGACGTGGATGACACCGCCGGTCCCTCTGGTGAAGCCACCAACTCCGGGATCAACTTGGCCGGTCCTGAAGGCATTCCGGCCAGTACCTTGCACAATCCAGCCAGTACAGCCCATCCAGCCGAGTACACGCACATTTCCACTTCTACACAAGAGGACTCGGAACAAATGAGCTACCAGCTCCAGGACATGCACCTAGAGGAAGTATCTACACCAGTGGTACCTCAAGGAGCAATGACAAGAAGCAGATCAAGGGCACTCTTCCACAAATTCAGCTTATGGGTCGACAAGCTCCTAGAGGAAGATCGACTAAGGACAATGGGCCAAAAATGCAAGGAAGAGTCCAATGGCTTCTCAACAACACAAGGGATATCAAAGACTTGGGCTTTAGTGGCAAGAGAGGTCAGGGCCCAAAGATTCTTAACCCTACTCCAAGTCGAAGACTAGGAGCAAGGCGCGTGCATGCCACAAGGACGGCCACCTTCCATTTCTTGGTCATGAGGTAAGTTAAGGTAAGTTTCAATTCGAATATATACCTCTTTCTGTTTTGTAGGGTAGGATCTAGAATATTTACTTTTATTGAGTCAAAGATATTTTAGGAATAGGTCCTTTTTCGATTATACACTTTTGTATCTTTTCCTTTTGTGCACTTTTGTAAGTTTTCCTTTTCTTACTTGGGTCGACCCTAGAAGGTCAAGCTGTCGAGCATATTAACAAGGCTCCTTCCAGCATTGTAGTTCGACAACCTTTTTGATATTAATAAAGATAGAACTTCTTCCCCAACAACTTTTCTCTCAAGAATCTTGTGCGCTTAGAATCTAGTTGAGACCAGCCCTCCTACCTCTAAGTTTGTGATTTATCACGAGGTTCATCACCCTTCGTGTGGTTCACTTCACTTTTCCCTCGAATACCAACCCAAAAACCCTTATCCAAGAAGTCTAAGGTCGAGTTTCTCACCTAAACTTCTCCAAACAGCCCACGCGCATACATCCTTGAATCGAGGCTTGTATCACAGAACGAGTAGGATTTAGGGAGGATCCACAGCCATCTCGGAATAGGTCATGAAAAGTAACATTAAGTGGGATCCCAAGCCGAGAAGCCACCTGCATTAAAGAAGCAATGCATATAGCCGAAGGGGCTTCAATTATCTTGTAAGAATATTTATATTCTTATATATGACCTATGAATTTTTAGATTTAGTTATAATGATGAAATTCATATTAATTTTCATAATTCTAATATAAAAACGATACCATGATGAATCAATTTCGGTTAACGATATTAAAATTTAGGTGTATTGATAACCTTTCTCCCTATCTTATCATATTTAATAAGTAACTTTCTCTAATTTTAAATATATTTATATATTAATAGTTAATAAAAAATAATTATAAATACATATAGATAATATTTTATATATATATATATGATAGTTATTTAAAGTTGGTTATTTTCTAGTTGTGATTATTTAAAGGTGATTATTTTCTAATTGCGAAAACCATCACAACTATTAAAGAGATTAAAGGTCATTGTGTGTGTTATGGTTTTTATGAGAGAGAAAAAGACTCCGTAAAAGAGATAAAGTTATCATTGATTATTTATTCATCAAATGAATCATTAACGAAGATATCAAAGGGAGGAGAAAATCAATTGTCTAATTTCTCATGGATCCAGGTTAGTAGATTCTTCTTATACAAAAAAGTATTAGATTGAATTAAATCAAATTTAGATGCTATTAAGATTATATTTTAGAATTGAAATCATTGAATATAATTATCAATTGGTAGCAGAACAATCTTAGATTTGCTTAATTCACTAACTAAAAGAATTTGAATTGATTAATATTAAGGATGAGGCAAAAAAATTGTGTCGTTTCATTAGTGTTATGAAACTTCTATTTTAGATTGGTAATAATATTAAGAAACCTAAATAAAGGTATCTTTAAGAGAATTAATGATCATTATTGTAACATAACATTGATGAATCGTGGGTTAAATCACATATCGTGAATTAAGATGTGTTACTAATTGTTGTTAATTTGGCTTGGATAACAAATAATAATTACTTTGGTAATGGTTATTATGAGATTCACATGGAAAAATACAATTAATGATCATGATAATGATGTTGTAATTAACTGCATTGTTTAGAAGTCATTATTCCATAAAAATGATTCGCACATTATTAAACCGCCGTAAGACAAATGGAATGAACATTTATTGCATAATAAAATATGAGTGTTTAAGAGTTTACAAATGGATTAATAATGTTTTCGTTGGTTAGTTAATTAAATTTAGGTAATTATGTTATGAAAGGTTAAGACAATATAGAGATATTGTACCCATTAAATTTTAATGTTTATATTTTCTATAATATGTTAGTCACCAAAGTAGCTTTATTATATTAGATATAAATATTAAAATGGTAAATTTTAATCGATTGATCATGATTAAAGTGATGATATAAATGACATTAAAGTTGTGATTGATCAATTGTTTTAATATTTATACTATATGACATCATCCAAAGGTGGATCATATGATATAGTTATTAATATTAAAAGTATTAATCACTTCTCATTATAGTTCGAAATTATGTAGGTAGCATCATTATTTGATTTTATGTGATATGATTAATTGTTTAAAAAATAATTATGTATCACTAAAAGTGGTTATATTTAAAGTATTATTCAAAGATTGCTTGCATACATGCTTAAAATTTATGATTAGGTGTTTGAATCTGTATTAAAGTTTCAAAATAATAATGAGTAAGTACGTATAAATGTTCTGTAGTTTCATCAAATTTATACGCATATGCTAACTGTATCGTGAAGTTCAATGGGCTCAATTATGCAGAGTGGTCAAAACAGATCTGGTTCACATTGGGTATTATGACACTCAACCTTGTAATCCTAACGGATTGAGAAACCTTAACCAGTACAAATGATAGCTCTGAAACTGAAAAGACTCGGTATGAGACTTGGGAGCGATCTAACAGGCTGATTTTGAATCTTACGAAGATGACGATGGCAAAAAGTATTTATCCATCTATGCCTAAGATAGAGAAAACAAGGAATCCATACAGAAAATTAAGGAGTGTTCACAATCGGATTCGGATGATAAGTAGATTATAGGAAGCCTATAGAGTGAGCTTACTACGAAAAAGTTTGACTGCTTTCAGCCAATCCATGATCATTTTACGCTCATGTCTAACTTGTTAGCAAAGTTAACAGCCATGGGAATGGAAGTTCAGAGAAATTTTTGGTCCAATTCATTATGAACTCCCTATCTATTAAGTTTAGCAAGTTATAGGTGAACTACAACACCAACATAGATAATTGGTTTAAAGAATTAAAGGCTATGTTGGTTTAAGAGGAATGGAGATTAAAGAAAATGAACGATCAAGTTGCGAATGTCGTAGATCTTGGAAGTTGTATTAGCTATAAAGGAAAACCGAGTAAAAAGGACAAAAACAAGGATAAAGCTTTTGTGAAAGGACTTAAAAAAAATCTATAAAGAGATAAAATATTTCTTTTGCAAGAAAACAAGACATTTCAAGAAAGATTGTGTGAAAAGAAAGGTCTAGTTTGATAAGAAAGGTAAACATCATAGTTTTATTTGCTCTGAATTGAACCTTATAGAAGTGCCTAATAATACGTGGTGGTTATATTATGGTGCTACTACTCATGTGTCCCATATTAAATAGGGATTCAGTTCGATCCAGTCCATAAAAAGATCTGAACAATACTTGTTCATGGGAAACAGGATGAAAGCACGAATTGAAAGTATTGGGACTTGAAGGGTTTCTCTATGTACCTGAAGATCTTGAAGGGTGTCTCTATGTGCCTGAATGTGCTAGAAATCTTGTTTCCGTAAGTAGAGTGGATAATTTAAGATTTTTTAAAGGCTGGACATGGTGTTTCCTCTTTGTACCGAAATGATTACTTTGATGGTAGTGGTACTTTGTTTGATTCATTTTATAATTTTAGTATTGATGCAAAATTTTCTGAATCCCTGTTTAATATTGAAAGTCTAGTTATTAAACGTAGTGCATCAACTGAAAGTTCTGCTTTATTGTGGCATCAAAGATTATGTTATATTTCCAAAAAAAAATTATGAGCTTGAAAAAGAATGAAATTCTGCTTCCATTGGATTTTAGTGATCTAAATGTATGTGTAAATTGCATTAAAAGAAAGCAGACTAAACATATAACAAAGAAAACAGCCACAAGAAGCACTCAGCTTCTTGAGTTAATACATACCGATATTTTGTGGCCCTTTAGATATTCCTTCTTGGAGCGTTGAAAAGTACTTTATCACTTTCATTGATGATTACTCATATTATGGATATACATATTTGCTGCATGAAAAGTCGATGTCCTAGAGCTGTTCATTGACGAAGTGGAAAGACAGTTAGATAAAAAAGTAAAAGTTTTGAAATATGATAAAGGTGGTGAATTTTATGGAAAATGTAATGAAAATGGACAATGTCCAGGTCCATTTGCAAAGCTACTTGAAAGTAAAGACATTTTTGCACAATACACAATGCTTGGTACTCCTCAGCAGAATGGTGTAGCTGAAAGGCAAAACTATACTTTAATGGATATGGTTAGGAACATGTTAAGTAATTGCTCTTTACCCCTTTCATTGTTGGTATATGCATTAAAAACTACAACGTATGTGTTGAACCGGATTCGTAGCAAGGCTGTTCCTAAGACCCCTTATGAACTATGGATGGGAAGGATATCTAGTTTAAGACATCTACGTGTCTGGGGTTGTTCAGCACAATTAAGGTTGTATAACCTACATGAAAAGAAACTTGACTTTATAACCATCAGTAGATTTTTCATTGGTTATCCTAAAAAATCAAAGGGGTATATATTTTATTGTCCTAACCATAGTACAAGAATAGTGGAGACCGCTAATGCTAGATTCATTGAGAATGGTGAAACTAGTGGGAAAGGTGAACCACGAAATGTGGACATTCAGGAAGTCCATGTTGCTGTTCCTTCACCTATCGTTGCACCTAAGGTTGTTGTTCCTATTGTTGCATCACAGTTAAATGACGCAATAGAACAACATAATGATGTGTCAACCCCACTAGTAGAAATACAACTAATGAACCCGTTACAATTGAAGAAAAGAATAGTGTACCACAAGAACCATTAAGGCGATCTGGAAGAGAAAGAAGATCTAGTATTTCAGATGACTATGTGGTTTATGCTATTGAAAGTGAGTGTGACTTAAGCATTGATGAAGATCTGAGCTCATTTCAAAAAGCCATGAAAAGTGATAATTGTGAAAAATGGTTAATTTCCTTGAAAGAAGAAATAGAATCTATGTGTGATAACAAAGTATGAGACTTAGTAGAGTTTCCTAACGGTGTCAAAACCATTGGTTCTAAATGGGTCTTTAAGACTAAATGCGACTCAAAAGGTAATATTGAAAGATACAAGGCTCGTCTTGTTGCTAAAGGTTTCTGTAAGAATTATTTTGGGGTCACACATTGATGGGGACATCAGGTCGTATGGCCAGCCAGGAGACCAGACTGGCCGACCAGGAAGCTTGCCCGAGACAGTTGGGCCATTTGGCACGTCTGCCGGCCCAAGCGGTATCCCCAGACCCTCGACCAACAGGACCGGACCGATCAGCATTTCCGAGGCCCAAACCTCTGGCCTAAATGGTGGTGACGTGGATGACACCGCCGGCCCCATTGGTGACGCCACCGGCTCCGGGATCAACTTGGCCGGTCTAGAAGGCATTCCGGCCAGTACCTCGCACAGTCCAGCCGGTACAGCCGATCCAGCCGAGTACACGAGCATTTCAACATCTACACAAGGAGACTCGTACCAGATAAGTTACCAGCTTCAGGACATGCATCTAGAGGAAGTCTCTACACCAGTAGTGCCACCAGGAGCAATGACAAGGAGCAGATCAAGAGCACTCTTCCACAAATTCAGCTTATGGGTCGACGAGCTCCTAGAGGATGATCGACAAAGGACAGTGGGCCAGAAGTGCAAAGAAGAGCCTAAAGGCTTCTCAACAATGCAAGGGACTTCAGAGACTTGGGCTTTAGTGACAAGAGATGTCAGAGCCCAAAGATTCCTAACCCTACTCCAAGTCGAAGACTAGGAGCACGGCGCGTGCATGCCACAAGGACAACCACCTTCCATTTCTTGGCCGTGAGGTAAGAAAGGTAAGTTTTCAATTCGAATATTTGCCTCTTTCTGTTTTGCAGGATAGAATTTAGATTGTTTACATTTTTGAGTCAAAGACATTTTAGGAATAGGTCCTTTTTCGGTTATGCACTTTTGTACATTTTCCATTTGTGCACTTTTGTAAATTTTCCTTTTTTTCTTTAAGTCGACCCTAGAAAGTCAAGTTGTCAAACATATTAATAAGGCTCCTTCCAGCATTATAGTTCAACAACCTTTTTGATAACTAATAAAAATTTAATTTTCTTTCTACAAGTTATTCTCTCAAGAGACTTGTACGATTAGAACTTAGTTGGGACCAGCCCTCCTAACTCTAAGTTTGTGATTTATCACGGGGTTCATCACCCCTCGTGTGGTTCACTTCACCCTTCCATCTTTTACCAATCAGAAACTCCCCCATCCAGAAGCCTAAGATTGAGTTTCTCATCTAATCTTCTCCACACAGCCCACACGCATATAAGCCTTAAATCAAGGCTTGTATCATTTTGGTATCAGAGCTTAAAGCTCCTAAATCAGGTTGTTTCTATCCTTTAGCTAGTTTTGTTTTTAATTCTTGCATTAGTTTAAGTCACATTCAAGAAAAATCAAAAAAATAACATCAAACTCCAAACCGAGTGCATCTAGCTTCTACGTGTATCACTAGAGTTTAGATTCATTCTTGCATTGCAATTTTTGACTTTACTTTTTGTTAGAATCATATTTCCATTATTATTAAGTTAAATTAAAAAGAAAAGAAAAAGAAAATAGAAAAATACCAAAAAGAATTCGACCAAAAAAACAGCTAGCACAAGTTGTAGGAAGTTTCCATTTTTCTAAACTTTCCCTTTTTCAGGTTTTTTTTTCCTCAATTTTTTCCTTTTTGCAATTTTCGAATTTCCCTATAAAAGAAAACCCTCCTAATCAACTTAGGAGCAAAATAACTTGTGTTTCTTTCCTGTAGCACAATGGAAGAAGAGAATAAAGATGCAGCCGAGGCCATGATGGCCATGTTCACCACCCTTCAAACGCAACTCGCATCAATCGGCGAGAGGTTGGAGCGCATGGAGAGGCATGTGAGATTCCAGGCCATAAGGCATTTGAAGGCTGAGCAAGACCGCGCTGAGGGTCCTGAGCACCTTAGGACACAGGACGAACTGGAGGAGCCCCAGCCAGATGGATATGAGGACGCACAGCCTCATATCTATCACCCTAGGCCGAGAGGACCTCCACGGCAACCAGAGGCAGAAGGTGATGGCTTCAAGCCATATGATCACCACCAGAGACCTAGGATGCCTCCTAGACATCATGAGGATGGGGATGAACACGCGTACAACCGGGTAACTCATCTTGATGTTAAGTTAACACCTCCTAGTTTTACAAGAAAAGTAGATCCCGAAGCAGTAGCACAACTTACGGACAACCAACCAGGCCCTAGGAGAGTCTCCATGGCAGTAGCACAACTTACGGACAATGCCCTCATCTGGTGGGATCGTGAGGTGTCTGACTGAAGGAGGAAAAGATTGAGGCCCGTAGACTCAGGGGTCAACATGAAAGTCCTCATGAGACAAAGGTTTGTTCCACCTTATTTTCATAAAGATTTGCAATGATGTTTTCGTACTCTTAATTAGGGTACCAGATCAGTAGCGGAGTACTATGAAGAGTTTGAGAGATTAAGGAACAGGCTGGAGCTCAATGACGATGAGGAGGCTTTGATGGCACAGTTCTTGGATGGGCTACAAGAGAGAATCAGCTGCAAGGTGGAAAGGCAAATCTTCAACGACTTCAAGAACTTGTTCCACCTATCTGTCCAGGCTGAGCAGCACATCAAACGCAAGCCTAAGACGCCTTGTGCACCAAGCAACATTCCAAGCCCGTAGACAAAGGCATAGAGATCGAGTCACGGTTCAAGAGCAAACCTCCTAAGCCAACCCATGACTAGAGAGAGCCTAGTAAGTCCTCTAAGCCTCAAAGATCACGTGACAACACTTGTTTTAAGTGTAGAGGTCGCGGACACATCTCAAGGGAGTGCCCAAACAACCGTGTCATGCTGATCACGGAAGCTGGAGAGTATGAATCCCAAGATGAAGAAGACTATGAACCAAAAGGAGAATACGGTGACATTGAGTATCATGATGTGGAAGAAGTGCTGGTCACTAGACGCATTCTCAGTGCAATGGTGGATCCTTCAGAGACCATCCAAAGGGAGAACATCTTCCACAGCCATTGCACCATCAAGGGCAAAGTATGTAACCTCATCATAGATGGTGGTTCTTGCACTAACGTTGCTAGTGCGTACAGAGTTGATAAGATAGGTCTAGAGAAGACAAGGCACCCTCGACCGTATAGACTGAGATGGCTCGATGACAAAGTGGAGCTCAAGATCCATGAGCAAGTCAGTGTGCCATTCAGTGTGGGCAAGTACAAAGACCAAGTCGTGTGCGACGTGGTGTCCATGCAAGATGGCCATCTTCTGCTAGGAAGGCCATGGCAGTTTGACAAAGAGACCAGGCATGATGGCTGAACCAATCTCTACACTTTTGTGCATGACAAAAGAAAGGTCAGCTTAGCTCCTCTTACACCTGCCCAGGTACACGAGCTAAACTCTAAATGAGTAAGGAAAAGAAACTTATCAAGTCTAATTTTCTTATTCAACCAAGCCATGTCCGGAGAGCTTTAGCCTCGAAGGATTTAATGTTACTAATGGTCTTCAAAGAAATTTTGAGTATAGAACAGGAACAGGTAGAGCTACATCCTGAAGTAGCAACTCTCCTCAACAAGTTCTAGGATGTGTTCCCAGAGAAGATACCAGCAGGCTTGCCTCCCCTACGTGGCATAGAGCACCAGATCGACCTAGTGCCCGGAGCAGCCCTGCCCCAACTGGCCAGCCTACCGGATGAGTCCAGAAGAGTCCAAGGAGCATGAGAAGCAAGTCAAGGAGCTCCTGGAAAAAGGCTATGTTCGAGAGAGCCTCAGTCCATGTGCCGTACCAGTGCTACTAGTGCCCAAGAAAGATGGGACTTGGCGAATGTACGTGGACTGCCGAGCAATCAACAATATCACAGTCAAGTACCGGCATCCGATACCACGGCTGGATGACATGCTAGATGAGCTGAGTGGAGCCATGGTCTTCTCCAAGATAGACCTCAAGAGTGGATACCACCAGGTCAGGATGAAGGAAGGTGATGAATGGAATACTGCTTTCAAGACAAAGCAAGGGCTCTACGAGTGGACAGTCATGCCATTCGGCTTAACTAATGTCCCAAGCACCTTCATGCGCCTTATAAACCAAGTTCTTAGGGCGTACATCAGTAAGTTCGTTGTGGTTTATTTTGATGATATTTTAGTTTATAGTAAGTGTTTAAGGGATCACCTCACACATCTTGAGTTGGTGCTTAAAGCCCTTCGACAAGAAGAGCTTTATGCGAATCTCAAGAAGTGCATCTTTTGTACTGATAAACTTGTCTTCTTAGGTTTTGTTGTAAGTTCACGGGGCCTACAGGTTGATGAAGAGAAGATTCGAGCCACACAAGAATGGCCAACACCAAGCAACATCAGCCAAGTGAGGAGCTTCCACGGACTGGCCAGCTTCTACAGAAGATTCGTGCCCAAATTCAGTAGTATTGCCTCACCATTGACGGTAATAGTGAAGAAGAGCGTGGGATTCAGTTGGGGAGAAGCTCAGGAAAAGGTATTTCAGGCCTTGAAGGACAGCCTTACACATGCACCGGTGCTAGTCCTGCCCGACTTCAACAAGACATTTGAAGTGGAGTGTGATGCCTCTGGAATAGGCGTAGGAGCAGTGCTAACCCATGGAGGGAGGCCAGTGGCATACTTCAGTGAGAAGCTAGGTGGTGCCTCACTGAACTACCCCACCTATGACAAGGAGCTTTATGCCCTGGTCCGAGCATTGGAGACTTGGCAGCATTACTTGCTTTCCAAGGAGTTTGTGATCCACACTGATCACGAGACTCTCAAACACCTCAGAGGGCAAACCAATCTCAAGAGGAGACATGCCATGTCGATGGAGTTCATAGAGACCTTCCTGTACGTCATCAAGTACAAGAAGGGCAAAGACAATGTGGTAGCCGATACAGTATCAAGGAGGTTTGCTTTGATATCCACCATGGAGGCAAAGATCCTAGGATTCGAGCACATTAAGGACCTATACAAGGATGATCCTGACTTTGCTGAAATCTATAAGGAGTGTGGCACAGGGAGTCATGGCAAATTTTACATCCGTGAGGGATTCTTGTCCCAAGAGAGGAGGTTGTGCATACCACAAGGACCACTACGAGAGCTTATCATCCGAGAAGCTCATGGAGGAGGACTCATGTGCCACTTTGGTGTCGACAAGACTCTAGCAGTGGTCAAGGAGCACTTCTACAGGCCACACATCAAAAGGTCGGTAGAAGCCCATTGTGCAAGATGCATCACTTGCAAAAAGGCGAAGTCCCGAGTGCACCCTCACGGGTTGTATCTCCCATTGCCCATACCTACACATCCATGGGTGGACATCTCAATAGACTTCGTTCTAGGTCTGCCCAAGATCAACCATAAAGATGCAATCTTTGTAGTGGTGGAAAGATTCTCCAAGATGGCACACTTCATCCCGTGTGCCAGTGTTAATGATGCCATGCAAATAGCCGAGCTGTTCTTCAGGGAGATAGTACGGCTTCATGGGGTGCCAAGGACCATCGTGTCAGACAGGGACACCAAGTTCCTCAGCCATTTTTGGAAGACCCTTTGGAGGAAGCTAGACACGAAGCTACTCTTCTCTATCACCTGCCATTCTCAAACCGATGGCCAAACTGAAGTTGTCAACCGGACACTATCAACTCTTCTCAGGACTACACTAGGGAAGAACCTCAAGACTTGGGTGGAGTGCCTGCCATTCATAGAGTTCGTTTACAACCGAGCCGTGCATTCAACAACCAAGAAGACACCCTTTGAAGTAGTATACGGCTTCAACCTTCGCACCCCATTGGAGTAAACGCCACTGCCACCAGTAGAGATGACCAACCTCAACGGAGCATCCAAGACAGAGTTCATAAGGAAGTTACACCAAAAGGTAGCAGAAAACTTGGAGAAGAGGACCGCGCAGTATGTGACTCATGCTAACAAAGGAAGAAAGGAGGTGATCTTTCAACCAGGCGATTGGGCATGGCTACACCTACGGCAGGAGAGGTTCCCCAACCTAAGGAGTTCCAAGCTAGCACCAAGAGGATATGGACCATTCAGAGTGCTGGAGAGGATCAACAACAATGCCTACTGGATCGAGCTCCCAGGTGAGTTTAATGTGTCCAACACGTTCAACGTAACTGACTTAGTCCCTTTCCATGCAGATGAACCAGCCAAGAGACCAGACTAGCCGACCAGGAAGCTTGCCCGAGACAGCCGGGCCATTTGGCACGTCTGCCGGCCCAAGCGGTACCGCCGGACCCTCGACCAACAGGACCGGACCAATCAGCATTGTCGGCGGAGAGACCCAAACCTCCGGCCCAACTGGTGGCAACGTCGATGACACCGCCGGCCCCACTGGTGACGCCACTGGCTCCGAGATCAACTTGGCTGGTCCAGAAGACATTCCGGCAAGTACCTCGCACATTCCAGCCGGTACAGCCGATCCAGCCGAGTACACGAGCATTTCAACATCTACACAAGGAGACTCGGACCAGATAAGCTACCAGCTTCAGGACATGCATCTAGAGAAAGTCTCTATACCAGTAATGCCACCAGGACCAATGACAAGGAGCAGATCAAGAGCACTCTACCACAAATTCAGCTTATGGGTCGACAAGCTCCTAGAGGATGATAGACAAAGGACAGTGGGCCAGAAGTGCAAAGAAGAGTCCAAAGGCTTCTCAACAATGCAAGGGACTTCAGAGACTTGGGCTTTAGTGGCAAGAGAGGTCAGGGCCCAAAGATTCCTAACCCTACTCCAAGTCGAAGACTAGGAGCAAGGCGTGTGCATGCCACAAGGATATCCACCTTCCATTTCTTGGCCGTGAGGTAAGAAAGTTAAGTTTTCAATTCGACTATTTGCCTCTTTTTGTTTTGCAGGGTAGGATTTAGATTGTTTACATTTTTGAGTCAAAGATATTTTAGGAATAGGTCATTTTTCGGTTATGCACTTTTGTACGTTTTCCATTTATGCACTTTTCTAAATTTTCCTTTTTTTTCTTTGAGTTGACCCTAGAAGGTCAAGCTGTCGAGCATATTAATAAAGCTCCTTCCAGCATTGTAGTTCAACAACCTTTTTGATAATTAATAAAGATCGAATTTTCTTTCTACAAGTTATTCTCTCAAGAGACTTGTACACTTAGAACCTAGTTATGACCAGCCCTCCTAGCTCTAAGTTTGTGATTTATCATGAGGTTCATCACCCCTCGTGTGGTTCACTTCACCCTTCCATCTTTTACCAACCAGAAACCCCCCTTCCAGAAGCCTAAGGTTGAGTTTCTCTCTCATCTAATCTTCTCCACACAGCCCACACGCATATAAGCCTTGAATCGAGGCTTGTATCACACATGTATAATCAATGTGTTAGGGTCATTATCAAAATTAGTCAAAATTATGTGGTCACTTATTTGTAAAGATAAAAGTTTATGAGGCATAAGTATTATAAAAAATTTATATGTGGATATATTATGCAATTTCTAATTTGATGAAAGGCCGAATTAGAAATTATTTTCTAAATAAATAGAAGGGTTATGGTCTCCATGGCAACCCTAATAAGAAATTCAGCCACCTTTGTATCCCATCATAAAAGATCTTCAGCGATTCTAGATTTATCGTGGAAGAACCATTCCCAACTTCAGTATCATAAGCCATGGATCCAAAAGGTACGCTTTCGCTATTTTGTTTCTTATTATTCAGGAATTAGCATGAGTTTTATGATTATAAAAAAATCATAAAATAATCAGCAATTGGTATCAGAGCATCATGTCTAGTTTCTGCATAATAATCAGATTAGTTTTGTTAAAATTCAGATTTAATAATATGTTTAGAATTTTCATATTGTTGAATCTGATTTCTGGTTAAAGTTTAGAGATTAAATATGTATTTTGAAAGATATGAAATTATGCTTATCATTTTAGATCTGGTTATAGTAAAAAACATGTTTAGATCTGGGATAAATAAAAAAAAATTTGGAAATTTGTATGAAATCATAAAGTTTAGTTTTCCTGAATTTTTTTTTTGTGTAGTAATTTTTCAGATTAAATTCGATTTTATTTTTGGTAGTCAATTTCATGCTCTTAAAATTTTACTCGAGATTTTGGAATTTTTTAGAAAATTTTTTGAGCTATCTAAAAATGTCGAATATGCAAAAATTTTGGTGGCTATTCATTTTCCTTTTGTTGGTTTCGTTATTAAGTTTAAACGTAAACATTAAGGTTGAAGAAGAATGAATAGGAGAAAAGAAAAACAAATTATTATTTCATTTAATAATATTTTAGGCTTATTAGCCTTAAAAAGAATTTTTTAATCAATAAAATAAATTTTATTGTGCAAGTTTAATTTTTGAAGTGGATTAATTGATACAAAATGTCGCCAAAGTGACCTCTTTTGTGGATATTTTGCTATGAATAGTTTTGAATGATATGTGTATGTATTTTCATACGAATATTAAATCGACCCAAAGGTAGATTTGTATTTGGCCGAACTATATACATACCTGTGATGATAAGCATGTGACAATTATTAGGAATTAACATGTGAATGATAAATCGGTTCAAAGAAAGGTTTATCATTTTATCATATATTATTGTCAGTGTTTGATCTTTACAGCAAGAGTATCACTAACAGTTAATAATATTGTCCAAAGACTTGTTATCAATGTTGCATTTGGTATCTTGAGATGGGTTGTACAATTTTTATAATTTATTTGTTGATTATATTTGGTTAAATTGTGAGTTCTTAATTAAGAATTATTCTATTTTCAGCAAATTTCACTATATTATCCGCTAACTTAGGTTCAATTCTAACACTTACTGGTTCCAACTATAAGGAATGGAAAATTAAGGATAAGATTGTCCTTGGGTGTATGAATCTTGACCTTGCATTAAGGATGGAACAACCTACTTGTCCTACAGATGCCAGCACTGCTGAGTATAAGATGGTTTGTGAGAAATGGGAACGTTCTAACCGCATTGGTTTAATGATCATTATGGACACCATTCCAGAAATCTTTAGAGGTGATGATGAGATCTAAGATCTCAAACAGTTCCTTGCTGAAATAGACTTGCGTTTTTTAAAAAGCGATAAGGCAGAAATAAGTACGGTTCTGTATCGTTTCAGTACCATGAGGTATCACGGCAAAGGAAACATAAGGGAGTATATTTTGGAAATGTCTAATATTATTTCAAAACTTAAGACATTCAAGACTGAGCTTCGAGAAGAAGTGCTCATATTTTTTTGTCTTGAACTCTTTTCCTCCTAGTTTCAATCAATTGAAATCCAATTACAACACACAGAAGGAGAAATGGTCTCTTAATGAATTTATTTCATATTGTGTGCAAGAGAAGGATAGGATGAAACAAGAAAAGTCTGAAAGTGCTCATGTGGTTAACACCACTAAGGGTCATGGCAAAAGAAGAAAAATTGAGTATGTTAGGAATGATGTTGCTAAAGATCCAACACAAAAGAAGCAGACTAAGGTTGAAGATACCTGCTTCTTTTGTAAGAAAGTTGGACATATGAAGAAGAACTGCCAAAAGTACCACGTTTGGCGTGGAAAGAAAGGTATGTTCCTTGCTATGGTCTGTTCTGAAGTGAACATAATTGAAATACCCAGAAATACTTGGTGGTTAGATTCAGGTGCAACTACTAACATCAATGTTTCATTGCAGGATTGCGTGAGCTACCAAAAACCAACTAATGCTGAAAGACGCATTTATGTGGCTAATGGAATTCCGGTTGATGTGGAGGCAATTATGCATTTTAGATTGGTTGTTTTTTGGATTTGAAAGACACTTTTGTTGCACCGTCATTTAGACGGAATATGGTTTATGTTCCTCATATAGACAAATCTGGTTATTCTTGTCTAACTGAGCATGGAAGTTACTTTGTTTTTAAATTCAGTTTTAATTGGAACTGGTACACTTATGGATAATCACAATCTTTATATGCTTGACACTATATCTTCTCGTGATGAAAGCTTAAATTTTGAATAAAGAGATACAAAACGTAAATTAGAAAATACAAGTTCAGGAACTCTGTGGCACAAACGCTTAGGTCACATTTCTAGTAATAGAATTGAGCGACTTGTGTCTGATGGTATATTGGATTCTATTGATTTCAAAAATTGTGAAGTCTGTGTGGGTTGCATTAAAGGAAAAAAGACTAAACATAACAGATTAGGTGCATATAGAGCTACAGAAATTCTTGAGTTGATACATACAGACATTTGTGAACCTTTCCCTACAGCATCATGGAACAGTCAACAATACTTTATATCATTTATAGACGATTACTCTCGATATGCATACTTTTTTCTTATTCATGAAAAGTCAGAGTCTTTAGACGTGTTCAAGAAATTTAAAGCTGAAGTTGAGAATCAACTCGACCGAAAGATAAAGTCTGTCAGATCTGATCGTGGTGGTGAGTATTATGGTCAGTATGACGGTTCAGGTGAACAACGTCCACGAGCATTTGCCAAATACCTAGAGGAGTGTGGAATTGTCCCACAATACACCATGCATGGGTCTCCTAGCATGAATGGTGTGTCAGAAAGACGTAATTGCGCTCTTAAAGATATGGTGAGGAGTATGATCTATCACTCCACCTTATCTAAATCACTTTGGGGAGAAGCATTAAGGACTGCAACATACATTCTTAATCGGGTATCAACTAAAGCAACTACAAAAATACCTTATGAGCTTTGGACAGGAAGAAAACCTAGTCTAAAGCATTTTCACATATGGGGATGTCCAGCTGAAGTTAGGCCTTATAAGCCGTTTGAGAAAAGCTGGACTCTAGAACTGTGAACAGTTACTTTATTGGTTATTCTGAGCGATCTCGGGGCTATAAGTTTTATGATCCCACACAAAAGAATATTTTTGACACGGGAATAGCTACCTTCTTTGTGAATGTTGAATTTTGGGGGAAAAATGAAGTCAGAGAAATCATCTTTGAGGAAGAATCGGATTCAGCTTCTAAACCGATTCATATAGTTCTTTTGATAAAGCAAATTTGGATCCTCAAATTGATACTGAAGTTCTTCCTACAAATCAAGATGACGATGTTATCGAACATGAAAGTCAAATTCAAAAGCCTCAAGAACTTGTGCAACAAGAACAAGTGCCTTTGCAGCGATCCACTAGAGAAAAGAGAAGTGATATTCTGGATGATTACATAGTATTTCTTATGGAACAAGAGGAAAATCATACCCAGTTGGAAGATGATCCTATCAATTTCTGTGAGGCCATGGGTAGTTCCAATTCAGATAAGTGGGTCAAAGCTAGTAAAGAATAGTATCAGTCAATGCTAGACAATAAGGTTTGGAACATTTTCCAATTGCCAGAAGGAAAGAAAGCCATTGGTTGCAAATGGATATTTAAGACCAAAATAGATTCAAGTGGTAATGTGGAAAGGTATAAGGCTCGTCTAGTAGCTAAAGGCTATACTAAGAAAGAAGGGATTGACTATAAAGAAACCTTTTCTCCAGTTTCATCAAAAGATTCTTTTAGGACAATCATGGCCTTTGTTGCACACTATGACTTAGAGCTTCATCAGATGGATGTCAAGACAGCATTTCTCAATGGTAACATTAATGATACAATTTATATGGAGCAACCAGAAAACTTTGTAATAAGTGATTCAAAGAAGATGGTATGCAAATTAACTAAATCCATCTATGGGCTAAAACAAGCTTCTCGTCAATGGTACCACAAATTTCATGAGATAATCGTCTCATTTGGTTTTGAAGTGAATTTAGTTGAAGATTGTGTGTATCAGAAGTTCAGTGTGAGTAAGTATATTTTCCTGGTTTTGTATGTCGATGACATACTACTAGCCACTAACGATATGGGCATGCTACATGAGACCAAGATATTTCTGAAGGATAAATTTGAAATGAAAGATCTTGGTGAAGCATCTTTTGTATTAGGAATTCAGATTCACTGAGATCGAACTCGGGGAATTCTTGGATTATCTCAAAAGAGCTATATCGATAAAAGTACTCAAGAGATTTGGCATGCAGGATTGCAAACCAGGTGATACCCCAGTCGCTAGAGGAGACAAATTTTGTTTTAATCAGTGCCCTAAAAGAAAATTAAGAAATTCAGGAGATGCAAAAGATTCCTTATGCGTCGGCTGTAGGGAGTCTAATGTATGCTCAAGTTTGTACGCGTCCAGGTTTAGCCTACATTGTTGGAGTTTTGGGCAGATACCAAAGAAATCTAAGTTTGGACCATTGGAAAGCAGCCAAAAGGGTCATGAGGTATCTAAAGAGAAAAAAAGACTATATGCTCACATATCAGAGATCAGATAACTTAGAGATCATTGGGTATTCTAATTCTGATTTTGCTGGATGTCAACATAGTAGAAAGTCTACATCAGTTTTTGTTTTTCTATTGGCTGGTGGAGCTATTTCTTGGCGTAGTGCAAAAACAAACACTCATAGCTTCCTCCACAATGGCGGCAGAATTTGTAGCAGTTTTTGAGACATCCAATCATGGACTTTGGTTGAGGAATTTTGTCACTGGGATGCGAATTCTTGAAGGAATTTAAAGACCACTAAAGATATATTGTGACAATAAATCAATTGTTTTGTACTCTAACAAAAATAGCAGCACAACAAAGTCCAAGTTTATTGACATTAAGTTCATCGTCGTTCAAGAGAGGGTACAAAGTGGAGAGATTTCCATAGAACACTTAGGGACAAACTCTATGATAGCAGATCCTCTTACAAAGGACATTCCACCTAAGGTCTTTCTTGAGCATATTGCTCGAATGGGTGTTTCAATGTTTGAGGATCATTTGGTTTAGTGGGAGTTTTTCATTTGGTTTTGGGTTTTATGTTTTAGTTGTGTTTATCTACATTTATTTTCTGATCATAAATAAAATTTTGTTTTTGGTTTACTCTTTGTACAATAAAGTTAAAAAATCTCAATAAGGTAGGACCAGTTGAAAATCGACATGTATTGATCACTTTTCATGTGATTTTCATGCCACACTTTTCATAATTGATCTATGTCGTTTGTTTATATTAATTTCAGTGACCATGGAAGATTAGTTATTTATTATTATAACGAACACCGCTATGATCCTATGTTACTTAGTCAATGGATGGGATTGTTTATGCCATGTTATATAATGACAAGAGCTCATAAAGTCTATCACATTTTTAAAATACATATGTGACCCAGTGGGAGATTGTAAGAATTATTTTGGGGTCACACATGTATAATCGATGTGTTAGGGTCATTATCGAAAGTAGTAAAAATTATGTTGTCACTTATTTGTAAAGATAAAAGACTATGAGGCATAAATGTTATGGAAAATTTATATGTGGATACATTATGAAATTTCTAATTTGATGAAAGGCTGAATTAGAAATTATTTTCTATATACACAGAAGGGTTATGGTCCACATGGCAACCCTAATAATAAATTCAGCCACCTTTGTATCCCATCATAAAATATCTTCAGCTATTTTGGGTTTGTCGTGGAAGAACCATTCCCAACTTCAGTATCATAAGCCATGGATCTAAAAGGTACGCTTCCGCTATTTTGTTTCTTATTATTCATGAATTAGCATGAGTTTTATGATTATAAAAATCATAAAATAATCAACAGTTTCACCCAAAAAGATGGTATTGACTATGAAGAGACCCTCTATCCAGTTTCAAAGAAGGATTCTCTAAGGATTGTTTTGGCTTTGGTGGCTCATTATGATCTTGAGCTTCACCAAATGGATGTGAAAACCACCTTTCTAAATGGAGAGCTTGAGGAAGAAGTATACTTGTACCAACCTGAAGGTTTCGTGGTCACAAGAAAAGAACATATGGTGTGTAAGCTGAGAAAGTCAATATATGGACTAAAACAAGCTTCTAGACATGGTATTTAAAGTTTAATGATATCATCATGTCATACGGTTTTGTAGAGGTCATCGTTGATCGATATATCTATATTAAAGTTAGTGGGAGCAAGTTTGTGATTTTAGTCTTATATGTTGATGACATTTTGCTTGCTGCAAACAACATGGGCATGCTACATGATATAAAAAAGGTATCTCTCTAAGAACTTTGAAGTGAAAGATATGGGTGAGGCATCGTATGTGATCAGAATAGAAATATTTTGAGACAGTGCACAAAGATTGTTAAGGTTATCTTAGAAGGATATATCAATAATATTTGAGATATAAAATGGATAAATGCTCCGCAAAGATAGCTCCAATTCAGAAAGGGGACAAGTTCAATGAAATGCAATGTCCTAGAATGAATTGGAGTGTAAAGAAATGGAAAGAATTTCATATGCACCAGTGGTTGGGAGTTTGAACTATGTTCAAACATGTACACGACCAGTTATCAGCTTTGTGGTTGGTATGTTGGGTCGATATCAAAGTAATCTCAGAATGTACCACTGGAGAGCTGCAAAGAAAGTTCTCAGGTAAGTGCAAGGCATCAAAGAGCATATGCTTACATATAGAAAATCTGGTCACCTTGAGGTCATTGAATATGCATATTCAAATTATGTCGGATGTGTTGATACTAGAAAATCGACGTTTGGCTATTGATAGTAGAAAATCGACGTTTGGCTATTGATAGTAGAAAATCGACGTTTGGCTATTGATAGTAGAAAATCGACGTTTGGCTATTTCTTCCTATTGGCCAGGGGAGTAGTATCATGGAAAAGTGGAAAACAATTCGTCATTGCTACTTCCACTATGGAGGCAGAATTTGTGCCATGCTTTGAGGCCACAATTCATGCATTGTGGCTGCATAACTTTATCTCGGGACTTCAAATTATTGACTCTATAGCGAGGCCACTGAGAATCTATTTTGATAGTTCCGTAGCTGTCTTCTTTTCAAAGAATGACAAGTACTCTAAAGGTGCTAAGCACATGGAGTTAAAGTTTTTATATGTCAAAGAAGAAGTACATAAACGTAGAGTATCCTTTGAAGCTATAAGAACTGATATGATGGTAGCGGATCCGTTAACTAATGGACTACCACCCAAAATGTTTATTAGTCATGTAGAGCGTATGGGTATTATAGATAAAGTCTTGCTATTATGACTGTGATATGCTCATTATGTGTGTGACACTATAAATTCACTTTAAGTTATGGTTCTGATTTTAATAAATATGTTATCATTAAAGCATGTGTATACACTTATGGTTCTTAAATAACATATGATTTGATTGAGAATTAAAGTTATTCTCAATGTAAAGAAACTATATATGAAGTTGGAAATATTTTGTGATACATGGAAGGGATCATGTCGTCTGATGTGTAACTGCCATGATTAAATCAGTTCTAAATTTACTATGATATTTAAAGTTGAAATGAACTTGGTGTAAGTGCATATTAAAGTCATTGAGTCATCAAGCCGACACAAGGTCAAGTGGGAGAATGTAATAATATTTACATTTTTATATGTGATCAATGTGTCTTTGGATTTAATTATAATGATCAAGTTCATATTAATGTTCATAATTCTAATAGAAAAGACGACACCATGATGAATTGGTTTCGGTTAACGATATTACAATTTGGGTGTATTGATAACCCTACTTTTTTATCTTATCATATTTAATGAATAACTTTCTCTAATGTTTAAATATATTTTTATATACGGCATTAGTAGTTAATAAAAAATAATTATAAATATACATATATTACGGTTAGTTAAAGGTGGTTATTTTATAATTGTGAAAACCACCATAACTATTAAAGAAATTAAAGGTCATTGTGTGTTATGGTTTTTATGAGAAAGAGAAAAAGACTCCATAAAAAGAGAAAATTATCATTGATTCTTTATTTATGAAAGGAATCATTAAAAAAGAGATGAAAAAGAGAAGAAGTTCAATTGTCTAATTTTTCATAGATGTTAATCATTTATTCTTCTACAAAAAAAGTATTAGGTTGAACTAAATCAAATCTAAATTTTGTTGGGATTAGATTTTATAATTGAAATTATTAAAGATAAATATCATGACTCTCCGGAATCTGCAATTCTTTCCAAAGGGTAATCCAAGTAAAAACTGTGTCTTTTAATTTAATGAATTTTTGACCAACCAGGAATGCTTCTGTTTGACTTTCGGGGGCCAGGAGTTGCTGAGACAACCTGAGAGAATCTCTAATTTGAACTGGACAACCCAGACAGATCCATACCTAAAGAAAAGCAACCAAAGAAGTTTAATAGCACAAGCCATATTCCATGAACCTAAATCACTTACACCGAGCCCACCTTCTGCTTTAGAACAGGTGACAGAGGTGTTTGTTTAAATCCATAGATTGATTTCTGAAGTTTGCAAACCAAATCATTCTTGCCTTTCATTTCATCAGACAATTCATAACCAAGAGGAAGAGTCATATACATCTCTTCATCCAATTCCCCATTGAGAAAAGCATTAGAAATATCGATTTGAGTCAAACTCCGATTCATTTTTGCTACTATTGCAAGAAGAATTTTCACTGTTGCTAGTTTAGCAACTGGTGAAAAGGTATCCAGGAAATCAAAGCCTGCTTCTTCAGTATATCCCTTGGCATCAAACCTAACCTTAAATCTACTACAAGAAAACTGCCTATTTGCGACTGTAATTTGTGACTACATACGTGGTCGTAATTTTTGCGACGACATTTGCCACGGTTTAGTGACTAATTTGCGACCACGGCGAAGTAGTCGCAAATTGGTCGCAAAAATGTGACCATTAAGTGTGGTCGCAAATCAGTCGCAATATGCAACCAATTAGCGACTGAAATGCGACTACCGTGAGACTGAACCAGGTAGTCGCTAATCAGTCGCAAATTTGCGACTGATTAGCGACTACATATGGAAAATCAGGTGGTAGTCGCTTATTGATCGCTAAAAATACGACCAATAAGCGACTACGATATGTAGTGGCTCTGAAGTCACAAAGTGGTGGCAAAGTGCCAACATAAAAAACATGTGCGTGTTAGGTATACCAACATTTAAGCGACTACATAGCTGTAGTCGCAAAGTAGTGGCAAATCAGTGGCAAAGTAGTGGCAAAGTAGTCGCAAAATGTTATATATATATGCATCATCCCATTCTCTCATTTGTGAAATCAAAGGCTGGAAATTTATGTAAAACATGTGGGGAAATTATAACAATTCAAGAGATTGGATGTACAGAAGAATTGATAATGAAACAAGAAATATCTCGGCGGAATTTGCACAAGGCATGGAGCAGTTCATGAATTTTGCAAGTAGTCAACCTATAGCTCAAAGTAGTGGAGGTAAGTTTTTCTGTCCTTGTATTAATTGCAAAAATGATAAATTTATTCCGGGACGAAAAATATGGAGTCATCTATATAGTCGAGGGTTTATGCCAAATTATTATATTTGGTATAAACATGGAGAAGAGCTGAATGTTCAGTTAGGGACGAGTACTAGTCGGGGTGATGTACAAAGAAATCAGGGACGTGATTGTAGTAGTGATGAAACAGTTGGTATATCCGGTAATAGATATGTTGAAATGGTGACACATGCATTTCGTGAGACAACGACTGATGATCATCATCGGTACTATAATCAGAACAAAGAAAATTATAATTATAATTATGAAGAAGAACGGCCTAATGAAGAAGTAGAAATTTTTTACAACATGTTAGAAACTGCGAAAAATGCATTGTATGATGGTTGTCATGAAGGGCACTCACAGTTATCTTTAGCGGCTCGGTTTATGAACATCAAGTTTGATTTTAATTTACTAGAAAAATGTATGGATTCTTGGGTGGAGCTATTTACAGAATATTTACCCGAGGAGAATCAGGCGACAGGTTCATATTATGAAACCGAAAAATTGATGCGAAATTTAGGCCTCCCGTTTTATACAATTGACGTGTGTGTTAAAAATTGTATGATATTTTGGAAAGAAGATGAGAAATGGGGAAAATGCAAATTTTGCGATTCCCTCCCGTATAAGCCAAGCGAGGGCAGGACGAGAAAACCTTTCAGTCGTATATGGTATTTACCTATAGGTGATAGACTTAAAAGAATGTATCAAAACGAGAAAACCATAGAGGCAATGAGGTGGCACGCAGAGCATGAAGCAGAAGACGGAGAAATGAGTCATCCATCTGATGCTGCAGAGTGGAAAAATTTTCAATATTTACATCCTAGATTTGCTGCTGAATCTCGAAATGCTTATCTTGGCTTATGTACTGAGGGGTTCAACCCATTTGGGATGTCTCGTAATCATTCATTATGGCCGGTGATTATCACTCCATATAATTTGCCACCGGAGATGTGTATGAAGAAAGAGTATTTGTTTCTAACTATTTTGAATTCGGGGCTAAATCATCCGCGTGCTAGTCTAGACATATTCCTATGACCTTTGATTGATGAGTTGAAAGAATTATGGTCTACGGGAGTTGATGCATACGATGTATCGCTGAACCAAATTTTCAATCTAAAAGCTGTGTTACTTTGGACGATAAGCGACTTTCCCGCTTATGGAATGTTGTCAGGATGGACAACGCATGGAAGGCTAGCCTGTCCAATTTGTATGGATGATACGAAGGCATTTCAATTACCAAATGGGAGAAAGACGTGTTGGTTTGATTGTCATCGAAGGTTTCTTCCTAATGGTCACCCGTTACGGAAAAATAAAACAAATTTTTTAAAAGGGAAGCACGCTTTGAATGACTGTCCTCCACAATCATTTACAGGTGAACAAGTTTTGTACGAGCGAATAAAAACTGTCAATCCTTTAAGAACATCTGAGCGCGGCGGAAACGGTCATGAAAGTAAAGAAGAAGGTTACGGCAGCTGGCATAATTGGCACAAAGAAAGTATATTTTGGGAGTTTCCGTACTGGACGGATCTTAACCTTCGATATAATCTTGATTTGATGCATATAGAGAAGAATTTCTTCGATAACATCATTAATACTGTTATGAATGTGAAAGAGAAATCAAAAGATACAGTTAAGTCAAGGTTGGATATTGCGAAGTTTTGCTCTCGAAAAGAGTTGTACGTGGATGGTCGGGGTAATGCTCCATTTCCTATATTTTGATTGACCCAAAAAGCGAAAGAACGGTTATTGGAATGTATAAAAAATGATGTCAAATTTCCAGACGGCTATGCGGCAGATTTAGCAAATTATGTGGATATGGATGGACTAAAGTTCTCGGGCATGAAAAGCCATGACTGCCATGTTTTTATGGAAAGACTTCTCCTTTTTATATTTGCAAAACTTTTACCACGGAACGTTCATCTAGCATTATCAGGTAAATATAGTAATAACTATATTTTTAATTGGAAATACGTAAATTAATAATAATTGCCTGAACTAATTAATTGTCGATGGTAATTAATATATATATATATATATAGGGATTAGAGGATTTTTCCGTGATTTATGCTCCAGATGAATTTCAATGTAATATTTCATCTTCAGATGATGACGAGAACGAAGAAATGTAATAAATATAGTTATGCTATGTATTTTGTACATATGATTTTCATATAATTTAATGTATTAGCAATAACCATATAAATATGAATTTTTTAAGTAATTGAGACTGATTTGCCACCACTTCGCAACTGCATTGGCAATGTGGTGGCATTTCAGTCACAAAAATTAAATGTGATCGCAAATCAGTCGCAAATTTGCGACAAATTTGCGACCACATATGGTAAATTCACATTTCCCCTAAGTATTTTCCACATTTAAAACTTGTATTTCTATACTAATGAGACTACTAACCATTATAAGTGAAAACATATATTGAAAACCATATTTGTAATGATTTCATATTTAGATAACATTTGGAATGTATATAAGAAGTATAAGGTTAAGTAAATTTGTTAAGTGTTTTAGGTAAGTTATTTGAAAATTTGGAAAATGTTATTGTTTTAATAGTAATTGAAATTTTTATAACTTATAATCAATTAATCAATCTTATATAATTATATGTATTCATCAAAATCTCAAAAATTAGGGTTTTGGGTACTATTTGTGATTGATTTGCCACCACTTTGCAACTGCATTGGCAATGTGGTGGCATTTCAGTCACAAAAATTAAATGTGGTCGCAAATCAGTCGCAAATTTGCGACTGATTTGCGACCATATTCTAAAAATTTGATGTGAAGTCGCAAATCAGTCGCAAATCAGTCGCAAATTTGCGACAAATTTGCGACTACATATGGTAAATTCACATTTCCCCTAAGTATTTTCCACATTTAAAACTTGTATTTCTATACTAATGAGACTACTAACCATTATAAGTGAAAACATATATTGAAAACCATATTTCTAATGATTTCATATTTAGATAACATTTGGAATGTATATAAGAAGTATAAGGTTAAGTAAATTTGTTAAGTGTTTTAGGTAAGTTATTTGAAAATTTGGGAAATGTTATTGTTTTCATAGTAATTGAAATTTTTATAACTTATAATCAATTAATCAATCTTATATAATTATATGCATTCATCAAAATCTCAAAATTTAGGGTTTAGGGTATTATTTGTGACTGATTTGCCACCACTTTGCAACTGCATTGGCAATGTGGTCGCATTTCAGTCACAAAAATTTGCTGTGGTCGCAAATCAGTCGCAAATTTCGACTGATTTGCGACTACAAGCAATAAATTAAATGTGGTCGCAAATCAGTCGCAAATTTGCGACTGATTTGCGACTCGAAAACTGATTTGCGACCACATTTACAGTTTCGATAAATGTACTTGTGGTCGCAAATCAGTCGCAAATTTGCACTGATTTGCGACTACCAATTAATTTGGAGGGAGTTTGAACTTTTTAATTGGTAGTCGCAAATCAGTCGCAAATTTGCGACTGATTTGCGACCACAAGTTTTTGCCACTGATTTGCGACCACATCCGTGGTCGCAAAAAAATCTATAAATACCCGAAGGTTTTCCCTCATTTTTCACAAATCTCTCAAAACTTCTTTATCAAAATCTCTCAAAAACACTTCCTAAACACTTTTAAAAACACAATTTCTAAAAATGGCAAGTAGTGGTAGGTCGTTGAGAGGTCGTGGAAGACGATCTTTCGGATCGTCTTCCGGCCGAGGAACCTCTTCGGCCTCCTCGAACCCTTCACCATCCGCTAATAGAGCGGCATCGCGCCTCCCTCCCCAATACAATTTTGTTCCTCACTCCGTTCCTGAAACCCAAACACCTCCACGGTTTCAGAAATCGGATGAACATGAGGAGGAACAAATTCCCGACTGCGAAACGGGAACGGATGAACAAACTATCACTCTTGATAGTTTGTTACAAACTCTGGGCCGCAAGTAGTATTTGACTGTGCTGTCTCCAGAAGCGGCTCCTAATACATTGTGGTAAGAAGTTTTCTAAATAATAATTTTTTTAATAAATATTTATTATAATTGTAATTATATTAATATAAATTTAAAATTTCTCTGTATAATTGAAATATTAAGTTTGACCGCGATAACGGGGCTATTACTCGTCAAATCGCAAAAATTTTGAAAAATAAATTTGACGGTCCGTACTACAGTTGGACCATCGTACCTCTGGAGAGGCAGGAAAAATATTTCATAGAGTTTGCGGTAAGTTTTGTTTTTTAAATTGTATATATTTTATAATATTTAAATAATATATATTAATATTTTCTAATTTAATTTCAAGCAATCGTACACCTGGGATCCTCTGATCACTCCGGTGGTACGAAAAGAGTTCGAGACCGTCTACGTAAGGCGGATGAAAGGGATGGTGAGCACGGTTCATACAACCGGAAAACGTCCCCGATGGATTTCCCCAAGTCTGTACAAAATTATGACAGACTATTGGGGAACAGAAACCTCTACCGAGAGGAGTACGAAATCCTCTCATAACCGCAACTCCGCTCGGGACGGTCTTGGCCCGCATAAACATTTATCGGGGCAAAACTCCTATATTCAGGTCCAACAGGAAATGGTAAGTCAAAATATTTTTTATTTAATTAACATTTTTGGTAGCAATTAAATAATATTTCAATATCTGTGAAGGAACATAATTTGGGACGACCAGTCTCAATAAGTGAGGTCTTTATAAAGACTCACACAAGACCAGATGGTTTGTATATAGATTTGAAAGCAAAACAAATCTGTGAAGCATACGAACGAAACATCCAAGAGAAGATGGCGATCGTGGAGGTCGATCCAACAGAAACATCTGATGGAACCTCCCGTCCAATTGAGCTGACTCAAGCACAGAAGAATGAGATCTTCGTTCAGGTAAAAAAAATTTCAAAGTTTTTTCTTTTAACATATTTTTGTAATTAATTAAATAATTAAATTTATTATTTAAATTATGTTTTTGTTATTTTGTAGTCATCTGTTCCGGATGAACGAGGCCGTCTTTATGGACTCGGTAGCCTCAGCCGCGTATAGTCTACGGGTAGACGTACTGGGGTAGAAACCCATTCACCCGAGTACGTAATGCTTCAAGACTAAAACACGTTGATTAAAGCACAAAACACGGAGATTATGGAAAGAAATGAGAAGATTGAAGAGGTGAACAGAGAAAACCAGAAGAAGATCTCGAGCTTGGAGATGCTCCTCGGATATATCCAACGGACGGATCCCGCATTCGCCTCCTATATGCGGGATAACGATTGCACAGGGGAACCATCGACGGCTCCGCCTACCACCCCATTTTCGCCATCAGATTTCCAATTTCCGCCACCTCAGAATTAGATTTTTTTTTCATGTATTAAATCATTTTCAATAATAAATTTTATAATTTTAAATTTGTATATCTTTTTATTCAATATTTTATATTAATTAGTTCACATATTTTTCATTTAATATTATAATATTTTTAATTCATTAATAAAAATTAGTAATAAATTAAATAATATGAATTTTAAACCAATTATAAGCTTATATTAATATTTAATATTAAAACATAATAATATAAATTATTTTATTAATATTTCTAATTACAAAATATTAATATTATTATTGAAATTAATTTCCAAAATTATTATTCAAATTTAAATTTACAAATATTATTTTAATTTTTTTTAAATAATTTAAATATTTCGAAATTAAATTTAAATAATTAATATTATATTTTTTCCAAAATATACAAAATTATTTCAATAATAATAAAAAATATTATATTTTTTTAAAATCTAATTACGGTGTAGTCGCAAATTAGTCCTAAATCAGTCGCAATTTTTGTCACTGATTTGCGACTCCTTCATACATGTGGTCGCAAATCAATCACAAAAAATTGCGACTGATTTGCGACTGTGGTTTTCCTGTAGTCGCACATCAGTCGCAATTTTTTGTGACTGATTTGCGACTGCGAGAGTTGTGCAGTCGTAAATCAGTCGTAAAAAATTGTGACTGATTTGCGACCGCAGTTCTCCTGTAGTCGCAAATCAGTCACAAAAAAATGTGACTGATTTGCAACTGCGGTTCTCCCGTAGTCGCAAATTAGTCACAAAATTTTGTGACTGTTTTGCGACTACATATTTAGCAACCACAAACGTAGTCGCAAAACAGTAGCAAATTTTGTTATGGAAATTCAGTGGCAAATTAGTCGTAAAAATAGTCACCACCTTGTGGTCGCAAATTAGTCGCAAAAGAACCACTATTTTCGTGGTCGCAAATCAGTCGCAAATGTGCGACTGATATGCGACTACTTTTTTTGCGACTAGTATTTTGCGACCACTTCACGCGGTCGCAAAGTAGTCGCAAAATACAGCTTTGTGACTACTTTGCGACCACAACCGTGGTCATAAATCGCATGTTTTCTTGTAGTGATCGCTCAACACTCCCATCAGATTTATGTTTAATTTTGTAAACATATTTGCATCCAATTGCTCGTTTTGTAGGATGAAGAGAACAAATAATCCAAGTATAGCTTTCAATTCTTTTCTCATAGCATCACACCAAATTGAATGATTCTTAGCCTTAGAATAGTTACGTGATTCAGTAAAAGTGAAATATTATGAATGAAAGAGCTAAATAAAGAGGACAATATACTATAAAAAAAAATATATTGAGATATAGGACAAAGAATAGAAGATGAAGTAGTATTATAGCAGTGAAAATCATGCAAATCAAATGGTCTTTTGGATTGTCTGGGATAATCCAAAGTAGAAGGCTTGAGATTCTCTGAAGATGATACTGAAGATGGATGAGTATCATCAGAAGATGATATTGCAGAAAGCAAAATTTCATCATTGGATGCAGGTGAAAGAAAATGAGGAAAAAAATTTCGTGTATCCGCTTTCAATTAATTAGAAGAAACAAATGGGAAAATTTCCTCATGAAAAACGACATGCCGAAAAATTAAAATGGTGTTGTTTTCTAAGTCTAAAATCTTATACCTTTTAAAACCAGATGGATAACCTAAGAAAACACAGGTCTTTGCACTAAGATCAAATTTATGTTTCTGTTTTGATGATGTTGATATGTAACAAATACATCCAAAACTCCTAAAGAAATTGTATTCACGAACCTTGTTTACTAGAATCTCATAAGGTGTCTTATTATCTAGAATAGAGTGGGTAACCTATTGATAAGATAAACATCAGTAAGCACACAATCCCACCCCCTCCCCAATATCTAAAGGTATTTGAGACTGAAACATCAAAGATCGAGCAACATTCAAAATATGTTGATGTTTACGCTCTACAATAAAGTTTTGTTCTGGTGTTTCTGGACAATAATGATAAGCTATAATCTCTTTTGACTGATAAAAATCACTGAATTTCAATTCTTGAGCATTATCGGATCTAACAGATTTAACACTAATGCCAAATTTGTTTTTAATCATGTTTAAAAATCCAGGAAAATTAATAAAAACATCTGATTTAGATTTCATCATATACACCCATGTTGCTCTACCTACAATCGTAAGAAAGTATTTGTATCCATTATAAGTAGGAACAGCAAAAGGATCCCAAGTATCAATATGAATTAAAGCAAAATAGGTATCACATTTGTTCTAATGAGAAATAAAAGGTAATTGTTTATGTTTTGCTAAAGGGCAAACAGAACAATGATTATTGTGGTCTTTGATGTTCTTAGGTAATGAAAAAACATGACGAAGAGATGTTATTCGAGATTGAGAAGGGTGTCATAAACGATTATGCCACACACGAGTTTAATCGAAATAGAGGAACAAGAAGGATTAAAGCTACCTGGAAAATCAAATGAAAAATGACATTTTGATTCCAGGATATACAGATTGAAAAAAAAGACTACACTGACCAAGCATCAAAAAAAGACTACATTTTGATTCCAGGATATACAAATTCCAAATAAGATCTTGGATGTCACAAGAATTTGAAGTGAAACTAATGATGGCCGGTAAATTTTTGGCCAACATACTAACACTCAAAAGGTTAAATCGAAAAGTGGAAATGTAAAACACATCATGAAGAACAATACTGGCGCTAAGGAAGTGAAGTTTAGAGCTAAGGAAGTGATACAAGCCTCGATTCAAGGCTTATATGCGCGTGGGCTGTTTGGAGAAGGTTAGGTGAGAAACTCGACCTTAGACTTCTTGGATAGGGGTTTTTGGGATGGTATTCGGTGGAGGGGTGAAGTGAACCACACGAGGGGTGATGAACCTTGTGATAAACCACAAACTTAGAGCTAGGAGGGCTGGTCTCAACTAGGTTCTAAGCGCACAAGATTCTTAGAGAGAAAACTTGTTGGAAGAAAGTTCTACTTTATTAATATCAAAAAGGTTGTCGAACTACAATGCTGGAAGGAGCCTTATTAATATGCTCGACAGCTTGACCTTCTAGGGTTGACTCAAATAAAGAAATGGAAAGTTTACAAAAGTGCATAAATGGAAAAGATACAAAAGTGCATAACCAAAAAAGGACCTATTCCTAAAAAAATTTTGACTCAAAAATGTAAATAATCTAGACCCTACCCTGCAAAACAGAAAGAGGCATATATTCGAATTGAAACTTACCTTACTTACCTCACGGCCAAGAAATGGAAGGTGGCCGTCCTTGTGGCATGCACACGCCTTGCTCCTAGTCTTCGACTTGGAGTAGGGTTAGGAATCTTTGGGCCCTGGCCTCTCTTGCCACTAAAGCCCAAGTCTCTAAAGTCCCTTGCATTGTTGAGAAGCCTTTGGACTCTTCTTTGCACTTCTGGCCCATTGTCCTTAGTCGATCTTCCTCTAGGAGCTTGTCGACCCATAAGCTGAACTTGTGGAAGAGTGCTCTTGATCTGCTCCTTGTCATTGCTCCTGGTGGCACTACTGGTGTGGAGACTTCCTCTAGATTCATGTCTTGAAGCTGGTAGCTTATCTGGTCCGAGTTTCCTTGTGTAGAAGTTAAAATGCTCGTGTACTCGGCTGGATCGGCTGTACCGGCTGGACTGTGCGAGGTACTGGCCGGAATGCCTTCAAGACCGGCCAAGTTGATCCCGGAGTCGGCGGCATCACCAAGGGGACCGGCGATGTCATCCACGTCGCCACCAAGTGTGCCGGAAGCTTGGGCCTCTCCGCCGGCAATGCTGATCGGTCTGGTCCTATTGGTCGAGGGTCCAGCGGTACTGCTTGGGCCAGCAGACGTGCTAAATGGCCCGGCTGTCTCGGGCAAGCTTCCTGGTCGGCCAATTTGGTCTCCTGGCTGGACATATGACCTGATGTCCTCATCATCCCCTCCCTCTTCAGTAGGTTTTGACCTCAAAACTCGTTCACCTGGATGGAAAGGGGCTAAGTCAGTTACGTTGAACGTGTTGGACACATTAAACTCACCTGGGAGCTCGATCCGGTGGGCGTTGTTGTTGATCCTCTCCAGCACTCTGAATGGTCCATCTCCTCTTGGTGCTAGCTTGGAACTCCTTAGGTTAGAGAAACTCTCCTGCAGTAGATGTAGCCGCCACACCCAATCGCCTGGTTGAAAGATCACCTCCTTTCTTCCCTTGTTAGCATGAGTCACATACTGTCTGGTCCTCTTCTCCAAGTTTTTTGCTATCTTCTGGTGTAACTTCCTTATGAACTCTGCCTTGGATGCTCCGTTGAGGTTGGTCATCTCTGCTGGTGGCAGTGGCGTTTGCTCCAATGGGGTGAGAGGGTTGAAGCCGTATACTACTTCAAATGGTGTCTTCTTGGTTGAGTGCACAACTCAGTTGTAAGCAAACTCTATGAATGGCAGGCACTCCACCCAAGTCTTGAGGTTCTTCTCTAGTGTAGTCCTGAGAAGAGTTGATAGTGTCCTGTTGACAACTTCAGTTTGGCCATCGGTTTGAGGATGGTAGGTGGTAGAGAAGAGTAGCTTCGTGCCTAGCTTCCTCCAAAGGGTCCTCCAAAAATGGCTGAGGAACTTGGTGTCCCTGTCTGATACGATGGTCCTTGGCACTCCATGAAGCCGTACAATCTCCCTGAAGAACTGCTCAGCTGTTTGCGTGGCATCATTGACATTGGCACACGGAATGAAGTGTGCAATCTTGGAGAATATGTCCACCATTACAAAGATTGCATCTTTGTGGTTGATCTTGGGCAGGCCTAGAACAAAGTCCATTGATATATCCACCCATGGATGCGTCGGTATGGGCAATGAGAGATACAACCCGTGAGGTTGCACTCGGGACTTTGCCTTCTTGCAAGTGATGCACCTTGCACAATGAGCTTCTACTGTCCTCTTGATGTGTGGCCAGTAGAAGTGCTCCTTGACCACTGCTAGAGTCTTGTCGACACCAAAGTGGCCCATGAGTCCTCCTCCATGAGCTTCTCGGATGATAAACTCCCTTAATGATCCTTGTGGTATGCACAGCCTTCTCTCTCGGAACAAGAATCTCTCATGGATGTAAAACTTGCCATGACTCCCTGTGCCACACTCCTTGTAGCTCTCAGCAAAGTCAGTATCATCCTTGTATAGGTCCTTGATGTGCTCGAATCGTAGGGCCTTTGCCTCCATGGTGGATATCAAGGCAAACCTCCTTGATAGTGCATCGGCTACCACATTGTCTTTGCCCTTCTTGTACTTGATGATGTACGGGAAGGTCTCTATAAACTCCATCAACCTGGCATGTCTCCTCTTTAGATTGGTTTGCCCTCTGAGGTGTTTGAGAGTCTTGTGATCAGTGTGGATCACAAACTGCTTGTACAGTAAGTAATGCTGCCAAGTCTCCAATGTTCGGACAAGGGCATAAAGCTCCTTGTCGTAAGTGGGGTAGTTCAGTGAGGCACCACCTAGCTTCTCACTAAAATATACTACTGCTCTCCCTCCTTGGGTTAGCACTGCTCTTATGCCTATTCCAGAGTGATACAAACCTCGATTCAAGACTTATATGCGCGTGGGCTGCTTGGAGAAGTTTAGGTGAGAAACTCGACCTTAGACTTCTTGGACAGGGGTTTTGGGTTGGTATTCGACGGAAGGGTGAAGTGAACCACACGAAGGGTGATGAACCTCGTGATAAATCATAAACTTAGAGCTAGGAGGGCTGGTCTCAACTAGGTTCGAAGCGCAGAAGCTTCTTTGAGAGAAAAACTTGTAAAGAGAAAATTCATACTTTATTAATATCAAAAAGGTTGTCGAACTACAATGCTGGAGGGAGCTTTATTAATATGCTCGACAGCTTGACCTTCTAGGGTCGACTCAAAGAAAGAAAAGGAAAGATTACAAAAGTGCACAACTGAAAAATGTACAAAAGTGCATAACCGAAAAAGGACCTATTTTTAAAATGTCTTTGACTCAAGAAATGTAAATATTCTAGATCCTACCCTGCAAAACAGAAAGAGCCAAATATTTGTATTAAAAACTTACCTTACTTACCTCATGGCCAAGAAATGGAAGGTGGCCGTCCTTGTGGCATGCACGCGCCTTGCTCCTAGTCTTCGACTTGGAGTAGGGTTAGGAATCTTTGGGCCTTGACCTCTCTTGCCACTAAATCCCAAGTCTCTGAAGTCCCTTGCATTGTTGAGAAGCCTTTGGACTCTTCTTTGCACTTCTGGCCCATTGTCCTTAGTCGATCTTCCTCTATGAGCTTGTCGACCCATAAGCTGAACTTGTGGAAGAGTGCTCTTGATCTACTCCTTGTCATTGCTCCTGGTGGCACTACTGGTATGGAGACTTCCTCTAGATGCATGTTCTGAAGCTGGCAGCTTATCTGGTCCGAGTTTCCTTGTGTAGAAGTTGAAATGCTCGTGCACTCGGCTGGATCGGCTGTACCGGCTGGACTGTGCGAGGTAATGGCCGGAATGCCTTCAGGATCGGCCAAATTGATCCCGGAGTCGGCGGCATCACCAAGGGGACCGGCGGTGTCATCCACATCGCCACCAAGTGTGCTGGAAGCTTGGGCCTCTCCGCCGGCAATGCTGATCGGTCTGGTGTACCGCTTGGGCCGGCAGACGTGCCAAATGGCCCGGCTGTCTTGGGCAAGCTTCCTGGTCAGCCAGTCTGGTATCCTGGCTGGACATACGACCTGATGTCCTCATCATCCCCTCCCTCTTCACTAGGTTTTGACCTCAAAACTGGTTCATCTGCATGGAAAGGGGCTAAGTCAGTTACGTTGAACGTGTTAGACACATTAAACTCACCTGGGAGCTCGATCCGATAGGCGTTGTTGTTGATCCTCTCTAGCACTCTAAATGGTCCATCTCCTCTTGGTGCTAGCTTGGAACTCCTTAGGTTGGGGAACCTCTCCTGCCGTAGGTGTAGCCACACCCAATCGCCTGGTTGAAAGATCACCTCCTTTCTTCCCTTGTTATCATGAGTCACGCACTGCCCGGTCCTCTTCTCCAAGTTTTCTGCTACCTTCTGGTGTAACTTCGTTATGAACTCTACCTTGGATGCTCCGTCGAGGTTGGTCATCTCTGCTGGTGGCAGTGGCGTTTGCTCCAATGGGTGAGAGGGTTGAAGCTGTATACTATTTCAAATGGTGTCTTCTTGGTTGCTGAGTGTACGGCTCGGTTGTAAGCGAACTCTATGAGTGGCAGGCACTCCACCCAAGTCTTGAGGTTCTTCCCTAGTGTAGTCCTGAGAAGAGTTGATAGTGTCATGTTGACAACTTCAATTTGGCCATCGGTTTGAGGATGGGAGGTGGTAGAGAAGAGTAGCTTCGTGCCTAGCTTTCTCCAAAGGGTCTTCCAGAAATGGCTGAGGAACTTGGTGTCCCTGTCTGATACGATGGTCCTTGGCACTCCATGAAGCCGTACTATCTCCCTGAAGAACAGCTCAGCTGTTTGCATGGCATCATTGACATTGGCACACGGAATGAAGTGTGCCATCTTGGAGAATCTGTCCACCACTACAAAGATTGCATCTTTGTGGTTGATCTCGGGCAGACCTAGAACAAAGTCCATTGATATATCCACCTATGGATGCGTCGGTATGGGCAGTGGGAGATACAACCCGTGAGGTTGCACTCGGGATTTTGCCTTCTTGCAAGTGATGCACCTTGCACAATGAGCTTCTACTGTCCTCTTGATGTGTGGCCAGTAGAAGTGCTCCTTGACCACTGCTAGAGTCTTGTCGACACCAAAGTGGCCCATGAGTCCTCCTCCATGAGCTTCTAGGATGATAAGCTCCCTTAATGATCCTTGTGGTATGCATAGCCTTCTCTCTCGAAACAAGAATCCCTCGTGGATGTAAAACTTGCCATGACTCCCTGTGCTACACTACTTGTAGCTCTCAGAAAAGTCAGGATCATCTTTGTATAGGTCCTTGATGTGCTCGAATCCTAGGACCTTTGCCTCCATGGTGGATATCAAGGCAAACCTCCTTGATAGTGCATCGGCTACCACATTGTCTTTGCCCTTCTTGTACTTGATGACGTACGGGAAGGTCTCTATGAACTCCATCCACCTGGCAAGTCTCCTCTTGAGATTGGTTTGCCCTCTGAGGTGTTTGAGAGTCTCGTGATCAGTGTGGATCACAAACTCCTTGGACAGAAAGTAATGCTGCCAAGTCTCCAATGCTCGGACAAGGGCATAAAGCTCCTTGTCGTAAGTGGGGTAGTTCAGTGAGGCACCACCTAGCTTCTCACTAAAGTATGCCACTGGTCTCCCTCCTTGGGTTAGCACTACACCTATGCCTATTCCCGAGGTATCACACTCCACTTCAAACGTCTTGTTGAAATCAGGCATGACTAGCACTAGTGCATGTGTAAGGCTGTCCTTCAAGGCCTAGAATGCCTTCTCCTAAGCTTCTCTGATGAGGACATCAGGTCGTACATCCAGCCAGGAGACCAGACTGGCCGACCAAGAAGCTTGGCCGAGACAGTAGGACCATCTGGCGCGCCTGCCGGACCAGACAGTACCGCCGGACCCTCGACCTATAGGACCAGACCGGTCAACATCGCCGGCGGAGAGGCCCAAGCTTCCGGCACACTTGGTGGGGACGTGAATGACACCGCCGGTCCCCCTGATGACACCGCCGACTCCGGGATCAACTTGGCCGGTCCTGAAGTCATTTCGGCCAGTACCGCACACAATCCAGCCGGTACAGCCAATCCAGCCGAGTACACGCGCACTTCCACTTCTACACAAGAGGACTCGGACCAAATGAGCTACCAGCTCCAGGACATGCACTTAGAGGAAGTCTCAACACCAGTGGTACCTCAAGGAGCAATGACAAGAAGCAGATCAAGGGCGCTCTTCTACAAATTCAGCCTATGGGTCAACAAGCTACTAGAGGAAGATCGACTAAGGACAATGGGCCAAAAATACAAGGAAGAGTCCAATAGCTTCTAAACAACACAAGGGACATCAGAGACTTGGGCTTTAGTGGCAAGAGAGGTCAAGGCCCAGAGATTTGTAACCCTACTCCAAGTCGAAGACTAGGAGCAAGGCGCGTGCATGCCACAAGGACGGCCACCTTCCATTTCTTGGCCGTGAGGTGAGTTAAGGTAAGTTTACATTCGAATATATGCCTCTTTCTGTTTTGCAGGGTAGGATCTAGTTGCTTTATATTTTTGAGTCAAGAACATTTTAGGAATAGGTCCTTTTTCGGTTATGCACTTTTGTATCTTTTCCTTTGTGCACTTTTGTAAACTTTCTTTTTTCTTTATTTGTGTCGACCCTAGAAGGTCAAGCTGTCGAGCATATTAATAAGGCTCCTTCCAGCATTGTAGTTCGACAACTTTTATGATATTAATAAAGTAGAACTTTCTTCCTACAAGCTTTCTCTCAAAAGAGACTTGCGCGCTTAGAACCTAGTTGAGACCAGCCCTCCTAGCTCTAAGTTTGTGATTTATCACGAGGTTCATCACCCCTCGTGTGGTTCACTTCACCCTTCCATCGTTTACCAACCAGAAAACCCCTATCCAGAAGCCTAAGGTTGAGTTTCTCACCTAATCTTCTACAAACAGCCCACGTGCATACATTCTTGAATCAAGGCTTGTATCATTTTTGGTATCAGAGCTTAAAGCTCCTAAACCAGGTTGTTTCTATCCTTTTGCTTGTTTTGTTTTTAGTTCTTGCATTAGTTTAAGTCGCATTCAAGAAAAATCAAAAAAATAACCTCAAACTCCAAACCGAGTGCATCTAGCCTCCTACGTGTATCACTAGGGTTTAGATTCACTTTTGCATTGCCATTCACGTTTTCCTTTTTGTTTAATTCATATTTCCATTAATTTTAAGTTAAATTAAAAAGAAAACAAAAAGAAAAGAAAAGAAAATAGGAAAATACCCAAAAGATTTCGAATTGGACAGCTAGCACAAGTTGTCTAGGAAGTTTCCTTTTTTCGAATTTCCTTTCCTTAGGATTTTTCCTTTTTGCATTTTTTTCAAACCCCTTATAAAAAGAAAACCCTCCTAACAATTTAGGAGCATCCTAACTTGTCTTCTTTCTTTGTAGCACACCATGAGAGAAGAAAATAGAGAAGCAGCCGAAGCCATGATGGCCATGTTCACCACACTCCAAACACAACTCGCATCCATAGGCGAGAGGTTGGAGCGCGTGGAAAGACCGGTGAGATTCCAGGCCATAAGGCACGTGAGGGCTGAGCAAGACTGTCCTTAGGGTCCTGAGCACCTTAGGACACGACACAAACAGGAGGAACCCCAGCCAGATGGCGATGAGGACACACAACCTCATAACTATCACCATAGGCCGAGAGGACCTCCACGGCAACCAGAGGCAGAAGATGATGGCTTTGAGCCATATGGTCTTCACCAGAGACCAAGAATGCCTCCTAGACATCATAAGGATGGAGCTGAACACACCTACAACCGGGTAATTCATCCTGATGTTAAACTAACTCCTCCAAGTTTTGCAGGAAAAGTAGACCCCGAGGCTTACCTAGATTGGGAGAGGAGAATGGATCATATCTTTGATCACTACAACCAACCAGGACCTAGGAGAGTCTCAATGGCAGTAGCATAACTCACGGACAATGCCCTCATCTGGTGGGATCGTGAGCTATCTGACAGAAGGAGGAAGAGAATGAGGCCCGTAGACTCATGGGTCGACATGAAAGACCTCATGCGACAAAGGTTTGTTCCACCTTACTTTCATAGAGATTTGCAACGTCGTTTTCGTACTCTTAAGCAGGGTACCAGATCAGTAGAAGAATACTATGAAGAGTTCGAGAAGCTAAGGAACAGATTGGAGCTCAATGATGATGAAGAAGCATTGATGGCACAATTCTTGGATGGACTCCAAGAAAGGATCAGCCGCAAGGTGGAAAGGAAAATCTACAATGACTTCAAATACTTGTTCCACCTATCTGTGCAAGCTGAGCAGCACATCAAGCGTAAGAGCCAAGACTTCCGCAGCAAGCCTAAGACACCTTGGGCACCAAGATACATGCCCAAGCCTGTAGACAAAGGCAAAAGCATAGAGATCGAGTCAAGGTTCAAGAGCAAGCCTCCTGAACCCACCCGTGACCAGAGAGAGCCTGGTAAGTCTTCTAACCCTCAAAGATCACGTGACATAACTTGTTTCAAGTGCAGGGGACGTGGACACATCTCAAGAGAGTGCCCAAACAACCGAGTCATGCTGATTACGGAGGCAGGAGAATATGAGTCCCAAGATGAAGAGGACTATGAACCAGAAGGAGAATATGGTGACATTGAGTACCCTGATGTGGGGGAAGTGCTTGTCACTAGACGTATCCTCAGTGCAATGGTGGATCCTTCAGAGACCATCCAAAGGGAGAACATCTTCCACAGCCGTTGCACCATCAAGGGAAAGGTATGTAACCTCATCATAGATGGTGGTTCTTGCACTAACGTTGCTAGTGCGTATATGGTTGATAAGCTAGGTCTAGAGAGGACACGGCATCCTCGACCATATAGACTGAGATGGCTTGATGACAAAGTGGAGCTCAAGATTCATGAGCAAGTCACTGTGCCATTCAGTGTGGGCAAGTACCAAGACCAGGTCGTGTGCGACGTGGTGCCCATGCAAGCTGGCCATCTTCTACTAGGAAGACCATGGCAGTTTGACAAAGAGACCAGGCATGATGGCCAAACCAATCTATACACCTTCGTGCATGACAAGAGAAAGGTCAGCCTAGCTCCTCTTACACCTGCCCAAGTACATGAGCTACAACTCCAAATGAGTAAGGAAAAGAAACTTGTCAAGTCTAACTTTCTTATTCAACCTAGTCATGTCCGGAGAGCTTTAGCCTCGAAGGACTTAATGTTACTAATGGTTTTCAAGGAAGTGTTGAGTATAGAACAGGGACAGGTAGAGCTACCTCATGAAGTAGCAACACTCCTCAACAAATTCCAGGATGTATTTCCAGACGAGATACCAGCAGGCTTGCCTCCTTTACGTGGCATAGAACACCAGATTGATCTAGTGCCCGGAGCAGCCCTGCCCAACCGGCCAGATTACCGGATGAGTCCAGAGGAGTCCAAAGAGCTTGAGAAGCAAGTCAAGGAGCTCCTGGAGAAAGGATATGTTCGAGAGAGCCTCAGTCCATGTGCTGTACTAGTGCTGCTAGTGCCCAAGAAGGATGGGACTTGGCGCATGTGTGTGGACTGCCGAGCCATCAACAACATCACAGTCAAGTATAGGCATCCAATACCATGACTGGATGACATGCTAGATGAGCTGAGTGGAGCCACGGTCTTCTCCAAGATAGACCTCAAAAGGGGATACCACCAGGTAAGAATGAAGGAAGGTGATGAGTGGAAAACCGCTTTCAAGACTAAGCAAGGACTCTACGAGTGGACAGTCATGCCATTTGGCTTGACTAATGCCCCAAGCACCTTCATGCGCCTTATGAACCAAGTTCTTAGGGCGTACATCAGTAAGTTCGTAGTAGTTTACTTTGATGACATTTTGGTTTATAGTAAGTGCCTACGGGAATACCTCACACATCTTGAGATGGTACTTAAAACCCTTCGACAAGAAGAGCTTTATGCCAATCTCAAGAAGTGCACCTTTTGTACTGATAAGCTTGTCTTTTTAGGTTTTGTTGTGAGTTCACAGGGACTACAGGTTGATGAAGAGAAGATTCGAGCCATACAAGAATGGCCAACACCAGGAAACATCAGCCAAGTGAGGAGCTTCCACGGACTGGCCAGCTTCTATAGGAGATTCGTGCCCAAATTCAGCAGTATTGCCTCACCACTGACGGCAGTAGTGAAGAAGAACGTGGGATTCAGCTGGGGAGAAGCTCAGGAGAAGGCATTCCAGGCCTTGAAGGACAGCCTTACACACGCACCAGTGCTAGTCCTTCCCGACTTCAACAAGACGTTTGAAGTGGAGTGTGATGCCTCTGGAATAGGCATAGGAGCAGTGCTAACCCAAGGAGGGAGACCAGTGGCATACTTCAGTGAGAAGCTAGGTGGTGCCTCACTGAACTACCCCACTTATGACAAGGAGCTCTATGCCCTTGTCCAAGCATTGGAGACTTGGCAGCATTACTTGCTGTCCAAGGAGTTTGTGATCCACACTGATCACGAGACTCTCAAACACCTCAGAGGGCAAACCAATCTCAAGAGGAGACTTGCCAGGTGGATGGAGTTCATAGAGACCTTCCCGTACGTCATCAAGTACAAGAAGGGCAAAGACAATGTGGTAGCCGATGCACTATCAAGGAGGTTTGCCTTGATATCCACCATGGAGGCAAAGGTCCTAGGATTCGAGCACATCAAGGACCTATACAAAGATGATCCTGACTTTTCTGAGAGCTACAAGGAGTGTAGCACAGGGAGTCATGGCAAGTTTTACATCCACGAGGGATTCTTGTTTCGAGAGAGAAGGCTATGCATACCACAAGGATCATTAAGGGAGCTTATCATCCTAGAAGCTCATGGAGGAGGACTCATGGGCCACTTTGGTGTCGACAAGACTCTAGCAGTGGTCAAGGAGCACTTCTACTGGCCACACATCAAGAGGACAGTAGAAGCTCATTGTGCAAGGTGCATCACTTGCAAGAAGGCAAAGTCCCGAGTGCAACCTCACGGGTTGTATCTCCCACTGCCCATACCAACACATCCATGGGTGGACATCTCGATGGATTTTGTTCTAGGTCTGCCCAAGATCAACCACAAAGACGCAATCTTTGTAGTGGTGGACAGATTCTCCAAGATGGCACACTTCATCCCTTGTGCCAATGTCAATGATGCCACACAAACAGTTGAGCTGTTCTTCAGGGAGATAGTACGGCTTCATGGAGTGCCAAGGACCATCGTATCAGATAGGGACACCAAGTTCCTCAGCCATTTCTGGAGGACCCTTTGGAGAAAGCTAGGCACGAAGCTACTCTTCTCAACCACTTGCCATCCTCAAACCGATGGCCAAACTGAAGTTGTCAACAGGACCCTATCAACTCTTCTCAGAACAACACTAGGGAAGAACCTAAAGACTTGGGTGGAGTGTCTGCCATTCATTGAGTTCACCTACAACCGAGCCGTGCACTCAGCAACTAAGAAGACCCCATTTGAAGTGGTATACGGTTTCAACCCTCTCACCCCATTGGAGCAAACACCACTGCCACCAGCTGAGATGACCAACCTCAACGGAGCATCCAAAGCAGAGTTCATAAGGAGGTTACACCAGAAGATAGCAGAGAACTTGGAGAAGAGGACCGGACAGTACGTGACTCATGCCAACAAAGGAAGAAAGGAGGTGATCTTTCAACCAGGCGATTGGGTGTGGCTACACCTACGGCAGGAGAGGTTCCCAAACCTAAGGAGTTCCAAGCTAGCACCAAGAGGAGATGGACCATTCAGAGTGCTTGAGAGGATCAACAACAATGCCTACCGGATCGAGCTGCCAGGTGAGTTTAATGTGTCCAATACGTTCAATGTTACTGACTTGGCCCCTTTCCATGCAGATGATCCAGTTTTGAGGACAAAACCTACTGAAGAGGGAGGGAATGATGAGGACATCAGGTCGTACATCCAGCCAGGAGACCAGACTGGCCGACCAGGAAGCTTGCCCGAGACAACAGGACCATCTGGCACGCCTGCCGGACCAGACAGTACCGCCGGACCCTCGACCTATAGGACCAGACCGGTCAACATCGCCGGCGGAGAGGCCCAAGCTTCCGGCACACTTGGTGGGGACATGAATGACACCGCCGGTCCCCCTGATGACACCGCCGACTCCGGGATCAACTTGGCCGGTCCTGAAGTCATTCTGGCCAGTACCGCACACAATCCAGCCGGTACAGCCGATCCAGCCGAGTACACGCGCACTTCCACTTCTACACAAGAGGACTCGGACCAAATGAGCTACCAGCTCCAGGACATGCACTTAGAGGAATTCTCAACACTAGTGGTACCTCAAGGAGCAATGACAAGAAGCAGATCAAGGGCGCTCTTCCACAAATTCAGCCTATGGGTCAACAAGCTACTAGAGGAAGATCGACTAAGGACAATGGGCCAAAAATACAAGGAAGAGTCCAATAGCTTCTCAACAACACAAGGGACATCAGAGACTTGGGCTTTAGTGGCAAGAGAGGTCAGGGCCCAGAGATTTGTAACCCTACTCCAAGTCGAAGACTAGGAGCAAGGCGTGTGCATGCCACAAGGACGGCCACCTTCCATTTCTTGGCCGTGAGGTGAGTTAAGGTAAGTTTACATTCGAATATATGCCTCTTTCTATTTTGCAGGGTAGGATCTAGTTGCTTTACATTTTTGAGTCAAGAACATTTTAGGAATAGGTCCTTTTTCGGTTATACACTTTTGTATCTTTTCCTTTTGTGCACTTTTGTAAACTTTCCTTTTTCTTTATTTGTGTCGACCCTAGAAGGTCAAGCTGTCGAGCATATTAATAAGGCTCCTTCCAGCATTGTAGTTCGACAACCTTTTTGATATTAATAAAGTAGAACTTTCTTCCTACAAGCTTTCTCTCAAAAGAGACTTGCGCGCTTAGAACCTAGTTGAGACCAGCCCTCCTAGCTCTAAGTTTGTGATTAGGTTCATCACCCCTCGTGTGGTTCACTTCACCCTTCCATCGTTTACCAACCAGAAAACCCCTATCCAGAAGCCTAAGGTTGAGTTTCTCACCTAATCTTCTACAAACAGCCCACGCGCATACATCCTTGAATCAAGGCTTGTATCATTCTCCCTAGCTGAATCCCACGTTCTTTTTCACTACTGCCGTCAATGGTGAGGCAATACTGCTGAAGTTGGGCACGAATCTCCTATAGAAGCTGGCCAGTCCGTGGAAGCTCCTCACTTGGCTGATGTTGCTTGGTGTTGGCCATTCTTGTATGGCTCGAATCTTCTCTTCATCAACCTGTAGGCCCTGTGAACTTACAACAAAACCTAAAAAGACAAGTTTATCAGTACAAAAGATGCACTTCTTGAGATTGGCATAAAGCTTTATTGTCAAAGGGTTTTAAGTACCATCTCAAGATGTGTGAAGTGTTCCCGTAGGCACTTACTACAAACTAATATATCATCAAAGTAAACCAGGAGAATCGGTCATTTCATACGCGAAGTTTTGCCCGTAGTTACAATTCGTTAATGAACTTTATAGCTGTGCCATTACATACATTAACTATGCTCCGTAAGCTATAACATACGTTGACCATGACGGAGTTAGCCAATCCTTTAATGATGCTGAATCAGATATTAGTTGGCTAATTTTAATTAAATTATTAATGATTGGACACTAAACGATGTAGTTTTAATGTTTAATTTTGTGAACCAAAAACGATGTCGCATTTTAATTTGTTGTTTCAACCCTAGTTTTCGAGTGAAGGAGATTTGAGAGGCGATTTCGGCGGCGATTGAACACGATTTTGAGGGAAGAATTTTGAGGGTATTTGCATGAAATCATCAATGAAATCAAGGTAATTTGGAGTATCTTCCGTCGATAAACCAATAGAATGAGGTAAATTTATGAAATTTTTGTTCTAGGGCTTTTCGGGTTTTGTTCGAATCCGATTGTTTGAGAAATCGATGCCAAATTTGGGGGGGGTTTTGATGGGTATTTTGATTTTGAAAGGATATGGGTTATGTCGATTTAGGGTTATGTCGATTTGTGAAAAAAGACATTTAGGAAAATCGGGTAGCCGAAATCGGATTTAGGGTTATATCGATTTAGGGTTATGTCGACTTTTGTGTTGGTATTTTTGATTTGAAATCGGATTTAGGTTTTCAGTCATCCTAAGAACTCGAAACCTAAGAGGGGTATTTGTTATGAAACTTACATTTGAGCTCTTAACTCATTCGAGATTCTCACGTAAGTATATGTTAGCAGCTGTTCTGCTTCTTTTCTTTGGGGTTTTGGATTTGTTTATTCGACTTCTAGTAAATTGAGGTGGCTTCGAATGTTTGGACTATACGTTTTAATGGACCCTTTCTTCCTTGTTGTTGAGCAATGAGCACAATCCAAAATGAGCTTAAGTAATGATCACCTCTTAGCTCCCTCCCACCTGTAACTCTCTATTTCATTATCGTTTTGTTTGCATCCATCACTTTGATTGATAGTAATCTTATTCGTATGGTGTAGTCATTAGTTTTACAGAGACTTATTTTGATTCTTTAGGATTTTAGGCAAATCAACCTTACTTACACATTTTAATCCGGAGACATTGTCATTTCGTCTGCAAGTTTATTACTGAACATGTCGCAAGTTTAATCTCTTATTTGTTTGTCTCTTATTTGCACTTTCACTGATTTGGATTTATATGGATTGTTTCTTCTTTGCAGTTTAGATAACGATGTAATCTTCACCTGTTACTACGGTGGAAAGTTTAAGACAGTTGATGGAAGTCTTAATTATGTTGGAGGAGAGGTTATAATCGTGGAAACCCAAGCGGAAGCATTGTTTACAAGTTTAGAAACAGAGTCAAGAGTGTCTGTATATGGACAGAGAGTGTGGTTTAAGCTCCCATTTGAGCCGTTGACCGATTTGAAGTATATGGTTGCTGGAGATGGAAATTTTCAGAGGATGTGTGAAGCGGCTCGTTGGACTCATGCAGTGGAGGTTTATATGGAGGCAGAAGACGTTGTGCCAAAAGAGAATCAAGATGGACAGAATGAACCCAATCAAGATGGGCAGAATAAAGGCAATGGAGATAGGCAGAATGAAGCCAATCAAGATGGGCAGAATGAAGGCAATGGAGATGGGCAGAATGAAGCCAATGGAGATGGGGTGGAAGAAGAAAACATAGAGACGTGTGATGAGGAAGCACGAGTTGAATCACATGTGGCTGATTTCGTTGACAATGAAAAACATGTCAATTACCATGATACTACGGATAACTCAGAAGATGAGGAAGTAGATGAACATCAACGATATGAGACGTGGAGGCGAGGAAGTGGTGAGATTAAGCTTGGCCAAGTTTTTGCTAGTATAAAAGAGTTTAAAGAAGTTGTGGTTGAGTATGCTTTAAAGGAAGGGTATAACATCAAGTATACAAGATGGAGAAATGAGATTTGTGAGGTGAAATGTGCACAGAAAAGTGAATGTCTTTGGAGACTTTACTGCTCATTCGAAGAACCGGCTGGAAAGTTCATGGTGAAGTCGTTCGAAAGCAAGCATAATTGTATCCCAAATGGGTTTTGTAGAATCATTTCTCAAACGGTGATTGCGAAGCTGTTTATAAATGAGATTAGGAAGGATCCGGATTTCAGACCGAAGTCTATACAAGAGCAAATGGAAGAACGATACAGAATCGTGGTAACGCACGATCAATATAGGAAAGCGAAGGCTCAGGCACTTGCATTAATCCAGAAAGAACATGTGAAGCAATTCACACGGCTGAAAGATTATAGGCTCGAGATATTGGAGTAAGTCCTTTGTAACATTTTGTTCATTTTAACTTTGTTTTGTCATTTAAATTATAATGTCATTTCTTTGTTTTGTAGTTCGAACCCTGGTTCTAAAGTGGAACTTGGAACAGTCCCGGGAGATAATGGTGTAGAGATGTTTGATCGGTTTTATGTATGTTTTGAAGCATTGCGTAAGACATGGATTACATATTGTTGACCCATCATAGGCATCGATGGTTGCTTCTTGAAATCAACAGTTAAAGGGTAATTATTGGTAGCAACAGGAAGAGATTCAAATAATCAAATATATCCGGTCGCTTGGGCAGTTGTATATGTTGAAAACACTGATTCATGGATGTGGTTCTCCATAAGCTCAAATCTGATTTGGAACTTGGAGATGGAGATGGGTACACGGTTATATCGGATAGATAGAAAGTAAGTTTCTGATTATTATCAAATGATTCATGGCTGTTTTTAAAAGTAAATTTCGGATTATTTATGATTGTATCTATCATTTCAGGGCTTGCTAATCGCTGTTGAGCAAGAGATGCCGATGATAGAACATTGAATGTGTGCACGCCATATCTACAGTAACTTGAAGTCTAAATTTCCTAACAAGCCGCTCATGAAGCCATTATTTTGGGTAGTCGCAGAGAGTTTTTGGGTAGTCGCAGAGAGTTATAACTCAGCTGATTACAATAAAGCTATTGAGGCAGTTAAGGCGTATGACTCAGAAGTTTATGAATTGATGATGACGAAGAATCCGAGGAATTGTAGTCGAGCTTTCTTCACAAACACAGCTTGCTGCGAGGATGTTCACAACAACTTCTCTGAATCATATAATAGTGCAATTAATAGTGCAAGAGAACTACCATTAGTGGAGATGTTGGAGACGATAAGGAGGCAAGCTATGGTTAGGATTGGACAACGAAACAAGAAATCAATGGAGCATACAGGTACATTTACTCCTAAAGTCGCAAAGGTTATTAGGGAAGAAACAAGATATAGAAAATATTATAAAATGTTTGTTGGACCAAATGGGTGGTTCGAAGTCACGGAGAATGGTTCACCTTTTAAAGTGCACATGATGAGGATGACATGTACTTGTCGGCTGTGAGATGTTTCAGGGATTCCTTGCCGCCATGCCTTACAGGTTATCTTAGACAAAAAACTACAACTTGATGATTACGTGTCAAAGTGGTATTTGACTTCTACATAGTGCAATCAGTATAGTGATTCAATTTTGCCGCTTAATGGCACAAAATTTTGGAGAAACTCGGGTGAATCAACAATTGAAGCACCGCCTCATGATCAATCAAAGGGTCGGAAAAAGAAACAAAAGAGGAAGAAGAGCAGGCACGAATCTCCTACAAAGAAAGTGAAGATGAGCAAAGAGGAACGGACAATGCATTGTGGACATTGTGGCTTAGTTGGACACAACTCAAGGCGATGCACTAATGTGGGAGTGAAGATCGTAAGGTCGGGAAAAAATGATACACAAACTGCATCAGAATCTATCAATGTTGAGTACGGAGAGGGACCGAGCCAGCCAACACAAAATTCGAACAATGTTGATTAAGGTGTTTTCGGGTTAATATAAACTTGTTTTTTGTACGCTTTAGAGTATGTCCCGGGTTGTTTTTTGAGATCTTGGTGTAACATATATGTGTAAACTATTTTGGTTTTTATTAGAATGTTATGTCTGTGGATTGATCTTCTCTGTGGATTCTATCTCTGTGTTATGTTTACTTTGGTTTTTGATCAGTTCTTGTATTTAGCTATGGAATCACTGCATCATGTAGAAATTTCTCAGGTTGATTAGATAGTATGTGTTCCTAATTAAATTCCAATTACACTCTTGTTTGTGATATCAGCTCAGGTTTTAGATTTTGCACCAGATTTGTTAATCGTTTTATGTATTTTTTTTCTTCCAAAAATTATAGTGAGACAGTACAGTGAGAAAGAGATTGATGAGATATTTGGTGGGAGAAAGAAGAAGAAGCCAGAGTTGGATAAACCTGAGGCCAAAGCAGAGATAGCATTCAAAACATTAAACAAATCTCCGAACATTCAAAATATTAATAACATAATTTTCATTTTCAAACCTGAACATTCAAAACATTAATAGCATAATTAATAGCATAGAATATAACAGAACACAAATATATTCTTCAATTTTCAAACTAAAATAACATAATAGAAGACAAATATTAGCAAACTACATACAATTATCTTTCGCATTTTCCGAATTTCACCATTACATTCTTCAAGCTTTTTCTCCCAGCCACGCACAACCGCTTTAATGTCGTCAATATTGTTTTTATAACGATGAACAATAGCTTCAAAAGTCCGTGTCTCACACTTAAGAATCTCCATTTCATTTTCATAATTTTGTAAACCATCCTAAAGACTTCCCATATGTTCTTTAACCTCATCAACAACAATTTTGAGCTTCTCAATCTCTTCAATTAACGATTCATCTGCCCATTTAAACAAATGAGATTTATGATTTTCGGATCTATTAGGACAACAATAGAAAATTCTTTCTGGATTTTGCTCAGTCTTTGATGTTCGAATTGTAGCAGATTCTCCACAGCGACAAACTTTTGGAATGTCTTTTCCTCGAACAGCTCGATCGATTTTGGATTCAACAGTTATTCCTTCACAAATTTTCACTAATTTTATTTAACTTCAGAAAATTACAAACCTTAATTCGATACTATATAAACGAGAAGACACAAAACCATATCGAAATACATACCTGAACCACTTTCTGCCATTCTCGTTGGCGCTGGGGAAGAAAGGAAGGGGAAGATAAAATTTTCTGGTTTTTTCCTCCCAAAAACCCTAATTTCATGAGACATACATGATGGAAGAAGAAGGAAATGAGTTGGAAAAATGAAAATTATGAAAACGACGCCGTTTCAATCGTTTAAGTGATTTAATGAAACGATGTCGTTGCTGATGTGTTTCCTAGTCAGCGATGATTAACGGTGAGATAAACGTCGTTAAACATTAATGTATGTTTTATACTAATTATTGAAGTTAATGTATGTTACGGACTAAAAAAAAAGTTAATGTATGAAAGAGCACAGTAACAAAATTCGTTATCGAATCGTAACCACATGACAAAGTTCATGTATGAATTGGCTAAAACTTACTGTTGTACTGATGTACGCCCTAAGAACTTGGCTCATAAGGCGCATGAAGGTGCTTGGGGCATTAGTCAAGCCGAATGGCATGACTGTCCACTCGTATAGCCCTTGCTTTGTCTTGAAAGCAGTCTTCCATTCATCACCTTCCTTCATCCTGACCTGGTGGTATCCACTCTTGAGGTCTATCTTGGAGAAGACCGTGGCTCCACTCAGCTCATCTAGCATGTTATCCAGCCGTGGTATCGGATGCCGGTACTTGACTGTGATGTTGTTGATTGCTCGGCAGTCCACGCACATTCGCCAAGTCCCATCTTTCTTGGGCACTAGTAGCACTGGTACGGCACATGAACTGAGGATCTCTCAAACAAAGCCTTTCTCCAGGAGCTCCTTGACTTGCTTCTCTAGCTCCTTGTACTCCTCTGGACTCATCCGGTAGGCTGGCCGGTTGGGCAGGGCTGCTCCGGGCACTAGGTCGATCTGGTGTTCTATGCCACGTAAAGGAGGCAAGTCTGCTGGTATCTCCTCTGAAAACACATCCTGGAACTTGTTGAGGAGAGTTGCTACTTCAGGAGGTAGCTCTACCTGTTCTTTTTCTACATTCAACACTTCTTTGAAAACCATTAGTAGCATTAGATCCTTCGAGGCTAAAGCTCTCCGGACATGACTCGGTTGAATAAGAAAGTTAGATTTAATGAGCTTCTTTTCCTTACTCATTTGTTGTTGAAGCTCATGTACCTGGACAGGTGTAAGAGGAGCTAGGCTGACCTTTCTCTTGTCATGCACGAAAGTGTAGAGATTGGTTCGGCCATCATGCCTGGTCTCCTTGTAAAACTGCCATGGCCTTCCTAGCAGAAGATGGCCAGCTTGCATGGGCACCACGTCGCATACGACTCGGTCTTGGTACTTGCTCACACTGAATGGCATAGTGACTTGCTCATGGATCTTAAGCTCCACTTTGTCATCGAGCCATATCAGTCTATATGGCCGAGGATGCCTTGTCTTCTCTAGACCTAGCTTATCAACCATATATGCACTAGCAACGTTAGTGCAAGAACCACCATCTATGATGAGGTTACATACCTTGCCCTTGATGGTGCAACGGCTGTGGAAGATGTTCTCCCCTTGGATGGTCTATGAAGGATCCACCATTGCACTGAGGATGCATCTAGTGACCAGCACTTCCCCCACATCAGGGTACTCAATGTCACCGTATTCTTCTTCTGGTTCATAGTCCTCTTCATCTTGGGAATCATATTATGCAGCCTCCGTAATCAGCATGACCAGGTTGTTTGGACACTCCCTTGAGATGTGTCCACGACCCCTACACTTGAAACAAGTGATGTCACGTGATCTTTGAGGGTTAGAAGACTTACTAGGCTCTCTCTGGTCATGGGTGGGTTCAGGAGGCTTGCTCTTGAATCTTGACTCGATCTCTATGCTCTTGCCTTTGTCTACGGGCTTGGGAATGTTGCTTGGTGCCCAAGGCGTCTTAGGCTTTCTGCGGATGTCTTGGCTCTTACGTTTGATGTGCTGCTCAGCCTGGACAGATAGGTAGAACAAGTCTTTGAAGTCATTGTAGATTTGCCTTTCCACCTTGCGGCTGACTCTTTCTTGGAGTCCATCCAAGAATTGTGCCATCAATGCTTCTTCATCATCATTGAGCTCCAATCTGTTCCTTAGCTTCTCGAACTCTTCATAGTACTCCTCTACTGATCTGGTACCCTGCTTAAGAGTATGAAAATGATGTTGTAAGTCCCTATGAAATTAAGGTGGAACAAACCTTTGTCGCATGACATCCTTCATGTCGACCCATGAGTCTATGGGCCTCATTCTTTTCCTCCTTCTGTTAGATACCTTACGATCCCACCAGATGAGGGCATTATCCGTGAGTTGTGCTACTGCCATTGAGACTCTCCTAGGCCCTGGTTGGTTGTAATGATCAAATATATTATCCATTCTTCTCTCCCAATCTAGGTAAGCCTCGGGGTCTACTTTTCTTGCAAAACTTGGAGGAGTTAGCTTAACATCAGGATGAGTTACCCGGTTGTAGGCATGTTCATCTCCATCCTCATGATGTCTAGGAGGCATCCTTGGTCTCTGGTGAAGACCATATGGCTCGAAGCCATCATCCTCTGCCTATGGTAGCCGTGGAGGTCCTCTCGGCATATTGTGATAGTTATGAGGTTGTGTGTCCTCATCTCCATCTGGCTGGGGCTCCTCTTGTTCGTGCCGTGTCCTAAGGTGCTCAGGACCCTCAGCACGGTCTTGCTCAGCTCTCACGTGCCTTATGGCCTAGAATCTCACAGGCCTCTCCACGCGCTCCAACCTCTCGCCTATGGATGCGAGTTGTGTTTGGAGGATGGTGAACATGGCCATCATGGCTTCGATTGCTTCTCTATTTTCTTCTGCCATTGCGTTCTACAAAGATAGAAGACAAGTTATGTTGCTCCTAAATTATTAGGAGGGTTTTCTTTTATAAGGGGGATTCGAAAAAATGCAAAAAAGGAAAAAAATCTGAGAATTGGAAATTCGAAAATATGAAGATTTGAATAAAAAGGAAACTTTCTTGACAACTATTGCTAGCTGTCCAATTCGACTCCTTTAGGTATTTTTCCTATTTTCTTTTTCTTTTCTTTTAATTTAACTTTAAAAATAATTGAAATATGATTCTAACAAAAAGGAAAGTCGAAAATAGCAATGCAAGAATGATTCTAGAACCTAGTGATGCACGTAGGCAACTAGATGCACTCGGTATGAACTTAGATGTTATTTTTTTGATTTTCTTGAATGAAACTTAAACTAATGCAACAACAAGAAACAACACAAGTTAAAGGATAGAAACAACCTGGTTTAGGAGCTTTAAGCTCTGATACCAAAATGATACAAGCCTCGATTCAAGGCTTATATACGTGTGGGCTGTTTGGAGAAGGTTAGGTGAAAAACTCGACCGTAGACTTCTTGGATAGGGGTTTTTGGGTTGGTATTCGATAGAGGGGTGAATTGAACCACACGAGGGATGATGAACCTCGTGATAAATCACAAACTTAGAGCTAGGAGGGCTGGTCTCAACTAGGTTTTAAGCGCACAAGATTCTTAGAGAGAAAACTTGTTGGAAGAAAGTTCTACTTTATTAATATCAAAAAGATTGTCGAACTACAATGCTGGAAGGAGCCTTATTAATATGCTCGACAGCTTGACCTTCTAGGGTCGACTCAAATAAAGAAAAGGAAAGTTTACAAAAGCGCACAAATGGAAAAGATACAAAAGTGCATAACCGAAAAAGGACCTATTCCTAAAATGTTTTTGACTCAAAAATGTAAATAATCTAAACCCTACCCTGCAAAACAGAAAGAGGCATATATTCGAATTGAAACTTACCTTACTTACCTCACGGCCAAGAAATGGAAGGTGGTCGTCCTTGTGGCATGCACGCGCCTTGCTCCTAGTCTTCGACTTGGAGTAGGGTTAGGAATCTTTTGGCCCTGACCTCTCTTACCACTAAAGCCCAAGTCTTTGAAGTCTCTTGCATTGTTGAGAAGCCTTTGGACTCTTCTTTGCACTTCTGGCCCATTGTCCTTAGTCGATCTTCCTCTAGGAGCTTGTCGACCCATAAGCTAAACTTGTGGAAGAGTGCTCTTGATCTGCTCCTTGTCATTGCTCCTAGAGGCACTACTGGTGTGGAGACTTTCTCTAGATGCATGTCCTGAAGCTGGTAGCTTATTTGGTCCGAGTTTCCTTGTGTAAAAGTTGAAATGCTCGTGTATTCGGCTGGATCGGCTGTACCGGCTGGACTGTACGAGGTACTGGCCGGAATGCCTTCAGAAACGGCCAAGTTGATCCCGGAGTCGGCGGCATCACCAAGGGGACCGGCGGTGTCATCCACGTCGCCACCAAGTGTGCCGGAAGCTTGGGCCTCTCCGCCGGTAATGCTGATCGGTCTGGTCCTATTGGTCGAGGGTCCAGCGGTACTGCTCGGGCCGACAGACGTGCCAAATAGCCCGGCTGTCTCGGGCAAGCTTACTGGTCGGCGAGTCTGGTCTCTTGATTGGACATATGACCTGATGTCCTCATTAGGAAGACAATAATGTCTTGAATCTTCTCTGTGGATAAGTATGTCATATGCTGATTCGAATCTTTTGCACTATCTAAACAGTTTGATGTAGTCAAATTAACTCTGGCAGTAGAATTAGATGATGATGAATTTTGCTTTTTTGAGATTGATTTGCTACAACATTTTGGTTTGGTATAAACTTCTTCTTTCTTGTCCAATTTGGTGGATATCCATGAAGTTTATAACAACAAGTTTATAACAACGATCATTAAGATGACCAACTGCTCTACAATGTTTACAAATATGTCTTGGTCGTTGAGTGAAGTTGGTTGCAGCATTTATACCCTTTTTAGAAGCTTGAGTGAAGTTACATAATTCTTTGTTTCTGAATTGAAAAGCTGATGGTGGAACAGAATTTTTAGAACTATTTCCCACAACTCGTTGTTTATGATCTTGACTAAGCATATTGTAAATCTCGTTCAGACTTGGTTTGTTCTTCTTGTTAATAATTTGGCTTCTGATTTTAGAGTAAGAATCATTCAATCCCATTAAAAATTGAATCATGCGACTTGTTTCAATGTCATCAAGTAGTTCCTCAACCTTTCCAAAAGTGCAATTACAAATCTTTTGAGATTTTATATTGTCCAATTTTTACCATAGAACCTTCATTTTCGTAAAATAAGCATAAAGATCCAAAGAACCTTGACACATAGTTAGAAATTCTTGTTCTAATAGATACTTTCGTGGGAGATTATTAATGTGAAATTGCTTCAATAAATCCATCCAGATTTCAGCAACATCATTATAGTAAAGTATATTATCATAGATTTCTAAATTTACTGCATTCAGTAACCAGAATTTTACCATGCTATTGTAACGATTCCAAACCTTAAAAATCGCTTCAAAAATTTTAGGCCTAGGTAATGATCCGTCTATAAAATTCCATTTGTTCTTGTATTCCAAAGTCATTGTCATCGCTATTTGCCAACTATTATAATTGAATCCATCTAGATTTTGTGTTACTAGCGACAAACCTGGATGATCACCCGGATGAAGAAAAAATGGACTATGCGCACTTTCCAGTGAATCTTCTCATTAGATCCACGAGCTACATACGTTCCATTATTTTCGCGATTGACAAAATTTTCTCTAAGATCTCCAATACCTAAAATTGAATTTGTCTAGAAACAATCCCGAAGTTTGACTCCGGTGAAGCTACGCGATTTCTTATCTTCGCTCCTCTTTTCACCATGAATGCGATGGTAAAGAACGATTAAGCTAAAGATTGAAACAATTTTCGTAAAGAACGAGAAGATGAATTTTGGGGGAAGATTCACGAAGAAAATCTATTATTATCTTCATTGATTACCCAAAAATAATGAATATATAAATATTTATACTTGAGTAAAAAATCTGATAACCGGTTATAAATTATCTGGTTTAACCAAAATCAAATGATACATTCTAAAAATGATTGCAAATAATTTAATTATTTCTTAAAATCAACATAACCTAACCATTTAACTCCATAAATTTTTCTAAACTATTATACCAACATATAATAATTTTGAAAGAGCTAGAATTCATTTCGGAGAAATCGATGCACACTCAAATCGAAAATCTAACAAACACTGTCGGAAATACAATAATTCATCTAAAATCAATCATAGGTCATACTATTCTTAATACACCATCTAGAAGTTTTGAATACAAATTGAATCCGCTAGTGATTTTCCAAAAACCGGTTAAAAGCACTGAACCAGTCCAATCTGCAATCGGTTTAAACTGAAACATGTTCAAATTAATCTACAATGTCCTTTTAATAGAATTCATTATTGATGAGCTGAAAGCTCACATTTATCGAGCAGAGTATTACAAGGGAAGATATAAGCTTACACAACACTCATATGACACAATAAACGAGTCTAACTCACTAAAATATCTTATCTTAATTCTTTGGACAATTGGAATCACAGATGAAGATTAAGGTCTTGAAATTCACCAAAATTTAATACAAAACTGCTGACATGTTTTTTCGGGTTCAAAACCGATATAAATACATGAAATTATGGATGGAAAAGTGTACTTACTTAACCAAAATCAATCACTGAATCACTAGAGTGAAGAATAAAAAATTTAAACGATTTTGTATCTATTTTTACTTAAAAGTATTTTTGAAAGTAAACTGACTAAAAATTTTAAATCGTTAGTTTTCAAAATAGTAATTTTAAATTTTTATTTCAAATATAATTCTATTAGTTTAAATTTTCAATAATAAGACAAATTTAAATTAAAATATCTTAAAACTTTTTTTAATTTAGAATATCTAAACCGTAAGTTAGAAAAATAATTTAAACATAATATTTTAATTTTATATATAATTTATTTAAAATAAATAATTATATATATATATATATGTCCATGTTCACTTTGATATAGGCTAACTCTTAACACATACACATACAAAATCTTTAATGAAAAATTGTTGAAAATATCACTATTTTAAGTTTTGTTTCAAATGTAGTACTAATCATTTAAATTTTTAAAAATAGCATAAATTTAAAACTAAAATAATTAAAATTCTCTTCTTAATAAAAAATTTAACCCTAAATCATAAATGTTTGAATTTTATATATAATTTATTTTAAATAAATAATTATTTTTTATATAATAATTTCTACTAATTTAAAATTTAATTTTTAATATATTAAATTTAGAAAATAATCTTAAAAATATGTTATTTTAATTTTGTATGTAAGAAAAAATCACAAAGAAGACATAGTTAGACGGGTAGTGATCAAATCACATCAAGGCATGTTGCTATCAGCCCACAGATCGTACCATAAGGACACAAAGATTGGTTTGGAATCCTTAAGCCCACGAGGGGGCAACGTGAATTTGGGGCTAACACTCACCTTTTCTTCTCTTTTCTTCTCTTTTATCACTCCATTATATACCTAACCGTTCCATATATACATAATTTGTGAATTGTTATATATTCATTGACCAGTTATAAAAACATATATTGTACATAGTATTACAAAAAATAGATATTATTTATAAAAACAATACTATATTTACTATTAGATCTTCTGGTTGATTAATCATCTCCAAACATGCAATAATTCATGTGATTGAGCTATATATGATCATGATCAAACATAATAAAGTTGAGAATTTTGTAATGTTTTTTGGTATGGAATGATGCATTCAAATGTAACCCCACATGATAGTGTTGAAGTAGGGAGGCAAAAAGCACACCACATGGTAGTCCATTGGTGTACATGAAGAGGTTGTCTTAGGGTTGTAATCAATCCCTGATTTGGGAGAATTTGATTTTTAATTGAATTTTCAGATAATTTGGAATGAATTACAGAATTTTGGTATGATTTGTTAGTAAAATTCTCTGCAATCTCATCTAAAACCATTTGAATATTTGTATTTTTAACTAGTAAATTTCGTCAAAACATTTTGAAACTACTAAAAGCCTCTTAAAATTGATTATTTAAAATATTTAAAATAAGAATGAATTTGAAAATATATTTTCATACCACTAGTTCAATAATACCGAATTTTAAAAAAATAAAATAAAATTCATGTTTTAATAACACATGAATTTATCATTTTGATAAAATTTATTTAAGATTCTAATATGAATAGATCTTTAATATATGCGATTTTTAAGTTAAATATGAATCATACTCGAATGTATCTTTGAACTTGTAAAATCAAACTTTAGACTTAAAATCAATTTTGAAACTAACAATGTATCAATTTCATATCCAATAATATTAGAGAAATATAAGTCATAAGATATTTTTGGATATAATTTGATTTGAACCATACAAATTAATTCACAAATTTGTGAAATCTATTAGTAGATGAAAAATGTGACTTAACAGAACTAACAGAGGACATCGATAATATAAAGCTAACATACCTATATTGTAATGTATCTATATCCAACCCCATGAACATGACTTATCATATCAAAATAGATTCTCTATATTTATGAAAAACCATAGGTTACATGGATATGAGTCTAAAATTTTATTAAAAAAAAGCAACAAATTGACTCATCATTTTTCATTTGATAGAACCATCATTGATATGGATGAGAGCTAAGAGTTGAGATAATATATTTGTATCCATTCTATTAATATAGAATATATGAAATTGCAGCAAAGAGGAAGATGATAGAGAGAAAAAACAACACCCAAGACAAACACTTGGATATATAAAAAAATGTAATGGGGACCTTCACACATGGGTGTTAAAAAGAGAAAGAATATAGTGGAGCCAACCTCAAAGCTCATCTTAAGAATATTTTTCTAACAAAATGTTGGTTGCAATCTCATCTTCATTAGCTTTTATTCTTTTTAAATTTTAATATTCTTAATTGTTTCAATCTTTTTTTCCTTTTTTAAAGAGATTGCATAGTTTTGTTTCTTTTTTTCATTTACAAATCAAAATGCATTGGTCGTTTGGTTAGTAGTTTTTTTAACAGACAAAAAGTTTGGGTAGTTGCAAAACATTGTGATGCATGGACCAATGCATGTGACATTTTTTTGAATTTGGAACATATTATATTGATACATATAATAACTTTTTTAATTTATATGGTACATCCATCAAATCCATGTTTCATTTTATAGATAACCAAAAGTATTATTGATCTTCTTTTCTTCGTAAATGATAAGAAATAGTAATATTATCAAAAATAAAATAGAAGGTTCTAATGTTATAAAAACTGTAAATCAATAAGTTTAATTTTGTCCATGTGAAAAACTCTTATTAAAGGATTTGAATAAACAAAAAAAGAACAACAGAAAGTAGTGTGCTTATATAAGCTTATCCTTAACATATAATATATGCTAAATTTCGTTATCATTCGAAAAAAATCCATTACAATTTCATCGTTGCCAGCAAATATAATTGAATAAATAATTTATAAACTTTAATAATAGTTATAGTTGTGAAGCCCACAGATTCGTTATGGCCCATTAGTTTCCATGCAACGCAGCCACCACACGGATGGCTAAAGCCACCATTGGTTTCCATCAATAGATTGCATCATATAATACTTTAATATTAGGAGTTATCTCTAATATATTAATTAAAAGCATTTTAACATAGAAATTTCATTTTTATCTATGATTTAAAAATTTGTGACATCTAATATCATAAAAAAAATTTTAAAGTAAATATTATATATGATATAATTTATTAGAATAGTTACGAAAATAACATTAAACAAATATATAAAAATTTATTATATGTAAATCCATTAATTAGTTATATCATATATTTACTTTAAAATTGTTAAAAGAGTTATCTCTAATTTTTAATATATTAATTGAAAAATATTTTAATAAACAAATTTTACATTCGAGGAATTGTAAGTGGTGTACTTGTTGCACCACCTTTACGTGCATCCTACAGGTATGGAATTCAACTCCACCTTCCTTCGTTAACTTCATTTTTTCTCGTATGAGGATGTTAAATTTTCGTATGAAAATGTTGAACTATTGGGCTAGTCCATTGTGACCTACTAATAAAAAAAACAAGATTACACTATAATAGCATTTTAAGACAATTATTACATAAAACATAATTTATTATATTATTTACGAATAAGATTAGTTAAATATTTAACAGTATAATATTATAAATTCCGAATATTTCGATATAAAAGGCAAACACAATATAAAAAAATACTATATTTTTTAAAAAATTAGTTAAATAAAATTTTAAACAAAAATTTATCTAAATTGAATATTATCATATTTATAATTTTTATCTATTTAATAATAATATCTATTCAAGATATAGATAATTTAAATTTATTTTTAGAATCCAATTTTATTATATATTTCATAATAAATATTTAAAAAATATTTTAAATAAAAGGTAATTATGTACGTACTTAATTTAATTAATTATAATGTGTGAATATTTTTTTTGCAGTATGAGACTAAATCTACTATATTAATGAAAAAGTATTTTAACATAGAAATTTCATTTTTATGTGTGATTTAAAAAATTTTCACGTCTCACTAGTAGAACATATTAAAGTAAATATTATATAAGATATAATTTACTAGATTATTTATGAAATTGACATTAAACAAATATTTATCCATATGCTATATGTAAATACATAATATTTTGACATAAAAGATATTTTGACATAACACAAACACAATATAAAACAAAATATTACTAATTTTTAAAAATTATTTAAACAAAGTATAAAATAAAAATTTGGCCTAATTAAATATTTATTATATATATAATTTCTTACCTATTTAATAATATTATTTATTCAAAATAGAGATAATTTAAATTTATTTATATTATCTAATTTTATTATTTATTTTATTTATATAATCAATATTAAAAATTACTTTAAAATATTTTAAATAAAAAATAAATTATATATATTTTTAATTTAGATTTATTAAATAAAAAGTTAATTATAATATGTGAATACTTTTTTCTTGGATGAATCTAAATCTAATTATTTATTAAGACAAGTTACAATGTAGGATCTATGATTAGCTAATCTTAATCTTTAGCTTTCAATGAAATATTGTGCCAATTAGTATTCAACTTTGACTTTTGTATCCATTTTGAAGACTTCTTATAAATATTATTACTAATCTTTCTTTAGCCACGTAAAATATTCCTCCTATTATGAGTTTTTTGACCATAGAATCTGCAGAGTCAAAGATTTTCTTGACCAAGTAGTAATTACTTTGGGAAAATCTATAACGAAAACAAAAAGACAAATATTCCACCAAAATAGTTAACAGAACTTTTACTATTTTACTGGAATATTTTAAAAAAACAGAATGTAATATTTATTACTCTTATTTAGTTTTATGATATACTTAATTCACATCTACTGTTTCTTTAAATTCGTATTTTCACAATAAACTCATATGTTTATTGTACCATTACCGAATAGTTGTATGCTTAAAATCCTCCACATTTAAAATTTCCTCGAGCCTTGTGAATTTTCAGTCCAAGTTTGGCTTTATAATTGGATTTGGATACCAATTTTCACATGGAAGCCAAATTATTATAATAATTAGACATGAAACTTAGTCATGCACTAACATGTTTATGTTCCTATTTGGCTGGTTAAAATAAATCTAAAATTACAAAATAAAATATCTTTTTTTTTGTAAACTAAGTTTTTTTTTTATATATAGTTTCGTTCAATTTTCTATATATTCTACGTGTTTCAATACAAATACCGTTTAATATTTTCAAACATTAAAAATGATACAGTTTTCTATTTTTGTTTCATTAGTATAATATTTAATAGGTTTTTATTTATTAAAGAAATTAAATTATATAAAGGAAAAAAATAAATCTATGATAAATTTATATTAAAAATATAAAAGAACACATATAATAAAATAAATTTTAAATTTTAAAACGAAATTTGATATAAAAAAGGAATATATAAGTTTATATACAGTTTCCATTATTATCTTGATTTTTTATTGGACAAAGAAAATACCATATATATTTTTGGATTGACTGATTAAATCTAATTGAGAAGAAGGTTTGCTTACCCAGAATAGGGTATGAATTCAAACAGGGTAAATCCATGTTTTATATAAAATATTAAATTTTATTTTAAAAATATTACAATAGAATAATGTAAAATGGTTTTTTAATGTAATTGTTTAAAATAACATTATTTCACACTAATCATTTAAATTTCTAAAAATATTATAAATTTAAACACGCTTGGTGTTGTGTTCTTGTTTTGTCTTACATTTTTTGTAAATGAAAATAGAAATAGTTAGGCATAAGTGAGAATCGATTATTATAAATTACCATCGGTTGATTAAAAGGTAGTAAGAACTCAATGAAAATAGAGCTAACTGGGAAATAATACAATAGATGAGTGAAGATATCATGCAATGACCTAGAAAAAAAAAACCTAGATTTCGTGAAGGCCAAATAAAATGACCTAATAGGCTTGGATTATGAGGAGAAGTGTGTAAAAAATAAGCAAATTCGATTATTAAATGAAGTTATTATTCTTATGCAAAGAATAAGAAAACTTTACAATAAAAGGAAATATGAGAATTATGAAGAAAAAAGAAATTGTACCTAGGGTTTTGCACGAACCAGTAATGATAAATAAGGTGGCAGAACATTGTGACAACTCAACATTCGCAAGAAAGAGATTTTATTCAAGGATTTTAGGTTTCTAAGAAGAAGGCAAAATTAAAAGGGCAAAATGGTTTTGGTGAGGTGTTCCAAGATTGTGTGTAATCTTGTAAACGTGTGAAATTAGTATAACAAATCAAGTGCGTTTTTAGCTTGTTCAAAATCGTTTTAAGTGAGACTTGAGAATGCATCTAAAAGATTTTCTACTGTAGACACATATTGTACTAGTCGTTATATCATTGTTTGAACCAGTTTTTTATTTTTATTAGGTTTTGCATTTTCACTCAATAAAATCTGAATGCTATTTTTTGTTGTAATAAACTATTATCTCCAATCCAAAATGTATGAATATACCCGCACAATATTTAATAAAAATAAAATAAAATATACCCACATAAATAGATTTTGCTGATAACAGTCAGTATTTTTAATTAAAGAAAATCTACTCACACAATCAGTTGAGGTGACACATGGGATACGTGGAATTAGCCTAGTCAAGTCGGTGGGACCCGACTTGCCCTACGGTGGATTTTAAATTTTGTTCGTAAACATTTTTTATTCATAAAATTTGTGAATTAATTTTTTAAAATACACATTTATTCTATATTACTCAAGCAGATTTGATAGATTTAGTTGGCCATCTGTTTCATTTTTCAAACATCTTTAAAAATATTTAATAAATTTAATTTAATTAAATATAAATAAAATTTTACACAAATGATAACAAATCTAAAATCAATACCCCAAATATATCAAATTTAATTTTTTAAAACAATAAATTATACAAATTTTGAACATTTTGATTTGGATTAAATTGATTTGCATATAAATTTGTTTGGATCTTAATTTAGCTAATTGGTTTAGATTTAAAATATACGCATATCCGTTAAGCCCGTAAATTAATAGAATGTAATATTATACTTTAACTAATAGAATGTAATATTATACTTTAACTAATAGAATGTAATATGCACTTATCCATTGTATCCATTCTGTTAACTTAAAAAAAATTCATTTGACTTGTACCTACTCTGCAGTTGTTTAAATGGAGCTGAATCCACCGATAAACACTCGTAATGACATAACTAGCTGAAATCTAGGCTTAGCATTTTTTGAAAAAAATGACATATTGCATGTAAAAATAGGCAATGGGCTACTCACAACTAGACTACTAGTGAATATACAGAAGAGTTGAAAAAAGTCAAATAGAACAAGCAGCAAATATGAAATGAAACTTTTCTCCTTTTCTCCTTTTTTACAATTTGGGACGTTTTGCTCAAAACTGGCAACACGTTGCATTTATTTAAAACCTTACCTCTCGGTTCGAGAATAGCATAGAACACTTTTTGTGTAAGTATTTACATATATACAAGTGCTAGCAAAAGGTGCTTTCTTCTTACAACAATACTTAAGAATCTTTGAAGACATAATTGTACTAAACAAAATAAATTACGATAAACATCCTTGAGAAAAAAGTAACTTGATCTCTCTTGCATTGTAGCTGAAGATTTAGTTAATGATTACAGTTTCTTCCAATAGGTACATATGACTTTATATGTGATACTATATAAGATTACAGGCATTAATTTTGGAAGAATGCACATCAATACATATATGTATGTAAACTATTAGAAGTGAAAAATGTGAACAGAAAGAATCACAAAATGTACAACTTGGTGAAGAAGAAAGAGAATTTTCTGTTATTTCATTAAAGAACAAAATTTTTATTTGTATACAATTGATTAAACAATAAAATAAACCAGATCTATATAATTTGCAAATCAAACAAAACTAAAATATAATTTAAAAATATATAATATTCTGGATTTGTTATATATGATCTTGTAATAAATATAGTAATATGTGTTTTGTTTGATAGAGAGAATAAGTGTGAATAATTTAAAAAGGAAGATTTTACTTCTCTTTTTTATTCACGGAGGAGGTAAGTGTTATTTATACACACTTTAAGTCGGTTCACATTAATATTAAATATTATTCAATTATTAAATATAGATAATCATTTATCTATTTTTAATACTCTCTATTTATTATCTATTATTATAAAAGTATTACGTAATGTGTCGTTAAAAATCTTATCACGTAAAAACTCAACGGAATAAAAATCATTATAAGAAAAAAAGAGTGCAGATGCGTAATCTCTCCCCTCAATAAGATGAATACAATTTCTTCATAGATCCCGTAAATGACGCATTCCAATATTTTGAACATGTTTTCTGAATTTTGTTGTAGAAAGCGCTTTATTAAACAAATATGTTGCATTATCGCTTGAACGAATATACTCGATGTCAAATTCTTGATCTTTCTCTAGTTCTTAGATATAGGAGAAGAATCTTGGAGGAATATGTTTTGTCCGGTCACTCTTGATATAACTTTCTTTGATTTGAGTTACACATGCAGCATTATCTTCGAATAATTTTGTTGACTCCTTATTGTTGGTTAATCCACTTGTTCTTTCGATATATTGGATCATGTTTCTGAGCCATAAACATTCTCTACATGCTTCATGGAAAGCAATGATTTCTACATAGTTTGAAGAAGTAGCAACCAAAGTTTGTTTTTAAGATCGCCACAAGATCGTAGTTCCACCAATTATAAAAATATAACCGGTTTAGGATCGAGCTTTGTGTGGATCCGATAAATATCCAGTATCTCCAAAATCAACTAAACCAAATCCGGAGTTTCTAGAATAAAATAATCTCAAATCAATCATACATTGAAGATAACGAAAATATGTTTTATTCCATTCCAATGTCTGCGTGTAGGTGATAAACTATATCTCGCAAGTAAATTTATAGTAAATGTTATATCTTATCGGATGCAATTTGCGAGATATATAAGTCCACCGATAGCACTCATATAAAGTACTTCAGGATCTAATATGTCTTCATTATCTTCACAAGGTTGAAAATAGATCCTTGTTTATATCAAGCGATCGATTAACCATTGGAATACTCAAAGGATTCGCTTTATCCATATTAAATCGTTTTAATATTCTTTTCGTATAATTTGATTGATGCACAAATATCCCATCTTGGAAATGCTTAATTTGGAGTCCTAGACAAAATTTTGTCTTTCCAATATCTTTCATTTCAAATTCTTCTTTCATATAGGTTCTTGCATCATCAATTTTCTTTTGAGTTCTAATCATATTCAGGTCATCTACATAAACAACAATAATCACAAAACATGATGGGGATTTCTTTATGAATACGCAAAGGCATATCGCATTGTTAATATATCCATTTTTCAACAGATATTTACTTAAACGATTATACCATATGCGTACGGATTGTTTTAACACATATAATGATCGCAGTAATTTGACCGAATATACTTCTTTGGGTCCTTTAGAGATCTTTGATCCTTCTGGGATCTTGAATCCTTCTCGGATTCTCATTTATATATCACTATCAAGGGTTCCATATAGGTATGCAGTCACGACATCCATAAGGTGCATTTCTAATCTTTTGGATTATGTAAACTCATTAAATATCTAAATGTGATTGCATCCATGACCGAAGAATATGTTTTTTCATAATCTATTCCCGGCCTTTGAGAAAACTCTTGTGCAATAAGACGGACTTTATATCTAGTGATCTCATTTTTTTCGTTTCTTTTTCTTACAAACACTCACTTACACCCAACTGACACTATATTTCAGGTGTAATGACAATGGGTCCGAAGACATTTTTTAGAGAGAATAATTCATTTCTCATGGCTACTTGCCATTTTTCCCAATCAGATCTTTTTAGACATTCTGTTACAGACATTGGATTTGCATCATCATTTTCATTTTCAATTTCTTTGGATACAGAAAAAAAAGAATATTTTATTAATATCTTCTATTTCATTTCTAACCAATAATTTTCTATTTTGGGTATAGTTAATTGAAATCTCATATGTTTTTGTATCGCATTCGTCTTCTGGACGAATTTCCTTTCTGGAATCTTCGAAAACCCATTTGCATATGTCTTCTGGACATTCTTTTTGAATTGGTTCCTCTATAATCTTTTCATAAATATTTTCGAGACGTTCTTTGTGAGATTCTTCCAGAACCTTTTGATTTTTTTCTCCCAAATACCTTTTCTTACAGAGATTTTTATCTTTTGATCCCATCGATCTTCCCTTCTTTAATTGAACTCTAGGTTCATTTATTTTATCGCCATCAATATGTTCTACAGGAACATTAATTCTTGATGGAGCATTCACAACGGGTATATATGATTTCGTCACTTTTTTGTATCTGTGAATGCATCTGGCAATTGATTTGCAAGATTTTACAAATGTACGATTTTCTGAACTTCTAATTCACATTGTTTTGTGAGAGGATCAAGATATAACAAAGATGGGGTACACCATTTAATATTTTCTTGTAGTTTTTAATTCCTCCCCCTAACGTAGGAAATTCATCTTCATCAAAATGACAATCGGTAAACCATGCCGTAAACATGTCACCAGTTCGCGGTTCAAGATATCGAATAATACTCGATGATGTAAATCCAATATAAATCCCTAATCTTCTTTGTTGCCTCATCTTTGTTCTTTGTGGTGGGGCTATAGGAACATAATCCGCATACCAAAAAACACGGAGATGAGATACATCGGGCTTATGGCCAGATGTTAATTGTAATGGAGAATATTCATGATATACACTTGGTCTTATCTGGACCAATGCTACCGCATGCAATATAGTATGACCCCATACTGAAATTAGGACATTTGTTCTCAAAATTAACGGTCTAGCAATGAGTTGTAACCATTTAATCAAAGCCTCAGCCAAGCCATTTTGTGTATGAACATGCAGAACCGGGTGTTCAACATCGATTCCAAGAGCCATACAATAATCATTAAGGGCTTGTGACGTGAATTCACTAGCATTATCTAGTCTTACTTTTTTATAGCATAATCAGAAAATTGCGCTCTTAACCTGATTATTTGGACAATGAATCTTGTGAAAGCCATATTTCGTGTGGTTAACAAACATACATGTAATCATCTACTAGATGAGTCAACTAAAACCATAAAGTATCAAAATAGCCCGCATGGTGGATGAATAGGCCCACATATATCACCATGTATTCTTTCTAAGAATACTGGATATTCATTGCCAATTTTAGCTGGTGATGGTCGAGTAATAAGTTTTCCTTGAGGACATGCTTTACATGAAAAATCGCATGATTGAAAAATCTTTTGGTTTTTCAATGGATGACCATTAGAATTTTGTACAATTTTTTTCATCATGACTGATCCAAGATGTCCTAGTCTTTCATGCCAGACTTTGAATGTACTCGTAAACTTCTGGTTTACTGTAATATACGATTCAATTATATTTATTTTTGTGTAATATAATCTAGAGAACATCATTGGTAATTCTTCTAATATTTTTTTCTGCTCACATGTAATGCAAAGATAGTCAATGTTATTTTTGCTCATTGTCTTTATATGATATTCATTTATACGGATGTCTTTGAAACTTAATAAGTTTCTATGAGATTCGGGGAAATATAAAGCATCATTTATTTCAAATTTTATTCCTTTTGGCATTGAAAAACTAGCTTTTCCGGAGCCTATAATGATATTTGTATTATCTGATATTGTATTCACGCTTTCGACGGAATTCTTCATTTTGAGATAGGAGAAAAACTTTTTATCTTTAAGTATTGTATGTGTTGTAGCACTGTCTGCTAGGAATATATCTCCATTCTCATTCTCAAAAAGATACATTTTCTAGATTAAAATATTGATAAAGATGTATTAATAAGTGTTAAACACACATATTTCAAAATAAACTTATATTTTATAACAAAACTATTTTACATCAAGTTATTAAAGTTTAAACTTACATATATTTTCAAAAAGACATTAAGTTTTGTTTTTGTTCGTAAAGAAACTAAATACAACCTTATATATATATATATATATATATATATATATATATATATAACATTAAACTTAATTATCTTGTTCTTTGGTATTCTCGGAATCAACCAGAAAATCAGCAACATCGAGATATGCATTTCCATCGAAAGAAGGTCCGGACTCATCCGAGATGAAGTTGGTTTCTTTTTCTTTTTCTTTTTTTTTTTGTGATTCTTGATAGAGATTGGCCAAATGTTTTGGTGTACGACAAGTACAAGACCAATTTCCTTTCATGTCACATATATAACAAACATTTTCGTATTGTATGTTTTGGCGTACATCAGGTACGCGACCAACTTCATTTTTGTGGACTTTATTCTTTCTCCCAAATTTGAATTCATTGGGACGAAAACTTCTTCCTTTTCCTCGTACACGTCCACCTCCTCATCCACATCCACGAACACGACCATGGCCTCGACCACGTCCATGTCCTTGCTAATTATTGTAACTGGATGATGCAACATTCACTTCTGGGAATGGAGATTATCCAGTGGGACGAGATTGATGCTTCATCATCATAATTTCATTATTTTGTTCAGCAACAAGGAGAACTTGCATTAACTCCGAATAACGAGTATATCCCTTTGCTCGATATTGTTGTTGTAGGATTACATTTCCAGGGTGAAATATTTCGAGAGTTTTTTTTTATCATATCATAATCACTTACTTTTTCTCCAAACATTATCATCTTAGAAGTGATTCCGAAAAATGCAAAATTATATTCACTTACACTTTTATAGTCTTGAAACCGGAGATTTAACCACTCATGTTTGGTTTTTGGTAAGATCACATATTTCTGGTGATCAAACCTATCTTTGAGTGATTGCCAAAGATCTGCAGTATCTTCTTTTATGATGTATTCAACTTTTAAACCATCATGGATATGCTGACATAAAAATATCATGGTTTTTTGCCTTTTTCTCATCGGATGTTGTTTCTGACCTATCGATGGTGCCAAAAAACTCTTTTGCTTTTAAATACATTTTTGCAGCTACTGCCTATGTCATGTAAATTTTTCCAGATATATCAAAGGCAGCAATCTCGAGTTTTGCCAAATTTGACATTATAACTATGCACATAATAAAACAATAATTTAAACATCGGTTTTGTAAAAATCATTTTACAATTATTTTTAATAAATAATCATGATAAAATTTTGGTTATAGATTTTAATTTTTATAAATATGTGTGATCAGTTTTAAAAATTTTACGCATAATGATGACATAAATTAATTTATAATAACATAAAAATTAAAATAATTCCAGGAGACATGACCTACCATATAAATGAGGAGGCATCGCCTACCATATAATATTCAGGAGACATAGCTTACCATATAATATTTAGAAGACAGAGTCTAGCATATAATATTCAGGAGGCAGAGCCTACCATATAATATTTAGAAGACATAACCTACCATATAATATTCAGGAGGTAGAGCCTACCATATAATATTTAGGAGACAGATCCTACTATATAATATTCAGAAGGCAGAGACTACCATATAATATTTACATGTATTAATAAAACTGAATTTTACCTTATTTTATGATTTCAGGTAGATGATAAAAACACTCGTGCTGATAACGTGTTATAAATGATCTTGTAATAAATATAGTACTATGTGTTTTGTTTGAGAGAGAGAATAAGTGTGAATGATTTAAGAAGGAAGATTTTACTTCTCCTGTTTATTCACCGTGAGAATACTTACATGAGAAGGTAAGTGTTATTTATACACACTTTAAGTCGGTTCACATCAATATTAAATATTATTCAATTATTAAATATGGATAATCATTTATTTACTTTTAACAGGACTGAATATATTAATAAACTTCATCTTACCTAGACGAGTTTGAAATTGTCCTGAGAATAAAGCCTTGCTAAGAATATTAGCCAATTGATTCTTTGTTCTAATATGTAGAGTCTTGATCAAATCCATTTGAATTTTCTCTCTAATATTATGGCAATCAAGTTCAATATGTTTAGTTTGTTCATAATGAAAAACATTATTAGCAATGTGCAAAACAACTATATTATCAAAATATAAAGTTGCAGCTTCTGAAACATCCACCCAAAGATCTTGCAATAAATGTTTTAACTAAACCATCTCTTTCAGTGTTAAAGACAATAATCAGTATTCGGTTTTCTGCAAAAGATATAGCAACGATGTTCGACTTATTCGATTTTGAAGATATTAAAGTAGAACCAACAAACATGCAGTACCCTGAAATAGACTTGCGAGTGTCCGGGCAAGATGTCCAATCAGAATCAGCAAACGCACTATTTTTTTTTTTAAAAAAGATAATGAATAGAAGAGACTTTGACATGCAGTTCCTAAATCATACTGTAAACTGCTTGAAGATGAGAGATTTATGAGCAGGAAGTGAATTAACAAACTTGTGGACAGCAGATGTGATGTCTAATCTTGTAAATGTCAAATACATAAACTTTCCAACCAATCTGTGATATTTTTCTGCATCATCTAGCAAAGCACCATCATCCTTAGAAATTTTAAGAGTTGTCTCCATTGAGACTAAGGAAGGCTTTCATCCAAGTAAACATGTTTCTGTTAACAGTTTAAGTGTATATTTGTGTTGGCGAATAGAAATCCCTACAGCATTCTTCGTTATCTCATTACCAAGGAAATCTTGTAATTCACCTAAATCTTGATGTTTTAAGGAACATTTCAAAGCTGCTTTCAACAAATTAGTAGCCTCATTGTTGCTACTGACAATTATAATATCATTTACATAGACCAAAACGGTTATGTAAACATCTTTAGCTTGGTTAAGAAAAAGAGTATGATCACTTGATGTCCAAGATGCAGAAGAATTTTAGAAAATTTGATAAACTATTGATGGGAATCTTGTTTCAAACCATACAAAGATTTATGCAATTTGCAAACAACATTGAGAAGAAGATTTCCCCCCTCTTTTGGTGAGTATACAGGTGGTAATGACATGTATATTTTTTCCATCAAATATCCATTCAAGAAGGCATTAGATACGTCTTATTGGGTAAGAAACCATCCTTTAGCTGCAGCTACTACAATGAGCAATTTAACAGTAGCTAACTTAACAACACCATAAGAAATTTTTAGATAATTTAATCTTTCTTTTTTAGTGTAATCCTTAGCAACCAATCTCGCCTTATATTTTTCTAGATTTCCATCAGCATTCAACTTCACCTTGTAAATCTATTTACAACCCCCGTGATGTTCTCGAGAGGGTAAAGAAAACACTGTCCATGTATTATTCCGTTCAAGAGCATTGATTTCATCATTCATAACATCACACCATTCTTTTATATCTTTTGCTTGAGCATACCTAGGAGGTTCAAGAATCTTATTTAAAGCATTGACGAAAATCATGTGTGAACTTGACAAAGAAAAATAAGAGAGAACCTATGATAGAGGGTGATTTGTAGATGATCCAACTGAATAGCTATGATAATCTTGTAGATGAACAGGACGCTTCGAAATTTTGCATTCTAAAACAACCATATTTATACTCTCACATTCATCAGGATTAACAACATTACTTCGATTAAGAACTCCTTAGGGGGGGGGGGAAGGGGGAGGGGGAATTTATTGAGTATCAACATGTCAATGAATCTTTTTAAAATGAGATAAGTCTTCATAGAAAATTACATTCTGAGAGATGAAGACACTATTGCCAAGGAAGAGGGCACTATGTGAATGAATGCACCATCAAGAAGATCATGATTCTATTAGATAATGGTGAAATAGAATCCAAGGAAGAAGAAGTCTTTTCTGATTCTTTAGAAGAGCATCTTGAACCTCCTATAGCAGGAGAATTATTGGTAACAAAAAGAACCCTAAGCGTACAAAACAAAACCAAAGAACATGAGCAAAGAGAGAACTTGTTTCACTCAAGATGCCACGTCCAAGGAAAGGTTTTCATCATCATTATTGATGGAGGCAGCTGCACTAATATGGCTAGTAAAACTATGGTAAACAAGTTAGGTATGGAAGTGTTCAAGCATCCAAAGCCTTATAAGCTGCAATGGCTTAATGAGTGTGGCGAAATGAAGGTAATCAGCTAAGTCAAAGTACCTATAACCATTGGAAAGTACCAAGATGAGATCATTTGTGATATTTTACCAATGGAAGCTAGCCACATTCTGCTTGGAAGACCATGACAGTTTGATCGGAGGTCATTCATGATGGTTACACCAACCACCACTTGTTTGAACACAAAGATAAGAAGATCACACTTGTTGCTATGACACCACAAAAAGTGTACCAAGATCAGCTTGTGTTGGAGTAAAAGAAAACAGCTGGAACTACAAAGGAAACCATAAGCACCAAATGTGACAAAGGCTGTGAGAACAAGAACAAAAAACACTCAAGTTTCTTTGTAAGAACTAGTGGAGTTAAGAAGGCTATCTTCTCACAATAATCTGTTCTTTTGTTTATCTATAAGGAAACTCTTATGAGCTTAACTAACATTGCACCGGTATTACCGATTGAAGTGACTTGTATTCTGCAGGATTATGAAAATATATTTACAGAAGACAATCCAAAGGGGTTGCCACCCATCAGATGCATTGAACATCATATTGATTTTGTACCTGGAGACTCACTACCAAATACACAAGCTTATATAACCAATCTAGTTGAGAATAAAGAGCTGCAAAGACAAGTTAATGAGCTAATGGAGAAGGGCTACATCATGGAGAGCATAAGTCTTTGTGTTGTGCCAGTTCTACTTGTACCAAAGAAAGATGACAGCTGGCGCATGTGTGTTGATTGTAGAGCAATAACATTACAGTAAAGTATCTCCATCCAATCCCTAGGTTAGATGACATGTTTTATGAATTGCATGGTTTCAGAATCTTTTCTAAGATAGATATTAAGAGTGGGTACCATCAAATACACATGAAGGAAGGGGATGAATAAATAATTGCATTTAAAACTAAGCATGGATTATATGAATGGTTAGTCATGCTATTTGGGTTGACAAATGCACCTAGTACTTTCATGAAGTTGATGAATCATGTTCTTAGAGCATTCTTAGGAGTCTTTGTCGTAGTATAATTTGATGACATCTTAATCTACAACAATAATCTAGAAGAGCATGTTAGTCATTTGACATCGGTTATAAGTGTTTTTAGAAAAAAAACTATATGCCAATCTTAAGAAATGCACTTTTGTACAGATAACATTGTGTTTTGGTGCTTTGTTATAAGTGCAGATGGTATTAAGGTTTTTGAGGAGAAGGTCAAAGCTATTAAGGAAGAGTCAAGTCCAAAAATAGTAGGAGAAGTGAAAAGTTTTCATGGGCTACCTGGCTTCTATAGACGTTTTCTCAAGGATTTTAGCACTATTGTTGCCCCACTTACTGAAGTAATCAAGAAAGAAATAAGATTCAAATGGGGAGAAGCTCAAGAAAGCTCATTCCAAGCTTTGAAAGAAAAGCTTACATATGTACTTATTCTATCTTTACCTGATTTTCTTAAAACATTTGAGATAGAATGTGATGTTTCAGGTATAGGTATTGGAGTTGTTTTGATGCAGGATAAGAAATCTATAGCATCTTTCAGTGAGAAACTTGGAGGAGCCACCCTCAACTATCTAACATACGACAAGGAATTGTATGCCTTGGTCCGTGCTTTGCAAACTTGGTAACACTACTTATGGCCTAAGGGGTTCGTGATTCACACTGATCATGAGTCACTCAAGCACTTAAAGGACCAACAAAAGCTGAACAAAAGGCATGCACGGTGGGTTGAGTTCATATAAATATTTCTGTATGTCATTAAATATAAACAAGGTAAAGATAATGTTGTGGCAGATGCATTATCACGGAGGTATGCCTTAATCTCTACTATTGATACTAAGTTGTTAGGTTTTGAACAAATTATAGAGCTATATGAAACTGATCCTGAATTTAAAGACGTATACATTGCTAACAGAAAGTTTGCTTCAGGAAAATACTATCGGCATGAAGGATTCCTATTTTATGATAATAGATTATGTGTGCCTAACTATTCTATTCGAGACTTGTTAGTTAGGGAAGCTCATGGAAGAAGACTGATGAGGCATTTTAGAGTTGCCAAAACTCTTTAGGTAATGCAAGATCATTTCCATTGGTTACACATGAAAAGAGACGTAGAAAGAATATGTGCAAGGTGTGCCACATGCAAACATGCTAAGTCTAAGGTTCAACCCTACAGTTTGTACACTCTTTTACCCATTCCTACTCATCCATAGATTGACATATCAATGGATTGACATATCAATGGATTTTGTGGTTGGTTTGCCTAGAACTAAGACAGGCAAAGATTCTATCTTTGTTGTGGTTGATAGATTCTCTAAGATGGTTCATTTTATAGCATGTCACAAAATTGATGATGTATTGCATATAGCCAATATGTTCTTTAAAAAGGTAGTTCGCTTGCATGGAATACCTAGGACCATAGTTTCTGATAGAGATACTAAGTTCTTGAGTTACTTTTGGAAAACTCTTTGGTGTAAGTTAGGAACTAGGTTGGTATTCTCTACAATATATCACCTACAAACGGATGGTCAAACTGAAGTAATGAATAGAATCTTGTCTACTTTATTGCATGTATTAATCAAACACAATCTTAGAACATAGGAAGAATGTTTACCACATGCTAAATTTGTACATTCTGCTTCTAAGTATTCTCCTTTTCAAATTGTGTACGGTTTCAATCATTTATCTCCTTTGGATCTAACCCCTTTGCATTTAAGTGAAAGAGCTAGTATTGATCGAAAAAGAAAAGCCGAGATTGTTAAACAAATACATGAGAATACAAGGAAGAATACTGAGGCAAAAACCCAACAATATACAAGAAATACCAACAAAGGAAGACGTGAAGTGGTATTTGAGGTGGGAGACCTTGTGTGGGTTCACTTGAGGAAAGAAAGATTTTCAACTGAAAGAAAATCCAAACTTATGCCCAGAACTAATGGACCTTTCAAGATAGTTCAGAAGATCAGCAACAATGCCTACAAAAGTGATCTTCAAGGTAGGTATAATGTGAATTCAAGTTTCAATGTTTCTGGTCTTGTGCCTTTTATTGCAGATGAACCAGATTTGTCAAGATATTTGGTCAAGTATTCCCTTATAATTTTAACCAATTTAATGTTGTAGGCTCCTCTTATTATGCTTCCTAACAATATAAATAGGGGTTTTCTCTTGTAAACTTGATCATTCAACTTTTCAAATAAAAAAAAATTATTTTCTAAGTTTGAGAATGATTCTCTTCTTAATATGATTGTTGATGTATAATATCTTTCAGTCAATATTTAGTAGTCTTAGTATGTAATATCTAAGCTATTATCTTAGGTAAATCAATAGTGTTTCCGCAGCTACTATGTGACCTTTCAATCCAAAACTTTTGAACATATTAAATTTTAATTCCTTTTGTTGCAAAGTCTATCTCAACCGCATTCAAAACTACATTCATTGGGAGATTCGCATCATAAGTTATGCTAAATTTTGTGAAAAGTTAGATTGGTCGATCCAACATGTCCGTAGTCGCACATCCTCTCACCTTACCTCTTATGTTGCTTGACAAAATATGTAACAACCTAAGATGTAACCGTGGGAAATCAAAATACAAAGAGAATTGAAATATGGCAAGTTGTATTTTGGAGATATCCTTCAAATAATTTGTGCTATGGTGCAATTATGAGCATTTTAGAAAACTCTGAGCAAAGGGGACATTTTCTTGGATGACAAACATAATTGTGAAAAGAGTCTAATGCATAAAATGGAGAGAGGTTACAATCTGGCAAGAACCAGTTTGGATCGGGTATTTGATTGGTCGAGAATCCAAGCAAGATCGAGTTTGTATTAGACCATTTGCTAGTTGGACAACAAAACATTAAATTTAAATCCATGTACTTCTCTAGGCTGTCATGGTTGAGACCAAAGGCATTGTACGACGTAAAAACAAGTTGCTTTGAATATCTCCTAGTCTAGTTTATTTCAAAAGTAACCAAAATGGTTTTTTTTTATGTTTTCATCGTTAATATTTGACAATGGTTCGTGTCACATAGTTGCACGATTAATAATTGGTTGTTCTGGTCAACGCTAGTCAATTCAGTTGTCTAGACGAATGAGTAGGATAAATTTTCTCAGCTTTTTTTTTACTATTCTATTTTCGAATTTCTCCACCAATAAATTGTTTGGTATTAGTCTCTTTCCAAATCTAATGACTTATCTTTCATATTGAAATATGTTTACCTTATTTACCGGCAGGTTTAGATTTGATATCCCACATCATATTAGTTTTACAATTAAAAAGTATTACACTGTCTTTTCTAAAATATTATAAACAGTAAAAATTCAATATTATATTGAGATCAAAAATATAACAATTTGTATTATATAATTATTATCAATTGACGAGTATAAGCAAAAAAAACACATTTGGATTTTTTTGTTAGGGGACATCATACTTAGTATTTCCTTGTTGGTAAACTTATAAAAGTTTTGAAGAAAATGTAAGCACAAATTTACACTTCCATAACACATCTTGTGGTTATATTATATCCCAATACTTTTTATAAATCTCGAATTAAATAAATGCTAAGGTGGTTGGAGTGAATATTTTAATAGACAACAGAATATATTTTAATAGAAAAGATATTTTTTTCAATAGAGTAACAGGAAGCCAGGAAAGCCAATCTCACACAGTAGAAAATTAAAAAAAAATATTATTTTCCGTTATTATAAATAATTTTAAAAAAAAATTTATATACGTTAAAAATCAGTTAAATATTTTTATCTTATATTTTATTAATATAATATAAAAAATTTCTTCATTTATCGTTGAAAATGGACTTTATATCTTACCAATCTAAAAATTCGATCTACAGATTTTCTGTGATATGAACGATCTTCATACATTTTAAAACGCCACTAAAAACTCACGAAACATATAATTTCTGTACATTTAGAAGTGCCGCCAAATATATATTCTGAAATAGTTTTTATGATCTAAAGATCCGAAGATTTATGTAATCAAAAATATATATAAAAAAAATTATTACTGTAGATAAAGAACTAAATATCTCGTAATTATTTGTTTTGTGTCGAGGTTATTTTCAGCTATCTGTCTTTTGTAACCGTTAATCATCAATAATATTTATCGTGTTCTTCTCATTGTTCGATCAATTTTTCGTTACGAACAATATGTTCAAACACTTATGAATAAATTTAAAAAAATAGAAATTACAAAGAAATATTTATCAAAAATATAAAAATACCGAAAATGAAACAATTTTTAAGTTCTCTTAATGCAAAACAGAAAGAATAACTGGTTTGTCCGGAAGTACTCGTCGCCTTCAAAACAATTTCTCTTTCTACATAAATTATTAGTTTCTTTATATAAAGCAAATATATATAATATTCGATGCAAAAGTGTGATAATTGAGCGCACGTGTGGCTATTATTGACCACGTAGTCATGTCTTTATTCCATGAAGTTGACCTCTTTGTCTCCTCTTTCTCTCTCTCTTATCCTTCACGGACTTTCTTCTCTTTTACTAATGTGGTTAAGCTTGTTCGGTTAGTGTAATTTGACAATATTGTCTTCTTGTGGTTTGCTTTATCCAATGAATTTCGATTAGAGAAACTGTCTAACACTCTTTTGGATTTCATTTATATTTACTCCAATTATTTTAACTTTAAAATAATGTTTAAAGTTTTGCAACATTAATTGAAATTTTATTTGATTATTTTTCAAAATAAATTAGTGTATAAAATCCATTTAATAGATAATAAATAAAACTATAATATACAGATAGTTTAAATACTATCTAATATTAAAAGGAAATATGGCCACATGACCATAAAATCTAGCATTATTTAGTAAATGATTATATCACAAATTAGCTTCAACATTATACAATATTACCAGTTATATTCTTCTTCTTTTCTCTCTTTCATCTTTCCATCTTCTATTTCCTCTTTTTCTTTCTATTTCTTTAAAAAAATCTTTGTCCTATACATCTTCACTTCTTTTTCTAAACAAATTAATTTATTTTCGTGATTGTAATAATATGGTGTTTTATAAAACTTGATTATCCTAAACTAAAAAAAAATTTAGAATTTTTATATAAAACATAAATAATTTATACAATTTGTAACTTGTTGTTGAGTATGGGTTTAAGTTTTAGTGTTTAAGATTTAGAATTTATAAATTTAAAGTTGATTTATGTAAGAATAGTTATAAGTAGTATAGTATCTCGTTCAGGTGTAGATGTTTGTATATAATGCAACATATTTTTGTATTTTGAATTTTTTTTTAGAATTTAAAACATATTTTTTAGATTTAGTATATGTAAATTTAGAGATGTAGATATGATTAAATAGTATAGTAATTCATTTTATTTTGTGTTTTTATATAGTGTCAACGATTTTTTTCTACATAAAAAATATCGTATAGCACCATATGTATTCCAAACTAAGTTTTTTTTATCGCCAATTTTTTTGCCGAATTTTTTTTTTGAAATTTTTCTCTTGGCTCCGAGCTCTACGCGGCGCACCTCCCGGTCATCCAAAGTCCGAGCTTCCGTGAGTTAGACCGAGTGCTGAGCTCTCTTCCATGATTCCCGCGAGCTCCTACACCTCCTTACCTCGAGCTTCGGCGCATGCCAAACTTCCTTCCCAAGCTCCCGCAAACTCCCGTGAGTCTTGTTTGCCGAGCTTCCTTCCCAGGCTCCCGCGTGCCGTGCCTCCTTCCCATGAGTTTCAGCGCATACCGAGCTCCCTTCTTTGGCTCTCGCAAGTCCCAAGCTCTCGTGGGCCAAACTCTATTCCCGGCCTTCCGAGGTCCGAACTCCCGAGAGCTCGACCGAGTGCCGAGCTTTCTTCCCAGGTTCCCGCGAGCTACCGCATCTCCCAGTCCGAGATCCGATGCGACTACCGAATCTCGAGCTCCCGTGTGTCGCACCTCCTTCCCATGAACTTAGGCACGTGCCGAGCTCCCTTCTCGGGATCCACCTAGTCCCAAGCTCTCATGGGCCAAGCTTTCTTCCTAGCCTTTCGAGGTCCAAGCTCCCATGAGTTCTGAGGTTCAAGCTCTTAGGAGTACGTGCTTTCCGGTCTGAGTTTCTGGACCCGAGTTCCTTGGTACGAGTTTTTCTTGAGTATTATCCGAGCTCGGCCTTCTAGGGCTACGCACACCCGGACTCTTCGTGTATGTGATCACAAGCTTGTTTTATTTTTACTTTGAGATGTCGCAATGTAATCAAATAGGTCCTCACTTGAAATCCTCTAGTTCAAACTCCAGTATACATGATCTCCAAGCGTCTGGCGTGATTAACCGATTGGTTGATATTGTCGTTTTCTTTTTAACTGATTCTCCTGAGTTCTCTCCTTCTGGGTAGTGTTATGCGTACGAGGTCTATTTTCGGGTATGTGGATTATTTTTCCCACTTCTTGAACTTCTCATTTATCTAATGCATGAACTCGGACTCGCATTGCCACAATTGTGTCCCAATTTTATTCCAATCGTGATCGGGCTACAGAAGCTTGCTGAGGAGAAGGAGTTTTCCCTCGTTGACCTCGTTACCGCTCGACTATGCGATGTGAAAGCGAACTCCGGCTTTAGGGATACCATTTACTTAACTCCCAATCGGTTCTATAGAATAATTTTCGACCTTCCCGATAAAGATGAAAAGTGAAGGAGTTTATTTTTTTATTTTCCCATCAGTAAGGCTACGTATGGTGATCTTTCTTCTCTGGCTACAACTAATTGATCGCAAAGACCCGTTAGAGATGATCCCATCTTCCTAGTGCCATCGTTTTCATTTGACACTTGTTTTACTTTTGTAATTCTGCTAAAAAAAGTTCTGTGAAATAATGATATTGAGACGCTAGTGATTATTTTACTGAAGGGTTCTACTCACTAGAGTTCCTTTTCGTAGAGGTGCATTTACAATTATGCTCTTCGATTCCACAGCCAAAACTTCCATGTGCTTCAGGGTTTTAAGTTTTCTCACACATTTAACTCAGGTTTAATCTTGTACTCTTGTTACTTCCTGCTTATGTTTTGTATGGTTTCGTAGTAGTTTCTTTACTTCACTACATGTTTTCTCCCCGTCTCTTCACCAATAATGTCCGATATTGGTTATCGTGTTGAGCGAAAAGCACATCGTATTGCTGAGAAGGTTGTTGCACAAGAAGTCGACGAGGGTTCCCAACCTTCTCGCTCTCTTGATTCTCAAAGCTTTCCTCCCACTTCACCTCATCGTTCTTGTATTGCGGTTCTTCCCACACTTGAAGGCGACTTTTCTTGGGAGGTCATTGCTAATGGTTCTGTTCATGTGTGCTCTTCATATCAGCCTCCCTCTGGTCAAGCCGAGCAAGTGGTCATCACCGGGGAGAGTTCCCGGGTTTCGCCTATTGATGATGAGGTCGTGGGTTCCTATGGATAAAAGAAAGCAATGTGCCCGTGACTGCTCAAGGACTTGGAATGGTTCCAAAAGATTGAAGTGCTACATCAATTTTGAGTACAATTCTGATATTAACATTGTTCAAGACTCCGATGCCACGGCCCATCTTACTCAACAGTTCAGAAATCCCGAGTGTAAACTCCCTCCATTTGATGTGCAAGAAAAGGAATATAAGGATAACTACCTCAACTTCTTTTTATTTTTTATATATTATGGTTTTGTCTTCGACCAAGGTATGCGCCCTTAACGCTTTTTATCCCGGTTTTGGAAGCTCATCACGGAGTAAAACCGTTCCATGGAGTCATATGAGAAATGATTACATTCTCCCTCTGAGTCTATGCTCCGTGAAGCGAAGGAGAATATCAAGTCACTAGAATCCGAACTGAGCAACCTGATTGTGATGCAGGAAGTGGATGCCGACAAGGTCAAGTATACCAACAAGATTCGTGCTCGTTTTACACGTGTCGAGATCAAGTGTAGGGACGTGGAGATCTCTCACGATGACTGCGAGAACATGTTGTCGGCGACTCAACCGAAATTTTGAACTTTTTAACCAGAATGTCAACTCACCGTCAAGCTTAAGGATCTCAGCCTTAAGCATGACACTCTTATCGGAACTCGTGATCGAGACATGAGACAGGCTGCTCACGCTGCTCAGGCCGAGTTTACATATGAAGTAAAGACGAATTTGTCCTAACTCAAAGCATATTTTTATGGATCGAGAACTTGCGGAGTTCACTAACCCGAGCTGTTGAGACGAGGGCAAACTTAGCTTCTCGAAGAGGTCGTTAGAGGTGATGTGGAGGACTTGAAGGCTGAGTTTGATAATGCCCATCGGGAGAAAGAGATTGTTGAACGTGAGCTACTCGAAGTTGAGGCTGCACTTTTGGGGGTTGATTTGTCTTGTATGGAATTCCTGACGCTCAGCTCACCTGATCTCGTTCTGGTTCCAAGGTCCATAGTTCTAAAGTCGGGTTCTATTGACCTTCCGCTCGAGGAGTTCGGGTCGAACCTCGATGTGCTCCTACTAATATCACTGATACTTGATCGGTTTCTCGACAAGTTTCTTTGTTGTCAATGTTTTATTTTGGCCTTGATATGGCAGCTTAATACTTTTTTCTTCAAGCATTGATGTTCGTCTTTAGACCGAGCTATGTTGGTTTCTTTTTTATTATTTCCCAGAGTATTTATCGTTTATTTAACGGTTGTGTATCCGTGTTTTAAACGAGAAATTGGTTATTTTGTTTACCGTGTTCTTATGGTTCGAGATAATTTTTGGGGCTTTGAACACTTTATAAAACTTTGTCAAGTAGAATTTCATGCCATATCGTCCTAACTAAAATACGACTTGAGAAAATTTTTTTATTGATTTTTAAGTTTGATTGGAGTGCTAAAATAAATAAGCTTCGCAAAAATATTTCTTTAAGTGAATCACGTTCCATGATATCATTACCAAAGTTTGATCCAAGGTTTCTAGTCCATATAGCTCATGCTTAACTATCTTTGCGATGTTATACGGACCTTCCCATGTGACTCTCATCTTCCATGCTGCGATTTTTACATGTGTTCTCGAACATTCTCCATAATACCAGCTCAACCTACTCTGAATCTTCGAGACTTGATTTTTGAATTTTAGTGTTTTGTTGCAGCCAGCTGATAGTTCTGCATTCGTATTAAAGCTCGATCTCGTCTTTCGTTTATTATGTCGAGATTGTCCTACAGCATCTTGTTATTTGTCATTCCGTTATCCGAGGTGGACTCCCTTCTTAAAATTGGGACAACGACTTTAGGGGAGATGACTGCTTCGACTCCATAAAGTAGGGAGAACGACATCTTATTTGTTGATTTTTGCGGGGTGGTACGATATGCCCACAAGATTCTTGATAATTCTTCTGCACAACTCCCTTTGTGAACTCCATGTCTCTTTATCAAGTTACTCAATATTGACTTCTTTGTCGATTCAGCTTGTCCATTTCCTTGCGGGTAACGAGTACTCGACTTACTCAAACATATCTTCCACGTTTCATAAAATCTCTTGAATTTTCTGAAGATGAATTATAATCCGTTATTTGTGACTATCTCCTATGGCAGCCCGTGTCTGCATATTATATTCTTTCAAATGAAGTTCTAAACTGTAGAATCCACGATCAACTTGTAAGACTCTACTTCTACCAATTTTGAAAAATAATATGTCAACACCAACAGATATTTTACATTCTTTTACGAAGGATGCAATGGACCGATGATGTCCATAGACCATCTCATGAATGGATACGAAGCTGAGAGCGATTTTAGGTGCTCCGTAGGGCAATGGTTTATGGGAGCATGTCTTTGGCACCTGTCGCATTGTTTCGAGTATTGCTCGCAATCTGTCAGCATAGTCGGGCAGTAGTATCCTTGTCACTTTATTCTAAGGGAAGGTTTACGCCTCGAGGAGTGACTTCCGTACAATCCCTCATGCATTTCTCGTACTACCATTTTTGCATCCTTTTTATCGACACAAATCAAGTATGGTACACTCACGTTTCGCTTCTATAGCTTGTCATCAATTATACAAAAATGGGGGCTGATTACCTTTAACTTCCTTGCACTCCTTTTATCGCTCAGAGCCATGCCCGTGGCTATGTATTCCTTTATTGGAACTCTCTAATCCTCAACTCACTGCTACTCTCCGAGTTGGGCATCTTGTTGCTCATCGACCACCTTCATTGTGTTGTTTCCGACTTCGTAAATGAAATGCAATTGGGAGTTAACTTCTAGGCATGGCGCCTCGATACTTTTGACTGGAATTACCCTTCTAATAAACAATTTTTTCATAGAGGCTTGTGTTGTCGTGGCGTTTGTTGTAGCATTCTCAGCCCACGGGCTTCGTTTGAGTTAGAAGTGGTCAAATAAACGTATTAATCCCTATATTACTCCCATATATGCTTCCATTCGCTTGTATTTTTCTTCGTAATCGCCATTGAATTGACTAATTACGAGTTGAAAATCCGTAAATGTTTTTCAGCTCGTCGACACTGATCCTACTTGCCAACCTTTAAGTCAGCGATTAAAGATTCAATCGTTATTAGAAGCTTTGAACAACAATCTAAATGACTGCTCGATGACTTCTCCAATGGGTGATATCAGTCACATGCCCGAGATCATTGGTAGGTAAATGACCCATTCACGTGAAGAGTCCATCTTCCATTGTGGGATGCTCCTCCGAAGTTATCCTAAGGCAATTCGACGATGAAGTCAGCGAGGACTTGGGCCTTAATACTCGTTCTTATTCGATATTCGATATCGTACTCGCTCAATTTGATCGCCCATTTTTTCAGTCTACCTGGCTGATTTGGGCTATGGAATATTTCCCTTAAAGTTTGGGTTGTCATGACGATGATTTTGTGTGACTTGAAGTTCTAAGCTTCTGCGCTGCCGTCACAACCAAAAGAGCTAACTTCTCAAAAGCCATATATCGTGTCTCAGCTTTGACCAAACGTCTATTTACGTAAAAGATGTGCTTCTGCTCCCCTCGTTCTTCCCGAATTAACACTCTGCTAACTGTCATAGCTGATACTGCCACGTATAGGAAGAGGGGATCCCCTTGTGTGGTTTTACCAAGATCGGAGGATTCGACAGGTACGCTTTTAATGCGGTAAATTTTATCTCGCAGTTTTAATTCCAAAAAATGCTTTGTTCCCCTAAGCAGTTCGAAGAAAATGAGACTCTTGTCAGTTTACCGCGAGATAAACTTATTTAAGATTGTGATTCGTCCCATCAAACGTTGGACTTCCTTCATGGTTCTAAGAAAACTCATATATAATAGAGTTTTGATATGGTTGGGTTGGCCTCAATTCCGCGCTCCATGAGTAGGTATCCAACAAACTCTTCCGAAGTAACCAAAAATGTGCATTTGGAGGGGTTCACCTTCATTCCGAACTGATTCAGTATGCTGAAACATTCTTCTAAATGTTCCACGTGCTTCTCAACGTGAGCTGATTTTACGAGCATCTTGTCTATGTAAACCACCATTGTATTTCCGATTTGCTGTGAGAACATACAGTCTACCAATATTTGATACATTGCTCCAGCATTTTTCAAGTCAAACGACATCACCTTATAGTAGTAATTTCCCATGTCGGTAATGAACGACGTCTTTTCTTGATCATCCGGGTACATACAAATTTCATTGTACCCAGAAAAAGCGTCCATGAATGTCAACAGCTGATTCCTCTCTCTTGCTTCTACGAGTTTATCGATATGTAAAAATAGAAAACTATCTTTGGGGCATGCTCGATTTAGGTCAGTGAAATCAACACATATTTCATCTTCTGTTTTTCTTTCTTACCACCACTTGGTTAGCCAATCACTCAAGGTATTGAACTTCGTGAATTATCTTGTTTTTAAGAAGTTTTTTTACTTCTTCGTTCACAGCATGAGCTTTTTCTTGCCCTATTTGTCTTCACTTCTGTTTAATTGGTTTGAATATTGAATTGATGTTCAGTTCATGGCTAACTACATCCTCATAATTTCCTACCATATCTTCCATTGACCAAACGAATGTCTCTCTCTTTTTCTTTAGACAGTTTATTAACTTTTTTTGAATCACGTTATCTACTTATCCATATGCTTCTTTTTGGGTGTTTTGGGTCGATGCAAACATGCGATATAGAATTTATCAGGAGACTTTTCTAAATACTTTTTTTCTTCCATTTGATTAGAGTTGTCCCCATTCTTTGATTGCTATTGCAATTGCAGACGATGTCCGCTCATATAACACATTTTTGAACTATTATGATTTCCTCGCACCACACCGATTCTATTGGTGTGGGAAATTTCACGCATTAGTGATAGGTTGACGGGATTGCTTTGATTGCGTAAGTCCACGGTGTTCCGAGGATAATGTTATATGAAGCTGGCCTGTCTACCACTATAAATTCCACCATCTTTGTCACTCATGATGTGGAAACATGCACCTTCAACGTTCTAAATGACATATCAGTTTCTCTAGTAAATCATGTTAAGGGGAGTGGAGGACCTTGAATCTCTCCTTTATCGATTCTCATTTTTGTGAGTGTTTCGAGGAGCATGACGTCAATGGAACTTCCGGTGTTGATAAGGACCCTCCACACTTCGCAGTTGGGTCTGATGTCTAGTTAGACCACTAAAGAGTCATCTTGCAGACTGTCGAGGTGAGCAGTATCCTCTTCGGAAAAGGATATAACCATCCCAGTTCTTGTTGCAAACTTGGTTCGTCCGAACTCAGCTTTACGCTGTCAGAATTTTATTGATGTCACAGAGTTATGACAATACTTCGAGCCCCCCCCCCCATTATAAAGTCAATTTGCTTCGTTTGAGATTGGTTTCGAGTTTCTTTTTTGTCAGAGGATCGACTCAGAGTTTACATTATCCTCCTCATTATTCTTCGTAATCCCTTCTTCATGCTCTAGAATCAAAGCCATGTAGATACTCCGCAAAATATTTCGCAGCCAGCATATCTTTTAATTTGAAACAGTCCTTGGTTGTGTGCCCATTGCATTTTTGGATTTCGTATTATGCTTTTTCATCCCGACCCATTTTTGTGATGGACTTTCGTATTTTCTCTCCGAGCTATGCTCAATAGCGTACATTTGCATCCTGACTTTGTATGCCCGATGGTCTTTCCTATCCCGCTTCTCGAATCTCCTCTAGTGTGAGAAAGGTTCTAGGGCCCTTTTTCTTGGTTTGAAATTTTTTGCGAGCGCTAAATTCTCTTCTTCACCGGTTATCTAGTTCGTCGATCTGTATAATGCATCTTCTATTGTTTCAGGCTTATGGATCGTTAAATCGAAATGGAGGAGGGACTCATGCTAGAGCTCATGCTTCAGCGTGACCAGTGCTATCAAATCGCTGACTCATGGTATCTTTGCATTAACCTCCTTAAAGTTGCAATATAGGACCGCAATGACTCTAATTCTATTTGAGTTACGTTTCATAGATCGACGTCAGTCGTTCCTTTTCCCATAAAAATGGAATAGTGTTTGATGAATATCGTTGATAACTGGTTGAAGTTATCAATCGATTTCTCTTCCAATTGTGAGCACCATTCGAGTGCTGGCCCCTACTAAGTTCTCTGAGAATAATCGACAATATCCCACATCTCTTTCCTCTTTGCTGAAGTGAGTTTGGTTTGAGGCGATCCAAAACGTTGTCATGTGTACTTTTGGATGAGAATCTTCTTCGTAAATCGACAACCTCAGTTTGCCAGTATCTTTTATTTGCACATTGGCCACCGAATCTAAAAAAGGGGATCTTTCGGTTTCTTTGATCACGAGATCAATCCCAGGAGTTGTGATTAATGCTTTATGGACTTTAGATGTCATGGTGGCTAGCTCGGCATTGACCCTTTCAATAGACTTTCTTAAAATCTCGTATCTAATCATATCGGGATTTTCTTGAGAGTTGTCGCCCAAGTTACGGGCAAGAATAGTTTGGCCAAGGCCTCCGGCCTGGCCAAGCTCGGCTATCAGTTCCTGGTCCATTTTCGATAGGTTTGCATGGGGTCGTGATAGCATGGGCGTGCTTGATATCGCTCCCGGTAGGAATTTTTGAGAGTTCATGGAGTTGTGTCAAGTGGAATACGATCTTCCAGTCAGACCTCGCCAATAAGGTCGTAGGCCAGGAAGTCAAGCCGTATATGTGCAGGGCGTGGCAGAGGATCTACCTCGGTATGGAAACTGCTGGTTTTATTGATCGCCATCATCCTGGACTCTAGCTTTGTTTGTAACGTCACGAGGTTGATCAGCTGCGTCAGGACTTGGAGTTCGTGTGCATTGAACCATGCAACGAGAATCTCGTTCGACTCCTTCTGTTTTTCGGCGGTTGACTTAAGATCCATAAGAAGAGTTTTGATTTTCGACAGAGAATCTGGTTTATTGTTGTGGGATCTTGACATTTATTCTTAAAAGTTGAGATGGATTATCTTCATAGACGACGCCAAATGTAAGAACCGAGATTTAAGAATTGCTGAACTTTCACTCAAAATGCGAAAAAATATTTATTTTTTTATTTTTGAATGTCTTTTACAATGGTGTTGTCATCCTTTTATATTATTTTTCTCATTGAATTTCATATATAGAATTAAATACATATTCGACGGTTACATATCCGCATTTAATCGCTAACTTTTACAATAGTTAATTCATTTCTAACTATTGGGTTTGATTCTCCATTCCTAAACCGAAATTTTGTTTTGGGCCTCGATCATTTTTTGGCTATGATTCTTCTATGTTTGTGATTTCAGATTTTGAGATTGAATCTGATGTCAAGAAATAATACTCCAGAAAAAGAGAGAACAATTGTTTTAAATTGTAAACAATTTCTGCCTAAATTAACGATTAATTAATTAAAAATAGTAAAATATAATGTTAAATCCAAAATAAGATCAATAAGTAATTGTAAAACTCTTTCCCGTGGGCCCCACTCTTTTTTGGGTCTATCATATTTTTGTTCGATGGTCGGTGCAGTACTTCGTTATGTTTGAAAAAATTGTTTACTGAAATTATAATAACACATGAAATTTCTTTAATTTTGTTTTCATTTACACAACGAAAATGATTTTTCGATATTCATTTCTAATTTGCTACATCTCAAACACCCTACACATGAAAAAATAATTACAGTTTGGTATATAAGTGGTCAAATCATTTTTTTCAGACTTTCATCATGCACCAGCACTTTTTACTTTTTCATAAAATGGGTTATAACATTCGTCTCCTCTTGCATATTGCAATGTTCTTCGTTACGTACCAAAATCTAGTAGAAGTTGTGCGTAATAGTCATATTCAATAAAAAAGTTCTACTGAAGAATAAGTTGTGGTAAAGAAAACCATATAAAAATTCATTAAAGACAATGAAAATCAATTTCATTAATATTAGAATATACTTGAGAAATATTCTATACATTAAAATATACTTAAGTATATATTAAAATATACTTAAAGAATATTCTATATACTAAAATATATTTAAGAATATTTTATATTATTTATGTTTATCTAGTTAGCTTTCATATGTATAAATAATTTGAAAGATAGATCAATAATAAATCAACAAATTCAAATACTTATCATGGTATCAGAGCAAAGGTTTTCAATAAACACTTAATCAATAATTTTCTTTATGTTTTCAGTAATGACTTTTTCTGATGACGAAAGCAATACAACCTCCGAAGAAAAAACAGAGATTTCGTCAACAAAACCAATGTCTCTGTATCATATAAACGCTTTTGATAATTCAGGTTCTCTCATCCCCTCTGTTCTTCTTCGTCAAGATAATTATTCCGAATGGGCAGTGGAGATGTGGAATGCTTTGCAAGCAAAGCAGAAGATCGGTTTCATCGACGGGACGATTACGAAACCGATCTCTGAACCAAATCTTTCTATGTGGAAAATAAACAACTCAATGATTGTGGGTTGGATTCGAACATCTATTGAACCAAAGGTGCGTTCTACGGTGACGTTTGTTGCTGACGCTAAGATACTTTGGAAAACTCTTAAAGGAAGATTTTCGGTGAACAATGGTGTTCAAGAACATCAAATCTCTGCTGAAATCATAGCATGCAAACAAGATGGACAATGTGCTTGAATACTTCGGCAGACTTTCTACACTTTGGGATGAATTTCAAATTTATCGAACTAATCGCACATGTGTGTGTGGCGCGGCTGAAAAAATAGCACAAGACTATGAAAAGGCAAAAGTGCACAAATTCTTGATGGGATTAGATGAAGCACGATTTGGCTCAGTACGGACAAACATAATCGGCCAAGATCCTATTCCAAATCTTAATCAAGTATATTCAAGAGTAATTCGTGAGGAACAACATCTGAACAGCACACGAGTGAATGAACATAAACCATATACAATAGGTTTTTAGCAAAAGCTGAATCATCAACGCCCATTGCGAACGTCGTGCTAACAAGACCTCGCAGTAGCGCAACATGCACTCATTGTGGATGTCAAGGTCATGAAATCAAAGATTGTTTTCATATTGTTGGTTATCCAGACTGGTGGGAAACTCGTACATCAACCTCATGACCTACCAATCGAGGAGGTCGTGGCGGACGTAGCACATATAGCCAGAACGGACGAGGAAAAGGAGCAACAGTTCGTGCTAGCTACGCCCAAGGAAAAGAACAAAGTCAACAAGTAACTAACACTCCTTCTAGTTGGACCATAGATCAACTCACAGCTCTTCTCAATGCTCTCAATGCTCAAAAATCGAGGCACTCGTCTGAACGGCTTAATGGTAAGACAAAATTAAATGATGTCATCATCGATACCGGCGCATCCCATCACATGATCGGTGATGTCACATTACTGATTGACAAACGAAAAATTTTACCATCTGATGTGTTGTTTGCTGATGGAAGCTCCGCAATGGCAACAGAATGTGGAACACTAGTTTTAAATAACACTCACACGTTGAGCGACGTGCTTTATGTCTCCAACATAAATTACACTCTAATCTCTGTTGCAAAACTTTTAAAGCAGACCAGATGCATTGCAATTTTTACTAACACTTTTTGTGTTTTACATGACCATTTTACGAGGACCCTGATTGGAGTAAGTGAAGAGAGAGAGGGGGTCTACTATTTTAAAGGTGTTAGAGTTACGCGAGCACACCAAGCTAGTAAGAAATCTGATGCAAGCTTGTGGCATCGCCGACTTGGGCATCCATCTACTAAAGTGCTTTCTTCTTTATCATTTTTAGGAACTAGTGGTGCTTTTAATGAAACTTGTGACATTTGTTTCAAGGTAAAACAAACAAGGAACATTTTTTATGATAGTCATAATAAAACTACAGAGTGCTTTCAGCTTATTCACTGCGATATTTGGGGAACTTATCGGATAAAATCATCTTCTGGTGCAACATATTTTCTCACAATTGTTGATGATTTTTCTAGAGCAGTTTGGACATACCTTCTTTTGGAAAAATCAGAGGTATCTCAGTTTTTTCAAGATTTTATTGCCATGACTGAAAGGAAATTTGGAAAGAAAGTTAAGACAATTCGAAACGACAATGGAATTGAATTCATGTGTCTTGCACGAGTGTTTAACAATCTAGGCATTCTCCACCAAACGTCTTGTGTAGGCACTCCACAACAAAATGGACGTGTGGAGCGCAAACACAGACACATATTGAATGTTGCAAGATCTATCAGGCTTTAAGCTAACTTACCAATACGGTTTTGGGGAGAATGCATCTTGGGGGATGTCCATCTCATAAATCGGACACCTACACCACTTTTTAACAACAAAACACCATACGAGAAGTTATTTGGTCATGCTCCCTCCTACGACATGTTAAAAGTATTTGGATGCCTCTGCTATGCTCATCGTGGAGTTCATGATAAAGATAAATTTGGCCCTCGTAGTCGACGTTGTGTGTTTGTTGGGTATCCTTTTGGTAAGAAAGGGTGGAAGCTGTTTGACCTCAAAAAAGAATAGTTCTTTACCAGCAGGGATGTTGTGTTTTGTGAAGATGAATTCCCATTCATGACCACCAATACTCACCACATTAACTCACTTATAACATTAACTGCGGAGTTTACTGATTCTGAATGGATTCTTCCCGGTCATGAGGATGTGGCAGATGAGGGGAGCTCGCCATCATTTAATATTCCTCCGGATATTAATGATTCACATCATCCTAATCCTTTATCACCATCATTAGACGTGATTTCTAATGAAATTGAGATCGAATCTACCATGGTTGAATCTCCGAAAACGCAAGTACAATTCGGTTTGGGCCAGCGAGTTAAGCAATCATCAGTTCGACTTAAAGACTACGTTGTCTACAATGTAAAAACTCTAACACCGCCTCCTCCAACTCTCTGTCACGCTAATTCTCCATCAGCCTCCACTAAAACGAGTCCAGGTATTTCTCTCTATCCGATGACTCATTATATCTCTGATGAATGTTTTTCTGTGAAACACAGAGCCTTTCTTGCCGCCATCACTTCCGGATATGAACCAACACATTACAATGATGCTGTTAAATTTAAGGTTTGGCGAGATTCTATGAGAGAGGAAATTACGGCTCTTGAGGACAACAAAACTTGGGATATTACCACGTTACCTCTAGGAAAGAAAGCAATTGGTAACAAATGGGTCTTTCGCATTAAATATAATTCTAATGGTTCCATTGAACGGTACAAGTCTAGACTTGTGGTCCTTGGTAATAAGTAGATCAAGGATGTGGATTATGGAGAAACTTTTGTACCAGTTGCAAAATTAACAACCGTACGACATTTGTTTGCAGTTGCTGTAGCATTGAAATGGGAAGTACATCAAATGGATGTACATAATGCTTTCTTACATGGAGAGTTAGAAGAAAAAGTTTATATGAAACTTCAGTAAGGTTTTCACTGTGCCAACAAAAATATGGTTTGTCGCCTTAATAAATCACTATATGGTCTCCGTCAAGCTCCACGTTGTTGGTTTGCAACACTCTCATCTGCTTTGATGCGATATGGGTTTATTCAAAACAAGTCAGACTATTCTCTATTCACTTGGACCAAAGAAGGTTCGATTATTCATGTGCTTATTTACGTTGACGACTTTGTAGTTGTAAGCAATGATTTGCCTCGGATGATGAAGTTCAAACACTATTTGAGTGAATGTTTTCACATGAACAATTTGGGGAAGCTTAAATATTTTTTGGGTATTGAAGTCGCACGTCAAGAAAGTGGATTTTTCTTAACCCAACGCAAATACACTTTGGATATTATTACTGAAACCGGATTACTTGGGGCCAAGCCTTACTCCACGCCGATTGAGCAACATCACAAATTGGCAAGTGATGAAAGGTCGATGCATGAGAATCCAGAACAATATCGCCGTTTAGTGGGTCGTCTGATTTATCTCATCATAACTCGCCCCGAACTAACATATGTCGTGCATATTCTCTCACAATTCATGCAAGTTCCTCGCAAAGCCCATTAGACAGCTGCCATACGTGTCATCCGCTACATGAAAGGTTGCCCAGGCCAAGGTATCCTTCTTCGATCGGATAGTGACTTACGAATACGTGCTTATTGCGATGTAGATTGGGCCGCATGTCCTCGCACAAGAAGATCTCTTAGTGCATATGTGGTTCTTTTGGGCTCTTCCCCGATCTCTTGGAAAACAAAGAAACAAGACACAGTCTCGTGTTCATCAGCCGAATCAGAATATAAGGCAATGGCTTATACTCTCCGTGAGCTTAAATGGCTTAAGTCAATGTTAAAAGCATTTGGTGTCGACCATTCCACACCTATGGAAATGTATTGTGACAATCAATCTGCCTTACACATTGCCGCCAATCTGGTCTTTCATGAACGAACTAAGCATATTGAAGTTGATTGTCATCAAGTTCGTGACGCTATACAAGACAAAATAATCACCACAAAGCATGTCGATACCTCCGAACAACTTGCAGATATTTTGACTAAAGCTTTGGGACGTCCAGCTTTTGAAAATCTTTTGGTCAAGTTGGGCATTAGTGATTTACATGCTCCAACTTGAGGGGGAGTATTAGAATATACTTGAGAAATATTCTATACATTAGAATATACTTAAGTATATACTAGAATATACTTAGGGAATATTTTATATAATAGAATATATTTAAGAATATTCTATATTATTGATGTTTATCTAGTTAGCTTTCACATGTATAAATAGTTGAAAGATGGATCAATAATAAATCAATAAATTCAAATATTTATCAACTAAAGACAATAGAAGGAAGAGTTTCTTCATGATCTAATCAAATTTAGAGCTAGAATGCCTCGAAGTAGGATACTTTGGAGTTTTATCAAAATCCATTCGAAGGAGAAGCAAACACAAATAATGGACGAATTCATTTCAAAGGACTCGACGCTAGTTAACATTTTGGGTTTTTAATTTCTTTGACAAAGTATGTTACTCCATTCTTAAATGGTAAAGAGAATGAGTTCGTCAAAAATAAATGAAAGAATAATTTGAGCCAAGGATGAAACAAAATTGAATTTTTCATTTTAAAATAGTAAAGAAAATGAACTCGTCAAAAAGTGAAGAAAAGAAAATTTTGAGCTACGGTGAAATACAATAAAGTTTGACGTATTTTGGATAGATTGAAACCAAACTTGAAAGGTTTAATGAAACCAATAGATACAAGGAGCTTAGGGTTACTTGTCACCATATTTATCATATGAGAGAGAGAGCTTAGGGTTACTTGCCACCATATTTATCATATGAGAGAAAGAGCTTAGGGTTATTTGCCACCATATTTATCATATGAGAGAGAGCTTAGGATTACTTGCCACCATATTTATCATATGAGAGAGAGAGCAACCATAAATACCGAAGAAAGGATCAAATGGCACGATTTTTGACTTGTATAGTCTTTAGGACGCGAGAATTGAATAAATAAAGAAGATGGCTTCTACCCCTGCCAGTATTCTATTCCCACAACAGCGGAACAGAGAGAGCAGTTGATGTGGACATCAGCTATGACGAAGCCGGACCAGACAGATGCGATCATATCCAAGTTGTGCCGCAACAAGGAGCTACCAAGAATTAGTATTCGTTAATGGTCATGTTCGTTTGTCAGCCGCAGAAACTTATGGTTGCAGTAGTGGTAGATTGTTGTTCGTTTAGTTGCCGCAGATATTTGCAGCAGACGCAACGATCAAATGCTACGTGTTGCGTTGCAATTTTTTCGACTGCTGATTAAAACAGTGGTGCAACTAAAAATCTGTTATCAACCGCAACCGCAACCGTCGGTGGCAGACAAATGAACAATATCTGTCGCAGCCGCAACCGTAGTGTTGATCACAGCCGTAGTCACAACCGCCTGTGTCGACCAAATGAACAATGCTTATTTTGGTGACGCTAAATATAATATTTTTAAGGAGAAAATATTCAAAACATTTAACATAATTGTAAGTGTAAAAGATTAGTTTATAGTAGTTTTGCTAATGGAAATTCTATAATTTTAAAAAATTTCTTTCTTTCTTTCTGGGCTTTTATGAACTTTTCATGAGTTGGATCTCTAAGATCAACAATTACTTCACAAAAGTTTGTGTTCCAAATAAATATAAAATGTTAGTCCATATATATTTTTCATAAATTTCTAAAATTTAAGACAATGTTTTATTTTTATCGATTGAGTCACTAACATTCAATTAATTTTAGAAAATAAAATTTCAATGAAACTAACATTTAATTAACTTTATTATAGAGAACAAAAATTTAATTTCAAATTCACATATTTCCATTCAAATATAAATTTATGAAACATATTTAACAACACCTAATAAAGTATTTTTACGCATACACATGCATGAACATGAACACAAACACAACCAAAAGGACCAACAGGACATATTTTGGATGCATTATGCGCATGAGAATATACACAAATGTTATTTGGAGATAAAACTCAACTGTTCACTCAAACTAATATTCTTTTATTAAAAGGGTATTTGTTCACTCAAAATGCAATAATAAAAAATTTGAAAATAATATGAGACAGAGAAAAGGATAGAGCAAAAGGGGACAAAAAAGAGGCCCTCGTGCAACTGGAGATTTTCAATGTACTGTAGACTTTGCAGCTTTAATTAAATGACTCCAAAACATAATTCTCTAATTTTTTATAAAAAAAAATATATTGTTTTATATATATTCATTAATTGATGCACAGAACAAAGCATATATTATTTAATGTGCGCGTGTGGGTGGACATTCCTCCTCTGGTCTCCATCTATGCACACGTAAACCTAACTATTTCAGTATTTATTAAATGTGTATGGAATAATATTATAAAATATTTATAGTACTTTTTCAAAAAAAAAACATTTTATATCTAATTTTTTAAAATTAAAAATTTTAAAATAACAAAAAAAAATAATTATATAAAAATATTTATTTATTTTAAATAAATTACATATAAATTTTAAAATATTTTTTTTTAATTTTTTTGTTTCATATTCAACACTATGAAATTAAAATTATAAAAATATAATAAATAATTATATGAAAATATTTATTTATTATAAAATAAATTATACATAAATTTAAACAATATTATATTTAAATTCATTTTTTAATTTATAATTTATTTTTTATTAAAATAAAATTTTAATTTATTTTATTTTAAATTTATGTTATTATTAAAATATAAAATAATAATTTTATTTTTAAAAAAAAAATTAAAAGATGATATATTAGATCATTTCCAACATTATATTAGATTTATTTTTTCTAATTTAAAATTTAATTTATCTATTAAAATTTTTTACTATATTTTAATTATAACTATATGTTATTATTAAAAATTTAAAATAATATTGTTATTTATAAAACAAAAAAAATTTCAAAAATAATATTTTTTAGAATTGTGTATTATTTATTTAATCAATAAATATAATATGTTTAATTTCCATCGATTTTATCATATCGACATTGATTTGCATTTATGGGTGTATGGGTCCTGTCACTCTTTGAAACTATTGTCAGAACATAATTATAACTTTTGAAATGTTTAGTTGGTTGTTTTTATTTTATTTTCGATTAATCTCAGCAATAAGGTTTATATAAATCGGTGAACATCGCAACTTTTTGTATTTTTAAAATTATAGAAATAATAAAAAAGCATAAAATAATATTTTTTAAAATTTATATTTTAAATCTAATATATAAAAAATAAAACTTTTAAAATATCACAATTATTATGTATAAATTATTATTTAAATTATATATAAAATTAAAACATCATATTTACATTTACTTTTTTAAATTAAAATTAAAATTTTTTTATTATGATGAAATTTTTAATTAGTTTAATATTAAATTTATAATATTTTAAAATTTTAAATAATTAATATTATATTTAAAAAAAAAATAATAATATTTTATACGATTATATTTAAAAATTAAAATAAAATATTATTACTAAAAAAGGTGCTCAAGTTGCCATATCTCTTCAAAATGGTACGTGTTTTGAACTCTCTTGCATTTGTTGACTCTTGTGCAATAATTTCATTTTCACACGTAAAATATATATTTTGGAAACTTTAATAATACAAATGCATTACATCGAAAACTACCAAATCAACCGACACATATTTTTCTAATTCTTTTATGTATATATATATATATATATATATATATATATATTGTGATTTATTTTAATATTTATATAATAATTACACTACGACGAGCAATCAAAATCAGAAACAGTTAAAAAAGTAAAGAAGAACAAGCAAACTAAACAAGAAAGAAAATATATTTCACCAGAATTTGTTTTTGTTAGGAATTATATTTTTAAATACAGTTCACTCTCAAACAAAAAAATTAACCAGTATATAAAGATATAAGGTTCAGATCCGAAATTCTGCAGTTACTAAAAAAACTATCTCTAATGTTATTGGTGTAAATCTTTTTATTATTAATTCTAATTTTGAATAAAAAATCCAAAAAATATAATAAATCATCATCAATTTATTAAGAACAAGATGTTCATGAATTAAAGTTCATAAATCAAGGGTTTAGATGCGAGATAATAAAATATTTAAAGTATCAGATTCAATTAAATTTTATATGTAATGGTTAGAAGTGTCATGCATTTTTTATAAATGTTAGATTCGAACTTTCATAATTTTTTATCTATATATATTTTTTTAATTGCAGCAAAAAATTATTTAAAATATCAAATTTTTGTATGCTTTAAATATTAAATAATATTAAAATTGTTGATTACGAATACAAAAAAAGTATTTCATTTAGAACAATCATCATAACTTACTCACTAGATTATTTCTACTATTTTTATTATTTTTATTGTTCAAATTATGTTAAAAAACTAATTCATTTTTTAACTATTTCTAATCAATGAGTTAAAACTCTAATAAAATACTAAAATATCTGATTCCTTGTTTGATTTTATTTTTTATTCGAACTTTTATGTCAACAAAATACAAGATAGAAATTAAAACTATATTTAGGATTTAGGAACTATAAGCATATATACTATATATATATGTGGTAAAAATTAGACGTAGATGCAAATAGATAAAAGATATATGTGTGAAGTCATTTTCAAAGGATCTGGAATTGGATACACGCTTAGCAAGTCACATTCTAATACAACTTTATTTCCACAACAAGACATTCATCATATCATCGAACTCCATCACTCTCTATTCGTCATTAGTTTTCTATATTTTTCATCGATAAAACTAAGCAATAATCGATGATTTTGGAGATGTATATAGAGAGTACAAATACTTTGATTAGACGTATCATTGATCATAACACATTGATGTTTACCCAAAATATATGTACGGACCCTCCCATGATACCTACTTGCCCACTTGACTCCTTTTATTAGTTGTTTTGCTCACTAACATTGTTAACAATTGAGGCACCGCTATATATATATATCATTTAATTTCTTTTCATAAAAATTATCATTCTTAATATATTAATTAAAAAATATTTTAATGATTTTTTTTCAAAATTATGCACACACATCACATCATTAGGTAAGATATAATTTACTAACATATTTACAAAAATAATGTATTAGATAAAATATTTAATAGTATATTATATAAATATTTAATATTTCGCCATAAAAAATATTTTGAAAGACAAATACAATATTCAACAAAATATTAAATATTTTGAAAAATTAGTGCAAACAAATAGAAAACAAAATTTTGATTTAATTGAATGTTTTTCTCATTTACAATTGGTTACATATTTAATAATATTGTTTATCTAAATTAGAGATAATTTAAAATATATTTTTATAATCTAATTTTAGTTTCTATTTTCTTTGTATAATCAAAATTTGAAAAATATTATTTTAAATAAAAAATAAATTATATATGTATTTAATTATATTTATTAAATAAATAATTAATTGTAATGTATAAATCTTTTTTCTGTGTATAGCATATAGCCTAAATCTAAATCTAATATATAATTATTGAGAAAATTCCCTTGAAATATTTCAGTAATAATTTTTTTTTATATTGTAAAGAACAATATCCATTATGTAAACTCTACATCAGTTTTTATATGCATAGGCCCCAAAATTATTATGAGATTACAAAAATCACTTTAAACTTTAAATTTCTCTCTTGCAATTTTCTACAAAAAGTCTTTAACACAGTGATTACCTTTTAAAAGCTACCACCTAACTTTTATGTTTTGTACTTTTAATAGTAGAGAAAACGTTTTAACATTGAAGAAGAGTCAAAAAAAAATTCCAATCAGAAGACAAAACAAAATTCTCAATTTTTATTTCCACCGAATTTTATTTAAAAATTTTAGAGAGTGATATAATGAGTCAATACGTGTATGAAGCTGGCATTCAGAAAACAAAAAAAATGTATATAGCCGACACAAAATAGCTAAAGCTAAAAAAATAAACACTAAAACTCTAAAAAGTAATATTTTAAACTTTTTTTTTTTAATTTTATCTTTCAAATCTATAATATTAGAAATAAAATTTTTGAAATAAGATAAATTACTATGTAAAAATAATTATCTATTCCAAATAAACTATTTATAAAATTAAAATATTATGTTTCAATTTATTTTTTTCAATTTAAAATTTATTTATTTATTGAAAGAGATTCTTAATTATTTTATTATTAAAAATTTGTATTATTTTTAAAAATTTAAAATATTAGTGTTATATTTAAAACAAAAATTTAAAATAATATTATTTTAGATAATTGTCTTAACTCAAAATTAGTCCAAATATTTTCCAAAGAATATGTAAACATTGAAATAAAGGAAATAAACTGAGAAAGTTGAGAAAAACTACGACTAAGCAAAGAATCACCACAAAAACAAAAAATGTAAGAGAAACATCGTGCTCAAGACAATGACATGAGAGAAACCAAAACTCATATTAAATTAAAGTACATCGACTAATTCCACAATGCCAGTCTAAAGAAACAAAAAATTGGAAAAAATAGGTTTAAGAAAGGAAAAATCTTAAATTATAGTCAGAAGTAAACTAAAAACATCAACTTTTACACGTAACTAGTCGCATTCGAGTCACGGTCACTGAAAATTGGTTACTTCTACACAAAAAAATATGAATAAAACCATAATAATGTTAGAGTAATTTTTATGAAAAGAAAATTTCAAATCTACCAATAAAAATAAAATTTTTAAAATAACACAAAATTAGTATATAAAAATAATTATTTATTTTAAATAAACTATATATAAAATTAAAACATAATGTTTGAGTTTACTTTTTTCAATTTAGAGTTTACACTTTTTAATTATAAATATTTTTTTTTATTGTTTTACTATTAGATTTGTGGTATATTTGAAAATTTAAATGATTATATTTGAAAGACTGTTATTTTAGACAATTGCCCATAATGTTATTATGAATAGTATTTAAATTTTAATTAATAATATTTTTTACCATATATACCTAAATTAAGAAAAGAGAAAATAGAGAAATAAAATTAGATTATTGTAAAAAAATCTCATTCAAAAACTTCAAATCGAAATTGTTAGAAAGTGAAATTGATGTGAATATTATCCATTTAAGTATTAATCTCAATCACAAACAAAAAGAAAAAAATAAATATGTACGATAATTGGGAATCTATAAATTAGATTCAATATTCAATATTTTATGTATATATATACGAAAATTCATTTTACAAATTGGTTACTTTAACATTTCGTTTTGAGTTTTAAACAATTAATATTTTTCGCTAAAGGGTTTTTAATTTGCCTATGCATTTTTGATATGAACTGGTTTTAACAAAACAAAACAAAAATATAACAAATTTTCTAACGAATTTTAGAAAAAACTATGATAGTTTCATAATATTTTGAAATTTATTTGATTTATATTTTTATGAAAAGAAACTATCAAAACCATAATGTCGTGAAGTCAATATATAATACTAATTATCAATATGGTGAAAATAAAGATTCCCATATTTTTTGTAACGTCATGGATTTGGTTGATGACGTATGTAAACATTTACATCTTCATGATTCAAGGCGGACCAAAATTCAAACTTGCAGTTAGAACAGACGCAGGAATGTTGTAAAACCAATGCTCTTCAATATTCACGTGATATTTATACCTCATTTCAAACAATGTTAAACAATTAAAAAAAAAAAGAAATATTGACAAAAGAAAGTAATATTATATTAATTTAGAAATACAAATAAATCGTTTCGTACACTATTTTTTATACAGTTATACACATCTTTAATTTATTTATAAAAAATGGGCTGGTATGCATTATTTGGAGGAAAGTATTTTTAACCAATTGCCTTATATTGATAAGTGTGCTTCTGTTAATATAACCAATTAATTAGAAGTGACTGGTTATATATCCTCTATCATATCTTTTATATATTAAAAGAAAAAATATTACAAACATATTAGATCCATATTTTTTTTAGTATTTTCTATTTTTCAATTTTTATTTAGGTACTTTAATTCTTATTTTCAAACAAAAATTCTAATTATTCTACTAATTTAATTCTTTATCTGAAATTACTATTATTCTAATTATCAAACATGTTTTTAGATTAGTTTTAAATCCTCATACAAGAAAAACTAAACAAATATAATAAATATGAAACTAATTGAACTATCATATAGACTGTTTTAAAAATATTTACTTAAATTAAATTTCTTTAATTTTAATAGGTTTGCTAAATTTATATTATAGCTATAAAATTACTATATATATCATAGTTAAATACTATTACGTTTAAGTAAATTCTTAAAATTAAAAATATAGCTGTTATAATCAAATCGCATAAATATAACAAAAATATCATAATTGATTCTAAATCTACGTTATAAATAAAAAATAAATATAATTTTTATTTATTTAAAATAAATATTATACTTTAAAAAAATTTAGAATATATTTATGATATTTTATCGTTAATCTCAAATATATAATATGAATATTAAAAACATATATTTTGAAATACATGACTATCACAATTTATAAATCCATTTCACTTAGATTAATTGATACAATATTTTTTTTATTTTATAAATAAATTAGGAACTAATTACAAGAAATTAGCTAATTTCTATGTATAGATTGAATCTCTTATAAACATTTACTTTCTTGCAGAATTCTGTTTCTCTTTTTATTTATCCACATGGAGGAAAGACAGTAGGGTATGTCTTTTAGTGAGTTAATGTAAAAAAATTCCATATATATGTGTAAGAACATACACGTGAACTTCTTGTAAGTTCTTTTAAGGAATTAATTGAATAAAAAAGGTTTCAAAAATGATTTTAGGTTTCTTTTTAAATTTAGGTATTTTTTTATTATAGTGCTTTTGGTTTAAACGTACTTTTGTTTTGGGTGGTGCCCATGTGACTATCCACATCTTCACCCAATGTACACTTTCCATCAATTCTTCCTTTTTTTTCTCATTTTGTTTCTATATTTATAAATTTTAAAACAATTATTATTAACTAATTTTATATATGAAGAATTAGATGAGATAGCAAAGACCTATATAAATTAAGAAATTTACCAAAAAAGTAGGCATAGTATTCTCTATACTTTAAATTATTAATTATCATGTTAGCTTTAAATATATACATCCACATCATTTTTTCTTTTCTTTATTTTTTATTTTATCTTTGTTGTTAAATTTTTTTCTTCTATTTTTAAATTTTATTAAAAATAATTCAAAGTCTCAATTTAATAAAAATATAGACTTTTTCTATATGCAATATTTTATTACATAATTTTTTTTAAAAGGGATAATCAATATATCTAAATAAATATTGTTCTACATACAATAAAATAACATTATATTCTATTTATTCTTATATGGTATAGAGTATTCTTAAATACAATACTAGTTACTATAAATAAAAACATGGTTTTGTATTTGAGTTTATTAATAAGGTTTGAAACTTATATTTTGAATTACAAAATCATTCACCATTTAAAAAATCTTTCTCTTATTTTAAAATTCAAAAATGTATTTTTGTGTAAGACTATAAAATTTAATTAAGAGATTACATTAAAAATAAGATGAAATAAGATCTATTAAAAATATTACATTACACAGCAAAACAATGTGACTGAAAAAAAAGAAGAAGATAATGTGACTGAAAAAAAAAGAAAAGATAATGTGTCACTAGTGTGAGAGAGTTTTTGATTTACACAACAACCAAATAATTATGTCCTGTATTTCAAAGATTTATTTATATTCATTGGGGCTTTGTTTAGTTATTGGAATAATTAGGAAGAATTGATTTAATTTGTGATGGGAAAAGTATCTGTTTTGGTTTAGAACTCTTCAGTTATTAAAACAACAATAACTTAGGTAACTTAAACAAACACTCTTCAATAACCATAAACCAATAAAAATTCAAAATATTTAATTAATGTTTCTTAAAGTTGATAATTAATTATTAAAAATACATAGAGTATCAATCTTTGTTAACAATCTACAAGGAACAAGAGTACATTTTAATTTTGATTTCTTTTAAAACTTTAGTTGTATTCTTATAAGGTAAAAAGGGTTATAAAATAAAATACTCTTCTCCAAAAACAATTTACTCTACTTCCTTTATTTTCCCTCTTATCCATTTGTTTGAAAACTTTTATATATTTGGTTTCATGTATATATATAGTTACCATCTTAAAAAGTTATAAATAATGAATAGTGGTTAAATAAATGATTACAACTAGAAAACATTACATCACATAATGGAGTTCTTGTAAATTAATTGAAATTTACAATATTCGTTTATTAAATTTATATTATTTATCAATATTCATTTATTAAATTTATATTATTTATCAATATTCATTTATTAAATTTATATTATTTATACAAATAGACGTACACAAATTTTTTAAATATTCCTAATATTTTATTTGAGGAACATTTTAACAAAATAATCTCATCATAATGTGTTATTAACAAAAATATCATTATAACGTTTTATCAACGTAATAAATTTAAAATAAATATATAAATAGATTTAAATTATTAAAATAATTACAATATATGTCATTATTATTAATTTGGTTCTACAATCAATATATTTTATTAAACTAACTAAAAATATTATTAAATTCATAAAAATAATTTTTTTTATTTTCATAACTTCCATATACAAAACTTAATATTAAAAATGATTTTAAATTAGAGTTAAAATTATATAAATATTTAATTTATATTTACTAATAAAAAATATATAATTTACGAATATTTTTTCCCATATAGAGCGTGTGTATAAATCTAATCTATTATTATATTCTATATGTAGAAGTTTATATATGTAGAAAAACGAATATCTATAGTTTTGATAGAAAAACATAAATCTTACTACCTATATCCTTTTTCGTTCGTAATAATATCGAAATCATTAATGTTTTTATTAATGACAAAACCGTAAAGATGCAACCATAAAGTTATAATCTTTAATTTTACCTGAAAAGAAGAATCTTCCCTCACCCACTACCAAACAAGCATTCATGTCTGAGATCTTGAAGAATGAGTTGGTAGTTTTAAGTTCTTTTCCCTAATCTTTAAAAAGTTGTCATAATTTTTAATCATTATCTTTTGAATATTCAGTTTAAAAGTTCTATAACCTCTCTGCAGACACGTAAATATTAGAAAACAGAATATTAGAAAACAAAACTGCTGCAAGGTAAATGAAAAGCTAATTAAAAAACTTGGATTTTATGACTATATAAAATTTACATACTCTATAGTTAATTGTGTCTATATGTTTCACATTCCTTTTTTTATATAAAAGAATTAGACTGACAAGACAAATTTTTAACACGAAAAACGTAAAAATATAGAGATAAATAAAAGCATTTGTAAAAAAATGTTACATGGACATATATATATATAAGATGTTTTTTTGCCTCGGTGGTTTTGAAGCAAAACATAAATTTCAATTATATGGGTGCACGAAATTTATGAAGAAATTTATCCATACTCCACACTATTAGACTTATGTATATAGAATTTTGGTTTACACAATTGTATAGATACGGTTTATTTCGGTTATTTGTATATTCAATTGTATATACCGTTATTTTTCTTTTTTTGATAAAGATAACAGAATAGTATTTTACAAACTTTATCTTTCGTCGAAATTTAACAAAAAAATCTTATGTTCAATCTCTTTTTTAATATGATATCAGAGTTATACATTTAGTTTGTATTTTTTCATACTCAATTTCTTTTGTATTTCTCATTCAATCATGGTCACTTCTCTTCGTCGCAATAATCGCTAATCGGTGAGATCTGTTCTGGCTAGAAGCTTAACTTCAGTTCTTAAAGCTTTAATACTTTTGATTACGACTCCAACAGTGATGAATCCAGATAGCGTACACTCTCCATTGTTTCTTCACAGTTCCGATCATCCAAAAGTATTAATTTTCTTTGTTCAGTTGGATATATCGAACTATAATCAATACAGTTCAACAATGAAGATAGTCTTGGATGCAAAAAACAAGATTGCTTTCATTGATGATTCTCTATCTCGACCAAAAGAAGGTAATCCTCTTTTTTGGATCTGGTCTAGGTATAATAGCATGATTAAGTCTTGGATATTGAATTCGGTGACCAAACATATCTATGGTAGTATTATTGTCTTTCAATGATGATGCTCAATTTAGAAAGATTTGCATAATTGATAAAACCAACTTGCAAAAAACACTTCAACTAGTTCAGCAAAATTCAAAACCTTCGTCAAAGATCTGTGGATCTCAATGTTTATTATACTATTTTAAAAACATTGATGGGATAACTTTAATGGAACTGAAGTTGTTGAACCGTGGGCTTGATCTAGAAATTTTAATTGTGCCAGTCAATGACATGCACAAAGTAAAATAGATATAGCTCGCACCATTAAATTTCTGGCTGAATTGAATGAGAGTACTCAATCATTCGAAGCCAAATTATTATGAAGAAACCTCTACATGACCTCGCTGAGATATGCAATATTATGGATCAAGATGATAGTCAAAGACAATTTGTCTCGACTGTGATTCTAGTAGCTTATAAAGTGAGTCAAAGTAGAAATAAACATGGGGTGTTAAATGCATTTTAGAAGAAAGACAAAAATTGTTCACACTATGGATTTAGAGCCATGTTATAGGCATATGCTATAAATTATATTGATATCCGGTTGGATGGAAGAAGGGAAAAATATCAAATGATAAAAAAGATAATAATGTTGCTCCTTATACCAATGTTGTTGTAGCTCAAGTTGCTAAAAAGGATGATTTTCACACTGAAAGTTTGGAGTCTATTGTTGAAAATTTAACTAAGGATCAAATAAAATTTTTTATTATTTTTTTAGTTATCAATTTCATATTCAACCATCGACCACCAACACCAATAACATTGTAACAAATAATGCCTCTAGTATATCTCTTTCACCTCTTATATTTAGTTTTATTGGAATTCTTAGTGTCTTTGAATGTATAAGTACTAAGAAAGCTTGAATCATGAATTTTGGTGCAACCCATCATGTTATGTTTGATAAAAGAAAATTCATAGATCTTAAAACTTTTGTTAAACATAATTTTTCCTAATGGTATAACTGTTGATGTTGGTGTAATTGGTAGTGTTGATGTTGGTGTAATTGGTAGTGTTGTTGTGAGTAATCGGATGTGCTGAACAATGATTTATATATACCTGAATTCATATTGAATCTGATCAGTATTAGTTTTTTGACCACATATATTGGATTATCTGTTTTCTTTATTGTTGATTGTTGTATGATACAAGATCATACCAAGAAATTGATAATTGGTAGAAGTAAAAGAATAGGAAATCTCTATATTACATGAGTTGATAGAGAAAACATGGGTTTTAAAGATATTCGTTCCACTCCTTTTATTACAAATTATGTAATTGATACATCATTTTGGCATCAAACACTTGATAATATATCTGTTGCTTGTATTGATTTAGTTATAGACATATTTGGAATTTCTAAATGCAAATATAAAAGATTATTAAGTTGTGATATTTTTCAAAGAGATAAACAGAGGAAATTGCCTTATTTAACTCGTCGAAATTTATGTTTTGAAGCTTTTGAATTGTTGCATATTGATGTTTGAGGACTATTTTCAGAACCAATTCAGGAAAAACATAAATATTTCTTAACAATAATTGATTATCACACTTCTTAAACTCAAAACGACGTGCTTGCCATTTTTTCAGATTTTATTAACATGGTTGAAACTCAGTTTAATGCCAAGATCAAATCCGTGAGGTCTGATAATGCATATGATTTAAAGTTTACAAAGTTATACAGGAAGAAAAGAATTGTGTCTTACCATTTTTGTCCATAAACGCATGAACAAAATTCAGTAGTGGAGAAAAAACATAAGCACATCCTAAATGTGGCAAGGGTTGTGCTATTTCAATCTCAAATTCCTCTTTGTTTCTATGGAGTCTGTATTCTTAATATTGTGTTTCTCATCAATAGGACACCTTTCCAAAATAACGAGATAAATTTCAAAACAGATCTCATGCATGTATATTTCTTGGATATTCTTCCGGATATAAAAGATATAAATTTCTAGATCTGCAAAGCAATACTATCTTCATCTCTCGAAATGTAGTCTTCTATGAAGACTTATTTCCTTTAAAATGAAATGAGGGTTTCGATACAGCTCAAGATTTCTTCCCTCCAGTTGATATAATCTCTAGGTATGATGAGCATATTATTGCATATGAAGTTCCAGTTCTCATAAATTTAGAACGCAGAGTTTCTAAGCGACCAACACATCTTCAAAACTATCACTACTATGACGTTACATCTACTCAACACCCTATGTTACATGTTCTATTTTATTCTACAACCATAGACTTATACTTAAGCTAAAGACATAAAATAATGGTGTGATGCTATGAAAATTGAAATTGATACTTTTGAACGGAATAGCACTTGGACAGTATGCAATTTGCCAATTGGTAAATACCGTGTGGGTTGTAAATGAGTTTTGAAATTGAAACTCAATGCTGATGGCAACTTAGAACACTATAAAGCACTATTAGTAGCTAAGGATGATACACAACAAGAAGATTAGACTATGTCAAAAAAATTTCCCGTGTTGGTAAATTAGCTACGTTTAAATTATTTATAGTTGTGGCTTCGACTAAAGGATGATCGCTTACTCAATTGGATATATCTAATGCTTTAGACTTGAGTGAAGAAATAAATATGTCTTGGACGCATGAATATTCGCTAAAAGAGGGGGAAGGTTTTCCACCTAACGCTGTATGCAAACTTCAGAAATCGTTATATGGTTTGAAGCAAGTTTCATGCCAATGGTTTTTAAAGTTTTCAGAGATTCTTTTGCATCTTAGGTTTATGAAATCATCAGGTGACCATACCCTTTTTTGCAAATATACTGGAGATGTTTAATGTTTGTTTTAGTGTATGTCGATGATATTATAATTTCTAGCAGTCACATTAAAGCTACTGATTTCTTGTAAGCAGATTTACATAAATCATTTAAGATTCGTGATTTGGGAAAATTCCAGTATTTTCTTGGCCTTGAAATTTTAAAAAGTTTTGCAGAAATTTCAGTTTGTCAGCGTGAATATACTCTAGAATTATTAGTCGATACATGTTTGACTGGATGTAAATCATCTTCTGTACCAATGGAGCCGAATTTGAAAATTTCTAAAATTGATGGTGAGTTGCTTGAAGATGCAGAACACTATCGCCCATTGGTTGGTAAGCTCATATATCTCACTTTCACAAGACCATATATCACATTTGCAATCCACAAGTTATGTCAATATACCTCCTGCCCACGGATTCCTCATCTCTAAGCTATTTACAAAGTGATACATTACTTAAAAGGAAATGTTGGAAAAGGTTTATTTTACTCTTCACATTCTGATTTGAAGTTGACTGGATTTACTGATTCTGATTGGGCTTTTTGCCCAGATACTGGTAAATCTATCTATGAGTATTGCATGTTTGTTGGCTCTACTTTGGTTTCTTGGAATCAAACAAACAGAACATCGTGGTGATATCTTATGCAGAAGCTGAATATAGTTCTCTCTCCTTAGCTGTGAAAGAAATGGTTTGGTTGAAGAGGATATTGCAAGATTTTTGGGTTGATATTGCAAGTTTAATATTGTGATAATATGGCAACTCTACATATTGCTAACAATCCGGTTTTCTATTAGAGAACAAAATACATTGAACTTGGCTACCATAATGTCAGGGAAAAGATTCATATTGGATTAATCAAGACTCTTCATGTTCGAAGTGAAAATCAATTGGTCGATATCTTACTAAACCTATATTCTAGAGTCAATTGCACAATGTTTTATGCAAGATGGAAGTTTTATTAACATTTTCACTCCATTTTGGGAGGAAATATTAGAGTTATGTAAATAGAACCTTGGTTTAGCTTCGGTTTACACAATGGTATAGATCCAGTTTCTTCCGGTTATTTGCATACTCAATTGTATATAACGTTATTTTTCCTTTTCAATAAAGTTAACAAAAATATATTTTACAAACTTCATTTTCCGTCAAACTCAACTCAACGAAGAAATATTCTATTCAATTCTTTCTTTTCTAATACACACTAAATTTGAAGTTCTTATATGGACAATGAAATGCATCCTAGTTAACAACTAGAAGATAGTGATTTTCGTTTCAGTTAGCGTAAACTAGTGAAAATGGTGTTTTCATTGGACTTTCCTTTCAAATAAATATCCATAATAAATGAAATTGAACTATGTTATCTCATGCCTTTCTTACCATAAAAATAGCAATCGAGTAGAAAATAGAAATGATACATTCTTGAATATATTTAATGAAAATCTGCAGGCATCAAAAACCACTATAATGTTTAGAAAAAAAAAATTCTAGTTATCATAAAAGTTTTTTGATATTTATTTGAAATAAATCATGAGTAATTAAATCATTATTGTTGAAATTACACACCAATTCTAGGCAACACAACATTCTCACAAAATAAATTGCTCTCGGTGAATACTTGGTTCCTTTGATTTTTTTGGAGATAAACATCTTTAATCTTGCAACCACAATTTTAGTTATTACTTTGTAAAGATTATTACAACATCAAAAAGGATCTAAACTCTTATAGTTTATATACTATTGAGTAATGAGATAGCTGCAAAGTAATACCTTTAGATCTAATGCATCACTGTTTAGCAGCCATCAACAATATATTTAAATTTGTAGTTTATTTGTAGACAAAATATGGAGGGTTTTTACACTCACAAAAGATAATTTGGATGAGAAACAAATAAAGTGAAGAATTTAAAACAAGTTTTACGTCGTTCTTCTGATTCAGGATACCAAATTGATATATAATTAGATTACCAAACAAGTGATATAATTTATTAATATATTTTTTACAGAAAATGTGATCGATTTAGTATTTTCGTGCCAATAACAGATATTTTGTATTTGGCCGAAAAATATGATTTAATATTTGAAATCTTCGTAAAGTTTGTGTATAAAATTACGTAATTAGATACAATAAAAACCGATTATACAAGTTATGATCGCATTATCTATATAACAGTTGAAAATTTATGTTTTGTTTTTTCAGTTTTACAAAATTTGAGATACATAAATTTAAAGTAGTAATTTTATAATCTAGTATGAGCAGGGATATTTGTGATTTTGTTGATTTGGATGTACTAATCCATTCAAACTTTATTTTCAATTTATATCCAAATAAAATATATTTTGGATGAAGTTCATTCTGATCCAATTGCTTCATCCAGATTAAGATGCATAATTGTACGAAAACATCATTTTATTTATTCATCCCAAATGAAATAAGGTGAGATTGTAATACAAATACAAGTTCCGGTCAAACCATTCTAGGATATATAATTACTATCATGGATCATTGGATCCCTATACCATTTATTTGATATTCGTTATGATCTTTTTCGATATTGGTGGACTTCTCAATAATGAAACTTAATTACCAAAACCAAAATCAAAGTCCAGAGTTTCAAAAATATTAAAAATCTGAATTTACCTATTTGGATTCATTTATTATATATATATATTTTAATATAGTGTTATTTTTGATAATTAAAAGATAATTTTTTATATACTATATTAAATAAAATTTGAAGATATATTCCCAAAATTTTTATTAGATTTGTGTATACTATTTTTTGACACTATAATTTTAATGAGATATAGATTTTAAGATCCACGAATGTTCTGAACTTTGGGCAGAAATTTAAAGTCAAATATAAAAATAAAATAAATTTAGTTAACAAATTTGGATACCCTCTTTCTCTCTCTCTCTATCTCTCTCTATCTCTTTCTCTCTCTCTATCTCTCTATCTCTCTATCTGTCTCTCTATCTCTCTATCTATCTATATATCTCTCTCTCATAGCATTGTGTAAGGTGCCTATATAAACAAAGCCACACTCACCCATTTAGTCCCAAACCAGAGACCCTTAACCATCTCTGTCTTATCTCTCTCTATTACTGGTTCTGTTCGAAAACAGAGCACTAAAAAAACAGAGCAAAAAAAGAGAGAAGATGGGCACAATGATGATAATGTTAGGTCTTCTTCTGATCATTGTCTGCATCTGTTCAGCTCTTCTACGATGGAACCAGATGCGATATTCCAAGAAAGGTCTTCCTCCTGGAACCATGGGCTGGCCGATTTTTGGTGAAACCACTGAATTTCTCAAACAAGGACCAGATTTCATGAAGAACCAGAGGCTCAGGTACTTCAAGTTTCAATTTTTATCCATCAAAATCATATAATTTTTCTTCAAGAGTAACTTTTTTTTTAATAATGATTTTTTGGATCAAATCAGATATGGGAGTTTCTTCAAATCTCACATTCTTGGCTGTCCAACAATAGTCTCAATGGACGCAGAACTCAACAGATACATTCTAATGAACGAATCTAAAGGACTTGTGGCTGGTTATCCACAATCGATGCTTGATATCCTCGGGACATGCAACATCGCTGCGGTTCACGGCACAAGCCACCGGCTCATGAGAGGTTCTTTGCTCTCTTTAATAAGCCCGACTATGTTGAAAGATCATCTCTTGCCTAAGATTGATCATTTCATGAGAAGTTATCTTTGTGGTTGGGATGAGCTCGAGAGCGTTGATATCCAAGAAAAAACCAAACATGTATGTTTTTTCCTCTCTCTCTCTCACTCTCCTCTCTCTGTCCTCTTTCTCTCTCCTCTCTCTCTCCTCTCTCTCTCCTCTCTCTCTTGTTTTTTGATGTTGAATCTGAATCTCGGGTGAATTAATGTTTTAATTTGTCAGGAAAAAAATATTATTTTTGATAACAGAAATGAATTACTTTTTGCTTTTAATATCTAACTATATTTATATTTAAGTTATAAAAAAAATATTCGCAAATTATATAATAATATTTATTTAGTAAATATAAATTAAATATTTATATAATTTAAACTTTTATTTAAAAATTTTAAATATTTTAATATTAATTTTCGTATATATAAATTAAAAAGTAAAAATAATTATTTTTATTTTGAAGTTAATAATAATTTTTATTTATTTTTAATAAAATATATTAATTTTTAACCAAATTTAACAGTAATAATATATATCATAGTTATTTTTATTAATTTAAACCTATTTGTATATTTATTTGAAATCATTATATTAATTACATATCATATTTTTGTTAATATTTGCTAAAATTATTTTTTAAAAATATTTCTTAATTATTAATTAGAGATATTTTCCTAACACTTTTCCCACATATCCAAATGTCTATAATTAGTGTATTGTTAACTAAACTGTAATAACATAACCTCATTTTTAGTATATAAATGTAATTCTCACTTGAAAAAGAATTGTCCTGTTGGTTTAAATCAAAGATGATTTATTTATTTATCACAAATATTTTTTTAATAATGTTATTTTATTGTGCAGATGGCATTTTTATCATCGTTGTTACAAATAGCAGAGACTTTAAAAAAAACAGTGGTTGAAGAATATAGAACAGAATTCTTTAAGCTTGTTGTTGGAACTCTTTCGGTTCCGATCGATCTACCGGGAACGAATTATCGCTGCGGAATTCAAGTAAACAAAAATCCAATCTCCACACTAAAAACAACACAAAAAATGAAAATATTATACTGACATTTTTGTGGTTACGTTTCAGGCAAGAAATAACATCGATAGGTTATTAACAGAGTTAATGCAAGAACGAAGAGACTCAGGAGAAACTTTCACAGATATGTTAGGTTTCTTGATGAAGAAGGAAGATAACCGGTATTTGTTAACCGATAAAGAGATAAAAGATCAAATTGTAACGATCTTGTATTCCGGTTATGAAACTGTCTCTACAACTTCAATGATGGCTCTTAAGTATCTTCATGATCACCCAAAAGCTCTTGAAGAAATCAGAGTATGTTCTTAATAAACAGTAATTAAACCGGTTTTCTTTTAATCTAGTTCGGTTATTGATTTATGGTTTTTTGATTGCAGCGAGAACATTTGGCTATTAGAGACAAGAAAAAACCTGACGAACCACTCACTCTTGACGATATTAAATCGATGAAATTTACTCGAGCTGTGAGTGTTATACACAAACTAAATCATTCTTGATTTAATGATTTCTTTTTTTGACGATTTTATATTCATAGGTGATCTTTGAGACATCAAGATTGGCAACTATTGTTAATGGTGTCTTGAGGAAAACTACACATGACTTCGAACTCAACGGTAAGAAACTATTACAATTTTGATTTTTAAAGAGAGAAAAATATAAAATAAAATTAGGCATGTGGACCTTACATTACATCAATTATTTACAAATATATACCAACCAATCCAGCGAAGCTATCACCTCCTCGTGACCCTCCATGGTTTTTTTTTTCAATTATTTCGATAAAAGGAAGATCAAAACCTTTTTATTCACATTATACAATCATAAATAAATTCTTGTTTATCTGTATTAATAAAAGTTATTACACTGAATAATTACAGGTTATATAATCCCAAAAGGTTGGAGAATTTACGTATACACAAGAGAGATTAACTATGATACATTTCTATATGAAGATCCAATGATCTTTAACCCATGGAGATGGATGGTTAGTATTTGTTTTCTATTCTTGTTGTGCTCTTGTGTTTTGTTGCTTGAAACCATCTCGCTCACAAAGAGGGTTTCTTTTTGGTTATGTAACAGGAAAAGAGCTTGGAATCAAAAAGCTATTTCTTACTCTTTGGAGGAGGAGTAAGACTTTGTCCTGGCAAAGAACTAGGAATCTGTGAAGTCTCTACCTTCCTTCACTACTTTGTTACAAGTTACAAGTAGGTTATTGTATACAAAGATTTGATTTAGTTGTTGTTGTTCTTGAGATTTGTTGATTTGAGTTATTAATGTTTTGGTTTATGTGCAGATGGGAGGAAAAAGGAGGAGAGAAACTAATGGTGTTTCCAAGAGTTTCTGCACCAAAAGGATACCATCTTAGGGTTTCACCTTACTAAATTTATTTTGTCCTAATATTGAAATTATGTATATAAACCAACTAAGTCCTTTTTTGTTAGGGTTAATTAACCTATTTTTATCTGTCAAATCTCTCAAGATCTTAGAGGGTATGGATATTATGTATAGAGAGAGATAGATAGGGAGAAGAAAAAGGATTATAGAAGAAGCTAATAGAAAAATAATTATATTTGAAATGTTGAGCTCAGTCACTTATCTTGTAAATTTTTGTGACAAATAATGTTTACATTTCATAAATATAGTGGTCGTTGTAGTCTTTTTTTAAGTTATGACCGGCTTTGTTTCAACCACAATGTTTGTTTTTCTTTATGCATCTTGTCTTACTCTGAAAATCACTTGTTCGTGGAATTGTATGAAGTAAAAGTAACAGACTTACACAATTAGTTAATCATTCTAAAAGCCTTATAGCTTTTTGTTGATGTTTGTTCAGATGCTTTTGCTTGTAACAAAAAAGGGCAAAATTTACATGATTTGGATAAAAAGATATTGGGCTTATCGATTATGAATACTCAGGGGCTATAAACTGTGAATCTAAGTCCGTTTATTCTTTAAATAATGTTGTGGTGTTGATCTCAGATCATCATCATTACATATCTTTTTTATTTTTATTTTTATTTTTATTTAATGAATTACTCTCTTCATTGTCTGTGCTGTTTCACAGACTTTCACAAATCACAATTTGTTATAAATAATAATTATTCAACCGATTTATAAGGTCGGTTAATAGTACTATAAATATATACTATGTGATTGTAAAAAGGGACGTGAACATGTTGTATAATATTTGAAAGGTGAGGAGAAAGAAATTTTAAGAAGTGAAAATTTGTTCACGTCTCTTTTTACAATCACATAGTACATATTTATAGTATTATTAACCCATTTTATAAGTCGGTTGAATAATTATTATTTATAACACTTCTCCTTAATTATTTATAAAAATATTACGTACTGCATCGTTAAAAACCTTATCATATAAAAATCTATTAGGGTAAAAATCATGATAAAGAAAAATAAAGTACAAATACGTAATCTTCCCCTCAAAAAATGAATATAATTTCTTCATAGATTCCGTAAATGACGCATTCCAATATTATGAACATGTTTTCTGAATGTTGTTGTAGAAAACGCCTTAGTGAACAAATCTGCTGTATTATCGCTTGAACGAATATACTCGATGTTAAGTTCTTGATTTTTCTCTAGTTTTTGGATATAGGAGAACAATCTCGGAGGGATATGTTTTGTCCGGTCACTCTTGATATAACCTTCTTTGATTTGAGTGACGCATGCAACATTATCTTCGAATAATTTTGTTGGCTCCTTCTTGTTGATTAATCCACTTGCTCCTTCTATATGTTGAGTCATAGATCTGAGCTATACACATTCTCTGCAAGCTTCATGAAGGACAATGATTTCGGCATAGTTTGAAGAAGTGGCAACCAAAGTTTGTTTTTGAGATCGCCACGAGATCGCAGTTCCACCAATTATGAAAACATAACCGGTTTGAGACCGAGCTTTGTGTGGATCCGATAAATATCCAATATCTGCAAAACCAACTAAATCAAACTCGGGGCTTCTAGAATAAAATAATCCCAAATCAATCATACCTTGGAGATAACGGAAAATATATTTTATTCCACTCCAATGTCTGCGTGTAGGTGATGAACTATATCTCGCAAAATTTGTAACAAATCCTATATCTGGTCGAGTGCAATTTGTGAGATACATAAATCCACCGATATTACTCATATAAGGTACTTCAAGACCTAATATGTCTTCATTATCTTCACAAGGTCGAAATGGATCCATGTTTATATCTAGCGATCGATTAACCATTGGCGTACTCAAAGGATTTGCTTTATCCATATTAAATCGTTTTAATATTCTTTTCATATAATTTGATTGATGCACAAATATCCCATCTTGGAAATGCTCAATTTGGAGTCCTAGACAAAATTTTGTCTTTCCAAGATCTTTCATTTCAAATTCTTCTTTCATATGGGTTCTTGCATCATCAATTTCCTTTCGAGTTCTAATTATATTTTGGTCATCTACATATACAGCAATGATCACAAAGCCTGATGGAGATTTATTTATAAATACGCAAGGGCATATCGCATTATTAATATACCTCTTTTTCAACAGATATTCGCGTAAGCGATTATACCACATGCGTCCACATTGTTTTAACCCATATAATGATCGCTGTAATTTGACCGAATACATTTCTTTGGGTCCTTTAGAGATCTTTGATCCTTCTGGGATCTGGTATCCTTCTGGGATCTGGTATCCTTGTGGGATTCTCATATATATATATATATATATATATATATATATATCACTATCAAGGACTCCATATAGATATACAGTTACAACATCCATAACGTGTATTTCTAACCTTTTGGATGATGATAGACTCATTAAATATCTAAATGTAATTGCATACATGACCGGAGAATATATTTCTTCACAATCTATTCCCGGTCTTTGAGAGAATCCTTGTGCCACAAGACAGGCTTTATATCTCGTGACTTCGTTTTTTTCATTTTTTTTTATAAATACCTATTTGCACCCAACTGGCACTACATCTTCATGTGTAATGACAATGAGTCCGAAAACATTTATTTTTTGTAGAGAGAATAATTCATTTCTCATGGCTATTTGCCATTTTTCCCAATCGGGTCTTTTTTGACATTTTGTTACAAACATTGGATCTACGTCATCATGTTCATTTTCTATTTATTTGGATACAAAAAGGAGAATATTCCATTAATATCTTCTATTTTATTTCTAACCCATAATTTTCTATTTTGGATATAATTAATTGAAATCTCATATTTTTCTGTATTGCGTTCGTCTTCTAGACGGATTTCCTATTCACAGTTTTCAAAAACCTGTTTGCATACGTCTTCCCAACATTCCGTTTGAATTGGTTCTTCTAGAATTTTTTCACGAATATTTTGAATACGTTCTTTGTGAGGTTCTTCCGGAACCTTTTCATTTTGCTCTTCCAAATACCTTTTCTTACGGGGATTTTTATCTTTTGAGCCCATCGGTCTCCCCTTCTTTAACTGAAATCTGGGTTCATTACTTTGTCGCCATCAACATGTTCTACAGGAACATTAATTCTTGATGGGGGCATTCACAGCGGTTATATATGATTTTATCACTCTTTTTTGTATCTGTAAATGCATCTGACAACTGGTTTGCAATATTTTACAAATGTACGATTTTCTGAACTTCCATTTCACGTTGTTTTGTGGGAGGATCAAGATATAAAAAAGATGGCGTACAACATTTAATATTTTCTTGCACTTGTTTAATTCCTCCTCCTAACATAGGAAATTCATCTTCATCAAAATGACAATTGGCAAATCATGCAGTAAACATGTCACCAGTTCGGGGTTCAAGATATCGAATAATACTTGATGATGTAAATCCGATATATATCCCTAATCTTCTCTATGGCCCCATCTTTGTTCTTTGTGGTGGAGCTATAGGAACATAAACCGCACACCTAAAAACTCAGAGATGAGATACATCGGGTTTCTGGCCAGATGTTAATTGTAATGGGGAATATTCATGATATGCACTTGGTCGTATCTGGACCAATGCTGCCGCATGCAATAAAGCATGACCCCATACTAAAATTGGGAGATTTGTTCTCAAAATTAATGGTCTCGCAATAAGTTGTAACTGTTCAATCAAAGACTCAACCATACCATTTTTTGTATGAACATACAAAACTAGATGTTCAACATCGATTCCGAGAGCCATACAATAATCGTTAAAGACTTGTGACGTGAATTCACCAGCATTATCAAATCTTACTTTCTTTATAGTATAATCAGGGAATTGTGCTCTTAACCTGATTATTTGGGTAATGAATCTTGCGAAAGCCATATTTCGTGTGGTTAACAAACACACATGTGACCATCTACTAGATGCGTCAATTAAAACCATAAAGTATCGAAATGGCTCGCATGGTGGGTGAATAGTCCCACATATATCACCATGTATTCTTTCTAAGAATACTGGAGATTCATTACCAATTTTGGCTGGTGATGGCCGAGTAATAAGTTTTCCTTGAGAACATGCTTTAGAAGAAAAATTGCATGATTAAAAAATCTTCTGGTTTTTCAATGGGTGACCATTAGAGTTTTGCACAATTTTTCTCATCATAACTGATCCAAGATGTCCTATTCTTTCATGCTAGACTTTAAATGTATTAGTAAACTTCTGGTTTACCAAAATATACGATTCAATTATATTTATTTTTGTGTAATATAATCCAGAGTACATCATTGGTAATTCTTCCAATATTTGTTTCTGCTCCCATGTAATGTAAACATATTCAATGTTATTTTTGTACATTGTCTCTATATGATATCCATTTGTACGGATGTATTTAAAACTTAATAAGATTCTATGAGACTTGGGGAAATATAAAGCAGCATTTATCTCAAATTTTGTTTCCCTTGGCATTGAAAAACTAGATCTTCCCGAGCCTATGATAATATTTGCGTTACCTTATATTGTATTCACGCTTCCGGCGGTATCTTTCATTTTAAGATAGGAGAAAAACTTTTTATCTTTAAGTATTGTATGTGTTGTAGTACTGTCTGCTAGGCATATATCTCCATTCTAATTCTCAAAAAGATACATTTTCTAGATTAAATATTGATAAAGATGTATTAATAAATGTTAAACACACATATTTCAAAATAAACTTATATTATAACAAAACTATTTTACATCAAGTTATTAAAGTTCAAACTTACATATATATTTCAAAAAGACATTAAGTTTTGTTTTTGTTCGTAAGGAAACTAAATACAAATTTATATATATAACATTAAACTTAATTATCTTGTTCTTTGGTATTCTCGGAATCAACCAGAAAATCAACAACATCGAGATATGCATTTCCATAAAAAAAAGGTCCGTGCTCATCCAAGATAAAGTTGGTTTCACTTTCTTTCACTACAAGAAAACAGCGTATTTCCGACGGCTGTATCCGTCGGAAATATGTCGATAAAACGGTTTCTCGACTACTTTCCGATGAAAATAGTCCGTCGGGACTATTTCGTCGGAAATGCTCTTCCGTCGGGAAGGTATCGATAATTTCCGACAGATTAGCGATTAACGGCGCCATCGGAAAATTCCGACGGATGGTCGATGACATCCTTCCGTCGGAATTAACCGACGGATCTGCGATGGTCCGGATACATCGGAAAATGCCGACGAATTTTCAAGGGCATTTTCCGATGACTTGTGCCGTTGGAAATATTGTCCGATGATATTTCCCGACGGTTTATAACCGTCGGGATGTACCAACACATTTCCGACGGACTGTTCCGTCGGGAATTTCCGACGACAGTAGCCGTCGGAAACACGAAATAATTGAAAAAATAAAAAAATTATTTTTTTAATATTTATATTTTTTTTAATATTTAATTATTTAATTAAATATTTTAAAAATATAAATATTAAAAAAATAATTTTTTATTTTTATTTTAATATTTAAATTAATATTACTAAAAATAATCATACAATTAATAAAAATAATATTATAAATATTAATATTATTAAACATTTATTTTAAATTACAAATTACAAAGGAGGAGCAGGAGGAGAAGGAGGAGAAAAAAAGTCATCAGGCAATTTATTTTTTATCATTTCTACAAAGTTTTTGAGATTATTCATCTCTATTTTCATGGACGCCATTTCTTCTTTTAACTGTTCATTTTCTTCGTTTCTAACTGCAGATGTTGCGCCACCAGTATCTGCAACTCTCCCGAGTCCTGGATGACGACCCTTTGAAAATGGTACTTCCTGTAAAAATAAGAAATATTATTAAAAAATTTAATAAAAATTATTATAATATTAATTATATATTTTTTTAAAAAAAAAACTTACATCAAGAACGAGACGGTTAATCTCAGAACGCGGCAATTCAGCGACCGAAGATGAAGAACCAACTTGAGATTGCTGGGTTAGAATATCACTTTTTTTCTTTTTTACTTTTTCGATGATCTCACTAACGAGACCATCTTAGATACGACCAGTCTTTTTGTTTGTGTGGACGGCCTCGAAAAGTTGCAAGTGATCTGGAGGCGCTCCAATTTCTTGTGCCTAAAAATAAAAAAATTCTAAATTAATAATTTAAAAACTTTTAAATAATAATAAATAATTAATATAATAATTAATTTACCAATTGATCGGCTCGTCTGAGAAAACTAGTCGATCCGGCATTGTGAATATAAATGCCTTTGCCTCCTCGGTCGCTCTTCCGGTTTCCCGAATTAGTTTTCGAGATAACCTCAGCAGTGGAAGATTTCCAATAACGAATAAAGTCGTTCCAAACCGACTCATTCAACCCTCTTGGTTTATCTTTTCCCTTTTTCCATTTTTGTTTCCATTCGTTCATATGGCGGGAAAATTGTATTGCAGCCTCTTTTTCGAAAGCGTCTTCCACCAATTTTGTGTTCATGGGATCCCATGTAAATTCTTGCTGCGAAATTTTAATATATATTACTAAAAATTATTATTAAAAAATATTTAAAATAATTATATATTTAAAATTTAAATAACGTACCGCAAACGTCCTGAACCAAATCTGACGTTCTTCGTACGGAATATCTCGAAATTTGGTATATGATTTATTCAAAAGAGAATGAAGCATCTTTAATATAGATTTGCTTATTCCATTGTTTGAAATACCAAACCTACGAATTTTTATTACAATAGTATTAAAATAATTATTTTAAATATAATTATAGAATAGTATTAAAATAATTATTTTAAATATAATTATAGAAAATTTAATTTACCATGTCGAGTTTCCTTGACGTCTCGGATCGAGAAATGTGAGAAGTTCACGACCAGGCTGCTGAACCAATTCTTCAATTGTCATTGGTCGGAAAGAATCATTTGCAGATTCTGGAACTTGAGTTGGTATAAAACTCGGAGTCGATGACTCACCACGTCTTTGGTAATCTTGATACGACCTATAATTAGGTCATTTTATCAATCTATCTACATTTACTATTTATCATTTTTTTTGAAATATTAAATTATTTAAAATAATATTCAAGAATTTTTATTTTTATTTTTTGAAAAAATCAAGGTTTATTATTTGGAACTTTTTCAAATATAACAAAACCGAGACCAAACTAATATCATCAATAAACATATAAACTTTATTGTACCTACTTTTCTAAAACTATAAACTATTCTATTTAAATTTAATATTTCGCATTTTCTTTTGAAAATATTTAAATTTTAAATACTAAATATAAACCTATAATTTTTAATTTTCATGATATTTTTGTAAAAAAGTAATTTGTATTGCTAAAATTATTATTAAAGTAGTTTAAAGTCTAATTTAAATGATTGAAGCACGACCACAAGAGGACAATATGACAATTACCAAATCAAACACGAATCAAAAATTTTAAATATCCAAACATATCACATATTTTTATAATATCAAAATAACTGAAACTATCCAAAATTGGAATAGATACGTCCAAACCTATAATATTTATTGAATTCCATTTAAAAAATAAGTGAAGAATACATTTGAATACATTTTTCATTTATTTAACATAGAAACACTCTTGTTGTTTCCTGAATGTCTCCTACTTAAGGACAAGATTTCTCAAGACAAGAATGAACATCTCAATCAAGGTCAGGAGTTCTCATGTGGATAACTTCAAATAAAACCAGTTTGCCATGATCCACCAGGGCAACTAAGTTTATGTACATTATCGTTATTAGAACAATGTGTTCTGAACAAACTCTTGCGTTGCCCACTTCTTATTTATTATACCAGACTATTCAAGGAAACTCTTACAGTTTACAAACTCCATTTTCTTATGTATAATCTTTTAAACAACTAATGTATTTGGTTACGTTCAAATTTACGTTCAAATCAAACAACTAATGTATTTGGTTATTGACTTAACTTGCTAATTTTTAGAAACATCGATGATGTCGAAAAATCTATTAACATCCATCTGCCAATGAAGCTTAATATTACTGAGTAGTTTCTCAAATTAAAATTCATTGATGGTAACATCTAATCTAACCGATAAAACTTACATGTTGATGAGGAGAAACGGCGACGAGGAGAAACGGCGACAAGGAGAAACGGCGATGAGGAGAAATAGCGATCGACGGAAATTACGAGAGTAACGCGAAACGGCGAGAGAGAGAGAGGAGAAGAAAAAGTCGTAGGTTATAATCGATATTTCCGACGGATGTTTTCGTCGGAACTCCGTCGGTATATCAATTAATTTTCGTGAAACCCCGCGTTTTTAATTTCGTTTACCGCGTAAATCCGTCGGAAATCCGTCGGATTTATTACAACACCGTGCATGATCGACACATGGTCTGCCCACGTTTGAAATACTTTTCCGACGGATATCCGACAGAATTAAAATGTCCGTCGTATATCCGTCGGTATATAGAGTCAATAATCCGAATTATATGTATATTAATGTGTTAGATAAAACTTATACTATAAAGATATTTTTAACAAATTTCAAATAATTATATGTATATCAATTTTTAAATAAAATAAATTTTAAATAAAATAACATATAATTATTAATATAATATATAATTGGTTATCTATTATTCAAATAGGACAACAACAGTAAATCCCACAAATTTAACGAGACAAGTTTTCAAACCAAACAAAGGAAGTTGTACGAAACTACGTACACAATCCTAAAACATTATTTTTACAAATTATTTATCAGAAAAAGATAATGGAAAAAAAATCTTATTATCACAAATTTAATCTGAATCTGATGAATATTCCGAATTTGCTGAATTTTGGTCGTCAAATTCGCCAATCTCTTCTTCTGAATCTTGAAACATGTTGTAATCTTCGTTCGTGGTGTCATCAACAACAAGGTTAACTTCAAGAGAAGTTTCTATTGAACCTAAGTTACCAATTGTGCTTTGTTGCATAGGCTCTTGTTCGGTAATACCACATACCATTCCTCTAGGATGTATTGAGGTCACTGTAATCCAAGGATCTTGCTTGTTTCTCACACGAGGATATCGAATGTAACAAACTTGGTCCGCTTGTGATGCAAGTATAAAAGGATCATATTTTCGATGTCGCTTACGAGAGTGGACAGATGTAACACCGAATTCGTCTTCACGTTGACCCATGACAGGGTCATACCAGTCACAATAGAACACAATACACCTCAAATCAATCATTCCTGGGTAGTGAACTTCTAATATTTCACGAAGAATACCATTGTATACAATTTCTCCCGATTGAGATGATACACCATAATTACAAGTTGTTTGTGAGTTTCCTTCGCGATGACTCTTAAAAGCATAACCACGAGTGCAGTACATTGGATAAGATTTTGCAGTAAATGTAGGACCACTCACCAACTCAACTAACCACGTGGGAAACGTTATAATAATAACTAATTAAAAACAAAATTAAATTGAATGTACCTTTCATATTCCAAAACGTCATCGCAATTTGTCAAAATATACAAATGCAAGTGATTGTGTTCCTCCTCTGATAGGCGTCGCATCTTCCCTTTTCCACTTAAACGTCCAATTTGTGCAAATATTTCTGGCACATACACTGGATAGCTTGGTTTTTCTCCTCCATCATCATGTCGTGAAGGCCGTCTATTTTTTGTTTGCACTTGCGATGGAAAATAGTAGCTAGCAAAGTTAGATGTTTCTTCATTAATACTTTGTGCGACGATTGAACCTTCAACCCTGGCAAGATTTTTAACTTTTTCTTTAGGTGGAACATATATCTCTCAAAAGGATACATCCATCTGTACTGAACAGGTCCTCCAAGGGCTGCTTCTCTAGGGAGGTGAATAGGAAGATGCTCCATAACATCAAAAATGCTGGTGGAAATATTTTCTCCAGGTTACAAATGAGAACCGGTATTTTTCCCTCCAAATTTCGGATATCGTCTACAGTAAGTGATCTTGTACATAAATCTCGGAAAAAAGCACCAATCCCTACATAAAAAATATATTTTAATATCATATAATATATGAAAATATTATTATATATATAATAATGTAAATTTAACGTCGTACCTGCAATTGCTCCGTGGACGTTTTTAGGCAGTAGATCGCTAAAGGCAAATGGGAATAATCTTTGCATGACAACATGACAATCATGACTTTTCATCCCTGAAAATTTACCTTCAATAGTATCGACACAATTACGAAGATTAGATGCATATCCATCTGGAAATTTGACACTATGCTTAATCCAGTCAAAGAATTCATCTTTTGCATGCGCATCTAACCGGAATGCGGGAGACAATGATTTTCCATTTGACATTACATGTAGTTCCTTCCGGGAACAAATATCCGGCAAATCCAATCTAGCTTTCAAATTATCTTTTGTTTTTCCTTGCACATTTAGAACGGTATTCATTATGTTGTCGAAAAAATTCTTCTCAATGTGCATAACATCTAGATTATGGCGCAACAAATGGTCCTTCCAATATGGTAAATCCCAAAAATACTCTTCTTGTGCCAATTATGGTATTCGCCACAACCATCAACAGGGTAATGTCCGTTACCTCCACAAGAAGTCGTTCTCTCAGCACCAAAATCTCTAAGTTGAGTCAACATATAATTCCCATCAAAAATAGGAGGTGGAGCATCAAAATTTTTTTTGTTTTTCCTAAACAATGTCGTGCTCCGGCGATATGGATGATCTTGTGGTAGAAATCGACGATGACAATCGAACCAACTAGTCTTTCGTCCGTGTTTCAGTTGGAACGCATCAGTATTATCTTGACAATATGGGCATGCTAATCTTCCATGCGTCGACCATCCTGATAACATACCATATGCTGGAAAATCACTTATCGTCCACATAAGTACAGCTCGCATCAAGAAGTTCTGTTGGTTGGAAACATCGAATGCTTCGACACCATTTTCCCATAATATTTTTAACTCATGAATTAGTGGCTGCAAGAAAATATCAAGCGATCGCTTAGGATGCTCTGGGCCAGGGACGAGAATTGTTAGAAATAAAAACTCTCGTTTCATGCACAAAGAAGGAGGCAAATTATAAGGTGTAACGATAACTGGCCACAACGAGTATTGCCTCCCATGCTTCCCAAAAGGATTGAATCCATCTGTAGATAACCCGAGGTATACGTTTCTAGGCTCATATGCAAAACTAGGATAAACCTGTTGAAAATGTTTCCATGCTTCTGCATCCGAGGGATGCACAATTTCTCCATTCGAATTATGTTCTGCATGCCATCTCATAGGTTTTGCCGTGTGTTCAGATTGATATAACCTCTTTAACCTCTCTGTTAATGGCAAATACCACATCCGTTTATGCGGAATAGGTACTCTACCGCTTGTCTCTTGAAATCGAGGTTTGTGACAAAATCGACACTTCATGCGGTTTTCATCATTTCTCCAATAGATCATGCAATTGTCAATACATACATCGATCATCTGATATGGCAATCCAAGACCAGATACAAGTTTTTGAACCTCGTAATATGAAGCAGGTGCAATATTATCTTCAGGTAATATATCTCTAACAAAATCAGCTATCGCATTCACACAATCTTCAGGCAAGTTGAAATCCGTCTTTATCGTCATCAACCTGCTTGCAGCAGATAAAGGCGATAATCCATCTCTACATCCTTTATACAAAGGCTGCTTGGATGCATCTAACATATCAAAAAATTTCCGGGCTTCCATATTAGGTTCCTCTATTCTGCTAATATCTTCGATGTACGATTCTCTTTGTTCACGAAATGCATCATTCACCATCTGAACAGTACCTCCGTTTATATCAACTTCTGATGTCGGTTCCTCTACCCTAACATTAGTATTATCTATCCTTTTTGAAGTACTACCATAATATTGCATCGTTGCATCAGTTTCTCCATGTGAATACCAAATTTTGTAACCCGGCATAAATCCATTCCTATACAAATGATTACGTACTTCTCTAACAGAGATTAATCTATGATTTCGACATTTAATACACGGACAATACATTTTACCGTATTCCGATGTCATGCTATTCTTTGATGCAAATGTCATGAACTCTTCAACACCTTGCGCAAATTCATCAGTCAATTCCCCCGTGGTTGAATCATATCGAGGTTTATCCATCCACGATCGAAAATACTCAAAAGAACCCGAAGAACACATTTTTAAAAAAATTTTGGTTCTGTTAAAATTTTGAAAGATCATAGCTTATTTATACTGAAAAATAGATATTATCACGATTTTTTAACAGATTATTAAGAATTATTAACAGATAATTACGAACTGTAAAAAGATTATTCTTCAGAATATTCTCTATTTCCGACGGAATTCCGACGGTTACCGACCACAACCGGATATTCACGTATTTCGAATAAATCTTATCAAAATAAACCGACGGTTTTATATGACCATCGGATAAACACACAATTTTAACAAGGTATATATTTACGGATTTCCGACTGTATCCGACAATGGTCGGATAGTTCCGATTTACGATATTCACTATAAAATACATAATCCGTACGAAAAATTTTAATATCGAAGAATATTAATCAGAATATGATTAGGATATCGTAAAGCAATTACCGTCTGTTTCACCATCGATTTACCGGATCCGAATTACGGATCGTTTCAAATCCTTTGGTTATTTGTCGCTTATCCGTCGTAATGTCGTCGGAAAAGTCCGACGGTTTTTTGTCCGTCGGAAATGCCGTCGGAAATGTTAATGTTTTCTTGTAGTGTTTTCCTTTTTGTTTATGTGATTCTTGATATAGATTGACCAAATGTTTTGGTGTACGACACGTACGAGACCAATGTCCTTTCATGCCATATATGTAACAAACATTTTCTTATTGTATGTTTGCGTACAACAGGTACGCGACCAACTTCATTTTCGTGGACTTTATTCTTTCTCCCGAATTTGAATTAATTGGGAAGAAAACCTCTTCCTTTTCCTCGTCCACGTCCACCTTCTCATCCACGTCCACAACCACGACCATGGCTTCGACCACGTCCATGTCCTTGCCAATTATTGTAACTCGATGATGCAACATTCACTTCTGGGAATGGAGCTAATCCAGTGGGACAAGATTGATGGTTCATCATCACAAGTTCATTATTTTGTTTAGCAACAAGGAGAACTTGCATTAACTCCGAATAACGAGTATATCCCTTTGCTCGATATTGTTGTTGCAGGATTACATTTCCAGGATGAAATGTTTGGAGAGTTTTTTCGATCATATCATAATCACTTACTTTTTCTCCACACAATATCATCTTAGAAATGATTCCGAACAACGCTAAATTATATTCACTTACACTTTTATAATCTTAAAACCGGAGGTTTAACCACTCATGTTTGGCTTTTGGTAAGATCACATATTTCTCGTGATCAAACCTATCTTTGAGTGATTGCCAAAGATTTGCAGTATCTTCTTTTGTGATATATTCATCTTTTAAACCATCATGGATATGGTGACATAAAAATATCATGGCTTTTGCCTTTTTCTCATTGGATGTTGTTTCCGACCTATCGATGGTGTCAAAAAGCTCTTTTGTTTTTAAATGTATTTTTGCAGCTACTGTCCATATCATGTAATTTTTTTCCAAATATATCAAGTGCATTAATCTCGAGTTTTGTCAAATTTGATATTATAACTTTACACATAATAAAACAATACGTTAAATATCATTTTTGTAAAAATCATTTTACAATTATTTTTTAATAAATAATCATGATAAAATTTTGGTTATAGATTTTAATTTTTATAAATATGTGTGATCAATTTTTAAAAATTTTAGGCATAACGATGACATAAATTAATTTATAATAACATAAAAATTAAAATAATTTCAAGAGGCATAACTTTCCATATGAATGAGGAGACAACACCTACCATATAATTTTTAGGAGACAGAGCCTGCCATATAATATTAAGGAGACAGAGCCTACCATATAATATTCAGGAGGCAGATCCTACCATATAATATTTAGAATGCAGAGTTTACCATATAATATTCAGGAGGCAGAACCTACCATATAATATTTAGAAGGCAGAACGTACCATATAATATTCAGGAGACAGAGCGTACCATATAATATTTACAAGACAGAGTCTACCATATTATATAAGCATGTATTAATAAAACAAAATTTTATCTTATTTTAGCATCTTAGGTAGATGGTAGAAATATTCGTGTTAATAACGTGTTGTATAATACAGTTACCTTTGATTACATTTTTTTACAACCCATATTTAATTATTGTTTTCCCTATTGACAACATTATTATTTTCGAAGATTTCTCGGATCTTTGGTTTTTTTTTTTTATCAAAAATTTCAGAAATAATAAAAATCAGATGGATTTACGATGAACAAAATCAGTTGTAAAACTAGATTATACGACCACTTTGCAACCACAACCGGTGGTCGTAAAATCTACGTCGCAAAATTTTTTAATCGCAAATTTATTCGCACTTTATCGACTGATTTGCGACCACACTAATAATGGTATAATTTGCAACTGATTTGCGACCAATCATTGGTCCCTGTATTTGCGACTACTTTGCGACTGGATTTCAGTAACAAATTTTGCCACTACTTTGCCACTACATATGTGGTTGCAAAAACCGTATTCGTAAATCAGTCGCAAGTCAGTTGTAAATAATTGCGACTGATTTGCGACTAAAGATAAATTTCTCGAAAAAATAGTTGTAGTCACAAATCCTTCGCAAATATTTGTGATTAATTTGCGACTACAGGTAAAATTTTCAGAAAAAATAGATCTAATCACAAATTGGTCACAAAAAAGTGAGACTGATTTGCGACTACATCCAAATTAGTTAAAAAAATAAATAATAATTAATTAAAATATTTTAAAAATAAAAATAAAATTATTATTTTAAAATAAAAAATTTATTATGATTATTATTAATTTTTTGTAGTTTCATTAATTTTTTAATTAATTTTGTTTAAATAAATTGTTTTGTAATTTTAAATATTATTATAATTAAATAATAAATAATTTGTATTAATTAATTATTTTATAAAATAAAGAGAAATTAAAAAGAAATAAATTTTATTTAATAAAATTCAAGTTACAAAAAAATGAAAAAATCTAATTGTACAGCGGTGGGAATTGAAAATCCAATGGTGAAAATGCTGGTGCAGTGGTCGACGGTTCACCTGCGATATCGTTATCCCGCATAAAAGAGGCGAATGCGGGATCCGTCTGTTGGAAATATCCGACGAGCATCTCCAAGTTGTTAATTGTCTTTTGGTTTTCTTTTCGCACTTTCTGCGTCTTCCGATTCGCTTCCAACATTTGCGCGTTTTGTTATTCAATACACATGTTGATTGCGTTTTGTTCTTCGACTCGGCGGTGTGCGGTTAAAAGTTGCTCCTGAAGCGCAACCTATTCGACGGTAGTGGATTGTAAGCCACTACGCCTATCCGACCCGTGCATGCGGTTCAGGCTACCGAGTCCGTAAAGATGGCCTTGGTCATCCGCAACGGAAGATTACAAAAAATTAATAAAATAATTAGAATAAATATATTAAACTTAGTGTACATTAAAAAAAAAGTAAAATTTTTTTATCTGAATGAAAATCTCATTCTTCTCATCTGGGGCCAGCTCAATTCGCGGGGAAGTACCGTAGTTCATTTATATTGCATTAACCTCCACGATCGCCATCTTTTTTTGGATGTTTTGTTCGTATGCTACACAGATTTGTTTGGCTTTCAAATCCACATACGAACCATCCGGCCAAGTGTGAGTCATTATAAATAGCTCACTAACTGGGACCGGTCGTCCCAAATTATTTTTCTAAACATATTTTGAAATAAAATAGTAATAAATAACAATTAAATTTATATTTTAATTTATGTATTTTAAATTACTTACCATTTCATGTTGGATCTGGATGTAGGATTTTTGGCCCGACAAATGCTTGTGACCAAGGCCATCCTAAGCGGAGTTGCGGTTATTAGAGGATTTGCTATTACTCTCGTTTGACGTTTCTGTTCCCACTAGTCTGTCATTATTTTGTACAAACTCCAAAAAATCCACATGTGACGTTTGCCAGTTGTATGAACTGTGCTCACCATCCCTTTCATTCGTCTTACACACATGGAGTTAAACTCCTTCCGTACCACGAGGGTGATCATAGGATCCTAAGTATACGATTGATTGTAATTTTAAAATATATTATTAGTTTTAGTAATTATTAAATTTATTAAATAATTTTTTTTTAAAAAAAATTTACTTACCGCAAATTTGATGAAATATTTTTCTTGCCATTAAGCTGGTACGACTGTCCAACTGTAGTAGGAGCCATCAAATTTATTTTTCAAAATTTTTGAAATTTGACGGGTTATTATCCATTCGTCCCAATCAAACCCAATTAAATATAAATATTTAATTATAAATGTAAATTATTTATTTATAATTAAATATTTATAATATATATATAAAATAAAGAAATAAAATTTAGAAATTACCATGTTGTGTTCGGTGCTGGTACAACAGACAGTACAGTCAAGTACTGGTCATGCCACGTGGTTTGTAACACACTATCAAGTGTGATAGTTTGTTCCTCCGTTTCCGTTTCGGAAGGCAGAACATCTTCTCCCTCATGCTCCTCGGATTCCTAAAACCATGAGGCAGGATCTGTTTCAGGAACCGAGTGAGGGGTGAATGTGTATTGTGGAGGGAGGCGGGATGCCGTTCAATAAACGGCGGGTGAGGAGTTAGAGGAGGCCGAAGAATTACCACGGCCGAAAGACGATAAGATTTATCGTCTTCTACGAGCTCTCATCGACCTACCGTTACTTGCAATTTGATATTACTTAGTGAGAGTTTTAGGTGTTTAAGTGTTTAGGAGATTGAGACAGTTTTTAGAAATATGAGAAGTGTGAAATTTGAAAAATTAGGGAAAAGAGTCACGTACTTATAGGAAATATTTGTAACCAGAGATGTGGTTGCAAATCAGGTTCAAAAGTGAAAATTCAACATATGGTCGCAAATGAGTTGCAAATTTGCGACTGATTTGCGACCACCAATTAATTTGGTAGGAGTTGAAAAATGCAAAAACTTTCAAACTCCCACAAAATTAATTTACGACTGATTTGCGACCACCATTTAATACGATGGGAGTTTGAAATTTTTTGGATTTTTACTTCCCACCGAATGAACAGGTGTTCAAAAATCAGTCGCAAATTTGCGACTAATTTGCGACTACCCGTTTAAATTCGATAAAATAATACGTGATCACAAATCAGTCGTACATATGCGACTGATTTGTGTCCATATTTTATTTTATATATGATAATCTGTTATTTTCAGATGTGGTTGCAAATCAGTCGTAAATGTGCGACTGATTTGCGACCACGTGTAATATTTATGACCAATTTTCAACCACATTTCCAATGTAGTGGCAATGTGGTGGCAAAGTAGTCACAATTAATGTCCTAAACCGTAAATTATATGATTTTGTTGAATACATTGAATTATATAAGATTGTTGGGAGTTGTACAAACTTCAATTAATAAGTAAACAACAACATTTACCAAATTTACCAAATTTACATATCATTTACCTAAAACACTTAACACATTTCCTTAACCTTATACTTCTTATATACATTTCAAATATTTCTAATATTTACATGAACACAAATATGATTTTGTTTATATTTGGCCACCTATAATGGTTAGTACTTAACTAGAAATGCAAAAATAAGTTGTAAATGTGAAAAATACATAGGAAAAATGTGAATTTATCCAAGTGGTCGCTATTTTGCGATCAATTTGCGACTACAATACAAATTTTGAACATGTGGTCGCAAATCAGTCACAAATTTGCGACCACCTGTAATATTTGTGACCAATTTGCCACCATATTCCCAATATAGTGACAATGTGGTGGCAAAATAGTCATAATTAATGCCCTAAAACCTAAATTATATGATTTTTTGTGAATACTATGAATTATATAAGATTGATAACATGATTAGGACTTGTAGAAAAAACTTCAATTACAAACAACAACATTTTACAAAATATATAAGGATCAAATGTCAAATATACATAAAACGCCAAACATATTAATTACAACTATTCATCCTCATCATCACTTGAAGATGAAATATAACACTGAAATTCATCTTCTAGTTTGACATCTCCGACATTGAAATCAATTTTTTGGTATGATTAACTCTATCGACTAAACGATCTACTTCTATCTCTTCAACGACCGTTACCTCTTCATCATTTTCTTGTTGCAAAAGACCAATCTCGTCTTTGTTTTTGTATTTCCCCAAAATGTTAGATCTGGGATTAACTTTCAGAACACTGAGCCATGTTTGTTTTGATGATGATTTGGTGTGCGGATAGGGAATATAACAAGCTTGATCTACTTGAGAGGTTCGTACATTATAATTAATAAAATGTAAATTAGTTATATATATAACGAAATTAATTTATAGAATTTTATGTACGTAATATATATAAATTAATTATCATATATTTAAAGTTAATTATTTACGTAGGTACCTAGAATAAATGGTTCGTATTTGTAGTATTTCCCTGATGATAAGACATCAACGATGTCATTTTCCGACTTTCGAGTTCCTTTCAAAAGCGTAGGATCATACCACTCACATTTAAAAAGTGTGATCTTCAAATTTAGGAGTCCAACATACTCAAGTTGAATGATATCTGTTAAAATTCCATAGAAATCAGTTTTATCAGATGCATCTAAGTAATTGTCTCCCTTGACACAAATGCCGCAGTTACATGTCTTTCTCCTGTATCCATGTTTCTTTGTGTGGAACATATAACCTCTTGTAAAATAGATCGCCCAAGTTGACGCTTTATTCATTGGCCCTTGAACCAATTCTTGAGCCCATATCAGAAAGGCGCGTTGATCTGTTGAAGTGCATGCGTTAACCTATGATCACATATATATAAAAAGTAATTAGTATTTCAAAATTAAAAAACTTAATATAATATACCTGTGAATTAATTAAACATATATAATCTCGAACCCATATGTAGAACTCTTCCTCTCTTTTCGATGAAATGTCATCTTCCGAAAGATATGAATACGTACAATGAATGTGATCTTCAAACATGCTACAAAATTAAATATGAAAAACTAATATATATTGCTTGATTATGATGAAATTTTAATCTAATAAATGAAATTGTTTTCATATTATTTACGTCTCTAGTGGTCAAAAATATTCACAATTCCGTAAAACATATGCATGTGCATATTTGTATTCTTTTTCGGAGAGCCATATTTCTTCACATTTACCACTTGGGTGGCCCATGTGAGTAAATATATCCGGCACTCTGGGATCCGAATATACAGGGACATCACTTTCATCGAATCTTGTAAACCTGTATATATATATACATGATATTTAGCACGAAAATTTAATTAATTACCTTTAAAAATAGTATAATTAATTAATAAACACAAAAATTTATGGTACCTGTTTTTGGTGCGTATGTGGGCAACAAAGTAATGCTCCGAGAAGTTAGATATCTCATCATTCACATATGATTCAACAATCGATCTTGTAGCATATCGTTTGTTCTTCGCCTTGCTTTTTAGTTTTAAAAAAAAAATTTCAAATGGATACATCCACCTATATTGCACATGTCCACCCAGTTAAACTTCGTATGGCAGATGTATAGGTAGGTGTTGTATGACGTCGAAAAATACAGGTGGAAAGATCTTCTCCAAATTGCACAAAATTATAACTATGTTTTCCTCCAGAATTCGGACACAGCTTTGTTTTAATGATCAGGAGCATAGATCTCAGAAAAATCCTCCAATCCCTATATTACCATCTAGTATTAATTAGTATATGCAATTATTATTTATTTATGTTTTTAAAATATAAAATATATTTATTAATATATGCTTGATAATGGTAGATGAACGTTTCGTGGTAAACGTTTTGCAAATATAAAAGGGAGAAGTCTTTCCATAAAAACATGGTAGTCTTGGCTTTTTATGCCTGAGAACTTCAGTCCAATCCACACAATTTTTTAAATCTGCCGCGTAGCTGTCCAGAAATTTGACATCATTTTTGATACATTCCAATAAGCGTTCTTTGGCTTTTTGTGTCAATCGAAATATAGGGAATGAAGCATTACCCCGACCACCCATGTGTAACTCTTTTCGAGAGCAAAACTTTGCAATATCCAACCTTGACTTAACTGTATCTTTTGATTTATTTTTGACATTCATAACAGTATTAATGATGTTATCGAAAAAATTCTTCTCTATATGTATCACATAAAGATTATGTCGAAAGTTAAGATCCGTCTAGTACGGCAACTCTCAAAATATGCTTTCTTTGTGCCAATTATGCCAGCTGCCATAACCTTCTTCTTTACTTTCATGACCGTTTCCTCCGTAGTCAGATGTTCTTAGAGGATTAACAGTTTTTATTCGCTCGTATAAAACTTGTTCGCCTGTTAATGATTGTAGAGGATAATCATTCAAAGCATGCTTTCCCTTTAAAAAATTTGTTTTACTTTTCCATAACGGATGACCTCTAGGAAGAAACCTTATGTGATAATCAAACCAACACGTTTTTCTACCATTTGGTAATTGAAATGCCTTCATATCATCCATACAAACTGGACAAGACAGTCTACCATGCGTTGTCCATCCTGACAACATTCCATAAGCTGGAAAACCGCTTATTGTCCACAGTAACACAACTTTTAGATTGAAATTTTGATTCAACGATATATCGTATGCATCAACTCTGGTAGACCACAATTCTTTCAGCTCATCAATCAAAAGTCGGAGGAATATATTCAAACTAGCGCGCGGATGATTTGGCCCCGAATTCAAAATTGTTAGAAACAAGTACTCTTATTTCATACACATATCCGGTGGCAAGTTATATGGAGTGATAATCACCGGTCATAATAAACGATTAGGAGACATCCCAAATGGATTGAACCCATCAGTACAAAAGCCAAGATAAATATTTCGAGATTTAACAGCAAATCTAAGATGTAGATATTGAAAATTTTTCCACTTTGCAGCATCAGATGGATGTCTCATTTCTCCGTCTTCTGCTTCATGTTTTTCGTACCACCTCATTGCCTCTATGGTTTTCTTGCTTTGATACATTCTATTAAGTCTGTCGCCTATAGAGAAATACCACATACGACTGAAAGTTATTCTCGTCCTGCCCTCGCTTGGCTTATATCGGAGAGAATCGCAAAATTTTCATTTTTCCCATTTCTCATCTTCTTTCCAAAAGATCATACAATTGTGAACACACACGTCAATTGTATAAAATGGGTGCCCTAAATTTCGCATCAATTTTTCGGTTTTATAATATGAACTTGTGGCCTGATTCTTCTTGGGAAAATATTCTGTAAACAGCTCCGCCCAAGAATCCATGCATTTTTCTGGTAGACTAAAATCAGACTTAATGTTCATGAACCAAGCAGATAAAGATAATTGTGAGTGCCCTTCATGACAACCATCATACAATGGATTTTTTGCAGCTTCTAACATGTTGTAAAAATTTTGTGCTTGGTTCTTCTACATTATTATATTCTTCCTCGTTCTGATTATAGTACTCATCAGTCGTAGTCTCACAAAATGCATCCGTCACCATTTTAACATATCTATTACCGGATGTACCAACTGTTTCTTCACTAGTCCCACACGTACCTCCCTAATGTTTTTGGACATCACCCCGACTACTCGTCCCTAACTGAACATTCAACTCTTCTCCATGTTTATACCAAATACAATAATTTGGCATAAATCCTCATCTATATAGATGATTCCATATTTTCCGTCCCAAAATAAATTTATCGTTTTTGCAATTAATACAAGGACAGAAAAACTTACTTCCGCTACTTTGAGATATTGGTTAACTGCTTGCAAAATTCATGAACTGCTCCATGTCTTGTGCAAATTCCGCCGATATATTTCTTGTTTTATTATCAATACTTTTGTACATCCAATCTCTCAAATTATTATAATTTCTCCACATGTTTGAAGTTTTTTCCTTTCGATTCTACAAATGAGAGAATAGGATGGATATATATAAGATTTTGTCACTATTTTGTCACTATTTTGTCACTACTTTGCCACTACTTTACCACTACTTTACGATCCCAACAGTGTAGTCGCTTAAAAGTCGGTATACATACCATGCACATGTTTTTTATGTTGTCACTTTGCCACCACTTTGTGACTGAAGAACCACTCCTACTGTGGTCACAAATTGGTTGCATATTTCGCGACTAATATGTGACCAACATGTGGTTCTTCCACATGCAGTCGCTAATTCATTGCAAAGTATCAACTGATTAGCGACTGCCACCATCAATCGCAAATTAGTCGCATATTAGTCGCATAATGGTTGCGTATTGCGACCACTATTCGATTACAGTTTTTAGTCACACTTTCGCGACCAATTTACAACTACTGATCCATAGTCGCAAATGGTCGCAAAACAGTTGCATAAGTAGTCGTAAATTTTGCGATCATAGATATAGTCGCAAAATACAGTGGCATTTTGATAGTTTTCTTGTAGTGAATATGAAGGCATTTTTATAGAACAAATTTTATTCTAGGTTACAAAATTTGGTATGTATGGAGAAAATTATCGAATGATGAATAATGTTAGTACTTACCCATATATGTTACAAGAACAAACAACCGAAGTTAATGAAAATGAAAGGAACATGTAGATGGAGAAATAATGCGTTACGTGAAAATATACAATTGTTCGATGAAGATGGAAATAAAATAGAAGAGACAAATTTAAAAGCACAAAGTTTATTTGATATGTTGGACGCGGGTAAGAATCTAATATAAAAAGGATGGAAAGAATGGTATTTGGCAATTAAGTTGATTACTCTAAAGATAAATTTTAATTGACTGAAGATTGTGTGGATACAATAGCTAATTTTGTTAGGGATATTTTGCCTGACGATAATTTTTTACCACCTTCATATCATGAGTTGCATGAAATTGTAGTAGGTATTGGTTTGCCTTACCAGGCGATAGATGTTTGAATCAACAATTACATGATCTACTGAAAGAGGATGCAAATAGTTTGACATGCTGATTTTGTCAAAAATATTGATATCGGAAACTAGTGGAAAACTTTCACTGCCATTTAAAAACATGTGGTATTTGCTGTTACCAAAGAGGTCGAAGATGTTATTATATCAATCTGATCCCACAATGAACTTTATCGAATGGCATGCAACTCATATACCAAAAGTAAAAATTATGCACCTCTTTGCACAAGCATGAAACAGTTTCAGTTAGTGTATTATAGTTTCGCATATGTGGCAAGGAACCCATACCTTAGATTACTTAATAATGGATTTAACATTTTTGGGCAGTATGAAAAGTAATATTTATTGTGGCCAATAACATGACATATAACAACTTGACAATATTTTTATATATCAAAAGAAAGTTTTGGTGTATCAACATTTTGGTTTTTGGTTCAGACAGTTGTATATATTATGAGAGTACGATGTTTAAGCGTTTGATGTATCTTAACAATAAAATTTTGGAATGCGTGTGGTATTTATGTGGAGCATAAATGATTTCCTATATTTGATATGTTATCTACAAGGAAAACATAGAGAATTTTATCGTGTTTGTATTGTCACGATATCATTGATGTGTTCCAATTAAAACACGACTAAATGACACATTGGTTTGAGTGTCTTATACGATTTGTACCAAATGATCATTCATATCATCAAATCAAAACACTATTTGAAAAGAACAAAAAAGTGTTCGATGATCCACCACCGTCTAACTCAATTAAAGGATTTTGGCCCCAAAAAGACAGTTGATTGCGGTGGTAATAGATATTATCAAGTGGATGATTGTGCAGAACAACATAATTGGCACAAAAGCTTACCTTTAGAGATTTGCCATAAATTATCTGTTGTGATATAATTTAGATATCATGCATATTGAGAATAACTTTGTTCGATAATATTATGCATATAAGTTATAATGTGCAAGATATGAGGAAAGATAATTTAGGGTCTATTTGAAAAATTCGGATATCTTTTCATGTAAGAAACTTTATGTTATGGAAAAGGAGAAAGGTCTGAATCCTCATTTTTGTTAGATGCAATTTTGAAGCATGGGTTATTTTATTGGATTATGTATAATGTTAATAAATTTTTGGAAGACTATTCATCTAACCCGATGATTTGTAGCTTGATCTCGAAATCATTTTGAAAAATAGGAGAGGGGAGGGGGGGTAATCGCAAATCGATTTTCATATAAGGCATGATGATACATGGTCAAATTTCTTCAAAGTTTGGTAGACATAGGCTAACATGCGAAGACCTCTCCTACAATTTTCATATAAGGCATGATACATGGTGAAATTTCTTCAAAGTTTGGTAGACATAGGCTAACATGCGAAGACCTCTCCTACAACAATTTGAGCACGCTCAACTATGTTGTCGATAATGTCACTCATGTTGACCAGATTCAACTATTTTTTGTTCGTTTTTTCTAGCCTTGTAAATTCTTAGTTGTCTAGGATAATAAAATTTTTAGAACCTTGGATTTTGATCATGCACTTGAAACACACAAAAAAATATAATATAAAACACTTTTTCTTTCTTTTAACGTTTTTAATTTTTGGGCGTAAAACAAAAGACAATTTTTCATCTAATCTAATATTGATTGAATGTGTGAACATTCTGAGATTTTCATGAGTATGTATCCAAAGTATCTTAGGTCTTTTCCAAAACTATTAATTTAATTCATTCACTAGCTATCCAATCTAATTGAAGACTCAGACGAATTTCTCTCCACTACATTAAATTTTCCTTGAATCTGATAGGAAAAACTTTTGGTTAGAGAATAGAACCTCCAGAGCTAGCGAGATGCTTAGAATCTCGAAAAGAAAATAGCAAGAGTGTTTTCCTACGTTTGTTATAATAAATGAGTTAAAGTTTATTGTTGAGGTGACACCCGGATTTGAACGGGGAAAAAGAATTTGCAGTCTCTTGCTTTACCACCACACTACAAGAAAACTGCCAATTTGCGACTGCAATTTGCGGCTACATACGTGGTCGCAAAAATTGCGACCACATTTGCCATGGTTTAGCGACCAATTTGCGACTACGGAATAGTAGTCGCAAATTGGTCGCAAATATGTGACCAATAAGTGTGGTCGCAAATCAGTCGCAATATGCAACCAATTAGCGACTGAGATGCGACTGCTTTGAGACTGACCCTGGTAGTCGCTAATCAGTCGCAAAATAGCGACTGATTAGCGACTACATATGGAAAATCAGGTGGTAGTCGCTAATCAGTCGCAAAATAGCGACCAATTTGCGACTACGGTATGTAGTGGCTCTGCAGTCACAAAATGGTGGCAAAGTGCCACCATAAAAAACATGTGCGAGTTAGGTATAACGACATTTAAGCGACTACATAGCTATAGTCGCAAAGTAGTGGCAAATCAGTGGCAATGTAGTCGCAAAGTAGTCGCAAAATGTTGTATATATATGCACCATCCCATTCTCTCATTTGCGAAATCAAAAGTAAAAAGTTTTGTAAAACATGTGGGGAAATTATAACAATTCGAGAGATTGGATGTACAGAAGAATTGATAATGAAACAAGAAATATCTCGGCGGAATTTACACAAGGCATGGAGCAGTTCATGAATTTTGCAAGTAGTGAACCTATAGCTCAAAGTAGTGGAGGTAAGTTTTTCTGTCCTTGTATTAATTGCAAAAATGATAAATTTATTCCGGGACGAAAAATATGGAGTCATCTATATAGTCGAGGGTTTATGCCAAATTATTATATTTGGTATAAACATGGAGAAGAGCTGAATGTTCAGTTAGGGACGAGTAGTACTAGTCGGGGTGATGTACCAAGAAATCAGGGACGTGATTGTAGTAGTTATGAAACAGTTGGTATATCCGGTAATAGATATGTTGAAATGGTGACAGATGCATTTCGTGAGACAACGACTGATGATCAGCATCAGTACTATAATCAGAACGAAGAAAATTATAATTATAATTATGAAGAAGAACGGCCTAATGAAGAAGCAGAAAAGTTTTACAACATGTTAGAAGCTGCAAAAAATCCATTGTATGATGGTTGTCATGAAGGGTACTCACAATTATCTTTAGCTGCTCGGTTTATGAACATCAAATCTGATTTTAATTTACCAGAAAAATGTATGGATTCTTGGGCGGAGCTATTTACAGAATATTTACCCGACGAGAATCAGGCGACGGGTTCATATTATGAAACCGAAAAATTGATGCGAAATTTAGGCCTCCCGTTTTATACAATTGACGTGTGTGTTAAAAATTGTATGATATTCTGGAAAGAAGATGAGAAATGGGAAAAATGCAAATTTTGCGATTCCCCCCGGTATAAGCCAAGCGAGGGCAGGACGAGAATACCTTTTAGTCGTATGTGGTATTTACCTATAGGTGATAGACTTAAAAGAATGTATCAAAGCGAGAAAACCACATAGGCAATGAGGTGGCACGCAGAGCATGAAGCAGAAGACGGAGAAATGAGTCATCCATCTGATGCTGCAGAGTGGAAAAATTTTCAATATTTACATCCTAGATTTGATGCTGCAGTAATGCTCCATTCCCTATATTTCGATTGACCCAAAAAGCGAAAGAACGGTTATTGGAATGTATAAAAAATGATGTCAAATTTCCGGATGGCTATGCGGCAGATTTAGTAAATTGTATGGATATGGATGGACTAAAGTTTTCGGGCATGAAAAGCCATGACTGCCATGTTTTTATGGAAAGACTTCTCCCTTTCATATTTGCAGAACTTTTACCACGGAACGTTCATCTAGCATTATCAGGTAAATATAGTAATAACTATATTTTTAATTGGAAATACGTAAATTAATAATAATTGCCTGAACTAATTCATTGTTGATGGTAATTAATATATATATATAGGGATTGGAGGATTTTTCCGTGATTTATGCTCCAGATCATTACAACAAAACCGTGTCCAAATTCTGAAGGAAAATATAGTCATAATTTTGTGCAATTTGGAAAAGATCTTTCCGCCTTCATTTTTCGACGTTATGGAGCATCTTCCTGTACATCTACCATACGAAGCTGAACTTGGTGGACCTGTGCAATATAGGTGGATGTATCCATTTGAAAGGTTTTTTAAAAAACTTAAGAGCAAGGCGAAGAACAAACGTTATGCTGCAGGGTTGATTGTTGAATCATATGTGAATGATGAGATATCTTACTTCTCAGAACATTACTTTGCTGAACACATTCGCACGAAAAACAAGTAACCATGTTATGACGTTTATGAATTAATTATTTTATTATATAATATATAAGTAATATATATAATATATATAAATCATATATGTACAGGTCTACAAGATTCGATGAAGGTGACATGCTAGTATATCCAGATCCCGGAGTACCGGATATATTTACGCACATGGGTTGTCTAAGTGGTAAATGTAAAGAAATATGGCTCTCCGAAAAAGAATATAAATATGCACATGCATATGTATTACGAAATTGTGAATATTTTCGGCCACTAGAGAGGTATATGAAAACAATTAATTGTATTTATTACATTTCAGTTCATTGTATTAAGAAATATATATTAATTTTCAATATTTACTGTTCTAGCATGTTTGAAGATCATATTCGATGTACGTATCCATATCTTTCGGAAGATGACATTTCATCTAAAAGAGAAGAAGAGTTCCACATATGGGTTAGGGATTATGTATATTTAATTAATTATTTGACATATATATATATATATTATATTTTATTTATTAATTTGGAAATACTAATTAAGTTTAATTTTTGATATATGATTAAAGGTCAATTCATGCAGTTCCACAGATTCACGTGCCTTTCCTATATGAGTTCAAGAATTAGTTCAAGGTCCGATGAATAAAGCATCCACTTGGCCGATGTATTTTACAAGAGGTTATATGTTCCACACGAAGAAATATGGACATAGAAGAAAGACATGTAACTACGGTATTTGTGTGAAGGGGGACAATTACTCATATGCATATGATGAAGCTGATTTCTATGGTATTTTAACAGAATTCATTCAACTTGAGTATGTCGGACTCCTAAATTTGAAGATCACGCTTTTTAAATGTGAATGGTACGATCCTACACCCTCGAGAGGTACTCGAAAGTTGGAAAATGGTGTCGTTGATGTCTTATCATCGGGGAAATATTACAAATACGAACCATTTATTCTCGGTACGTACGTATCTGGTAATAATTTACTATATATTTTTCTTACAAATTTATAACTAATTTATATTTCAATACGTACGATGTATCAACATCTCAAGCAGATCAAGTTTGTTATATTCCCTATCCACACACAAAATCATCATCAAAACATACATGGCTCAATGTTTTGAAAGATAATCCAAGATCTAACATTTTGGGGAAATACAAAAACAAAGACGAGATTGGCCTTTTGCAACAAGAAAATGATGAAGACGTAATGCATGTTCAAGAGATAGAGGTAGATCGGTTGGTCGATACAGTTAACCATACTGAAGAAATTGATTTCGATGTCGGAGATGCGGAACTAGAAGATGAATTTCAATGTAATATTTCATCTTCAGATGATGACGAGAACGAAGAAATGTAATAAATATAGTTATGCTATGTATTTTGTACATATGATTTTCATATAATTTAATGTATTACCAATATCCATATAAATATAGATTTTTTAAGTAATTGAGACTGATTTGCCACCACTTTGCAACTGCATTGGCAATGTGGTCGCATTTCAGTCACAAAAATTTGATGTAGTCGCAAATCAGTCGTTAATTTGCGATTGATTTGCGACTACATTCTAAAAATTTTATGTGCAGTCGCAAATCAGTGGCAAATAAGCGACTGATTTGCGACCACATATGGCAAATTCACATTTCCCCTAAGTATTTTCCACATTTAAAACTTGTATTTCTATTCTATAAGACTACTAACTATTAGAAGTGATAACATATATTGAAAACCATATTTGTAATGATTTCATATTTAGATAACATTTGGAATGTATATAAGAAGTATAAGGTTAAGTAAATTTGTTAAGGATTTTAGGTAAGTTATTTGAAAATTTGGGAAATGTTATTGTTTTCATAGCAATTGAAATTTTTATAACTTATAATCAATGACTCAATCTTATATAATTATATGCATTCCTCAAAATCTCAAAATTTAGGGTTTAGGGTATTATTTGTGACTGATTTGCCACCACTTTGCAACTGCTTTGGCAATGTGGTCGCATTTCAGTCACAAAAAATTCCATATAGTTGCGACTGATTTGCGACTACATTCTAAAAATTTATGTGGTCGCAAATCAGTCGCAAATGTGATAATTTGCGACCACCAATTAATTTGGTGGGACTTTGATAAAATCGAAAACGTTCAAAGTCCCACTAAATTAACTGGTAGTCACAAATCAGTCGCACATTTGCGACTGATTTGCGACCACATTTACAGTTTCGATAAATGTAATTGTGGTCGCAAATCAGTCGCAAAGATGCGACTGATTTGCGACTACCAGTTAATTTGGAGGGAGGTTGAAAAAACCGAAAACGTTCAAACTCCCTCCAAATTAATTGGTAGTCGCAAATCAAATTTCGATTTGATCCAATTCGATAAATTACTTTGGAATTTGAACGTTTTCGGTTCCCCAAATTAATTGGTACAAATTTGCGATTTTGCAACCACAGTTATTTTGCCACTGATTTGCGACCACATCCGTGGTCGCAAAAAAATCTATAAATACCCGATGGTTTTCCCTCATTTTTCACAAATCTCTCAAAACTACTTTACAAAACTCTCTCAAAAACACTTCCTAAACACTTTAAAAAAACACTATTTCTAGAAATGGCAAGTAGTGGTAGGTCGTTGAGAGGTCGTGGAAGACGATCTTTCGGATCGTCTTCCGGCCGAGGAACCTCTTCGGCCTCCTCGAACCCTTCACCATCCGCTAATAGAGCGGCATCGCGGCTCCCTCCGCAATACAATTTTGTTCTTTACTCCGTTCCTGAAACCCAAACACCTCCACGGTTTCAGGAATCGGATGAACATGAGGAGGAACAAATTCCCGATTGCGAAACGGGAACGGATGAACAAACTATCACTCTTGATAGTTTGTTACAAACTCCGGGCCGCGAACAGTATTTGATTGTGCTTTCTCCAGATGCGGCTCCTAATACAATGTGGTAAGCATGTTTATTAATAGCTAATTTTTTTAATAAATATTTATTAAAATTTAAATTATATTAATATAATTTTACATTTTTGTAATAAATATTAGGTTTGACCGCGATAACGGGTCTATTACTCGTCAAATCGCTAAAATTTTGAAAAATAAATTTGACGGTCCGTACTACAGTTGGACCGTCGTACCTCCTGAGAGGCAGGAGAAATATTTTATAGAATTTGCGGTAAGTATTCTTTTTTAAATTGTGTAAATATTTAATAAAATATAAAAAATATATACTAATATTTTTTAACTCAATTTCAAGCAATCGTACACCTGGGATCCTCTGATCACCCCGGTGGTACGAAAAGAGTTCGAGGCCGTCTGCGTAAGGCGGATGAAAGGGATGGTGAGCACGGTTCATACAATCGGAAAACGTCCCAGATGGATTTCCCCAAGTTTGTATAATATTATGACAGCATATTGGGCAACCGAAACATCTACCGATAGGAGTACAAAATCCTCTCATAACCGTAACTCCGCTCGGGACGGTCTTGGCCCGCATAAACATTTATCGGGCCAAAAATCCTACATTCAGGTCCAGCAGGAAATGGTAAGTAAAATTTTTTTTTCATATTATTATTTTTTCTCATAATTAAATAATATTTTAATATCTGTGAAGGAACATAATTTGGGACGACCAGTCTCAATAGGTGAGGTCTTTATAAAGACTCACACAAGACCGGATGGTTCGTATGTAGATTTGAAAGCAAAACAAATCTGTGAAGCATACAAACGAAACATCCAAGAGAAGATGGCGATCGTGGAGGTCGATCCAACAGAAACATCCGATGGAACCTCCCGTCCAATTGAGCTGACTCAAGCATAGAAGAATGAGATCTTCTTACAGGTAAAAAAAAAATTTCAAACTTTTTTCTTTTAACATATTTTTCTAATTAAATAATAATTAAATTTATTATTTAATTTACGTTTTTGTAATTTTCTAGTCATCTGTTCCTGATGAACGAGACCGTCTTTATGGACTCGGTAGACTCAGCCGCGTACAGTCTACGGGTAGAAGTAGTGGGGTACAAACCCATTCACCCGAATACGTTTTATGCTTCAAGAATAAAACGCGTTAATACGTTACTGTATTTAAAAATTTTCAGTAATAAATGTTATAATTTTAAATTTGTATATTTTTTATTCAATATTTAGTTTACATATTTTTCATTTAATATTATAATATTTTTAATTCATTAATAAAAATTAATAAATATTATAATAATATTTTAAACCAATTATATTAATAATTAATCTAAATTATTTTATTAATATTTTGAATTTCAAATAATTAATTTTATTATTGAAGTTAATTTTCAAAATTATTATTGAAATTTAAATTTTTAAATATTATTTTACAATTTTTTAAAATAATTTAAAAAATATTAATATTATATTTCACTAATATACGAAATTATTTCAATAATAAAAAAATATATTATTTTTCAAAAATCTATTTACGGTGTAGTCGCAAATTAGTCCTAAATCATTCGCAATTTTTGCCACCGATTTGCGACTCCTTCATACATGTGGTCGCAAATCACTCACAAAATATTGCGACTGATTTGCGACTGCGGTTCTCCTATAGTCACAAAACAGTCACAAAAATTTGTGACTATTTTGTGACTGCGTTTCTCCTGTAGTCGCAAAACAGTCACAAATTTTTGTGACTGATTTGCGACTACGGTTCACCTGCAGTCGCAAAACAGTCACAAAAAACACTGACTGATTTGCAACTGTGGTTCTATTGTAATCGCAAATCAGTCACAAAAATTTGTGACTGTTTTGCGACTACAAATTTAGCAACCACAACCGTAGTCGCAAAACAGTAGCAAAATTTGTTACGGAAATTCAGTGGCAAATTAGTCGCAAAAATAGCGACCACGGTTGTGGTCGCAAATTAGTCGCAAACTAACCACTATGCCCGTGGTCGCAAAACAGTCGCAAATGTGCGACTGATTTCCGACCAATATTTTTTGCGACTATTATTTTGCGACCACATCACGTAGTCGCAAAGTAGTCGCAAAATACAGTTTTGCGACTACTTTGCGACCACTTCCGTGATCGCAAAATGGCTGTTTTCTTGTAGTGCCATGCCGCCTGAACACTCACAAAATATTTAAAAACTCTAAAAATTTCTGCAAAAAAATAGATTATAACATGTCAAGAACCAAAAATATCAATAAACAAAAGCATAAGAAAATTAATAATATATTAATATCGTATTTACAAATTTATAAAAGTCATAATTTCATAATTTATTATATTATATTAAAATCGCAAATCGATTTTCATATAAGGCATGATACATGGTCAAATTTCTTCAAAGTTTGGTAGACATAGGCTAACATGCGAAGACCTCTTCTACAACAATTTGAGCACGCTCAACTATGTTGTCGATAATGTCACTCATGTTGACCAGATTCAACTATTTTTTGTTCATTTTTTCTAGCCTTGTAAATTCTTAGTTGTCTAGGATAATAAAATTTTTAGAACTTTGGATTTTGATCATGCACTTGAAACACACAAAAAAAATCTAATATAAAACGCTTTTTCTTTCTTTTAACGTTTTTAATTTTTGGGCGTAAAACAAAAGACAATTTTTCATCTAATCTAATATTGATTGAATGTGTGAACATTCTGAGATTTTCATGAGTATGTATCCAAAGTATCTTAGGTTTTTTCCAAAACTATGAATTTAATTCATTCACTAGCTATCCAATCTAATTGAAGATTCAGACGAATTTCTCTCCACTACATTAAATTTTCCTTGAATCTGATAGGCAAAACTTTTGGTTAGAGAATAGAACCTTCAGAGCCAGCGAGATGCTTAGAATCTCGAAAAGAAAATAGCAAGAGTGTTTTCCTACGTTTGTTATAATAAATGAGTTAAAGTTTATTGTTGAGGTGACACCCGGATTTGAACGGGGAAAAAGAATTTGCAGTCTCCTGCTTTACCACTTGGCCATGCGGCCTGAACACTCATAAAATATTTAAAAACTCTAAAAATTTCTGCAAAAAATAGATTATAACATGTCAAGAACCAAAAATATCAATAAACAATAGCATAAAAAAATTAATAATATATTAATATCGTATTTACAAATTTATAAAAATCATAATTTCATAATTTATTATATTAATATTTATATTGAATTTTATGCTTAACTATATTTATGTCAAATCTTGTTAACTTGGTATTTAATATTTAGTCGCTGGAATTAGGAACCAACTTCAATAGGCGAAGTGTTAGTCAAGTCGCATACGCGACCTGATGTTGATCGCAAAGAAAAGTTAGTGAGGCATACGAACAGAAGCTGGAAAATATGAGTTAGCTAATGGTATTTCTTACAGTTAGCCATTCACTTAGGTAAGTTAATATATTAAAATAAATTATTTATTATATATATATATTTACTAATCTACTTTGCCAGATGATTGTGGATAACATTATGATCTTGGTAGTATTAATCTGATTCACGACAAAGGAAAGAAAAAAGAATATTTTGAGAGTTGTAGCTTATCATCCTATATCTAATTCAATTGGAAACCGCAATACATAAAATTGGAGAGCAATAAGCTGAGAACATTCGATGAGATGTAGAAATTGCTCGTCCGGATGCATAAATTCACAACTTTCCACAAAACATTAAAGCCAAATGGTCAATTTAGGGATAATGAATAGCTATCTTTGAATCCAAGATCTAGAATTTATCTTGAATATGGCCAACTTGAATCCAACTACGATTAAATATGAGTATGATTCCCGCATTGACTTGTGGAACCTCTACTCTTTCACCATCCACTTTTCCATTCATTCACTTATTCAATACTAACTTTAAAATTTATAATTTTAAATTATTACAATAATTTACAGTTATTTACAATTAAAAGTATTAATATGTCTAATTTTTAAGATGCTCCTCAAGCTTTGTGTGGGTGAAAATTTAATATCTAGTTTGAATGGAAATGGTTTAATGAAAATATATGCAAGTTGCATAGTAGCTGTAACGTGTCACACATTCCATACATAGTGATAATTCACATCAAAATCTTTAGCCTTGAATTTAGAATTGGAATTTCTATTAGATATACTACAGGGAGAATGTTGCATTAGAATTCTGCATGTGCTAGTTGTGGAATACTGATATACTTTAAAATTTAGAGGTTTTTAATATATTTTCAAATGGTTTTAATAAATAACCTTTACGACATTTAATTGGTTTTATGATTTTTAGAATTTTTATAGGAAATCATGAAGTTTTGGACGATTAGATGCAAAACAACCTCACAATTTTTGTATTGTATGAATTATTTCCCATTAATTGATAATTCTCAAACTTTTGGAAAAATATAGAATGAATGCAAACTCTCATTTTTAAGTGGTTTGTGAAGAAGCAGATTTATTTATTTCGATGTGCAAACATAGATATGTTCAACTGGTAACGTGGAAACATAGAGCTGACATGGTACGGGATGGTGAGGATTTGAAAATATTAGAAGATTTAAATATAACATAGAAGCTCGAGAATGAGATATGATAAGTTTTAAGTTTTAATCCCTAATACAACTATAAGTACAAAGCAAATCGAATAGTATTTGAGTATCGAATCCTCAAAAAAATAAGATTAACACATTAAAAATACATGAAACACTTAAATCTAGGTGGATACTAATTGGGTTTGCGATTGATTGTTTAATTATCTAATTGCAGAGAAAATAATAACGAGTTAATTCAATAAATAAGATATATGGTAAGTGGGCGAGGCATTCAATTCGGAGCAATATTCTATTGACTAACGATTCTATAGGTTTGATTAGATAAATCTCTAAAACATAGAATACTTTCTAGTAGGCTGATCCACTATCGTGGTATCATCCCATTCACCAACCTATAAACTAACAAGATATTTGCACAGCAAATTTATCGACTAGCAATCCTTGAGTTTAAGTCTAATCTAGTCTACCTATCATCTTAGGCATCAACTCTCGTTTGCTCTGATGTGATAAGTATGTTCAGACCTACCTACACGTTATGTCTACATCTTGTTAGCACATAAGTACCAAGGTGAATGTTTCACATGTGGTGCAACAACACGGAAGTGTCCAGATGGGCGTTGCACAAGTGGTGCAACAACACGGAAGTGTCTAGATGGGCGTTGCACAAGTGGTGCAATCTAAATAGAGATTATGAGGTGTGACGTGATGCGTTACAAGGTGATATTTGATGAATATTGGAGATTTTAGGAAATCATGAATATTGCGCAATCATGAATATTGCGCAAGAGAAGAATATGCACAATAAAGAATGAAATATTTGATGAATATTGGAGATTTTAGGAAATATCTAGGGATTCATATAAATAGGAGTATGATGAAAATCCTATATTTTAGGTTTTCTAAGTGTCAGAAGAGAGCACGTGAGTTGGGAAACTTGGTGAGTGAACAAAGAGTGTGTGTGGGACTATCGTCACACAAGTGAGCTTGAGTAGTTTATGAATTGGTTAGGTGCGAATCGTGTGTGATTTCGTGTAAATCTGATTAAACAAGTTGTAAGGATCTTGTTTAAGTGATTCGTAATAAAGTTTGCATGAATTTGCACACGTATATATATGTGTTCAACACTATCTTCATATTCTAGTTCTTACAATTGGTATTAGAGCGGGTCACCACCAATAGATTTGAAATCTATCAACAGGTTGAGATCCTGTGCAAGAATATGAGGATACCTAAGGAACTCATTGTGGTTCAAAAACCTCCTATTCTCGATGAGAATAATTTTGGGAATTGGAAAGTGTGGATAAGACAACGTATTTGGGGAATCGATGAAGATGCATGGACTACTGTAGAGATGAGTTGCGAAGAACCAACTATTATGACTCAAGAAAAAAGTGCCAAAACTAAAGGAAAGGTTGATCGAGTCAGACAAGAGTGCGTAAAATTCAACTCAAAGACACTTACTAAAGTTTCTGTGCAATCGACCTTGAACAATTCAAGTTGGTTCCGGGATGTGCAGCAGCTAAAGACGCATGAGATATCCTTGTGAACTCATTTGAAGGTACGTTCACTATGTAAAGAACAAGGTTGGATCACTTAGCATCACAATTTGAAAATCTCCGTATAGATAGTGAGGAGTCGATTTCTAGCTTTGGATCTAAGTTGAGTTCGATTGCTAATGAGGCTGCGGTTTTGGGGAAAGTTCACAAAGACAAAAAGTTTATCAAGAAATTATTGAGATGTTTACCTAGAAAATTTGGACCACACAAGGCTGTACTCAAGATGGACATTAATACCGATGATATAAAATTCTCAAAATTACTGAGCATGCTAAAATCTGAAGATATGGAAGCTGCAACTGATCAACCATAGTAGGAAAGGGAATTGCCTTCACAGTTGACACAAGAAGAGGATCGGATAAAGAAGCTCGAGGAAAACATGAATCAACACATCAAGGAAAGCGTGAACATGATGGCTACGAGGTTTTAAAAAGTTTTGAAAAGGATCAAACGAGGACAATCCAAGCCAATTGCACACACGCAGGGATATGATGCTGATCGTAACTCAAACAAAGTAGGGAGAATTAAAAATTCAAAATGAAGTTAAAGACGTGATATAAAATATCATGAATGTGAAGGTTATGGCCACTTCAAATCCGATTGCCCACTCACTAAAAGAAAGGAGCTAAAATGTTTCGAGTGAAAGAAATTGGACAAACAAAGGCTGAATATTCAAACCTCATGATAGTGATGATGAGAATAAATCTCTTATCAACTTTAGTGACACAAAATCTGATGATAGTGATGATGAGAATAACCTAAAGAATTTTGTTGCATTTACAGGAGAGACTGTTGACCAAGATGTTGAACTGGATTTAGAATCATTTTATGATGTTGAGGTGGTGCGAAAGATGAATATCGAGTGTTTTGTTACAATTGGGTGTCGTTAAGTAACACCAATATGCAATTTCTCAAGGATAAGACGATGCTGGAAGCAAATGTCAAAATATTGATGAACACAATAACAACAAAACCAAACTTGCAGCAAAGTAAGAAGGACTTAGAGATGCAAGATTCAATTATCACTACAAGAAAACAAGCGATTTGAACATGTTCACAAATAATTTGATACATTGACATTAAATGATTCGTCGCAAAGTTTTGTGGTTGCAAATTGGTCGCAAATTGTACCATTTTGCGACCAATTATCGACCATGTTGTTGTCATAGAATTTACGACTAATTTGCCACTCCATTGTAGTTATACAATTCTGGTCACAAAAGTTTGGTCGAAAATCAGTCACAAAATTTTGTGACCAATTTGCCACCACGTTTTCCACTGTGGTCGCAAATCGGTCATAAAATTTTGTGAGCGATTTGCGACTGCACCTATTTTGTAAAACGGCTGTGGTCTCAATTCGGTCACAAAAACTTTTGACCAATTTGTGACTACATGTTGATATGTATATAAAAAAGCCAGAATAATTTATTCCAAATGCAAGTCTAACCCACATGAAAACATTTTTGCAAAACTAACCTATGAGGGTGGAGAAATTACTGAACACTCATTTTGTCTAAAAAATAATGTCAAAATGTCAATTACATTTCAGCCCATATGTGTTTTTTTTGTTATCAAAGCAGACTTCTCGGAGACGTCTGCTTTGGTGAGAAAAACAGTTTATTCCGGTTGAAGCAGACTTCCCAGAGAAGTCTGATTTGGTGAGAAAAATAGTTTATTCCGGCTGAAGCAGACTTCACGAAGTCTACTTTGTAAATAAATTACCTAAATCAAATAAAAATTTTGAAATATTTAAAAAAATTAAAATTGCTATTAGCATAATTTATATACATATCAAAAGCACGTAAAAGTTATAATGAATTCAAAAATAAGGAGGTGAGAGAAACATTTTATTCTTTACTTCTCAAAATGCTTTGATGAAAAAACAGTTTATTAAAGCAACTTCATTGCTTTGTAAATAAATTATCTAAATCAAATAAATTTTTTGAAATATTTAAAAAAATGAAAATTGCTATTAACATAATTTATATACATATACAAAAGCACGTAAAAATTATAATGAATTCAAAAATAAGGAGATTGGATTCGATCTAATGGAATAAAATATTTGCTAGTTTTTGTTGTTATATGTTGTGGGTTAATAGTTAATGTTTGTGTAAAGAATTCATGCTAGAATTTGAAATATCATGTGATAAATTTGAAAATTTAGATTTACAAATTTTTAAAGGAAAATTGTTTGAGTTTTGCATTTACTTAACTATCTTCAACATATTCATCCAATTTTTAACAAAACTTGTGAAAATTGTTTTTTATATACATATCAAAAGCACGTAAAAGTTATAATGAATTCAAAAATAAGGAAATTGGATTCGATCTAATGGAATAAAATATTTGCTAGTTTTTGTTGTTATATGTTGTGGGTTAATAGTTGATGTTTGTGTAAAGAATTCATGCTAGAATTTGAAATATCATGTGATAAATTTGAAAATTTAGATTTACAAATTTTTAAAGGAAAATTGTTTGAGTTTTGCATTTACTTAACTATCTTCAACATATTCATCCAATTTTAACAAAACTTTTGCACATTTAGTGAATCTTATTATTTATGGTTTAGGGTTACGCAGACTTCTCGAGATGTTGTCGTAGATTTAACAAGGGAGAATTGCTAAAAATGACCTAAAACTTGACTTCAAATGCAAGTTTGACAATTTACACTTTTTTTTTGCAAAACTAACCTATGAGGGTGGAGAAATTACTGAACATTCCTTTGGTCTAAAAAATAATGTCAAAATATCAATTACGTTTGAGTCCCTGCGTGTTTTTTTGTTATCAAAGCGGACTTCTCGGAGAAATCTGCTTTGGTAGGAAAAATAGTTTATTCCGGCTGATGCAGACTTCACGAAGTCTGCTTTGGTGAGAAAAACAGTTTATTCCGGTTGAAGCAGACTTCTCCGAGAAGTCTGCTTTGGTGAGAAAAACAGTTTATTCCGGCTGAAGCAGACTTCATGAAGTCTGCTTTGTAAATAAATTACCTAAATCAAATAAATTTTTTGAAATATTTAAAAAAATTAAAATTGCTATTAACATAATTTATATACATATCAAAAGCACGTAAAAGTTATAATAAATTCAAAAATAAGGAGATTGGATTCGATCTAATGGTATAAAATATTTGCTAGTTTTTGTTGTTATGTGTTGTGGGTTAATAGTTGATGTTTTTGTAGAGAATTCATGCTAGAATTTGAAATATCATGTGATAATTTGAAAATTTAGATTTACAAATTTTTAAAAGAAAATTGTTTGAGTTTTGCATTTACTTAACTATTTTCAACATATTCATCTAATTTTTAACAAAACTTTTGCACATTTAGTGAATCTTATTATTTAGGGTTTAGGGTTACGCAGACTTCTCGAGATGTTGTCGTAGATTTAACAAAGCAGATTTCTCGAGAAGTCTGCATAAACCGGAAATTAAATGTAACTAAACCGGTTTTTTTCAATTTAGAGTTTAGGGTAATGTAGCCGGAATAAACTATTTTTTTCACTAAAGCAGACTTCTCGAGAAGTCTTCGAGATTTATTCCTATTAAAGCAGACTTCTCCGAGAAGTCTGCTTCAGCGGGAATAAACTTCGAAGACTTCGAGAAGTCTGCGCAAACCGGAAATTGATAGTTTTTAACCTAACCAAATTTAACTCTCCATATATAATGAAGGTAACCCTAAAATTTTATCATAATTTCATTTCCAAAAAAAAACGTGGGAGCCTCCATCCTCCAAAAATGACTACAAGGTAAATTTTCTCTTCTTCTCGTTTTACCTCCCCTCTTTTCTTTTCTTCTTCTCTTCTCATGTTCTTTGTCATCTTGTTATTTTGTAGATCTGGAAAAAAATCATGAGATATGAAAAAGGTAAGTTTTTTTTGTTTATATGGTTTTGGGTTTGTGATTTTAGAATATTTTTATTGTTTAGATCTTTTGTTATTTTTATAACACTCTTTCTAGTCTTATAGTGTTGTAGATCTGGAAAAAGAAGTGAAGAGATCTAAAAACGTAAGCTTGTTGCTTTTATTAGTTTTTAAGTTTTTCGTAGTTTTTGTGATTTTTGTTGTTTTTGTTGTTTTCTTAAGTTTTTCCTATATTCTTATCTCATTTCTCATCTTGTATTGTTGTAGATCTAAAAAAGGAAGTCACGAGATCTAAAGATGTAAGTTTGTTATTTTTACTAGTTGTTACGTTTTTCATGGTTTTGGAGATTTTGTTGTTTTTGTTGTTTTCTTAATTTTTTTCTTATATTCTTATCTTATTTTTCATTTTCTATTGTTGTAGATCTAGAAAAAAGATTTACAAAAACTAATTTTGTTATTTTACTAGATTTTTAAAGTGATTTTTAATAGTTTTTAAAGTTTTATATGGTTTTTTTAAGATTTTCAATAGATGTTTGAGATTTATGGTGGTTTTACAGTTTTTTGTTGTTGTTTTTGAGTTTTCTTCTTACGTTTTGAATTTGACACTCATTTTTGAATTAATTGATTTTCGTGTTGCAGACTTCATTACAGGTTTGCAGATTTCAGTTGCAGACTTCAGTTGCAGACTTCAGTTACAGAGTTCTTATATTCTTATCTTATTTCTCTTTTTTTTTGTTGTAGATCTGGAAAAAGATTCACAAAAAGTAATATTGTTGTTTTAGTTATTTTTAAAGTGATTTTTAATGGTTTTTAAATTTTTAGATGGTTTTTTTAAGATTTTCAATAGATGTTTGAAATTCCCCTTGAAATTTATGGTGGTTTTACAGTTTTTGTGGATGTTTTTGAGTTTTTTCTTACGTTTTGAATTTGACTTTGGTTTTTGTATCAATAGATTTTCGTGTTGCAGACTTCATTACAGGTTGCAGACTTCAGTTGCAGACTTCACAACACGTTTTCATTACAAATGCAGACTTCACTTGCAGACTTCATTAATAATTGCAGACTTCGTTTGTATTTTTGGTCATATTTTAAATGAGTTTTTAGCAACTTTATTGTACCTATCACTAGCTCCCATCACTCCATCTTATCAGTCAGTTTTCAATCAACTTTTTTAGAATTATAATAAACTATTAGTTGTATGTCAATCACCTTTCAATCAGTTCAAGGCAAATCATACTTATAAAATTATAAAATGACAACCATTAAAAACACAAATATTAGTATAAATTTTCATAAACACTTTTATGCATAGTTAAGGACTTGGTGTATATTTAAGATACTTAATGCATACTTTCTAATAACAAGAAAGAACAAAAACTGAAAGATATGTATAAACAATTCCATCAAAATACTAAGTTAACAGGATAGTGTTGGATGTTTTTGTAAAACAACATCGATAACATTGTGTCTTCAAATTAATTGAATTGATTGGTTACATGTTTCAGAAACTACACACTTATATCGGCAAACTTTGTTGTATAAATCTCGCAGACTTCTTTGCAGACTTCTCGGCAGGCTTCTTTGCAGACTTCTCAGCAGATTTTGTACTGTGTCCTTACTCGTAACTTAATTTTCTGAGATACTCAACACTAAAACTAAATTTATTCATCTTTTACTTTACCTTAAAGAATGTAATCCTCAGCATTCGAGTAAACTTTATTCTCATCTTCATCAACAAAGTAATCATCATCCTCAATTACAAACATTTTTCCTCCTCCTATATTATCCACAGAAAAATTTCAAGTCTCTGTAATAGTCCACTCCCCACAAACAACAACGATTTGGACCATTATCTGCGGTAAAAAATTAATGAATTTGATTAGATCATTGTACACATACTAAATTTTCTCACTAAAGTAGACTTCTCGGAGAAGTCTGCTTTGTTCGGAATAAACTGTTTTTCTCACCAAAGCAGACTTCTCCGAGAAGTTTGCGACGTTTATTCCGATCAAAGCAGACTTCTCGCTGTCTATGACGTTTATTCCTATCAAAGCAGACTTCTCGGAGAAGTCTGCTTTGATAGGAATAAACGTCGCAAACTTCTCGGAGAAGTCTGCTTTGATAGGAATAAAATGTTTTTCTCTCCAAAGCAATTTTTATTCCTATCAAAGCAGACTTCTCGGAGAAGTCTGCTTTGATCGGAATAAACGTCGCAGACTTCTTGGAGAAATCTGCTTTGACAGGAATAAAACGTTTTTCTCGACAAAGCAGACTTCTCGCAGTCTGCGACGTTTATTCCTATCAAAGCAGACTTCTCCGAGAAGTTTGCTTTGATAGGAATAAACGTCGTAGACTTCTCGGAGAAGTCTGCCTTGATAGGAATAAATTGTTTTTCTCGCCAAAGCAGACTTCTCGCAATCTGTGACGTTTATTCCTATCAAAGCAGACTTCTCCGAGAAGTCTGCTTTGATAGGAATAAAATGTTTTTCTCTCCAAAGCAATTTTTATTCCTATCAACGCAGACTTCTCAAAGTCTGCTTTGTAATATATTTACAAAGAAGACTTCGAGAAGTCTGCTAGAGAAGTTTGCTTTGTAATATATTTACAAAGCAGACTTCTCGTAACTGTATGAACTGAAAAAATAACTGAAAGCAAAACACGAAAACTAACCTTCGATCTTGGTTTTTTAGCTACGCGACTTAAATGATGACCGATATAAACTCCCAGAAGCTTGATTTAACGGATAATGATGAATTTTTGCAAAGTTGGAAGCTTTTGAATGTAGAGTGAAGAGAGAAATTGGAAGAAAATGAGAGAGAAAATGAAAGAGGTTGAGATGAATGAGATTTGATGAAGGAATAGAGGTATAAAGGTGGGTGTGTCGATGGAATTAAGAGCTCCCAACAACCACGACAATGGTGGTTGTGTGCAATGAAGAAGATGGCATTTTCATAATATTTTTGAAAAATTTGTTCATAATGGTCTTTGTGTTGTTTTTGTTTTTTTTTAAGTTAATGGCAAAGTTGTAAATAAAGTTATTGTTGAAGGATAAAACAGGGATAGAAAGTTAGTTTTGCAAAAAAAAGTGTAAATTGTCAAACTTGCAATTGAAGATAAATTTTAGGTCAATTTTGCAAATGCCCCATTTAACAAACAGACTTCTCGAGAAGTCTGCACAAACCGAAAATTAAATGTAACTAAACCAGCTTTCTTCAATTTAGAGTTTAGGCAAGTCTGCTTTGTATTTTTTTTACAAAGAAGACTTCGAGAAGTCTTCTTTGTATTTTTTTTACAAAGCAGACTTCTAGAAGTCTGCGCAAACTGGGAATTTTTATCAAACCGTGGTTTCTAGTGATTTGACAGTTTAACCTAACTGATTTTTAACACAAGTATATAAGCCAAAACCCTAATAATTTACCACTTATTTTCAAGCCGAAAAAAACCCTATTTCTCTCTCTCTCTCGCCGCCGCTTACTCTGTCGCCGTCTTTCTCACCATTCGCCGGCTTTCTCGTTACCGCGGTAAGGTTTTCTCGCTCTCTCCGTCATACCTCTCTTGGTAAGGTTCTCGGTTTCTCTCGCCCTCATATCTATCTCTTCTCGCCGTCTCTTTTTCTCTTGCCCCACGGTAAGGTGTAAGGTTTTGTCTGTATCTCTCTTTTCCCCCGATGTCTTCTCTTTCCCCCGCGACGGTATGAGTAGATCTGCATGTTTGACAGTTTTTTGTTTTCCATTCATAGATCTGCATGTTCAGTTGATGTTTGATGGTTTTTATTTGATGTTTGATGGTTTTTTGTTTTCCCTTCATAGGTATCCTGACGTTTCGGAATCCCCTACGGTGCAACCCTTTTCGCGGTAAGAAACACTTCGAAAATGGTTTTGAATTTTTTTTTCGTGCTTTTATTTTAACTGTGATATTTGAAAATCTTTTTTACCTCTTTTAAAAAGGTGAAAATTTTTTTTGGTTGTTTTTTGTATAGATTTCTCCCTCTACATCTCTGAATCCCCCACCGCCGTCAAAGATATGTGATTTTGATAGATTTTCTGAATATTTTACAATATCTGTGATTTTTAACTGTGATATTGGAAATTTTTTTTTGTTTTGATATGTGATTTTTAACTGTAGTATTTGCAAAAAAAAAATTTTCGCGGTTTAAATAGACCCCATGTATAAATTTTATTTTGGTTGTTTTTGTATAGATTCTCCATTGTCTGCGAATTGAATCCCCACCGTCAAAGGTATGTGATTTTCATAGATTTTCTGAAGATTTTTAACTATCATTGATATTTTCTGTGATCTCCGGTATTGTGCTTTTGTTCGCGGTTTATTTTGTTGCATTTTTCTGTTTCCTAAATTATTTAAGAAGCAGACTTCTTTGGATAGAAGTCTGCTTGAAGATAATATGAAGCAGACTTCTATCGAAATGCTTCTATTTTTGTTAAGCAGACTTTTAGAAATGAATTCATATTTTTTTGTTCAAAGCAGACTTTTAGAGAAGTGCTTTATATTCAAAGCAGACTTCTCGAGAAGTCTGATTCATATTTTTCAGCAGACTTTCTCAAAGTTTATTTACGAAGCAGACTTCTCGATGCTTCCTATTTTTTTATGAAGCAGACTTCTCAATGCTTCCTATTTTTTTCGATTTTTTTACGAAACAGACTTCTCTTGAGAGGTCTACTTCCTATTTTTTTTCAAAGCAAACTTCTCGATGCTTCCTATTTTTTTTGAAGCAGACCTATTCTTTTTCAAAGCAGACTTCTCGATGCTTCCTATTTTTTTTGAAGCAGACCTATTTTTTTTCAAAGCAGACTTCTCGATGCTTCCTATTTTTTTGAAATAGACTTCTTGAGAGAAGTCTGCTTCCTATTTTTTTACGAAGCAGACTTCTCGATCCTTCCTATTATTCTGTTTAACTATTTTTTTGTGATTGCAGTATTGAAAATGCAGAAAGATAATCTCCCAATTCGCCTCTTTACAAAAGACACTGAGCCACCCCCACAGAAAAGCATCGGATATCATTGTTGCGATGCTGAACTCATGTATGCACTTGGGGCTGCGCTCCATGCTGATGAATGGGAGTACTTATGCAGTTCTCCTCTCGGTGTATGCCTTAAATTCTACAAATTAGATTTCGTATGGGCTTCTAGACTTGTGCACCACATGCTCACCTTCCAGCTTCTCTCTACTGCCAAATACGAGATTTGGCGTTTGGTTGGTTATAATCCGGTAAGGTTCTCCCTTAATGAATTCGAGCATTTGACTGGGTTGAACTACAAATATGATGACAATTTAGCTAAAGAGTCGGATATTGAAGTCACGATGGAGATGAGGTTGTTCTGGAAGAAGATTGGGGTTTGTATTTCTGAAGGTTCTAGCATTCGGAATTTGGTCGAGGCTTGTAGTTCCTGGTCTCGTGATGATAGGATTAGGTTAGGATATTTGGTCATTTTGCGAGTTTTATTGAGGCTCGTGATCGTAGAGCATGCACCAATGTCAACTATGCTAGACTGGTGATGAATCTCGCTGCATTCGAGAGCTACCCATGGGGCAGAGTAGCTTTTAAAAAGCTAATTTTATCCATAAAAGATAAGGACTTGGGTAGGTCTACTTACTCCATTGATGGGTTTGTTCAAGTTTTTCAGATTTGGATTTATTTTGCTCTACCAGACTTTGCATTAAAGTATGGTGAACCCATCACTCCTCCCCATACTCTTCCCTTACTCTCCTACCAAGGCTCCCGAGGCAGAAAGAACATCAAAGCTGCTCTTCAGAGTCAGGTACGTTTGGTGTTTTTGAATTTCATTTTCCTCCGTTTCCAATTTTGGTGTTTGGTTATGCAGAAGAACGTACAACACTTCATTGTGAAAGAGTTCGACGATATGTTTCCATATTGGAAGGATAACGTGGTTGATGACAGCTGTACAAACATCATCAAGGCGCATTTCCAGCATTTCGGGCCTTTTAAGTTTGATGCCTCCCATTGGCACCCTGGAGGTTTCATGGATGGGTTGTTTCAGCTTGATGATGTTGGTAAGGTGACTCCTCAGAAAAGGTGGCACGAGCCGGATGAAGATTCACCATTTCTATCCCAGAGTGCGCCACGGAATGTGGATAGGACAGAAATGATGGAGGCGATGAAGTCTCACTTCGAGACGTATTTATCTAATTTCTCCAAGAATGTGATGGTCGGCATTCAAAATGTCGAGAAAAAAATGGATGCATTGTCGCAGAAGGTGGACGTCATGGAGAGCAATCTGGAGCAGCTTAAGGGGGGGCCTGAACATTGTCGGGGAAGGTGGTGCGTTTGGTGCGGTTAGTACTCGAATAACCCGATCACGGGTTTTTTAAAAAGAAGTGATTTATTTGGTCCTCATTTGTGTACACTATTGATTGAACTTATTTCGCTATGTGGTTTGATGGTTTGATAATTAGAACCTAATACAGATTTTGAGTAAAGATTTGATTGTGTTATGGAATTTTATTTAAGGATGGATCCCACGTTAATCAAAAACAAGGAGGAGCAAGTGAAAGTGTCTACCGAGGGAAGCAGAGCAGTGTACAATACGTATGCACAGAAAAAAAGCCGAAAGATGATATGTCTGCTTTAAAACACAAATAAAACACTAAAAAAAGGCTGCAATGCTTGTTCAACGCGCCAAAAGTGTTAGAATGCGTAAACTTGGTCCCACACAACAATTACCGTTCCAAGGAAATAACACCGTGAAAAAAATAATTACAAACAAAAACGTGGTGGTGGGTATGATCCCTTCGCTGAAGTTGACAGACAAAAAGTAAATGTGCTCAATGATTGGTTGAAACTTGACAAGTAATCTTTTTAGAATCTTGTCATGCAAGTTATCTTATTTTAGAATCTTGTCGTGCAAGTTATCTAATTTTAGAATCTTGTTATGCAAGTTATCTTATTTTAGAATCTTTTTGTGGAGTGATACTTCAAAGGAATCAAACACGTGGTTTCTCACTCTCCGGGGTCCTCAGAAATGGCTCAACGATTTGGTATATTTTTATGATTGCAGAGTTCTGATTAGCATGGTAGACTTCTTATTAGCATTGCAGACTTCTGATCAACATTGCAAACTTTATGTGTAAATGCATCATATGGATGCTGGGCTTAACCTTTTGCGGCTTCGTTTCAACAAGCATCCAGAATGGTTCAAGAGCACTCGAATTTGCTTCGTTGATTGCATCTTCCAGATGGTTTGGTCTAGCCATCACAAGTATTTCTTGAATTCCACCGGGAATGCAGATGGTTCAGGGCGACTGCTCCCTCCAGGAGCATTTGACTATCATGTAGGAACTAAACCATCGTATTGCAAAACCGGAAAGACATGGGGTCTCGAAGTTGATGACATATATTCACCGCTACATGTAATGGGTAACCATTGGGTTGCTATGTGGATATCAGTACCAATGCGTCACATCGTAATATAGGACAGCGACGTCAATCACATGACCGATGATCGTATATCCGCGGCTGTGAATCCATTTGCTCAGATGCTTCCAACTCTTTTGAATGAGTTATCCCTTAAGCACGAGAAAGGTAAATATCCATGCGATGAGTACACACATGAACGCATTAAAGGTCATGGAGTTCCTCAGAACATCAAGAGTGGAGACTGTGGGGTGTTTACGCTGAAGTACATTGAGTGTCATGCGCTTGGATTGCCATTTCCTAGTGCCTTATATGATGCAAACATGAAAGCTATTAGAGAGAAGTTAGCTGCCGAGATATTCGATGAGACTAATCAATGTGGGACAGAGGAAAGGTCGTATGATCTGCTTGATATTTATGGGTGATGTGTAATATGACTTAGTATGACTTAGTAGTATGACTTAGTATTATGCATAATTAGTTGTGTTAGAAGTTGTTGTGTAGAATGTATATGTTGTAATTATGGTGCAGGATGGTGTTGGATATTTTTGTAACACACCATCGATGACATTGTGCCTTATAACTAATTGAAATTGAAATGATTGTGTCCATGATTGTGTCCATGTTTCATAAAATACATTCTTATATCGGCAAACATTGCTGTAGACTTCTCGGAAGTCTTTTTTGCAGACTTCTCCCAGACTTCTATGCAGACTTCTCTACAGAATGCTTTGTAGTCTACTCCTTACTTTAGTTTTCACCACATTGTACATGCTACGCAAAAATAAAAATATTACAAAACAAAAATAAAGGAAAATATTAGTCTCCTCAATAATAATAAAACTAGACTTACGCAATCATCCTCAATTACAAACATTTTTCCTCCTCTTATATTATCCACACAAAAAGTCCAAGTCTCTGTAATAGTCCACTCCCCACAAACAACAACGATTTGAACCATTATCTACGGTAAAAATTAATGAATTTGATCAGATCATTGTACACATACTAAATTTTCTTACTGAAGCAGACTTCTCAGAGAAGTCTGCTTTAATCGGAATAAACTGTTTTTGTTACCAAAGCACACTTCTCCGAGAAGTCTGCGACGTTTATTCCTATCAAAGCAGACTTATCGCAGTCTACGACGTTTATTCCTATCAAAGCAGACTTCTCGCAGTCTGTGACGTTTATTCCTATCAAAGCAGACTTCTCGCAGTGTGCGACGTTTATTCCTATCAAAGCACACTTTTCGCAGTGTGCGACGTTTATTCCTATCAAAGCAGACTTCTCTTGATAGGAATAAACTGTTTTCCTATCAAAGCAGACTTCTCACAATCTGCGACATTTATTCCTATCAAAGCAGACTTCTCGTAGTCTGCGACGTTTATTCCTATCAAAGCAGACTTCTCAAGAGAAGTTTGCTTTGATAGGAATAAACTATTTTTCCTATCAAAGCAGACTTCTCACAGTCTGCGACGTTTATTCCTATCAAAGCAGACTTCTCGTAGTCTGCAACGTTTATTTCTATCAAAGCAGACTTCTCAAGAGAAGTCTGCTTTGATAGGAATAAACTGTTTTTCTCACCAAAGCAGACTTCAAGAGAAGTCTGCTTTGATAGGAATAAACTATTTTTCTCACCAAAGCAGACTTCTCCGAGAAGTATGCTTTGATCGGAATAAACTTCGCAGACTTCTCAAGAGAAGTCTGCTTTAGTGAGAAAAACAGTTTATTCCGGTTAAAGAGAGATTTCTTCCGATTAAAGCAGACTTCGCGAAGTCTGCATTGTAATATATTTACAAAGAAGACTTCGAGAAGTCTGCTAGAGAAGTCTGCTTTGTAAATATATTACAAAACAGACTTCTCGTAACTGTATGAACTGAAAAAATAACCGAAAGCAAAACACGAAAACTAACCTTTGATCTTGGTTTTTAAGCTACGCGACTTAAATGATGACCGATATAAACTCATTGAAGCTTGTTTTAACGGATAATGATGAATTTTTGCAAAGTTGGAAGCTTTTGAATGTAGTGTGAAGAGAGAAATTGGAAGAAAATGAGAGAGAAAATGAAAGAGGTTGAGATGAATGAGATTTGATGAAGGAATAGAGGTATAAAGATGGGTGTGTCGATGGAATTAAGAGCTCCCAACAACCACGACAATGGTGGTTGTGTGCAATGAAGAGGATGGCATTTTCATAATATTTTTAAAAAATTTGTTCATAATGGTCTTTGTGTTGTTTTTGTTTTTTTTTAAGTTAATGGCAAAGTTGTAAATAAAGTTATTGTTGAAGAATAAAATAGAGATAGAAAATTAGTTTTGCAAAAAAAAAATTAAATTGTCAAACTTGCAATTGAAGACAAATTTTAGGTCAATTTTGCAAATGCCCCAAAATTTATTAGTTATAAAATTCAAATTACATAAGAAGGAAACAAAACTAAACATTATCCGGAGGCATAAATTGGAAGTCGGAAGGCGAAAATATTGGTGAGGTGTTGGATGGTGCGGATGGGGTATTATTATCCCGTATAAACGTCACAAAACCATGATCTGTCCGTTGAAAGTAGCTGACAAGCATCTCCAATCTGTTTATTCAGTTTTGGTTTTCCTGACCCTGTAATCCATATTGTCATCGTTCTTCATCCAATTGGGAAACTCATTGCTTCATTCACGCATTTGCTTCTAGCATTTGCGCATTGACTTGTTCCATCCATGCATTTTTTGCGACTTGTTCTTCAATCTGTCGTTGTGTGGCTAGTAGTTGATTTTAAAGCGTAACAAAGTTGGAGGTAGTGGATGAGAAGCCACTGCGACTGTCCGACCCTTGGATACGGTTAAGACTACCGAGTCCATAAAGATGTACTCGGTCATCCGCAACAGAGTAATAAAAAATAATTAAAGAAAAAAAATAAATTAGTAAAAATAAAATTGGTGTAAATAAAAGAAATGTTTTAAAAAATATTTTGTACCTGAATGAATATCTCATTCTTTTCCTCTTGGGAAGTACCTTTCGACGTTTCACATGGATCGACCTTGACGATCGCCATCTATTTTTTGGATGTTGCGTTCATATGCTTTACCGATTTGTCATGCTTTCAAATCGACATACATACCATGCTTTCGAGTGTGAGTCTTTATAAAGATTTCACTAATTGAAACAGGTCGTCCCAAATTATTTTCCTAAATTTTGAAATAAATTATTAATAAATTAACAATTAAATTTAAATTTAAATTTTGTAATTAACTTATCATTTTCTTTTGAATCTAGATGTCAGATTTTTGGCCTGAAAAATGTTTGTGCGGACCTAGTTCATCCCGGAAAATGATTGTTGGAGGATTTGCTACTCCTATCATTAGTATTTCATTGTTTTATACAAAATCGGGGAAATCCACATTGTACGTTTGTCGCTTGTATGAACCATTCTCACCATCTATTTCATCCGTCTAATACACACGGATTAAAACTCTTTTCATACCACCGAGGTGATCACAAGATTCAAGGTGTACGATTGCTTGCAAATTTCAAATTTATTAAATTTAGTAATTAATAATTTTTATTAAATAAAAAATTATTAAAAACAACAATAAACAAAAAAAATACTTATTGTAAATTCTATGAAATATTTTTCCTGTCGTTCAGTTGGCACGACCGTCCAATCGTAGTAGGGGCTATCAAATTATTTTTAGAATTTCCAAAATCTAACGGGTTATAGCTCTTTTGTCCCGATCAAACCTAATAATTTAAATATATTAAAATTTACAATTTTAAATAAATTTCTATAAATTTTTAATAATTAATAATTTTAGTAATTTTATTAAATTTTAATAAATAATAATTTTATTAATTTTTATTAAATAAATAAGTTTACTTATTATATATAATAATAATTATTAAATTGAAATAAATAATTTTAAAAATGTTACCAGGTTGTGTTCGGTGCTCGCACTAGAGACAACACTGTTAAGTATTGGTCCCGCCCTGTGATTTGTAATAAATTATCTAATGTGATAGTTTGTTCCCTCGTTTCTGTTTCGGAAGGCAGAACCTTTTCCTCATACTCCTTGGATTCTTGAAACCGATTATACGGTTCGGTTTCAGGAATCGTTTGGGGAGTAAACGTATAAGGGATGTAGGCAGAATGCCGTTTTATACACGGCGGGTAAGGCGTTCGAGGAGGCCGATGAGTTATGACCGAAAGATGACGGAATTTATCGTGTTCTACGGCCTTTCAACGATCTACCACTACTTACCATTTTGGGTTTTAGGTTTTTTTGTTGGGAAAAGTTTAAGTGTTTGAGAGGATTTGGATGTTTGGATGTTTGAAGTGTGAAAATGAGGGGGAAAGAGTCACATATATATAGAAAATATTTGCACAATCTAAAAAATTAAATACGTGGTCGCAAATTGGTTAAAAATTTTCAACTCCCATCAAATAAATGGTGGTCGCAAATTTGCGACCACCCTTATAAAGTTAGGTGTGGTCGCAAATTGGTCACAAAAACGCAAATTTGCGACCACTCCTGTAAAGTTAGGTGTGGTCACAAATTGGTCAAAACAATTGTGACCAATTTGCGACCACTATTTAAAATTACGATGTGGTCGCAAATTGGTCACAAAAGTGTGACCAATTTGCGAGCACTCTTTAAAAAAACAAGCGTGGTTGCAAATTGGTCACAAAATAGCGACCAATTTGCGACCATATCAACAATTTTGTGATGTGGTGGTAGTGTAGTCGTAAAGTCGTCACAATTAATACCCTAAATCATAAATTATAAGATTTTTATGAAAATTATGGATGATATGAGATTAATGACATCATTATGAGTTATATAAACTTTAATTACTAAGTAAACAATAACAATTTACACATTTACCAAATTTACATATCATTTCCTAAAAACACTTAACACATTTTCTTAACCTTATACTACTCATATACATTTTATATGTTTCATAAATTTAGAACAACACAATTATGGTTTTGTTTATATTTTTCCATTTGAAATGATTTGTACATGCCTAATATTGAAAGTATAAGTTTTAAATGTGAAAAATACATAACAAATATGTAAAAAACACATCTAGTCACAAATTGGTTTCAAATTAGTGACTACTTTACGAGCACAATGTAAATTTTTTATTTAGTCGCAAATTGATCGCTATTTTTGCGACCAATTTGTAATAACATTCCAAAAAAACACATGTAATCGCGAATTGGTCGCTAATTAGTGACCGATTTGCGACCACATAGTTGAAAATTGGTAAAAAAATAGTTAATAGAAATTGGTAGTAAAAATTGATAATAAGAATTATTTTTTTAGAGTTTGTGTACATAATTGCATACAAAATTTTTAATTTCAATTTTATAAGTAAAATATATTACATCTCTTCATCCTCATCGTCATCTGAAGATGAAATATTACATTGAAATTTATCTTCTAATTCGACATCTCCAAAATCGAAATCAATTTCTTCGGTTTGATTAACTCTATCAACCAAGCAATCCACTTCTATCTTGTCAAACACCGTTACCTTTTCATCATTTTCTTGTTGTAAAAAGATCTCATCTTTGTTTTTGTAGTTCCCCAAAATATTTGATCTCGGATTAACTTTGAAAAAACTGAGTCATGTTTGTTTTGATGATGATTTGGTGTGCAGATAAGGAAAATAACAAACTTAATTTGCTTGAGAGGTTTTGGTACATCATATAATAAAACGTAAATTAGTTAATTATATAAACAAATTTATAGAGTTTTGCTTAATATATATATATATATATAAATTAACATATATTTATAGTTAATTATTTACGTACCTAGTATAAATGGTTCGTATTTGTAGTATTTTACTGATGATAAGACATCAACGACGCTATTTTTCGACTTTCGAGTTCGTTTCGAAAGCGTAGGATCGTACCATTCACATTTAAAAGGCGTGATCTTCAAATTTAGGAATCCAACATACTAAGTTTAATGATATTTGTTAAAACTCTGTAAAAATCAGCTTCATAATATTGAAAGTATAAGTTTTGAATGTGAAAAATACATAACAAATATGTAAAAAACACATCTAGTCACAAATTGGTTTCAAATTAGCGACTACTTTACGAGCACAATGTAAATTTTTTTATTTAGTCGCAAATTGATCGCTATTTTTGCGACCAATTTGTAACTACATTCCAAAAAAACACATGTAATCGCGAATTGGTCGCTAATTAGTGACCGATTTGCGACCACATAGTTGAAAATTGGTTAAAAAATAGTTAATAGAAATTGGTAATAAAAATTGATAATAAGAATTATTTTTTTAGAGTTTGTGTACATAATTGCGTACAAAATTTTTAATTTCAATTTTATAAGTAAAATATATTACATCTCTTCATCCTCATCGTCATCTGAAGATGAAATATTATATTGAAATTTATCTTCTAGTTCGACATCTCCAAAATCGAAATCAGTTTCTTCGGTTTGATTAACTCTATCAACCAAACAATCCACTTCTATCTTGTCAAACACCGTTACCTTTTCATCATTTTCTTGTTGCAAAAAGATCTCATCTTTATTTTTGTAGTTCCCCAAAATATTTGACCTCGGATTAACTTTGAAAAAACTGAGCCATGTTTGTTTTGATGATGATTTGATGTACAGATAAGGAAAATAACAAACTTAATTTGCTTGAGAGGTTTTGGTACATCATATAATAAAACGTAAATTAGTTAATTATATAAACAAATTTATAGAATTTTGCTTAATATATATATAAAAATTAACATATATTTATAGTTAATTATTTACGTATCTAGAATAAATGGTTCATATTTGTAGTATTTTACTGATGATAAGACATCAACGACGCTATTTTTCGAAAGCGTAGAATCGTACCATTCACATTTAAAAGGCGTGATCTTCAAATTTAGGAATCCAACATACTCAAGTTAAATGATATTTGTTAAAACTCTGTAAAAATCAGCTTCATAAGATGCATCTGAGTTATTATCTCATTTGACACAAATGATGTAGGTACATGTCTTTCTTCTTTGTCCATGTGTATTCGTGTGGAACATATAACCTCTTGTAATATATATAGACCAATTTTTCGCTTTGTTTATCGGGCCTTGCACAAAGTTTTGAGCCTATATCGAAAAGGCGTGTGGATATATTGAAGTGCTTGCATTGACATATGATCATATATATACACTAAAAGAAAACAACATTTTGCGACTACTTTGCGACCACGTGAAGTGGTCGCAAAATAGTAGTCGCAAAAAAAAGTAGTCGCAAATCAGTCACAAATTTGCGACTGATTTGTGGCCACGGTAATAGTGGTTCATTTTGCGACTAATTTGCGACCAATTAGTGGTGACTATTTTTGCGACTAATTTGCCACTGAATTTCCGGAACAAATTTTGCCACTATTTTGTGACTACATTTGTGGTTGCGAAATACGTAGTCACAAATTAGTCACAAAAGTTTGTGACTGATTTGCGACTACAAGAGTAGTGCATTCGCAAATCACTCACAAAATTTTTTGACTGATTTACGACCACATTTAACACGGAGTCGCAAATCAGTCACAAAATATTGTGACTGATTTGCGGCTGCGTTTTTCCTATAGTCGCAAATCAGTCACAATTTTTTGTGACTGATTTGCAACTACATTGCTCATGTAGTCGCAAAGTAGTCAAAAAATTTTGTGACTGATTTGCGACCACAGTTAACAAGAAGTCGCAAATCCATGGCAAAAAGTGCGACTAATTTGCGACTAACCATAAAATAATTGAAAAAAAATTTATAGTCGGAAATCGGTCCCGAAATATTGAGACTGATTCGAGACTAATTTGCGACTACAACGTAATAGTTTTTTTTAAAAAATATATAATTAAAAATTATTTTGAAATAAGTTTTATATTTTGAAAATAAAAAATAATAATATTTTTTAAATTTAATTTCAAAAGATTTAAATTATTTCAAAATTATTGTAAATTAATTTTTATAAATATATATTTTAATAGAATAATTTATAATTTATGTTTTAATATTAATATTATTTAATTTTTTTATTAATTTATAATAACATTTTTTAAAAATATTTGTGAAAAATAATTTTCAAAATTATTATGTTTTAATAATATTTATAAAATTTTAATTCTGAATATTTTCATAATTTTTTTTTAAAAACAATTAATTATTATTAATATTATTTAGTAATTAATAATAAATATTATAATATTAAATAAAACAATATTAACTAATTAATGTAAAATATTTAATACAATGAAATTCAAAATTAAAATTATAATATTTATCAAGTAAAATTGAAGTTATAGGAAAAAATAATAATTTTATGGCGGGGGAAATTGGAAATGCGAAGGCGAGAATGGGGTCGGGGTCGGAGCTGTCGATGGTTCCCCTGTGTAATCGTTATCCCGCATATAAGAGGCCAATGCGGGATCCGTCCGTTGAAAAAACCCGAGGAGCATCTCCAAGTTCGAGATCATCTTTTAGTTTTCTCTATTTAGCTCTTGCATCTTCTGATTTGCTTCCAAAATCTGTGCATCACAGGATCCCAAGTGTACAATTGCTTCAAAATAATATATATAATATTAATATTAATTGAAATATTATGAAATAAAAAATTTTAAAAAAAAATACTTACTGCAAACTCAATAAAATATTTTTCCTGCTTCTCATCAGGTACGACTGCCCAACTATAGTACGGGTTATCAAAATTATTTTTCAAAATTTTTGAAATTTGATGGATAATAGCCCTGTTAACGTGGTCAAACCTAATATTTTAATTATACAAAAAATTTTAATTTTATATAAATATATTATTAAAATTATAATAAATATTTATAAAAAAATTAAAAATTTAAAACGGTCATTACCACATTGAATTTGGTGCCAACAGTAGAGACAACACTATCAAATACTGCTCGCGTCCCAGAGTTTGTATCAAACTATCAAGAGTGATAGTTTGTTCATCCGTTCCCATTTCGCAGTCGGGAATTTCTTCCTCCTCATGTTGTTCCAATTCCTGAAACCGTGGAGGTTTTTGGGTTTTAGGAACGGAGTGTGGGGTAAATGTATATTGGAGAGGGAGGCAGGATGCCGCTCTATTAGCGGATGGTGAGGGTTTCGAGGAGGCCGAAGAGGTTTCACCGTATGGGATAGATCGTCTTCCACGACCTCTCATCGAGCTACTGCTACTTGCCATTTTTTCTATGTGATTTTGAAAGGAAAAAGTGTTTAGAATGTTTAGAGAGGATTTTGAATTAGAGATTTTGATGGAATTGTGAAAAATGAGGGAAAACCTTCAACTATTTATAATTTTTTTTGCGACCACACAAATCAGTGGTAAAATTTAAATTTAATGATGTGGTCACAAATCGTTTATAAATTTCACTAATTTGACCATAATTTGGTAACAACTACCAAATTAATGTTCAATCAATCGATTTGAATTAATTTTTGAAAAAAATTTAATGGTGGTGTAAATCACGCAAATTTGCGACAATTTATCACCGTTTAATAATCGAATTCATTACATGAAATTCAAATCATTCAAATGCTGATTTGACCATATATTAATTTATTACGTGATAAAATCGTCGTACATTTACTGATTTACCAAATATAAATGAATTTATTAGATTTTGATGAATACATAGAATTATATAAGATTGATTAATTGATTATAAGTTATACAAATTTCAATTACTATGAAAACAATAACATTTACCAAATTTTCAAATCATTTACCTAAAACACTTAACAAATTAATTTAACCTTATACTTCTTATATACATTTCAAATGTTTTCTAAAAATGAAATCATTACAAATATGGTTTTCAATATATGTTATCACTTATAATGGTTAGTAGTCACATTAATTAGGAGATACAAGTTTTAAATGTGGAAAATACTTAGGGGAAATGTGAATTTACCATATGTGGTCGCAAATCAGTCGCAAATTTGGGATTGATTTGCGACTTCTCATCAAATTTTGAGTATGTGGTCGCAAATCAGTCGCAAATTTGTAACTGATTTGCGTCAACGTGTAATTTTTGTGACTGATATGCGACCACATTGCCAATGTAGTGGCAAAGTGGTGGCAAATGAGTCACAAATAATACCCTAAACCCTAAATTTTGAGATTTTGATAAATACATAGAATTATATAAGATTGATTAATTGATTATAAGTTATACAAATTTCAATTACTATGAAAACAATAACATTTACCAAATTTTCAAATAATTTATCTGAAACACTTAACAAATTTACTTAACCTTATAGCTCTTATATACATTTCAAATGTTTTCTAAAAATGAAATCATTACAAATATAGTTTTCAATATATGTGATCACTTATAATGGTTAGTAATTACATTAATTTGGAAATACAAGTTTTAAATGTGGAAAATACTTAGGGGAAATGTGAATTTACCATATGTGGTCGCAAATCCGTCGAAAATTTGCGACTGATTTGCCACCACGTGTAATTTTTATGACTGAAATACCATCACATTGTCAATGCAGTGGCAAAATGGTGGCAAATTAGTCACAATTTCTGAAAAAAATCTTAATTATATGGTTATTGGGAATAAATTGAATTATATAAAAATTATATGTACAAAATACATTAAACCATAACTATATTTATTACATTTCTTCGTTCTCGTCATCATGTGAAGATGAAATATTACATTGAAATTCATATTCTAGTTCCGCATCTCCGACATCGAAATCAATTTCTTCCTTATGGTTAACTCTATCGACCAACTGATCTACTTATATCTCTTGAACAAGCATTACCTCTTCATCATTTTCTTGTTGCAAGAGGCCAATCTCGTCTTTGCTTTTGTATTTCCCCAAAATGTTAGATCTTGGATTAACTTTTAAAACATTGAGCCATGTTTGTTTTGATGATGATTTAGTGTGCGGATAGGGAATATAACAAACTTGATCTGCTTGAGATGCTAATACATCATAAGTATTGAAATATAAATTAGTTATATATTTTTAACAAAATTAATTATATAGTTAATAATTAACGAATACGTACCCAGAATAAATAGTTTGTATATGTAGTATTTTCCCAATGATAAGACATCAACGATGCCATTTTCCGACTTCCGAGTACCTTTCGAGAGCGTAGGATCGTACCATTCATATTTAAAAAACGTGATCTTCAAATTTAGGAGTCCGACATACTCAAGTTGAATGATATTTGTTAAAATCCCATAGAAATCAGCTTCATCAGATGCATCTGAGTAATTATCCCCCTTCATACAAATACCGTAGTTACATGTCTTTCTCCTATGTCCATGTTTCTTCGTGTGGAACATATAACCTCTTGTAAAATACATCGGCCAAGTGGACGCTTTATTCATCGGCCCTTGAACTAATTCTTGAGCCCATATAGGAAAGACACGTGAATCTGTGGAAGTGCATGAATTGATCTATGATCATACATAAAAAAATTAAAGTTAGTATTTTAAAATTAATAAATAAAATATAATATACATGTCAAATAATTAATTAAACATACATAATCCCTAACCCATATGTGGAACTCTTCCTCTCTTTTTGATGAAATATCACATTCCGAAAGATATGGATACGTACATCGAGTGTGATCTTCAAACATGCTACAAAAGTAAATATTAAAAATTAATATATATTGCTTAATACAATGAACTGAAATGTAATAAATGCAATTAATTGTTTTTATATATCTCTCTAGTGGCCGAAAATATTCACAATTCCGTAAAACATATGTATGTGCATATTTATATTCTTTTTCGGAGAGCCATATTTCTTTAAATTTACCACTTGGACGACCCATGTGCGTAAATATATCCGGTACTCCAGGATCCGGATATATAGGCACATCACCTTCATCGAATCTTGTAGACGTGTTTATATATATTATATTAATTACACGATATATCAACACAAAAATTTGCCATTACGTTCATATATAATAAAATAATTAATTCATAAACATAACAATTAATTTATGTTACCTGTTTTTCGTGCGTATGTGCACAGTAAAGTAATGTTCCGAGAAGTAAGATATTTCATCATTCACATATGATTCAACAATCAACCCTGCAACATATCGTTTGTTCTTCGCCTTGCTTTTTAGTTTTTTTTTTAAATCTTTCAAATGGATAAATCCACCTATATTGCACAGGTCCACCCAGTTCAGCTTCGTATGGTAGATGTACAGGAAGATGCTCCATGATGTCGAAAATTGAAGGCGGAAAGATCTTTTCCAAATTGCACAAAATTATGACTATGTTTTCCTTCAGAATTCGGACACGGTTTTGTTATAATGATCTAGAGCATAAATCACGGAAACATCATCCAATCCTTATATATATATATATATTAATTACCATCAACAATTAATTAGTACATGCAATTATTATTAATTTACGTATTTCTAATTAAAAATATATTTATTACTATATTTACCTGATAATGCTAGATGAACGTTCCGTGGTAAAAGTTCTGCAAATATAAAAGGGAGAAGTCTTTCCATAAAAACATGGTAGTCATGGCTTTTCATGCCCGAGAACTTTAGTCCATCCATATCCACACAATTTAATAAATCTGCCGCATAGCCGTCCGGAATTTTGACATCATTTTTATACATTTGAATAAGCGTTCTTTGGCTTTTTGTGTCAATCGAAATATAGGGAATGGAGCATTACCCCGACCATCCACGTGCAACTCTTTTCGAGAGTAAAACTTTGCAATATCCAACCTTGACTTAACTGTATCTTTTGATTTCTCTTTCACATTCATAATAGTATTAATGATGTTATCGAAGAAATTCTTCTCTATATACATCACATCAAGATTATGTCGAAGGTTAAGATCCGTCCAGTACGGCAACTCCCAAAATATACTTTCTTTGTGCCAATTATGCAAGCTGCCGTAACCTTCTTCTTTACTTTCCTGACCGTTCCGCCGCACTCAGATGTTCTTAAAGGATTGACAGTTTTTATTCGCTCGTATAAAACTTGTTCGCCTGTCAATAATTGTGGAGGATAGTCATTCAAAGCGTGCTTCCCTTTTAAAAAATTTGTTTTATTTTTCCGTAACGGGTGACCATTAGAAAGAAACCTTCTATGACAATCAAACCAACACGTCTTTCTCCCATTTGGTAATTGAAATACCTTCGTATCATCCATACAAATTGAACACGCTAGTCTTCCATGAGTTGTCCATCCTGAAAACATTCCATAAGCTGGAAAATCGCTTATCGTCCATAGTAATACGACTTTTAGATTGAAATTTTGGTTCAACGATACATCGTATGCATCAACTCCCGTAGACCATAATTCTTTCAACTCATCAATCAAAGGTTGGAGGAATATATCCAAACTAGCACACGGATGATTTGGCCCCGAATTCAGAATTGTTAGAAACAAATACTCTTTCTTCATACACATCTCCGGTGGCAAGTTATATGGAACGATAATCACCGGCCATAATGAATGATTACGAGACATCCCAAATGGATTGAACCCATCAGTACATAAGCCAAGATAAATGTTTCGAGATTTAGCAGCAAATCTAGGATGTAGATATTGAAAATTTTTCCACTCTGCAACATCAGATGGATGACTCATTTTTGTCATCTGCTTCATGCTCTGCGTGCCACCTCATTGCCTCTGCGGTTTTCTCGATTTGATACATTCTTTTAAGTCTATCACCTATAGGTAAATACCACATACGACTGAAAGGTATTCTCGTCCTGACCTCGCTTAGCTTATACCGGGGGGAATCGCAAAATTTGCATTTTTCCCATTTCTCATCTTCTTCCTAGAAGATCATACAATTTTGAACACACACGTCAATTGTATAAAACGGGAGGCCTAAATTTCGCATCAATTTTTTGGTTTCATAATATGAACCTGTTGCCTGATTCTCCTCGGGAAAATATTTTGTAAACATCTCCGCCCAAGAATCCATACATTTTTTTGGTAAATTAAAATCAGACTTGATGTTCATGAACCGAGCAGCTAAAGATAACTGTGAGTGCCCTTCATGACAACCATCATACAATGGATTTTTCGCAGCTTCTAACATGTTGTAAAATTTTTGTGCTTCTTCATTAGGCCGTTGTTCTTCATTATAATTATATTTTTCTTCATTCTGATTATAGTACTGATGATCATCAGTCGTTGTCTCACGAAATGCATCCGTCACCATTTCAACATATCTATTACCAGATGTACCAACTGTTTCATCACTACTACAACCACGTGTACCTCCTTGATTTCTTTGGACATCACCCCGACTAGTACTCGTCCCTAACTGAATATTCAGCTCTTCTCCATGTTTATACCAAATATAATAATTTGGCATAAATCCTCAACTATATAGATGACTCCATATTTTCCATCCCGGAATAAATTTATTATTTTTTCAATTAATACAAGGATAGAAAAACTTACCTCCGCTACTTTGAGCTATAGGTTGACTACTTGCAAAATTCATGAACTTCTCCATGCCTTGTGCAAATTTCGCCGATATATTTCTTGTTTCATTATCAATCATTCTGTACATCCAATCTCTCGAATTGTTATAACTTCCCCACATGTTTTAAAAAAAAAATTTCCTTCGATTTTACAAATGAGAGAATGGGATGGTGCATATATATACAACATTTTGCCACTACTTTGCGACTACAACAATGTAGTCACTTAAATGTCGTTATACCTAACCCGCACATATTTTTTGTTTTGGCACTTTGCCACCACTTTGTGACTAAAGAGCCACTACAACATGTAGTCGCAAATTGGTCGTATTTTTAGAGACCAATATGCGATTACCAAGTGATTTTCCATATGTAGTCACTAATCAGTCGCAAAATAGCGACTGATTAGCGACTACATAGGTCAGTCGTAACGGAGTCGCATTTTAGTCTCTAATTGGTTGCGTATTACGACCAAAATGCGACTACAGGTGATGAGGACATCAGGTCGTACATCCAGCCAGGTAACCAGACTGGCCGACCAGGAAGCTTGCCCGAGACAGCAGGACCATCTGGCGCGCCTGCCAGACCAGACAGTACCGCCGGACCTTCGACCTATAGGACCAGACCGGTCAACATCGCCGGCGGAGAGGCCTAAGCTTCCGGCACACTTGGTGGGGACGTGAATGACACCGCCGGTCCCCCTGATGACACCGCCGACTCCGGGATCAACTTGGCCGGTCCTGAAGTCATTCCGGCCAGTACCGCGCACAATCCAGCCGGTACAGGCCATCCAGCCGAGTACACGCACACTTCCACTTCTACACAAGAGGACTCGGACCAAATGAGCTACCAGATCCAGGACATGCACTTAGGGGAAGTATCTACACCAGTGGTACCTCCAGGAGCAATGACAAGAAGCAAATCAAGAGCACTCTTCCACAAATTCAGCTTATGGGTCAACAAGCTTCTAGAGGAAGAGCAGCTAAGGACAATGGGCCAGAAGAGCAAATTAGAGTCCAAAGGCTTCTCAACAACACAAGGAACATCAGAGACTTGGGCTTTAGTGGCAAGAGAGGTGAGGGCCCAAAGATATTTAACCTACTCCAAGTCGAAGACTAGGAGCAAGGCGCGTGCATGCCACAAGGACGGCCACCTTCCATTTCTTGGCCGTGAGGTGAGTTAAGGTAAGTTTACAATCGAATATATGCCTCTTTCTGTTTTGCAGGGTAGGATCTAGTTGCTTTACGTTTTTGAGTCAAGAACATTTTAGGAATAGGTCCTTTTTCGGTTATGCACTTTTGTATCTTTTCCTTTGTGCACTTTTGTAAACTTTCTTTTTTCTTTATTTGTGTTGACCCTAGAAGGTCAAGCTGTCGAGGATATTAATAAGGCTCCTTCCAGCATTGTAGTTCGACAACCTTTTGATTATTAATAAAGTAGAACTTTTTCCCTACAAGTTTTCTCTCTAAGAATCTTGTGTGCTTAGAACCTAGTTGAGTCCAGCCCTCCTAGCTCTAAGTTTGTGATTTATCATGAGGTTCATCACCCCTCGTGTGGTTCACTTCACCCTTCCATTGTTTACCAACCAGAAAACCCCTATCCAGAAGCCTAAGGTTGAGTTTCTCACCTAATCTTCTACAAACAGCCCACGCGCATACATCCTTGAATCGAGGCTTGTATCATTTTGGTATCAGAGCTTAAAGCTCCTAAACCAGGTTTTTTCTATCCTTTTGCTTGTCTTATTTATAGTTCTTGCATTAGTTTAAGTCGTATTCAAGAAAAATCAAAAAAACAACATCAAACTCCAAACCGAGTGCATCTAGCCTCCTACGTGTATCACTAGGGTTTAGGTTCACTTTTGCATTATCATTCACGTTTTCCTTTTTGTTTATGTCATATTTCCTTTATTTTTAAGTTTAATTAAAAAGAAAAGAAAAAGAAAATTAAAGAATTGAATTGGATAATCAACAAATCATCTAGGAAGTTTCCTTTTTTCAAATTTCCTTTCTTTAGAATTTTTCCTTTTGCATTTTTTCAAACCACATAAAAAGAAAATCTCTAATAATTTAGGAGCACCTAATTGTCTTCTTTCTTTGTACATATGGGAGAAGAGAATAGAGCACATGATCTGAGTATACCATATTACTCTCAACATCCATAGGCAGAGGTTGGAGCGCGTGGAAAGACCGGTGATATTCCAGGCCATAAGGCACGTGAGAGCTCAGCAAGACCGTTCTGAGGGTCCTGAGCACCTTAGGACATGGCACGAACAGGAGGAACCCCAGCCAGATGGAGATGAGGACACACAACCTCATAACTATCACCATAGGCCGAGAGGACCTCCACGGCAACCAGAGGCAGATGATGATGGCTTTGAGCCATATGGTCTTCACCAGAGACCAAGAATGCCTCCTAGACGTCATGAGGATGGAGATGAACACACCTATAACCGGGTAATTCATCCTGATGTTAAACTAACTCCTCCAACTTTTGCAGGAAAAGTAGACCCCCAGGCTTACCTAGATTGGGAGGAGCGAATGGATCATATCTTTGATCTACAGCCAACCAGGACCTAGGAGAGTCTCAATGGCAGTAGTACAACTCACGGACAATGCCCTCATCTGGTGGGATCGTGGAGGTATCTGACAAGGAGGAAGAGAATGAGGCCCGTAGACTCATGGAGCTTCTGAAAGACCTTGCAAAGGTATGTTCCACCTACTTTCATAGGGATTTTAGCGACGTTTTACTCTTAAGAAGGGTACCAGATCAGTAGAGGAGTACTATGAAGAGTTCGAGAGGTTAAGGAACAGATTGAGCTCAATGATGATGAAGAAGCATTGATGGCACAATTCTTGGATGGACTCAAGAAAGGATCAGCTGCAAGGTGGAAAGGCAAATCTACAACGACTTCAAGGACTTGTTCCACCTATCTGTGCAAGCTGAACAGCACATCAAACGTAAGAGCCAAGACATCCGCAGCAAGCCTAAGACACCTTGGGCACCAAGCAACATGCCTAAAACCGTGGACAAAGGCAAAAGCGTAGAGATCAAGTCAAGGTTCAAGAGCAAGCCTCCTGAACCCACCCGTGACCAGAGAGAGCCTGGTAAGTCTTCTAACCCTCAAAGATCACGTGACATAACTTGTTTCAAGTGCAGGGGACGTGGACACATCTCAAGGGAGTGCCCAAACAACCGAGTCATGCTGATTATGGAGGCAGGAGAATATGAGTCCCAAGATGAAGAGGACTATGAACCAGAAGGAGAATATGGTGACATTGAGTACCCTGATGTGGGGGAAGTGCTGGTCACTAGGCGTATCCTCAGTGCAATAGTGGATCCTTCAGAGACCATCCAAAAGGAGAACATCTTCCACAGCCGTTGCACCATCAAGGGAAAGGTATGTAACCTCATCATAGATGGTGGTTCTTGCACTAACGTTGCTAGTGCGTATATGGTTGATAAGCTAGGTCTAGAGAGGACACGGCATCCTCGACCATATAGACTGAGATGGCTTGATGACAAGGTGGAGCTCAAGATTCATGAGCAAGTCACTGTGCCATTCAGTGTGGGCAAGTACCAAGACCAGGTCGTGTGCGACGTGGTGCCCATGCAAGCTGGCCATCTTCTACTAGGAAGACCATGGCAGTTTGACAAAGAGACTAGGCATGATGGCCGAACCAATCTATACACCTTCGTGCATAACAAGAGAAAGGTCAGCCTAGCTCCTCTTACACCTGCCCAAGTACATGAGCTACAACTCCAAATGAGTAAGGAAAAGAAACTTGTCAAGTCTAACTTTCTTATTCAACCTAGTCATGTTCGGAGAGCTTTAGCCTCGAAGGACTTAATGCTACTAATGGATTTCAAAGAAGTGTTGAATGTAGAAATAGGACAGGTAGAGCTACCTCCTGAGTAGCAACTCTCCTCAACAAGTTCCAGGATGTGTTCCCAGAGGAGATACCAGCAGGCTTGCCTCCTTTACGTGGCATAGAACACCAGATCGACCTAGTGCCCGGAGCAGCCCAGCCCAACTGGCCAGCCTAACGGATGAGTCCAGAGGAGTCCAAGGAGCTTGAGAAACAAGTCAAGGAGCTCCTGGAGAAAGGGTATGTTCGAGAGAGCCTCAGTCCATGTGCCATACCAGTGCTACTAGTGCCCAAGAAGGATGGGACTTGGCGAAATGAAGTAGTATAGCAATCAACAACATCACCTTTGGGCAAACCCCACTGGATGACATGCTAGATGAGCTGAGTGGAGCCACGGTCTTCCAAGATAGTCTCAAAAGTGGATACCACCAGGTAAGAATAGAAGAAGGTGATGAGTGGAAGTGACAAGCCTTGAATCAAGGATGTGCTTGGCGTGGGCTTTTGTAGAAGATTAGGTGAGAAACTCGACCTTACGCTTCTGGATAGAGGTTTTCTGGTTGGTAAACGATGGAAGGGTGAAGTGAACCACACGAGGGGTGATGAACCTCGTGATAAATCACAAACTTAGAGCTAGGAGGGCTGGTCTCAACTAGGTTCTAAGCGCACAAGCTTCTTTGAGAGAATAACTTGTAAAGAAAATTCGATCTTTATTAATTAGCAAAAAGGTTGACGAACTACAATGCTGGAAGGAGCCTTATTAATATGCTCGACAGCTTGACCTTCTAGGGTCGACTCAAACAAAGAAAAGGAAAGTTTACAAAAGTGCACAAAAGGAAAAAGATACAAAAGTGTATAACCAAAAAAAAGGACCTATTCCTAAAATGTTCTTGACTCAAAAATGTAGACCATCTAGATCCTACCCTGCAAAACAGAAAGAGGCATATATTCGAATTGAAACTTACCTTAACTTACCTCACGGCCAAGAAATGGAAGGTGGCCATCCTTGTGGCATGCACGCGCCTTGCTCCTAGTCTTCGACTTGGAGTAGGGTTTAAAATCTTTGGGCCCTGACCTCTCTTGCCACTAAAGCCCAAGTATCTGATGTTCCTTGTGTTGTTGAGAAGCCTTTGGACTCTACTTTGCTCTTCTGGCCCATTAACCTTAGCTGATCTTCCTCTAGGAGCTTGTCGACCCATAAGCTGAATTTGTGGAAGAGTGCCCTTGATCTGCTTCTTGTCATTGCTCCTTGAGGCACCACTGGTGTAGAGACTTCCTCTAGGTGCATGTCCTGAGCTGGTAGCTCATTTGGTCTGAGTCTTCTTGTGTAGAAGTGGAAATGTGTAGCTGGATGGCCTGACGCTCGCATCGACGGAATGACTTCTTGACCGAAGTTGATCCCGGAGTCGGCGTCATCAGGGACCGGTGGTGTCATCCACCCCACCAAGTGTGCGGAAGTCCTCTCCGTGATCTGCGATGTCTGTCCTGGTGGTCCAGGTACGTGCCGCCGCAGTCCCGCTGTCTCAAGCTTCCTGGTCAGCCAGTCTGGTCTCCTGGCTGGATGTACGACCTGATGTCCTCATCATTCCCTCCCTCTTCAGTAGGTTTTGTCCTCAAAACTGGATCATCTGCATGGAAAGGGGCCAAGTCAGTAACATTGAACGTATTCGACACATTAAACTCACCTAGAAGTTCGATCCGGTAGGTGTTGTTGTTGATCCTCTCGAGCACTCTGAATAGTCCATCTCCTCTTGGTGCTAGCTTGGAACTCCTTGGGTTTGGGAACCTCTCCTGCCGTAGGTGTAGCCACACCCAATCGCCTGGTTGAAAGATCACCTCCTTTCTTCCTTTGTTGGCATGAGTCACGTACTGTCCGGTCCTCTTCTCCAAGTTCTCTGCTACCTTCTGGTGTAACCTCCTTATGAACTCTGCTTTGGATGCTCCGTTGAGGTTGGTCATCTCAGCTGGTGGCAGTGGTGTTTGCTCCAATGGGGTGAGAGGGTTGAAGCCGTATACCACTTCAAATGGGGTCTTCTTGGTTGCTGAGTGCACGGCTCGGTTGTAGGCGAACTCAATGAATGGCAGGCACTCCACCCAAGTCTTTAGGTTCTTCCCTAGTGTTGTTCTGAGAAGAGTTGATAGGGTCCTGTTGACAACTTCAGTTTGGCCATCGGTTTGAGGATGGCAAGTGGTTGAGAAGAGTAGCTTCGTGCCTAGTTTTCTCCAAAGGGTCCTCCAGAAATGGCTGAGGAACTTGGTGTCCCTGTCTGATACGATTGTCCTTGGCACTCCATGAAGCCGTACTATCTCCGTGAAGAACAGCTCAGCTGTTTGTGTGGCATCATTGACATTGGCACATGGGATGAAGTGTGCCATCTTGGAGAATCTGTCCACCACTACAAAGATTGCATCTTTGTGGTTGATCTTGGGCAGACCTAGAACAAAATCCATCGAGATGTCCACCCATGGATGTGTTGGTATGGGCAGTGGAAGATACAACCCGTGAGGTTGCACTCGGGACTTTGCCTTCTTGCAAGTAATGCATCTTGCACAATGTGCTTCTACTTTCCTCTTGATGTGTGGCCAGTAGAAGTGCTCATTGACCACTGCTAGAGTCTTGTCGACACCAAAGTGGCCCATGAGTCCTCCTCCATGAGCTTCTCGGATGATAAGCTCCCTTAGTGATCCCTGTGGTATGCACAGCCTTCTTTCTCGGAACAAGAATCCCTCATGGATGTAGAATTTGCCATGACTCCCTGTGCTACACTCCTTGTAGCTCTCAGCAAGGTCAGGATCATCCTTGTATAGATCCTTGATGTGCTCGAATCCTAGGACTTTTGCCTCCATGGTTGATATCAAGGCAAACCTCCTTGATAGTGCATCGGCTACCACATTGTCTTTGCCCTTCTTGTACTTGATGATGTACGGGAAGGTTTCTATGAACTCCATCCACCTGGCATGTCTCCTCTTGAGATTGGTTTGCCCTCGAGGTGTTTGAGAGTCTCGTGATCAGTGTGGATCACAAACTCCTTGGACAGCAAGTAATGCTGCCAAGTCTCCAATGCTCGGACAAGGGCATAGAGCTCCTTGTCAGAAGTGGGGTAGTTCAGTGAGGCACCACCTAGCTTCTCACTGAAGTATGCCACTGGTCTCCCTCCTTGAGTTAGCACTGCTCCTATGCCTATTCCAGAGGCATCACACTCCACTTCAAACGTCTTGTTGAAGTCGGGAAGGACTAGCACTAGTGCGTGTGTAAGGCTGTCCTTCAAGGCCTGGAATGCCTTCTCCTGAGCTTCTCCCCAGCTGAATCCCACGTTCTTCTTCACTACTGCCGTCAGTGGTGAGGCAATACTGCTGAAGTTGGGCACGAATCTCCTATAGAAGCTGGCCAGTCCGTGGAAGCTCCTTACTTGGCTGATGTTTCCTGGTGTTGGCCATTCTTGTATGGCTCGAATCTTCTCTTCATCAACCTGTAGGCCCTGTGAACTCACAACAAAACCTAAAAAGACAAGCTTATCAGTACAAAAGGTGCACTTCTTGAGATTGGCATAAAGCTCTTCTTGTCGAAGGGTTTTAAGTACCATCTCAAGATGTGTGAGGTGTTCCCGTAGGCACTTACTATAAACTAGTATGTCATCAAAGTAAACTACTACAAACTTACTGATGTACGCCCTAAGAACTTGGTTCATAAGGCGCATGAAGGTGCTTGGGGCATTAGTCAAGCCAAATGGCATGACTGTCCACTCGTAGAGCCCTTGCTTTGTCTTGAAAGCAGTCTTCCACTCATCACCTTCCTTCATTCTTACCTGGTGGTATCCACTTTTGAGGTCTATCTTGGAGAAGACCGTGGCTCCACTCAGCTCATCTAGCATGTCATCCAGTCGTGGTATTGGATGCCTATACTTGACTGTGATGTTGTTGATTGCTCGGCAGTCCACGCACATGCGCCAAGTTCCATCCTTCTTGGGCACTAGTAGCACTGGTACAGCACATGGACTGAGGCTCTCTCGAACATATCCTTTCTCCAGGAGCTCCTTGACTTGCTTCTCAAGCTCCTTGGACTCCTCTGGACTCATCCGGTAGGCTGGCGGTTGGGCAGGGCTGCTCCGGGCACTAGATCAATCTGGTGTTCTATGCCACGTAAAGGAGGCAAGCCTGCTGGTATCTCCTCTGGAAATACATCCTGGAATTTGTTGAGGAGAGTTGCTACTTCATGAGGTAGCTCTACCTGTCCCTGTTCTATACTCAACACTTCCTTGAAAACCATTAGTAACATTAAGTCCTTGAGGCTAAAGCTCTCCGGACATGACTAGGTTGAATAAGAAAGTTAGACTTGACAAGTTTCTTTTCCTTACTCATTTGGAGTTGTAGCTCATGCACTTGGGCAGGTGTAAGAGGAGCTAGGCTGACCTTTCTCTTGTCATGCACGAAGGTGTATAGATTGGTTCGGCCATCATGCCTGGTCTCTTTGTCAAATTGCCATGGTCTTCCTAGTAGAAGATGGCCAGCTTGCATGGGCACCACGTCGCACACGACCTGGTCTTGGTACTTGCCCACACTGAATGGCACAGTGACTTGCTCATGAATCTTGAGCTCCACTTTGTCATCGAGCCATCTCAGTCTATATGGTCGAGGATGCCGTGTCCTCTCTAGACCTAGCTTATCAACCATATACGCACTAGCAACGTTAGTGCAAGAACCACCATCTATGATGAGGTTACATACCTTTCCTTGATGGTGCAACGGCTGTGGAAGATGTTCTCCCTTTGGATGGTCTCTGAAGGATCCACCATTGCACTGAGGATACGTCTAGTGACCAGCACTTCCCCCCCATCAGGGTACTCAATGTCACCGTACTCTCCTTCTGGTTCATTGTCCTCTTCATCTTGGGACTCATATTCTCCTGCCTCCGTAATCAGCATGACTCGGTTGTTTGGGCACTCCTTGAGATGTGTCCACGTCCCCTGCACTTGAAACAAGTTATGTCACGTGATCTTTGAGGGTTAGAAGACTTACCAGGCTCTCTCTGGTCATGGGTGGGTTCAGGAGGCTTGCTCTTGAACCTTGACTCGATCTCTACGCTTTTGCCTTTATCCACTGTCTTAGGCATGTTGCTTGGTGCCCAAGGTGTCTTAGGCTTGCTGCGGATGTCTTGGCTCTTACGTCTGATGTGCTGCTCAGCTTGCACAGATAGGTGGAACAAGTCCTTGAAGTCGTTGTAGATTTGCCTTTCCACCTTGCAGCTGATCCTTTCTTGGAGTCCATCCAAGAATTGTGCCATCAATGCTTCTTCATCATCATTGAGCTCCAATCTGTTCCTTAACCTCTCGAACTCTTCATAGTACTCCTCTACTGATCTGGTACCCTGCTTAAGAGTACGAAACACGTTGCAAATCCCTATGAAAGTAAGGTGGAACATACCTTTGTCGCATGAGGTCTTTCATGTGACCCATGAGTCTGAGCCTCATTCTCTTCCTCCTTCTGTCAGATACCTCACGATCCCACCAGATGAGGGCATTGTCCGTGAGTTGTGCTACTGCCATTGAGACTCTCCTAGGTCCTGGTTGGTTGTAGTGATCAAAGATATGATCCATTAAGCTTCTCCCAATCTAGGTAGCCTCGGGTCTACTTTTCCTGCAAAACTAGGAGGAGTTAGCTTAACATCATGATGAATTACCCGGTTGTAGGTGTGTTCATCTCCATCCTCATGACGTCTAGGAGGCATTCTTGGTCTCTGGTGAAGACCATATGGCTCAAAGCCATCATCTCCTGCCTCTGGTTGCCGTGGAGTTCCTCTCGGCCTATGGTGAAAGTTATGAGGTTGCGTGTCCTCATCTCCATCTGGCTGGGGTTCCTCCTGTTCGTGCCGTGTCCTAAGGTACTCAGGACCCTCAGGACGATCTGGCTCAGCTCTCACGTGCCTTATGGCCTGGAATCTTACTGGTCTCTCCACGCGCTCCAACCTCTCGCCTATGGATGCGAGTTGTGTTTGGAGTGTGGTGAACATGGCCATCATGGCTTCAGCTGCGTCTCTATTCTCTCTTCTCCCATGGTGTGCTACAAAGAAAGAAGATAATTAGGGTGCTCCTAAATTATTAGGAGAGTTTCTTTTTATATGGGATTTGAAAAAATGCAAAAAGGAAAATCCTAAGGAAAGGAAATTCAAAGAAACTTCCTAGACAACTTGTGCTAGCTGTCCAATTCAATTCTTTTGTGTATTTTCCTATTTTCTTTTCTTTTCTTTTGGTTTTTTTTTAATTTAACTTAAAACTAATGGAAATATGAATTAAACAAAAGGAAAACGTGAATGCAATGCAAAAGTGAATCTAAACCCTAGTGATACACGTGGAGGCTAGATGCACTCGGTTTGGAGTTTGATGTTATTTTTTATTTTTCTTGAATGCGACTTAAACTAATGCAAGAACTAAAAACAAAACAAGCAAAAGGATAGAAACAACCTGGTTTAGGAGCTTTAGGCTCTGATACCAAAATGATACAAGCCTTGATTCAAGGATGTATGCGCGTGGGCTGTTTGTAGAAGATTAGGTGAGAAACTCAACCTTAGGCTTCTGGATAGGGGTTTTCTGGTTGGTAAGCGATGGAAGGGTGAAGTGAACCACACGAGGGGTGATGAACCTCGTGATAAATCACAAACTTAGAGCTAGGAGGGCTGGTCTCAACTAGGTTCTAAGCGCTCAAGATTCTTAGAGAGAAAACTTGTAGGGAAGAAAGTTCTACTTTATTAATATCAAAAAGGTTGTCGAACTACAATGCTGGAAGGAGCCTTATTAATATGCTCGACAGCTTGAACTACTAGGGTCGACTCAAATAAGAAAAGGAAAACTTACAAAAGTGCACAAAGGAAAGATACAAAAGTGTATAACCGAAAAAGGACCTATTCCTAAAATGTTCTTGACTCAAAAATGTAAAACATCTAGATCCTACCCTGCAAAACAGAAAGAGGCATATATTCGAATTGAAACTTACCTTAACTTACCTCACGGCCAAGAAATGGAAGGTGGCCGTCCTTGTGGCATGCACGCGCCTTGCTCCTAGTCTTGACTTGGAGTAGGGTTAAAAATCTTTGGGCCCTGACCTCTCTTGCCACTAAAGCCCAAGTCTCTAATGTTCCTTGTGTTGTTGAGAAGCCTTTGGACTCTACTTTGCTCTTCTGGCCCATTGTCCTTAGCTGATCTTCCTCTAGGAGCTTGTCGACCCATAAGCTGAATTTGTGGAAGAATGCCCTTGATCTGCTTCTTGTCATTGCTCCTGGAGCTACCACTGGTGTAGATACTTCCTCTAAGTGCATGTCCTGGAGCTGGTAGCTCATTTGGTCCGAGTCCTCTTGTGTAGAAGTGGAAGTGCGCGTGTACTCGGCTGGATGGCTGTACCGGCTGGATTGTCGTGGTACTGGCCGGAATGACTTCAGGACCGGCCAAGTTGATCCCGGAGTCAGCGGTGTCATCAGGGGGACCGGCGGTGTCATTGACGTCCCCACCAAGTGTGCCGGAAGCTTGGGCCTCTCCGCCGGCGATGTTGACCGGTCTGGTCCTATAGGTCGAAGGTCCGGCGGTACTGTCTGGTCCGGCAGGCGTGCCGGATGGTCCTGCTGTCTCGGGCAAGCTTCCTGGTCGGCCAGTCTGGTCTCCTTGCTGGATGTACGACCTGATGTCCTCATCAGGAAGACTGCTTTCAAGACAAAGCAAGGGCTCTACGAGTGGACAGTCATGCCATTTGGCTTGACTAATGCCCCAAGCACCTTCATGCGCCTTATGAACCAAGTTCTTAGGGCGTACATCAGTAAGTTTGTAGTGTTTACTTTGATGACATACTAGTTTATAGTAAATGCCTACGGGAACACCTCACACATCTTGAGATGGTACTTAAAACCCTTCGACAAGAAGAGCTTTATGCCAATCTCAAGAAGTGCACCTTTTGTACTGATAAACTTGTCTTTTTAGGTTTTGTTGTGAGTTCAAAGGGCCTACAGGTTGATGAAGAGAAGATTCGAGCCATACAAGAATGGCCAACACCAGGAAACATCAGCCAAGTAAGGAGCTTCCACGGACTGGCCAGCTTCTATAGGAGATTCGTGCCCAACTTCAGCAGTATTGCCTCACCACTGACGGCAGTAGTGAAGAAGAACGTGGGATTCAGCTGGGGAGAAGCTCAGGAGAAGGCATTCCAGGCCTTGAAGGACAGCCTTACACACGCACTAGTGCTAGTCCTTCCCGACTTCAACAAGACGTTTGAAGTGGAGTGTGATGCCTCTGGAATAGGCATAGGAGCAGTGCTAACCCAAGGAGGGAGACCAGTGGCATACTTCAGTGAGAAGCTAGGTGGTGCCTCACTGAACTACCCCACTTCTGACAAGGAGCTCTATGCCCTTGTCCGAGCATTGGAGACTTGGCAGCATTACTTGCTGTCCAAGGAGTTTGTGATCCACACTGATCACGAGACTCTCAAACACCTCAGAGGGCAAACCAATCTCAAGAGGAGGCATGCCAGGTGGATGGAGTTCATAGAAACCTTCCCGTACATCATCAAGTACAAGAAGGGCAAAGATAATGTGGTAGCCGATGCACTATCAAGGAGGTTTGCCTTGATATCAACAATGGAGGCAAAGGTCCTAGGATTCGAGCACATCAAGGATCTATACAAGGATGATCCTGACCTTGCTGAGAGCTACAAGGAGTGTAGCACAGGAAGTCATGGCAAATTCTACATCCATGAGGGATTCTTGTTCCGAGAAAGAAGGCTGTGCATACCACAAGGATCACTAAGGGAGCTTATCATCCGAGAAGCTCATGGAGGAGGACTCATGGGCCACTTTGGTGTCGACAAGACTCTAGCAGTGGTCAAGGAGCACTTCTACTGGCCACACATCAAGAGGACAGTAGAAGCACATTGTGCAAGATGCATTACTTGCAAGAAGGCAAAGTCCCGAGTGCAACCTCACGGGTTGTATCTCCCACTGCCCATACCAACACATCCATGGGTGGACATCTCGATGGATTTTGTTCTAGGTCTGCCCAAGATCAACCACAAAGATGCAATCTTTGTAGTGGTGAACAGATTCTCCAAGATGGCACATTTCATCCCATGTGCCAATGTCAATGATGCCACACACAAACAGCTGATGCCACGCAAACAGCTGAGCTGTTCTTCAGGGAGATAGTACGGCTTCATGGAGTGCCAAGGACCATCGTATCAGATAGGGACACCAAGTTCCTCAGCCATTTCTGGAGGACCCTTTGGAGAAAACTAGGCACGAAGCTACTCTTCTCAACCACTTGCCATCCTCAAACCGATGGCCAAACTGAAGTTGTCAACAGGACCCTATCAACTCTTCTCAGAACAACACTAGGGAAGAACCTAAAGACTTGGGTGGAGTGCCTGCCATTCATTGAGTTCGCCTACAACCGAGCCGTGCACTCAGCAACCAAGAAGACCCCATTTGAAGTGGTATACGGCTTCAACCCTCTCACCCCATTGGAGCAAACACCACTGCCACCAGCTGAGATGACCAACCTCAACGGAGCATCCAAAGCAGAGTTCATAAGGAGGTTACACCAGAAGGTAGCAGAAAACTTGGAGAAGAGGACCGGACAGTACGTGACTCATGCCAACAAAGGAAGAAAGGAGGTGATCTTTCAACCAGGCGATTGGGTGTGGCTACACCTACGGCAGGAGAGGTTCCCAAACCTAAGGAGTTCCAAGCTAGCACCAAGAGGAGATGGACCATTCAGAGTGCTCGAGAGGATCAACAACAACGCCTACCGGATCGAGCTTCCAGGTGAGTTTAATGTGTCCAATACGTTCAATGTTACTGACTTGGCCCCTTTCCATGCAGATGATCCAGTTTTGAGGACAAAACCTACTGAAGAGGGAGGGAATGATGAGGACATCAGGTCGTACATCCAGCCAGGAGACCAGACTGGCCGACCAGGAAGCTTGCCCGAGACAGCAGGACCATCCGGCACGCCTGCCGGACCAGACAGTACCGCCGGACCTTCGACCTATAGGACCAGACCGGTCAACATCGCCGGCGGAGAGGCCCAAGCTTCCGACACACTTGGTGGGGACGTGAATGACACCGCCGGTCCCCCTGATGACACCGCCGACTCCGGGATCAACTTGGCCGGTCCTGAAGTCATTCCGGCCAGTACCGCGCACAATCCAGCCGGTACAGGCCATCCAGCCGAGTACACGCACACTTCCACTTCTACACAAGAGGACTCGGACCAAATGAGCTACCAGCTCCAGGACATGCACTTAGAGGAAGTATCTACACCAGTGGTACCTCCAGGAGCAATGACAAGAAGCAGATCAAGAGCACTCTTCCACAAATTCAGCTTATGGGTTGACAAGCTTCTAGAGGAAGAGCAGCTAAGGACAATGGGCCAGAAGAGCAAATTAGAGTCCAAAGGCTTCTCAACAACACAAGGAACATCAGAGACTTGGGCTTTAGTGGCAAGAGAGGTCAGGGCCCAAAGATATTTAACCCTACTCCAAGTCGAAGACTAGGAGCAAGGCGCGTGCATGCCACAAGGACGGCCACCTTCCATTTCTTGGCCGTGAGGTGAGTTAAGGTAAGTTTACATTCGAATATATGCCTCTTTCTGTTTTGCAGGGTAGGATCTAGTTGCTTTACATTTTTGAGTCAAGAACATTTTAGGAATAGGTCCTTTTTCGGTTATGCACTTTTGTATCTTTTCCTTTTGTGCACTTTTGTAAACTTTCCTTTTTCTTTATTTGTGTCGACCCTAGAAGGTCAAGCTGTCGAGCATATTAATAAGGCTCCTTCCAGCATTGTAGTTCGACAACCTTTTTTGATTATTAATAAAGTAGAACTTTTTCCCTACGAGCTTTCTCTCAAGAGAGACTTGTGCGCTTAGAACCTAGTTGAGACCAGCCCTCCTAGCTCTAAGTTTGTGATTTATCACGAGGTTCATCACCCCTCGTGTGGTTCACTTCACCCTTCCATCGTTTACCAACCAGAAAACCCCTATCCAGAAGCCTAAGGTTGAGTTTCTCACCTAATCTTCTACAAACAGCCCACGCGCATACATCCTTGAATCAAGGCTTGTATCAACAGGTATTGATCACATTTTTGCGACCACTTTGCGACTACTTCTCCGTAGTCGCAAATTAGTCGCAAAATCGTGGCAAATGTGGTCGCAAAATTTGCGACCACGTATGTAGTCGCAAATTGCATTCACAAACTGGCAGTTTTCTTGTAGTGATATATATATATTTATTCAGTAATTAGTGTTTTAAAATTATAAAAAATATAAACAACATATACATATTAATTATACATACATAATCTCGAACCCATATATGAAATTATTCCTCTCTTTTCGATGAAATGTTATCTTACGAGAGATATGAATATGTACAATGAATTTGATCTTCAAACATGCTACAAAATTAAATATGAAAATGTAATATATATTGGTTAATTAGAATGAAATTGTATTGTCTTAAATGAAATTATTTGCATAGTAACTTATTACCTCTCTCGTGGACGAAAATATTCACAATTTCTCAAAACATATGCATGTGCATATTTGTATTCTTTTTCGGAGAGCCATATTTCTTTACCTTTACCACTTGGACGACCCATGTGAGTAAATATATTCGGTACTCTGAGATCCGGATACACAGGGACTACACCTTCTTCGAATCTAGTAGACCTATATATAATACACACGATTCATCATGAAAACTTAATTACTTAACTATATAAATCAAATAATTAATAGACACAATAATTTACGGTAACTATATGTTTTTGGTGCGTATGTGGACAACAAATTAATGCTCCGAGAAGTAAGATATCTCATCATTGAAATATGATTCAACAATCGACTTTGCAGCGTATCGTTTGTTCTTCGTCTTCCTTTTAAGTTTTTTTAAAAACTTTTCAAGTGGATACATCCACCTATATTACATATCTCCACCCAATTCAGTTTCGTATTGTAGATGTATAGGTAGGTGCTCCATGATGTCAAAAAATGCAGGTGGAAAAATCTTTTCCAAATTGCATAAAATTATGACTATATTTTCTTTTATAATTCGAACACGACTTTGTTGCAATGATCTGGAACATAGATCTCAGAAAATCCTCGAATCTATATATTTGAATCTAGTAATTAGTACATGCAATTATTATTATTATATGTACCTAAAAAATAAAATATGTTTAATAGTATATACCTGATAATGTTAGATGAACGTTTTCTGGTAAAGTTATGCAAATATAAAAGGGAGAAGCCTCTCCATAAAAACATGGAAGTCATGACTTTTTATGCCTGAGTACTTCAGTCCATCCATATCCACACAATTTACTAAATCTTCCGTGTAGCCGTCCGGAAATTTCACCTCATTTTTGATACATTTCAATAAGCGTTCTTTGGCTTTTTGTGTCAATTTAAATATATAGAATGGAGCATTACCCCAACCATCCACATGCATCTCTTTTTGAGAGAAAAACTTTGCAATATCCAACCTTGACTTAACTGTATCTTTTGATTTATCCTTGACATTCATAACAGTATTAATGATGTTATCAAAGAAATTCTTCTCCATATGCATCACATCAAGATTATGTCGTAGGTTAAGATCCCTCCAATACCACAACTCCCAGAATATGCTTTCTTTGTGCCAATTATGCCAGCTTCCATAACTTTCCTATTTAGTTTCATGACCGTTTCCACCGCACTCAGACGTTCTTAAAAGATTGACAGATTTTATTCGCTCGTATAAAACTTGTTCGCTTGTCAATGATTGTGGAGGATAGTCATTCAAAGCGTGCTTGCCATTTAAAAAATTTGTTTTATTTTTTCGTAATGGATGACCCTTAGGAAGAAATCTTCTATGACAATCAAACCAACACGTCTTTCTACCATTTGGTAATTGAAATGCCTTGGTATCATCCATACAAATTAGATAAGATAGCCTACCATGCGTTGTCCATCCTGACAATATTCCATACGCTGGAAAATCACTTATCTTCCACAATAAGATGACTTTTAGATTGAATTTTTGATTCAACGATACATCGTATGCATCAACTCCCGTATACCACAATTCTTCCAACTCATCAATCAAAGGTTGGAGCAATATATCTACACTAGCGTGTAGATGATTTGGCCCAGAATTCAAAAATGTAAGAAACAAGTACTCTTTCTTCATACACATATCAGGTGGCAAGTTATATGAAGTGATAATCACTGGCCATAATGAATGATTACAAGAAATCCCAAATGGATTGAACCCATCAGTACATAAGCCAAGATAAACATTTCGAGATTCAGCAGTACATCTTGGATGTAAATATTTAAAAATTTTCCACTCTGCAGCATCAGATGGATGACTCATTTCTTTGTCTGCTGCTTCATGCTCTGCGTGCCACCTCATTGCCTCTACGGTTTTCTTGCTTTGATACATTCTTTTAAGTTATCGCCTATAGGTAAATATCACATACGACTGAAAGGTATTCTCGTCCTGCTCTCGCTTGGCTTATATCGGGGGGGGGATTAAAAAATTTACATTTTTCTCATTTTTCATCTTCTTTCCAAAAGATCATACAATTGTGAACACATAGGTCAATTGTATAAAATGGAAGCCCTAAATTTCGCATCAGTTTTAATATTTCGTAATATGAACCCATTGCCTGATTCTCCTTGGGAAAATATTCAGTAAACAGCTCCGCCCAAGAGTCTATGCATTTTTTAGGAAGATTAAAATCAGACTTAATGTTCATGAACCAAGCAGCTAAAGATAACTGTGAATGCCCTTCATGACAACCATCATACAATGGATTTTTTTGCATCTTCTAACATGTTGTAAAATTTTTGTGCTTTTGAATTTGTTTCTTCTACATTATTAAAGCCTTCCGCGTGCTGGTTATAGCACTCATCAGTCGTAGTCTCACGAAATGCATCCATCACCATTTCAACATATCTATTACCGGATGTACCTACTGTTGCTTCACTAGTACCACATGTACCTCCCTGATTTCTATGGACATCATCACACCGACTACTCGTGCCTAACTGAACATTCAGTTCTTCTCTATGTTTATACCAAATAAAACAATTTGGCATAAATTTCGACTATAGATGATTTCAAATTTTGCGTCCTCGAAGAAATTTATCATTTTTGCAATTAAAACAAGGACAGAAAAATTTACCTCTACTACTTTGAGCTATTGGTTGACTATTTGCAAAATTCATGAACTACTCCATGTCTTGTGCAAATTCCGCCGATATATTTCTTGTTTGATTATCAATCCGTCTCTACATCTCTGGATCCAATCATGAATGCACTATGTGGTACTTCAACAATAGATGCTCAAGACACATGACAAGATATCCAAAGCTCCTGAAAACGTGTGTCAAATCTAGAACATGCACAATGACCTTCGGTGATGGAGCTAAGGATAAAATAGTTTGTGTTGGTGAACTTGATACACATACACAACCTTTCTTGAGAAATGTGTACTACATACAAGGTTGAAAGCCAATCTAATTAACATAAGTTAACTGTGCGACGAGGGTTGGACAATGGAATTCACCAAAACGGATTGCCGAGCTATAGATGAGCAAGAGTGCGCAAATTTGTTTGGTGTTAGATGAACTAAAAACTTCTACATGTGGACAACTTCTGAATCATTCCTATCAGTGGTTGAATCTTAATTAGATTTGTGGCTCAGGAGACTTGGACACATCAATGTACATGGGCTTCAGAGAATCGTTCAAGCACAAGTATTTCGAGGAAATCCGAAGCTGGAGAGCAGCTCAGACACTACTTGCAAAGCTTGTTGTCAAGGTAAGCAGATTAAAGTGTAGCACAAGTAAGTCAAAGAGATCATATCCAAAACGATACTTGACATGGTGCACATGGATTTTATGTGTCCAATTCAAACTGAAAATATCGCTGGAAAGAGGTACATTCTTGTTATGGTGGATAATTTCTCACGATTTACTTGGATGAGGTTTCTAAGAGACAAGTCAGATGCAATGGAAAGCTTCAAGATTTTTGCGTTACAACTTCAAACCGTGGAAGATAGTATGGTGCAAATCAGAAATGACCATGGAAGATTCCAGAACAAAGCTTTCAAAGTGTTTTACCAGAAACAAGGTATACATCATTAATTCTCTGCACCTAGAACACCATAACAGAATGGTATTGAGGAAAAGAAAAGCAAAACGTTTCAAGATATGGCTAGGACAATGATGCACACAAACAATGTTCCAACAAGATTTCGGGCTGAAACTATAAGCACTGCTTGTTATATTGTGAATAGGGTGTATGTCAAACCTAGAACCATGACAACACCTTATGAGATTTGGAAAACAAAGACTCCAAACTTGAGCTACTTCAATGTTTTTGGTGTGTCTGTTATGTCTTGGATGATAGGAATAACTTGGGAAAGTTTGATTCTCAATGTCATGAAGGGTTATTCATGGGATATTGGATGCACAATATGGTGTATAAGGTTTACAACAAGACACTCAAAACTATTGTGGAGTCGGTGATTGTGGTCTTCGATGATAGATGTGGTCCAATACTTGAAGAATTTACACATGATCCATCTGTGTCATGCAAAAAGACATCATAAGTTCCAGTTGAGGATGAGCAGATGGTTGAACACGATAGGCTGACCAAAGAACCTAGATCCGTTCAAGTGCATCGTAATCACTCGGTTGATGATGTTATTTGTAAAGTCCATGATGAGAGAAGAACCAGACACATACACATTGATTTCAAAAACATGATAAATTTGGCATGTTTTGTGTCTCTGTGCGAGCTGAAGGATGTTAATGAGGCATTGTACGATGAATTTTGGATTAAGGCAATGCAAGATGAACTGAAACAGTTCACTAGGCATGATGTTTGGGACTTGGTTCCAAAGCCAAGACATGCTAGTGTGGTGGATACCAAGTGTATCTTTAAGAACAAGATAAATGAAGATAGAAACATTGTTCAGAACAAACAACTGGTTGCACAAGGCTACTGTCAAATCAAAGGTGTTGATTTTGATGAGACTTTCGCACCTATAGCACGCCTTGAATCCATTAGGTTTTTTCTTGGAATTGCTTGCAAACTAAATTTCAGGTTGTTTCAAATAGACGTGAAAAGTGCATTTTCAAAAGGGTTATTTCAAGAGGAAGTCTATGTTGCACAACCAAAAGGCTTTAAAGATCTAAAGCATCCAGATCATGTCTACAAACTTAAGCGAGCATCGTATGGATTGAAGCAAGTACCTAGGGCCTGGTATGAGCCTCTTATTCTTGGTTGAAACAAGATTCAAAAGAGGTGGAGTGGACAAACTATTTATTCAAGAAGAATCGAATCATATCTTGATAGTGCAGATCTATGTCGATGACATTATCTTTGGAGGAATGAAAAAAGTCTTGTTGATTAGTTACGTAGATAAATGAAGGTATCTTTGTGTCACAAAGCACATATGCACAAAATCTTGTGACTCGATTTGACATGCGAACCAACAAGGAGTCCAACACTCTCATGAGCACCACAATCAAGCTGTGTAAGGATGTGGAAGGGACTAAAGTTGACGAAAATTTGTATTGTGCAATGATTAACAACTTCTTGTACTTGACTGCAAACCAACCAGACTTGTCCTACAATGTTGAAGTATGTGCGAGATACCAAGCGAGCCCCCAAGCCTCACACTTGGTCGCAGTCAAACACATCATCAAATATGTAAAAGAGAATCTGAATTTAGGCCTCTTTTATACAAATGATACTAATTTGGCTGGTTTTTGGTATGTAGATTGGGCTGGAAATCTTGATGACAAGAAGAGCTTTTCCAGAGGATGTTTCTTTCTCGGCAATAACATGATATCTTGGCATAACAAGAAACAGAATTATGTCACACTTTCCACAGTTGAAGCACAATATATGAAATTAGGTAGTTGTTTCACACAAATGTTCTGGATGCAACACATGCTTGCTCATTATGGTATGAAATCCAAAACTCTTTTGGTGCACTATGATAACATGAGTGCTATAAACATATCTAAGAACCCTGTTCAACACTCATAAATTAAGAACATTGACATTAGGCATAACTTTTTTTAGGGAATTAGTGGAGGATAAAATTGTTGAAATTGTTCATGTTGCATCCAAGAAACAACTTATTGATATTTTCACAATGTTATTGGATTTCAACATGTTTATCTCTCTACGAAAAGCTCTTAGTATGTGTGAATTCTGACTGAGTGTGCATTAGTGAGGATGTCACTTGTGCATTAGTGACGATGATTGAAAATAAATAAATTAAAAAACAAAAATCAAATTGTAGAGAGTATAAGACCTAATATGATGGATACTCGGTTTGGCACAAGATGAAACAACATTCTGTTTTAAGCATGATCACTGTCCAAATTGGGCAGAGGAAATATTTTGGGAATGAAAAGTGTGTTCTCGGCTCAGGTTGCTACCACAATATCAGTTGAAATAGATCATGATTCTGACTTTAAAACCTCTGGTGATGAATTATGTGGTTGATATGTTGCATTGCATAATGTCAATAGTATTAGTGGTGTTTGGCATGCTAATCCTAAGTTTAATTTAAAAACACCACATCCTGATGAGAGGAATGAAAATCGCATGTTGTTCCATTAATTACATTTGAGTTAGATTCTTCATGCATATAGCTTTTAAAAGAGTAGATTTTGTTTTAGTAAATTTTTCGTTAAAATAATAAATGGTTTAGACTTGTTTTGAGCTTCTCGGGTGTAACAGGATAATGAATGCAATTAAATTATATTGATAAACCTATTCCAATAAGCCTATGATGTGTTCATGCCTATCTCTAAGAGGTGAGAAATACAGAGGAATTGAATAGATGATGCATCGTTGTGCAATGGTTTTGTGTTTATCTAATCGTTTTAGTTTAAGTGGTGTCTATTTGTGAAGCATTTATTCAATCCTAGGGATTCGAGTTCCTGTGCATATAACAATCAACCTTTTTCTGAAAACCTAGGCGTCGTGCCTTCAATCAATGATTCACATCGGCTGGAGAAAGTGCAAGAATGAAATCCTTTGCAAATCAAAGTTTTCTGGACATATAGTACCTCCCACTCGACGATTCCAAACTGAGTGAGACTAAGGACTTTATTGAGAAAGCATATTTGATTTATACTGTTTTGGATGTTGATACTTACGTTCCTGAAGCTGTTAGAGAGTTTTATGCCAATTTCAGTTATATTGAGTATCGATTGGGTATTAATATGATATATGTGTGAGGAAAAATATATGTGTTCACTCCGGATATCATCAATCGGTTGTTCTTGCTTCCTGTCCAAAGCGATAACTCGGTCTCCACGCGTGGCTGTCCGTAGATATTGATTTGGCAGTTAGTAATCTGACTAGCGGTAAGTGTACTCATTGGAAAAGGTTTTGTTCTAAATATTTTACCCCTACTATGCAAATTCTCTATAAGTTCTACTACAAAAATTGACTTCCAACATCGAACAAGTCCTCCATAATTAAAGGGAGAGCTCAATTTCTGTCCATGATGCTTTACGGAAAGGAATTCTATTTTTGCAAGACTTTTATGATCAGATCTTGGCTATGGATGCTGCGTCGGACAAGGGTAACAACCTAATCTTTTCGAATATGATTTTTCATCTCTTGATGTTACAACGAGTTGTACCAGAACACCGCAGAAACACTACATCAGGAGAAGCTTTGGTCCGATCTCAAGGAGGTTTGGTCCGACAACGAGTTCTACCGATCTCAAGGAGCTTTGGTCCGACAAATACAATTGCGTGTTCAAGGTATATCCTGTTTTGCATTTTTATCATGTGTTTTTTGGTGTACCTAATTTTTCTCTATGTGTACACTCAAGTAGGGGGGAGAGTATAGTTTCAGCAGCCGTGCATGTGCACAACAAGCCAATGTGACAGAAGATGAAGAAAGTGATGATGAAGAGGAATTTCTGCGCTGGAATTACACTAAATAGGGGGAGATCATGGTCTGAACATTAGTGTGTTGTGAGTGTTGGTGTTCTTGTCATTTTGTGTGTGGTTATTGTGGAACTATGCCTTGTGTTATCTTGTTATGGTTCGGAACTGACGTATATTAGAACATATTTCAGAACAATAGAATGTTTGTTGGATTGTTCATGACTGTTTTTTTTAACGTTACCTAGGATTAGGTGTGTATGTGTGCTTGGTCATTCTTTGATACAGGTACATTGAGATGTCACACTTAGATCTAAAAGGGGAGATTGTTAGCACATAATTACCAAGGTGAATACTGCACATGTGGTGCAACAATACGGAAGTGTCTTGGTGGGCGTTGCACAAGTGGTGCAATATGAATGGAGCTCATGAGGTGTGATATGGCGCGTCACAAGTGGATGAACGATTAGGAATATTGTGCAAAACAAGAATTTGCACAGTAAAGAAACAAATATTTGATGAATATTGGAGATTCATAAATATGGAAGTAGAGAATATCTATGGATTCATATAAATTGGAGTATGATGAAAATCCTAGATTTTAGGTTTTCTGAGTGTCAGAAGAGAGCATGTGAGTCGGGAAACTCGGTGAGTGAACAAAGAGCGTGTGCGAATCTCGTCACAGAAGTGAGCTTGGGTAATTTATGAATTGGTCAGGGGCGAGTCGTGTGTGACGTCGTGTAAGACTGATTAAAAAAGTTGTAAGGATCTTGTTTAAATGATTTTTAATAAAGTTTGTGTGATTTTGAATACTTATATCTCTGTGTTCAACATTATCTACATATTCCAGTTCTTACACACCTATCAGGAGCAAAACACCTATATGGTGCATTTTTATATATTTTTGTTTTCTTTTTTTTTATTGTGAGTTGACCATAGAAGGTTGAGGCTACCGAGTATATTAATATAGTTTTTTCAGCATTGTAGTTCGATAACTTTTTCCACATATCAATAAAATCAGAATTTTCTTTCAAAGAGTATTTATGAACAAAGCTCTCTTGATTTCTTTAAACCTAGTTGAGACCCGAACTTCCTAGAGTTAGAGTTGTGATTTATCATGGGGCCTCTCACCCCTCGTGTGATTCACTTTATCCCACCACCCCAAACATTCACATGAACTATCCTAAGAAGCTTAAGGCTGAGCTTCTCGACCAAACTCCTTGCACCCGGTCTGGGAGAACACGACCAAAATCCCAAGCTTGTATCATCTACCAAACCTATGATCCATATAGAAAACTACTCAGATATGTTCAAATAAATAAAAAGCATAATGAAATAGAAGTAACAAAACATAAGATAAGAGGTAGGGAAAATGAATTCTTCACTAGAAACCAAGAATGCAAGAACAAAAAGTTGAAAGCAAAATCTCCTCCCTCAAAGATGGCCACAACAATAGAATAGAGAAAAACTTAAGTTAAATGTGTTTTAGAAGGGTTTATATAGTGTCCCTAACAATTAGGTTTAATCTCGGGACAAATTGGTTAAATTTAAAACATGTTTAAAAGAGTTTGGGCTCAGGATGACCCGAGATCAGCCAGCTGAGATCAGCCTGATGCCTGATCTCCAGATGGGTAGAGGTTTGGCTTGGATAGCTCGAGATCGGCCAGCTGAGATCCGCTCGATGGCCGACACATGGGCAGCTTGTTCTTAGCCAGGTGGGATCGACCTCTCGAGATCGGCCAGATGCCCGATCTCGTGGCTTCCAGAAGACTCTTTGGCTAGTTCTTCGATGCTTGATTCCATCTACCTTCACACGGTACTTTAAAACATCGAGAAGGTATGCAAGATGCAAAATGCATGCCTTAAACTATAGAATGCAATCACTACAAGAATACAGTTATTTTGCCACTCCAATTCATGACCACATATGTGGTCGCAAATTTAGCGACTCTTTTGGGACTATTTTGCGACCAAATTGCGACTACAGTCTTGTAGTCGCAAATTGGTCGAACTTTTGAGACTAAAACTCGTAGTCGAAAATTGGTCGCAATTCGCGACCAAACCGAGACCAATATACAATCAGTTTCTGACTGAGCCGTGAAGTAGCTCTTCAGTCTCATTTTTGCGACCAAAAAGTGACTACATCTGCTGCACTCTTATAGTGGTCGCATTTTAGTCGCAAAATATGCGACCAATATGCAACTACGTGTGTATTTTTGCATGTTATTCATGTATTTGACACATTTCAAACTTATAATTTCAATACTATATAGATGTAAAAATCATTATAAGTTCAAATATACAATTAAAACCACGAATATGTTGTACAAAACTTATGAAACATAGAAGGTCTATACCATGTAGCATAAAGTTAAGCAAATGTGTAAAATAAATAATTACTTAATAAATTAATAATAATTGTAAAATTTCAAATATTTAATTAAATTATAGATTATTTGAAAAAATTTATAAGTTTTTATTTTTAAATATTTATAATTATACTTTTTAATTAAAATATTAAATCGTGGTCGCAAATTGGTCATAATATTTGTGACCAATTTGTGACCAATTTGTGACCGCACTTTTTATTAAACGCTTGTGACCAATTTGCAACCACACTGGACTTATATAATGTGGTCGCAAATTGGTCACAAAAAATTGTGACCAATTTGTGTTTACGATATTTGTGACCAACGCGTAGTAGCAAATTGGTCACAAAATTTATAACTTTTTGTGAGTGAAAAATTGGTCCCAATTTCCTGTGATGACATTGTGGTCGCTAATTGGTCGCAAAATATACAACTATTACATTAGTCGCAAAATAGTCGCAAATTTGCGACCAATATGTGACCACAAAAATTTGTGACGGAAGAGTTGCGAGCATAGGGCGTGGACGAAAAGTGGTTGCAAATATGCGATTTGTGACCACTGGTGTTGTCGCAAATCGCTTTTTTTATTGTTGTGAATGTGAAATGCAAATGAATGTGAAAGGGTGGATAGAATGCCTAGAATGGTAATGAAGACAAAGAAAAAGATGGTGAAATGCAGGGTGAAACAATACAAAAATCATGATTATCAATGTGTAAAGAGAATCTACTGATATGGCATGAGAATCTCAAAAGAATCGTGAGAGAATATTTAATGAAGATCTTTTAAGAAGGATAAACTTGTGCAACAAGTGTTTCCTTCTTAGACGAAATTACACGAAAATTATAGGGTTGAAGACCTAAGGAATTTCATGTACTATAAGTGGCCTAAAATGGTTAAGGGTTGGCTTAACACTCTTGGCGCCGTGTATGAGGTTTTGTTCTTCGAAACTCTAAACAGAAAATTGAGAAGGTGACTGTTGTGATTTTTCTTATGCATCACGGTTGGGTGATTAGGAAGAAGAATTAGGCTTAGGCTATATTTTTGTTTGGTGACAACCAAAGGGAGTTTAAAGTGTGTGTAAATTCTAATGAGTGTAATCACTGTAAAAAATTAACTTATACAAAATATAGTGTCCAAGCGTTTGGACTTGGCGCTTTCCAAGTCACAAGTATAAGAGCATGCATCTATTAAGGATCATGTTTATCGTACTACATGTGAGATCTTAAGGTAAATATGGAGAATTAACAACAGTTTGTGACATTGGTCAAACTGCTGATGTTGATGTTAGACAAAGAAAATTATGGTTATTGGAAGGTTCAGATGACACATATGATTCATAGTATTGATCTTGATGTATGGCCATCAGCTGAAGATGGATGGTCTCCACCAGTGATCAAAAATAAAGAAGGTGAATTTGTACCAAAACATAAGAAGAACTAGACTGTAGAAGAAAAGGTAGAAGCCAAACATAAATCCAAAGCTCTGTCTGCAATTTTTTGTTATTTGCCAATGAATAACTTCAAGATGGTACAAGGATGCAAGACAATAAGAAGCTTGAGATATTTTTCAAGTGTCATTTGATGAAACCACTAATGTGAAAAGCACTAGGATTGACTTGCGGAGATCACAATTTGAATAATAACCATGGGTAAGGATGAGACAAGTGAACAATTCAACAACAAGTTTAGCTCTATTAGGCATGAGACCACAATTGTTGGAAAGAACTACAAGGACAAGAATCTTGTTAAGAAGTTCCTCTCATATTAACTAGAAACATTTTAGTCTCACAAAGCTGCAATAGATGTTTCTAAGAACTCTAATAAAATAATGTTTGAATAAATAGTTGGGATGATGCAGGCGTATGAGTTGGAATTGAAAAAGAAGACACAAGTTTCTGGAAAAGGTGTAGTACTCTCTTTTACATATAACAAGACAACAAAGAAGACAATCTTGAAGCAACAGTGGGACTTATAGTGAAGAAATACTTTAGGAAGACGGAAAAATACAGAAATGGAGGAGCTCTTCTCAAGAGCAACAAGATTCTGGAAAGAAAATGAAAAAATCTAAAAAACAGTTTCTGGAATGTCAATGTTATGGTCATTTCAAGTTGGAGTATCCAACTGCCAAAAAGAAAGGAATGTTGCAATGCTATAAATGTAAAGGATATGGTCACAAAAAAGCAGAATGTCTTGATGTGTCGAAGAAGAAAGAAAAATCTATTTTAATGGAGTGAGAGTGATTTAGATTCTGAGAATGAGCAAAGAACAGAGTTACTTAATTGTGAGGAGTAATTTGGAGTCATTGAAGATGAATTAGACAATGTGTTTCAAGAACAACAAAGTTGTGCATCTACATATGATTGGAATCTACCACTTGAGGTTAAGAACATGATTCTAACTGAGAATCTGATTCAAAGGTCTGAGGAAAAGTGAAAAACTAACAAAAGCAAACAAAGAATTGTACGAGAAATTGTTGCATTGGAAAAGGAGTTTAAAGGAGAAAAAGAGAAGGTGTCCGAGCTGAACTCTCAGGTGAAGGTTTACCTGTACAATATCAAGATGCTAACTAACGGAACTGAAGATCTTGACATGATTTTGTCATATGGATGAAATAGCCAAACCAAGTGGGGACTTGGATTTCATGGCAACAATTTGAGCTCATCAACAATGATCTCTCAAGTTTTAACCAAAAGAAACTTGTTACAAATATACAAACAAACACAATAGTACTTAGGGATCAAACTCAAAAGGACCAATCGCTACACTATAATTCTTAAAATAACAATTTTTCTAAGAAAAAAAAATATTAAAATTCTATGGGTAAATAAACTAAATAGCAAAAATTTCTATTGATGTAAACTTATAATACCAAAAGCATTAAATTTAGGAAAATTCACAGGGAATCAGTATCGCTAACTGGATTTCTATTAGGGATTTGATTAAGTGCTATCTAGAACTTAGAACACGACTATCTAGCTAGGTAACTATCGTTGTACTAAACTATTATGTCTAATAATTTATCCTTCTAAACTATCGTTTGAATTTAAATTCCTAAACACGCATTATTGTTCAAGTTCTAATATGTTCAAAAATTGCTTTAACATCAATTTTCGTTGGTTAAGGATAATTTGATCATCTAGGTTCTTTTCAGAAAAGAAAAGAGAAGAAAATGATACCAATGGGTTACCTCCCATAAAGTGCTTGTTTAGAGTCACCAACTTGACTTTTTCAAACTTTAGCGAGAGCAAATATTGGAATTCGCTGTGAAACAAGTCCCATTATCCATCAACTTCAGTTTCAGAATCATTCTTATCAAGTCCATAACAACATCTTCACATTTTCTTTGTATATTAGGAGTAAGAATCACTCGTCTAAGCAAAAAGTTTCGAAGTCCCTTACATTTGATATGGTACTCGATACTATTTCCAACACACTTCTCGTTAAGGACAATTTGCTCATCTAGGTTTTTTTGAGAAAACTTAACAACACTTTTGATGCATTTGATTAATCCTAATATCATAGTTTAACTGACCATGTTATACTAAGTAATAAAAACAACCTAAATGAAGATTCAGGTGAAAATCCCTAATTCCAGGATCCTAATCTAGCGATTCATGAAATCCCTTTGAATACCCTAAAACCTAACTATGAGTCTATTCAGACATGAATAATGATGAAAAAATTATAATTATATAATAGAATTACATAAATAGAGTAGAAAAGACTAGAAATCTACTCAAGATTTCTTCTCCAAAAGTGCTTAGAAGTGCCGAAGCCAAAGAAAACCTAAAGAAACTAAAGCATAGCCCTAAAAGTTTCTGAAAAACTTTTAAGTAGTTGCAACGTCGAATTAGATCAAATCCGGGTTGGATTGGGCCAAATCTGGACCCAAACCATTTTTTCTGCGGAACAACACTCGATTGTGTTTAGAAAACTTGTATAACTTTGACCGAATCGTTGGATTAACTTCAAACCACTTGCAACGGAGAGCTAAATCGTTCTTATATCTTGTGACAAAGTTTGAGCTTGATCCAACGGTGTGAAGGCTTTCAAAGAGTGTCAAACCTTAGAGGGTTCAACTGAGTTCTACATTTAATTTTTTCTAAACTTGTTTGTTTTTATCCAATATGACCTTAAACCTGTAAGGACTCATAAAAGACTAAAAATACTCGATAAAGATTCAAAAACACCTGTAAAACAATGGTTAAAATATGCCAAAATCACAACACGTCAAACAACCTTTGTCAAAGTTGCTTCAGCTAGTCGAATCTCTCAACAACATGACATCAGGACACTGACCAACATGAAGGTTGGAAGAGAACAATCAAGAAGCTATTGGTACTGCAGAAAACCAACACACTTTAAGGTCACTGCTACAGGTTTCAGAATAGGGTTGCTTAATCCTGCATAAAAAGGATTTTCATAGAGATATGCTGAGAAGAAACAAGGTTTAGATCAGGAAGCAGAGATTGTACTACTGTCACATAGCATCACTACTGATAAATAGAAGACTGACAACGAATATAGATCTTGGTACTTTGTGTGTGGGGTTCAAGGCACATGATAGGATCACAGAGTGTTCTAACCAATTTCGAAGAAAATCTAGGTGAGAAAGTCACATTAAGGGATGTACCCAAAAGAAAAATTAAAGGGAAATGTTTAACCAGGGGAGAGAACAAACATAAACTGATGGATGTGTACTTTGTTGATGGGCTGAAAGTAATATATGATTAGCGTCTGGCAACTATGTGATGATGGAATGGTAGTTACATTCACTAAGACCCAATGTCAAGCGGTTGGTAAGGATGGAGCTATTAAGTTGGAAAGCTTTCAATCAGGTAACAAATGCTACATGTTGAAATTCCATAAGAAGTGTTTGAGCACAGTTCAAGAGAATGTCATAAATCTCTGACATCAGAAGGTAGGTCACTTGAATATCAAAACCTTAATTAACTAAGCAAATCATGAAGTGATTCGGGGTCTAACAAAATTAACTTATGATGTGGATGTTATATGTGGTCCATGTAACAAATGCAAGAAAGTGAGGTTCAACATAAATCTGTTCCAGATGTCAAAGTACAATGTGCATTGGAACTTGTTCATATGAACTTGATGGGACCGATTCAAGTAAAAAGATTGTTTGGGAGAAATTACTTCTTTGTGTTGGTAGACCTCACTCGATACACTTGTGTCAGATTGTTGAGTGAAAACTTAGAAACCTTGGACAACTTTAAGATACTTGCTTTACAGTTCAAGAGTGAGAAATGGGGAATTAAAACTATACAAAATGATCATAGAGGTGAATTTCAGAATAAACAATTTGATTTGTTTTGTATGGATCAGGGTATTGTTCATCAGTTCTCAGCAACAAGAACACCACAATAGAATGATGTTATTGAAAGAAAGAACAAAACCCAGCAGGAAATGGCCACTGCAATGTTGTATGAAAATCAAATAGCAAAACACTTTTGGGTTGAGGTAATCAACACTGCATGTTACATCATCAACCGGATATATATCAGAAAAGAGACCAGCAAAACTCCTTATGAAATGTAGAGGGAGAAGACACCAAATGTTAGCTACTTTCATTCTTTGGGTGTGCATGCTACATTTTGAATAACAAAGATCAGCTGGGTAAGTTTGACTTTAGAAGCAATGATGGTATATGTTTTGGTTACTGAAGAACTAGTCATGCTTAAAAAGTTTACCAAAAGAGAACAAAAGTTATTCAAGATACTGTGAATGTTGTGTTTGACGATGATTCCTATTAGCAGTTGAAAGTTCAACCCGTAGATCTAGATTTAGAGGGTGTTCACAAGTAACTGATGATCTGGATTCATGTTCATATGGTGACGAACATACTGTAGAGTTTAATGATACTGAACAAGGAGATGTACAACCTATACAAGTGCATAGGAATCACTACCAACAAGATGTTATATGAGCGATTTAGGGGGGTAAAGTTACTCATGGCAAAAAAGTTGTCTTTAAGGAGATGGTACAATTCACTTGCTTTGTGTTAATGATTAAACCCAAGAATCACAAAGAGGCACTTTTCAATGAATATTGGATTCAGGCAATGCAACAAGAACTTGAGCATTTTGAAAGAAATGATGTTAGGATTTTGACTTCATGGCCAGCTGATACGATAATGGATCGTATACGTTCCAAGATAATATTCTGAGTAGGAGTTTGGATAATCCTAAACTTGCCTAATTTTGTGTAGCACCAACAACAGGGATAACTCTCAATGTCTGTACTATCTTAAAGCAAAATAAACAAATTAGATGGTGGAACCCTTAGAGAGTAGTTACACGTAGCTCCAACAAAGGGTGTATCTCCCTATACCTGAGACTATCTTACATCACAACTTCAATCCTTAGATGGTGAATGATCACACAAGAAGGGTGAAGAATCTCTTGATTTACTGAAGTGATCTTTGGGTAAACACAACAAAAGATCGAATTGTTCACAAAGAACAAGAGAGAAACTTTCTTAAAAAAAGAAATTTATATCTGAAATATTTGTTGAATGATTTCTCACCAAGTGGTACTACATATTTATAGTAGAATTTACCGACAATGTGGTCAAAAGAGACATTAATGTTTTTAAAAACTAGAGAAAATAAATATGTTGAATTGACTTCTTGTCTTGATTTGCAAAAAATTCACCAATGACCCTTCATTTAGGTGTGTGTGTTACTACCCTTTCAGCTAATTTTATGTGGTTTTGTTGCAAAAATTTATTGGGATTCAACTGGGTCTTCTAGACCTTGAATCATAGAGAGAATGGGCTGCTTTTGTGTTACAACAAATCCAATAAATTTCAAATTATGTTCTTGGTCAAAATTGGTGCAAATGAGTCCATTAAATGCATCATTTATCTCTTTTATTGGGCTTTTGTATCTTGAAAGCTTTTAAATAATTCTATGGTTTATCAGTCTCCTAACAATCTCTTCTGGTCGCCACACATATGACTTAAAGCTTCTAAACCAAGCGGGTTTAGAATTTTTTATGTATAGAACCATGTCGACCCATTTTGAAAAATTGGAAGTATTTTGAGGATCCGATGTAAAATTGTTTATGGTCTTGAGTTTGTTAGAACCATAAGAGATCCAATAATATTCTTGAAATGGTTATGGGTTGAGATCGTTTCTGAGTTTGGCTTTTTAGCATGATCTTTGCCCTAGTCGCGTAATTGAGTTTGAAACAGGTCCATCGATTTGTAAAATCAATAACTTCCAAGTCAGAAATTTTTTTGAGGTGAATCTAAGTATTCCTGATTCTCTATGAATCAAAATTATAGAGCAAGTTGTTTTATGGCTTACTTCATCTTGGTTTAGTATGAAACCTCCGGTTAAGGCGCGTATGCCCTAATAAGATAAGTTGGAGATCTTTTGATTTGTGTATTGAATAACTCCTTTGCCTAAACTCTAATTGGACTGATTCCACTGCAAGGCATGCTCTGGTTGAGCTAAAAATGTTTTCCAAGTGGTCATTGGGTAGGATTAGTTGATCTTGTATTTAATCTGAGCAGAACAAAGCTTGTGGACTGGTTCCGTTTGTTCTTGGTTGTTGCTTGGTTTGATAATCACATCATACTCCTCCTCTTGAAAAAGTTTCGACCTCGAAACTGTACAGTATTTGGTTGGAAAATGTTGAAGTGAGTCTGGTGGCTTCTCCTTGATCAGAATGGAATATATGACTCGATGTTGTTGATCATGGGACAGAATTGCACTACTTTCAGTGAAATCTTCTAGTTCACCATTTATTCCTTCATTGGAATTTAAATCCATTTTCCCCAACCAAGGTAGTGCTAGTCAGATTTTTACAACTCCATTCATCAATGATAATACTGCACACTTTATCTTGAATGTTACATCTTGTATAAAACGACTCCTCTTGCACATTCTCTTCCATTTGGGATTGCACATTCAGAGACCTCTTTGCTACAAGAAACTCCCCATTGGCAACAAATTCTTCACTATCATTAGGTGATGTAGAATAAGACTCTTTTTTCTTTTTCAGTTTTAAACTCGCCATTGTTCCTAAGCACCATTGCTCTCCGATTGGGACATTCAATTGCATAATGACCTCTATCATGACACTCAAGGTTCTAATTTCCTTAGTGGAAGTGGATGTTTTGGTTTCCATACTCGGTTCAAAGGCTATCTTCTCCTCCTTAAATAACTTGGTATCATGGGAGATGAATTATGACCAGATGTTTGACATGTGTTATCCCTCTTCGTGAGCTGCTGCTCATCCAAAAAAATCTTAGGGAACAAATCCTGAAAATAATCTTCAACATTTTGATTGCCTTGGTTTATCCATCTTAGCTTGTGTTGTAGCTTTTGATTGTAGTGGCTGGGCACAAATCGCCCCCTCATTATAGCCTTCATCTCAGCCCATGATTCAATGGGAAGTCTCTATTTCTCCTTATGCTTCTCACTAATTGATCCCTCCAAGTAAGAGCATATTCTCAAAATCCAGAGATTGCAACTCGTATTTTCTTCAATTCAGAATAGTTTTGGCAATAAAAAACGAGCTCATACTTTTTCTCCCACTCTAGATATGTCTCAGGATCATTCTTCCCATGAAATGTAAGAATCATCAACTTAATATTTTTCAATTTATCATCAAGACGATCTCTGACATCTTTAGCACGTAGTGGTCTCCTACATCTCTCCGTTGATGAATATTCAACACTGTAAGAATCAATCTTTACTCCACTGAAATCAGTCATGACACATCTTGGTTTAATTCTTTCTTTTCTAGGCAGATTAGACAAATTTTTTGGCTGCCTTTTTTGTGTTTCTTCTTGAACTCGATCTAACCTTTTGTGTACTCCTTCCAACTCAATTCTTATAAGTTTTTCCATCTTTCCCAATATTTATTGTAACTGGAGATTGGGAATAGCACACTGGTTGTTCTCCTCATTGTTGGATATAATTAAATTCAGAAATTATTTGATCGTTTTTTGTTTCTCTTTTTTTTTCTTCTTATTTTTCTATATGTTAGATTGATAAAATAATGAAAGTAGACCAGAAAATATGAAAATAAAGAAGATGAAAAGGTAGAGGATGAAAGATAGAAGATGATGATGAATTAGAAGATGAAGGGGGTGAACAAAATGAAGAAATGAAAAACTGAGAAGGTGACAGAGATAGATACCGACTTAGAATTGTGATATGATACCAAATGATACGATAATGGATCATATGCTTCCCAAGATCATAAGTAGGAATTTGGATAATCCAAAACTTGCTAATTTCGTATAGCACCAACAATGGGGGTAACTTCTAATGCCTCATCTATCTTAAAACGAAATAAAAAAAATTAGGCGGTAGAATCCTTAGAGAGGAGTTGTACGTAACTCCAATAAAGGATGTATCTCCTTATGTCTGAGACTATCTTACAACACAACTTAACTTCAATCCTTAGATGGTGAATGGTCACAGAAGAGGGATGAAGAACCTCTTGACTTACCGAAGTGATCTTTGGATATTACACACCAAAAGATTGAATTGTTCAAAAGGAACAAGAGAGAAACTTTCTAAAAAGAAGAAATTTATACCTAAAATGTTTGTTGAATGATTTCTCACAAAGTGATACATATTATAGTGGAAGTTGGTGAAAATGTGGTCAAAAGAGACATTAAATTTTTTAGAAACTAGAGAAACTAAATGTGTTGAATTGACTCATTAACTTGCATAGAATTCACCAATGACCCTTCATTTCTAGGTGTGTGTTGACTACCCCTTCAGGTAATTTCGTGTGCTTTTTGTTGCAACATTTATGGGCTTCAATTGGGTCTTCTAGAGCTTGAATCATAGAGAGAATGGACTGCTTTTGTGTTGCAACAAATCCAATGGATTTCATATTGTGTTCTTGGTCAAAATTGGTGCAAATTAGTCCATTAACTGCATCCCTTATCTCTTTTATTGGAATCTTGTATCTTGACAGATTTGGAATGATTTTATGGTTTATCAGTCTCTTAATGATCTCTCCTGGTCACCACACATATGACTGGAAGCTCCTAAACAAAGCGGATCTAAAATTTTCGATGTATAGAACCATGTCAACTCATTTTGAAAATTGGGAGTATCTTGAGGATCTAATGGAAGTTTCTTCTGATCTTGAGCTTGTTAGAACCATAAGAGGCCCAATAATATTCTTGAAATTTTTATGGATCGAGATCGTTTCTGAGTTTGGCTTTGTAGCACGATCTTTGGCCTAGTCGCGTAATTGGCTTCAAAACAGGTCCAACAATTTGTAAAATCAATAATTTCCAAGTATGAACCTTTTTTTAGGTGAATCCAAGTCTCCTGATTCTCTGATGAATCAAAATCTTAGAACAAGTCGTTTTATGGGTTAATTCCTCTTGGTTAGGTCTGAAATGTACAGTTAAGGGGCGTATGCCCAAATAAGGTAAGTTGGGGATCACCTGATGTGTATATTGAATAACTCCTTTGTGTAAACTCCAATTGGACTGATCTCACTTCGAGGTGTGCTCTGGTTGAGCTAAGAATATATTCCAAGTTGTCGTTGGACTGACAAGTTGATATTGTATTTAATCTGAGCAGAACAAGCCTCGTGGACTGGTTCCGTTTGTCCTTTGTTGTTTCTGTGTTTGATGATCACATCACAAGCAAATGTGAATGTTTTTAAAACCAAGTTGATATTTAAGAATAAGATAGACGAAAGTGGGAATGTTGTGAGAAACAAGGCAAGGTTGGTAGCTCAAGGCTATTCATAGGTAGAAGGTGTGGACTTTGATGAAACATTTGTACTAGTACCTCGTCTCGAATAAATAAGGTTTCTGCTTGCCATGTGAGTTAAAGTTAAAGTTGCATCAAATAGATGCTAAAAGTGCATTTCTAAAAGGAATCTTACAAGAGGAAGTTTATGTTAAACAACCAAAGAGGTTTGAAAATCTTACGTATCCTAATAATGTCTTTAAGGTTAAAAAGGTACTTTTTAGCTTGAAACAAGCACCACAAGCCTGGTACAAATAGTAACATCCAAAAATTTGGGTCTTTTGAAAACCTAACTTGCAAAAGAAGCAACATTTCGAAAACTTTGGTATTTGGCTAAAGAAGATCCGACGGGATAAGTAAGACTTATTTTAGAAAGATCATAGAGTATTATGAGTTTATTTTACAAGTAAGGGCCAATACTGAAAATCCAAAATTGTTCATAAAGGGCATAACGGTCTTTCTGCAAATAAACCTAGGGTTGTCCTTTTGCTCTATATAAAGGTGAGGCAAAAAATAGAAAAGAGGCAGGCAAAGGATTCTAAGTGGTGAAGCCCTGCCGGATTGTTGCCAGAGCAGCTGTCGATCAACCATATCGATGGAGAAGCCATCCTAGCCACGTAGAAGAAGATAGAAGGCATATCATACCACTTTTGGTAGAAAAAATAAACGACTACGCATAACTGACCCAAACAATCTGAAACTTAATAGGAATGTTATGGACTCTTTCATTTAGCTACTGCCGCAAACGGCTTTTCATTCCGAGTTGTCTTGTGAAAATTTATTTTCCTGAACATGTTCTACATAATATATATATGCGACTAGTTTGGATAAAAACAAAAAACGAAGACCCAAAAAAGATTCAGATCAACTAAAAACTGGTGAGTAACTCCATGAAATATATATCCAAGTTTCTGTAAAATATCATTCCGTTTTCTTTAGCCATTTGGAAGATACTATTGGTTTATAGAGCCTCATATATGCACAATGCTTCTGCAACCAGTCTGTGAATTGTGCATTTTGATTATACAAACGAAATCCATTTGACCTGAATCTTTACATGGACATTCAGGGCACATATATCTAACTCTCTATAGAAAGAGAACCAGTTTGAGGATGAATAAAATACAAATGTACGTTGTCAAAGTGGGGGCAATGAATCTACCCAACAATGAGGAATTGGTAGTCTTTGTAAACCAGTGGCTAAAATGAGGGATGATTTGTGGATTTTAAATGCAGATGCATCAATAAATTTCATAATTATGCTTGTTGCAGAATTAGATAATGTGTGGTTAATAATTATTCGTAATTTAAAAAATTGTTTGGGTTATTAGATATTTATTATATTAATAGTAACATGGTAACTTAACACTTGATTAATTTGACATTGAAAGGACTTGTTAAATTGTCCCAACGTAAGCGGTAGACTACGTTGATGGTGTGTTGGTCTACAACAAAAAGTATCCGTATCTGGTGAGATATAGATCGAGATTTTTCTGATGTAGGCAATGAAGCTACGTTAGTGGTGTTAATCTACAATAAAAGTGTATGTATGTGGTGAGCTGTAGATTATGATTTTTCTGAGGTAGGCAATGAGGCTGCATTAGTGGTGTATTGGTCTACAACAAAAGTGTTCATGTCTAGTGAGTTGTAGATATTGATTTTTATTGATGTAGGCAATGATGCTACATTAGTGGTGTGTTGGTCTACAACAAAAGTGCCCGTGTCTGGTGAGCTGTAGATCTTAATTTTTCCTGACGTAGGTAATGAGGCTGCATTAATGGTGTATTGGTCTACAACAAAAGTGTCTGTGTCTGGTGAGTTGTAGATCATACGGTGTGATATTATGGTTTATTGTTTATTTCTTCGTTGAATATACATGTTTATTTCTTGATTAAGTATACTTTCGTTATTAGTTGATGTCGCTGTTAATTTAGGATCCGTGTACAGGCGTGAGCGCCTCACTGAGTTACTTACTCACACCTATTTTCTTTTCTTTTTTTAGTGTTTACAGGTTAGCGTGTTTCACAAGAAACTATTGGATTTTATGTTGGTGTTTTAAGAGATAGAGTTTTGTGTTTTTATAATCAGTAACTTTTTGTCTCACTAAGTAAGTGCGATGGATGTTACAATTTTGGTATCAGAGCCTAGGTTTGCCAAACCGGTTCTGTCTTGGGAGAAAAGCTTGAGGAAAATGTTTTCAAAACTCGGTTGTAAAGTAAAGAGTTTTAAAATCGTAAAGCACCACTAGGCTACAAACACTTCGAAATTTTGTAGTGTGCTGAGAGTGAGGTTTTAAAGCAAGGTTATTTTGTTATGAGGAGATGCCACCAAAGGGAGTTATCGCCAAAGTGATTAAGTATTCAAAGGAAATTTTAAAAATTTGGGTGCATATTACACAAGGTCAGATATAAGGACCCAGCAAGTGTGAGTTTTGTGGAAGTATTGCAAGGGTATAAGAACTAAATATGCTTAGACAATATCAAACATCTTGGAGGGGGGGGGGAGGGGAGATTTGATACCGACATATAAATATTTTGAAATTCATCTCGAAACCCTGAACTTGTATCGAGAGCTACAACGCTAGTACCAATAGAATGGTATAAAGCAGGAGTTGCCAGAGTTCAGGCTATGGTTTAGAAGACCTGATCAAATCATGAAAATAGTGGAGAAAGTGACTTATAAGTTGGAGTTGCCTCATGAGTTAACAACTACAAATACATGTTCATGTGTTTGTATCATGTAATATAGTTGGAACACATGAACAATTCGTTTACCACAAACCAAAGGACTCATATATGGATTTGATTACTCTTGGGAAATAGATGGACTTTTGATCAAGAGGGTGTTAGAAGCACACTTCTTAATAAGGAAAACAAAACAATTTCATTATGAATGAATGGTAGATAAATAAACTCCGAAAGTAAAAAAACACTTATTGAGAGAGTGGTGAAATGTTTATTAAGGACGATAAATAAGGAATTTATTGGAGATGATGAACAACAAATTTGTTGATGACAGTGAATAAGAGAATTCACTAAAGGACAATGAAAAAAATTAAGATAACTATTGTTTTGCAAAGGACATCACTAATAATAGTGAAAATTGTTTTGTAAAGGATTGTGAGAAAACGTTATTCACATTTAGATATCTGTCTAATAATGAAAGCATTTTTGGAGAGTTGGAGAAAGTGCCTCCAAGGCTCTAAAAAGAGTGTTAGGGAATGGAGATCCTAAAAAGAGTGTTAGGGAAACACTATAACGGATTGACAAGTTGGATAACTATCATCTAAATCAGCTTTGCAATTAAAGTGATCGCAATAGAAGTGGGTTATAACCCATAGGTTTGGTGAAGCCATAAAAGTCATGGCTATGATATTTATCTATTATGGTGTAAAATTTAGAATGTATCCTTTTGTGATAGATGTCGCCACGATGACACAATTACATGAAAAATATTAAAAAGGTCTAACTAGATATGGAAGCTATAAAGAACTTGACTAATAACTTGTTGCTAAACAAGGATGTATACTGGTATGTTAGGTATTTATTAGCCATGATATATAATGAGATAATTGTTGGAGGACACATACAAGAAATGGGGTATATGTGTCAGAACAACTCGAATGATAACTGTTCGTATAAAGTCTGAGAGTTAATAAATATGACACTTGACTTCTCATGTGTTCATATGGACATGCATCAACTACACCATACTTAAGTTTGAGATGGTATTGTACTTGATCATAAGCTGTAAATGAGATGAGGACTGAACCTTTAAAACGGTACCTGGAATTAAATTCAAAATGAGTACAAAATAAAACCTATTTAGGACAACGTGCGTTGCCAAGTTATTCTTATGGAGGGAATGGATTCTATGTTAAATATATCATGCTAGAAAATCATTGAGTAATACCCTAAAATAGCACCTTTTAAAATTTTTCTTCTAAATCTAGCATCATGAAATTAAATTCCCAAAAATAGCACAAATACTTATGTAAAAATACTTATTTATTCTAAATAAATTATACATAAACTTAAAGTATTGTATTTGGGTTCATTATTTCTAATTTAGGGTTTAATTTTTTTCTATTAAAATATAGTTTTAATGCATTTTAATCTTAAATTTATGTTATTATTGGAAATTTAAATTAATGATGCTATTTTTGGAACAAAAACTTAGAAATGTGCTATTTTAGACATTTGCCCAAAATCATTCATGATGCCTAGCAGAAGGACACTCCAAGGAATGATCATATTGGTATGCGGGATAAACCATTTTTTACGAATGGAAACACTACAAGAAGGACTTTTTAGAGATTGGTCCAAAATCAAGTGGGGGAAAAGCATTCCCACGAATTTGAGGATGAATTCATTTCAAGTGGAGGAGAATTGTAACATCCCAAATATTGGGTCTTTTAAAAATCTAACTTGCAAAAGAAGCAACATTTCAAAAATTTCAGTACTTAGCTAAAGAAGATCCGACGGGATAAATAATACTTATCTTAAAAGGATCATGGAGTATTATGAGTTTATTTTCGTAGCCTAAGAGTAAATACAAGCAATACCCAATGCTGAAAATCCAAAATCATTCATTAAGAGCATAACACTCTTTTTGCAAATAAACCTAGGATTCCCTTCTCCTCTATATAAAGGTGAGCCACGAAATAGAAAATAAGCATATGATTCTAAGTGGCGAAGCCCTACTGGATTATTTCCAGAGAAGCCGTCGATCTTCCACCTTGATGGAGAAGCCACCCTAGCCACGTAGAAGAAGGTACAAGGCAGATCATACCAGTTCTGGTAGAAAGAATAAACGACTAAGTAGAGCCCGTCCAAACAATCTGAAACTTAGAAAAAATGTTATTGACTCTTTTATTTAGCTACTGCCGCAAACGGTTTGTCATTCAGAGTTGTCTAGTGAAAGTTATGGATATTTTCCCAAACATATTCTATAAAAATACATATATGCGATCAATTTGGGTAAAAGCAAAAAACAGAGACCCAATATGATTTGGATCAATATGAAAATTGGTGAGTAACTCCATGACACACACACACACATATATATATATATATAATACTATGTACAATATCATTCCGTTTTCTTTAGCCATTTGGAAGATATTATTGGTTTATCGAGCCTAAGATGTGCAGAATGCTTATGCGACCAGTCCATGAAATTGGGCCTTTTTATTATACAAACCAAACCCATTTGACCTGAATATTTGCATGAACATTCAGAACACATAGATCTAACTCTCTGTGGAAACAAAAGCAATTTGAGGATGAATAACATACAAATTACGTTGTCAAAGTTGGGGCAATGAATATGTCCAACAAGGAAGAATTGGTAATCTTTGTAAACCAGTAGCTAAGGTGATGGCTAATATGTGAATTTTAAGTGCAGATGCATTAATAAATTTTGTAATTACGCTTGTTTTAGAATTAGATAATCGTGTGGTTAATAATTGTTTGTAACTAGAAAATGACATGGGTAATTAGATATTTATTATGTTAATAGTAAAATGGTAACTTAATACATGATTAATTTTATATTGAAAAGAATTGTTAAATTTTCCCGGTAAGGTTACGTTGGTGGTGTGTTGATTTATAACAAAAGTGTCTGTGTCTCGTGAGTTGTCGATCCAGATTTTTCTGATGTAGGCAATGAGGTTGCGTTAGTGGTGTGTTAATCTACAGCAAAAGTGCCCGTGTCTGGTGAGCTATACATTTTTATTTTCTTGACGTACGCAATGAGGCTGCATTACTGGTGTACTGGTCTACAGCAAAAGTGCATATATATGGTGAGCTGTAGATCTTGATTTTTCTGACGCAGGCAATAAATCAGCCTTAGTGATGTGTTGGTCTACAACAAAAGTGCTTGTGTTTGGTGAGGTGTAGATCTTGATTTTTCCTAACGTAGGCAATGAAGCTGCGTTAGTGGTGTGTTGGTTTACACCAAAAGTGCATGTGTCTGGTGAGTTGTATATTATACGGTGTGATATTATCGTTTATTTTAATTCATCGGTGACTATACATGTTTATTTCTAGATTAAGTATCATTTTTTATTAGTTGATGTGGCTGTTAATTTAGGATCCGTGGACAGGCGTGAGCGCCTCACTGAGTAACTTGTTACTCACCCTTATTTTTTGTCTTTTCCAGTGTGTGCAGGTTAGCATGTTTCATAAAAAACTATTGGATTTTATGTTGGCGTTTTAAGAGATAGTTTTATGTTTTATAATCGGTAACTTGCCATCTCACTAAGTAAGCGCAACGGGTGTTACACAAACGGTTGACCATATTTTGGTTAAGCAAGGATATAAACGTGGGAATATGGACAAGATTCTCTTTGTGCTAAATGATTGACCTCATATGGTGCTTGTGTAAACTATGTTGATGATATAGTGTTTGGTTCCACAAGTCACAATCTTGAGTGTTTGGTTCGATTGTTTATCAAAAACCAATGATGAAAGCCATCAAGATTCTCCAAGATGCTTTAGACATAGGTAAGTGTTAGATATGAATATGTTAGATACATATGATTCGATTGACAAAGGTGATATGGACCTTTTCTATATTACTTGTCAATTAATTGTTTTTAACTTAGTTGTGCATTTAGGCAGGAGAAGAAGATGATGCATTGGATTCTGATGAGGATGGGAGAGTTTGACTTACGGGGGAGATGCTAGTTTTTTTTTAGTTTTTGAAGTACTTCTCAAACTTTTGGGTTTTTTTGCTCTTTTGTGTTCTGACAAACTTGGTATTTTAGCATCAGTTTGATGTGTTTGAATTTTCTTTTGCTGGTTCTGGTTTGTAATGCAGTGTTGCTTTCGTTTAGATATATCTTGTCTCTATATCTTGTCTATGTGTGTTTGTGTATTTTGAGGTGTTGCAGATGACAAAAGACAAAGTGATTAACTATCAAACTAAATAAAAAAATTGGAGATTGAAGAAGCATATGTCTATTGTTGTGTGAAGATGAGTATGTTCATCTCATGACGTGAAAGCAGAGAGCTGACATGGCATGAGATGGTGAAGATTTGAAAATATCACAAGATATAGAGATGACATGGAAACTTGATGTTGAGGTGTTAGGAGGATCTATTGATATAACATGAGGATCCAAGAGAATATTTGATAGAAATATTTTAGAAAAGATAACCGTGTGCAACAAGTCTTTACTTCTCAAAAGAGATTATACGAAGATTCTAGGGTGGAAGACCTAAGGAAATTTTTTTGTAGTAAAAATGGCCTAAGAGGGTTCAGGTTGGCTTAACACTCTTAGCTTCGTGTGTGAGGTTATGTTCTTGGAAGCTTTTAAAAAAAACTGAAAGGTGAGTGTTGTGATTTTTCTTATGTATCACGGTTGGGGATCAAGAAGAATTAGGATTAGACTATATTTTGGTTTGGTAACAATTTAAAGAGAGATTTAGATATATAAATTCTAATAAATGTAATCATTGTAAAAGATTAACTGATGCAAAATATAGTATACAAACATTTGGATTTGGCGTTTTCCATATTAGAAATCTGTCTGAGGAGTTCTCGAGACTTATATTTTGAAACAAATCCAATGATTATATCTCAATATATACCCATTTTATGATAAATTGGTTTGCGTAGAGTTAAAACGGAGTAAACCTTAGAGAAGAGGAAATGATCAAACAATAACAATACTTAAATCTGTTGGAACTCGGTTTTCCGGAAGTGGCTGTCGATCACTTTCCGGTGAGTTTTCTAAAGTAGACGTTAAAACCGAAGTTCGTTTGAATGAGAAATGAGTATTTAAAGTGGGTTGCTTGATAAGCATAAAATGAACAAATGTAATTTGTCCCATATTATAATTTAGAGGTGAATTCTCTCTTGTATATCAAGCGGAAAAACTGTTACAAAACTCAAAATTTTGGATACACTTTGGTGTATTAGTGGAAGGAGATAACCAAACTCGAGTTTTGAGTGTTCGGAATTTAGCAAATGAACCAATGGTCGGTACAATTTTTATTGTGGTTTGGTTCAAACCTCATTTGTTATTTGTTGACTAAGTCAAATTCAACATCTCCTTTATTTAGTTAAGTTACAAATTACAACCAAATTAATTTGGTTTATTTTTTTGTAACATTTGTAACATAAAAGTCATAATGATTTTTAGTGGAGAATAATTCTCATTAAAAATGGAGTAACCTCTTTATAAACTCATATATTGATCATTAAGAAAAGAAGTTGAGAAAGATTAAAAATGAGAATCAAAAAGAAAGGAAAAGAAACCTTTGGCTTTCTCATTCTAAAAGTGTAAAAAATACACATAAAATCCCTCACATGTTAAATCAGAGAGTGCAACATAGAAAAGCGCTCGTTAGATTCTGTTCTTGGGTTGTGCAAGACAGAATAGTTGCAGTTGTATCCTGGGATTCGGAACGCCATGCAACCGTCACACTACGGGGCGTTTTCAGAATTAAGGAAAGAGTGTCTCGCCTCTGCAAATATCGAGTCTTTCCCAAATTCTTGTATCGGTATTTTACATTTTATTATATGTAATTTCTTCACAATTATCAGTTGCCCACATTGTAGAAAATCGCGTTCTTACAATCTTAATTCTGAAAAATTTTGTTATGTTTATTAGACTAACGAAAACTGATAATTTTGTGAAGTGTTTATGTTATAAGAACATGAATTTGGATGTACGATAATTCTTCGTTCACTCTCAATATACTTTTTTGGGTTTGCAATTATACAAAACGAAAAAAAAAGTATCAATAAAATAAAACGTTAATAATAACGTTTTATTATGGCAACAAGTATAGTGAGTCGATACCCCAAATTGGGAGCGGTTTACCACTAATGACTTTGTTAGCAATACGGATGGAATTTTGATGTTTATCTTAATGTCCAAATCCTATTGATTTAGAGGTAATATTGATCATGAGTCTTGTGAGTCGACGCACCAATTTCGTATTGGTAGTAGTCTGTCACATGTGACTATGTCAATAATGTTTAAAACGATTCCTCTAAAAATCATCACTTACTTCACAAGAAAAATGCTTAAAAAAAGTTTAGTGGAAAATATCACAAGTGTGATATGTCAAAAAATTTATGCATGTCTAGCAAAATTGATATCTATTTTAATAGATGTATAGATTTGTTGAGACACATGAATATGACTTTAAAAAAAAATTAAAGCGGAAAAAAAGTTGGAAAATAAAACCAACTTGAGAAAACTATGAAAATAGTTATATGTGATAAAGGAAAATATTTTTGATGAAAAATAATGCGTTATTTTGAATAAATAACATTATTTATCAAAAAATATTTCTGTGATTATTCGAATCAAATGGAGTTATGGGAATAAAAAAAAACTCAAACTCACAGGAAAAAAAATGATGAATGCAAAATTGCATTACTCTGAGTTGTATCAGAAAATGTGGGGAAGCATTGCTTACCACATAAAGTTATTGACAAGATGTCATATGAACTTTGGAAGGTAAAGTATATTCGTACAAATACCTAAAAATGTGGGGGTGTCTACAAAATGATAGTACAACCTTCTAAATAGTCACAATCTAACTAAAAAATAGATTATATAAGTGGTTTAGTCGTTTTTTTTAAGAAAAAAAAATAACCATTATAAAATTAATCTCAAATGGTGTAATCTTAATAGATTATATCCAATTGAATGATAACCTAGGATCCATATATTAAAGGTGTCATGAGATTAAATTGTAAAATCATCAAGAGGAATGGGTTTAAAGCCTATGATTTAAGATGAAGTTTGATGGTAACCTACCTACGTGACTGGAGATCCCAAGATGTAGGTTCAAAGGGACAACTAAGTCAAACGGAATCTAAAAGAGCACTGTGAGACTTATGTCTCTACCCAGTTCCTAGGATGATGCACAGTGCTTCATGTATGTGTGTAGGATAAGCGTTGCTTTTAATGATTTGAGACCATAGCTTTGAGATATAAGTGGAGTACTACATGATACTCCTTAAAACAAAGCTAATGGTAAATCACCTTGTGAGTGTGAAATGGGGCCGTTTCTAGGAGGATGAAGGAAAGGCTATATTCTCCAAGTTCACTTATGATTAACCAGGCATGTTCACGGCCAAAATGAACACAATAGAGAACCTAGTTCTATGAGAAAAAAAAAATTGTGTTATAGTTATTGTCTCGGTTTACATAAAAGCCCAGAGGGTTCAAGACATCATGTTCACCTTATGGTCGAGTAAATCCGATAACTATTAACAATGATTGGTTCAAGGCTGAAAAATGTTACCAACTCATATACAATAGATTTTTCGTTTGTACTCTCGAAAGTCTTTTTGTGTAGTCTTGTCGAGTCTTGTCTAGATAGTTATTTAAGTCTATCGAGTCGTCACGTGTTTAGAGTCATTTCTATTCATGTGGGGGATTGTTGGAACTCGGTTTTCCGGAAGTGGCTGTCGATCACTTTCCGGTGAGTTTTCTAAAGTAGACGTTAAAACCAAAGTTCATTTGAATGAGAAATGAGTATTTAAAGTGGGTTGCTTGATAAGCATAAAATGAACAAATGTAATTTGTCCCACATTATAATTTAGAGGTGAATTCTCTCTTGTATATCAAGCGGAGAAACTGTTACAAAACTCAAAATTTTGGATACACTTTGGTGTATTAGTGGAAGGAGATAACCGAACTCGAGTTTTGAGTGTTCGGAATTTAGCAAATGAACCAATGGTCGGTACAAGTTTTATTGTGGTTTGGTTCAAACCTCATTTGTTATTTGTTGACTAAATCAAATTCAACATCTCCTTTATTGAGTTAAGTTACAAATTACAACCAAATTAATTTGGTTTATTGTTTTGTAACATTTGTAACATAAAAGTCATAATGATTTTTAGTGGAGAATAATTCTCATTAAAAATGGAGTAACCTCTTTATAAACTCATATATTGATCATTAAGAAAAGAAGTTGAGAAAGATTAAAAATGAGAATCAAAAAGAAAGGAAAAGAAACCTTTGGCTTTCTCATTCTAAAGTGTAAAAAATACACATAAAATCCCTCACATGTTAAATCAGAGAGTGCAACATAGAAAAACATTCGTTAGATTCTGTTCTTGGGTTGTGAAAGACAGAATAGTTGCAGTTGTATCCTGGGATTCGGAACGCCATGCAACCGTCACACTACGGGGCGTTTTCAGAATTAAGGAAAGAGTGTCTCGCCTCTGCAAATATCGAGTCTTTCCCAAATTTTTGTATCGGTATTTTACATTTTATTATATGTAATTTCTTCACAATTATCAGTTGCCCACATTATAGAAAATCGCGTTCTTACAAAATTAACCAATAATAAAAGTTTAAAATCACTTGTACATGCCCGAAGCTTAATCAACCCATCAACATCGCCAATTGATCGATCAATCTATAACCGATATAGCTTTAGTCTAGAATCGATGCACTAATCGATCGATCATGTTTACCAACACTTTGAGAAATAAAAAAATTCAATTATTTCAAAATCCTTACTTTGACTCTTTTAATACCTTTACTACTAATTACAAAATTTTAAAATTGATCTAACATATAGGAAACCCTATCTAGTAATTGTCGCTAGTTTTGATTGGGAAGTCTTTCGATTCAAAAGGGTATATATTCTTTTACATCTTCGTATTAACAAGACCTAGAACTCGTTCAAAATATCGAAACATTTAACTAAGAGGTATATGAGAAAAACATGCAGTTTCAAGCAATGGCAAGACATAAAATAGAGAAGTAGAACAACGAGGTCCATCAAGAGCTCTTATCCACGAGAGAGCTTATCTACGGATAATTTCTTTTATGAATAATTTTTTTATTTATGTTTTCTACAAGTATTTTATTTTATATTTTAATATTTATATTAATATTAATATTAAAATTTAGTTCTAGATTATATTTATTATTAAAGTAAATTTAAATATTATTTAATTGCAAAAAATTCTGGAATAAACTATTATAAATATATTTTCGAGATCCAATAGAATAAGATGGAACAATAGTTGAAAAATTCATTCGGATCCATTGAGAATATAATATCGATATTCAGTAGAAATTTTTGAATATTTGTGAATCTTCCGAAATATATCGATTAACTGTTTAAACGTAATTTCGACGGACAACAACTGACGACTTTTTGACAGTTCTATCGATGGAAGTATACCATCAAAAATAGTTGATTATGTTTTTGTCAGAATTCATCGATAATTTTCCTATAATATTTTCCAATAGCAAAAATTAGTTCGACAAAATAGATCCAATGATTTTTGTTATAGAATTTTTTATTACATTGCCTACAGTTTTAACTATTAAACCCTTTTTTGTTGGAAATAAAGAATAAACCGCATTGTTAGTAAGACTTGTATCTTTAGAGGAAAGATAATAATTTGCCATGGATCGGTTAGACATGACAATTGCTTTTGGAGACATAGTGAAAAGTAACGGATGAAGCAACCATTCAATTTCGAACTTCGCTTCTCATCAGCACGTCCTACGCAAGAGTAAATCCGATTAGCATTACTTTTCATTTCTTTCCATTACTTTTTATTTTATTCTTGTTCGTTTGGTCAACACATATAACTGTGACTGTAGTCAACATTATGGCTGTAATAGATATTGTTCGTATCTGTCGCCAGTGATTCGGTTGCGATTGATCGAATATTTGTAGTCGTACTGCTGTTTTAATCAACGGTCAAAAAAATTACGACACATGATATAACATCTGACCGTTGCATATGCTACAAATACTTGCGACAGCTAAACGAACAATAATCTGCCGAATCAAACCTACGACTGATAAACGAACATTATATTTACATTTTCTCTTATTTTTCTTATTTTGAATTGTATAGTTTCCAATTTAAAAAGTCATTATTTTATTTATTTATTGTGTTATCTTCTTCAAAGATCTAAGTAATTAATAAAAATTAATTATATAATAATTTATATTATTTTATTGACAGGTATTATAACACCAACATAATTCAAAATTTTATCCGAGATAAGATAAAATAGGACCTTTACTTTTTAAGAAAGAAATCTGATTTTTTACTCGTAAAACATACATGTACTTACTAGATTTTTAGAAAATTTCTCTCTTTCATTCTACAAATTCCAGTTATGTTTATCTTTTTGTCCATTTTTTTCGGCCATCTTCTATTACGTTTCACATAGAATCTTCTTTCATCTAGTTGAATACCAAATTGTTAACAGTCATAACCTGTTTCATATGAAAAATCAATTATGCTTAATCATGGGCGAATCTCTGAGTTTATTTAATATGATAGTATGATTTATTGAAATATGAAACAAAACATATCTATTTTACCAAATGAAAAACAAATCATTACATCACAAAAACAATCAAAACTCTTATAAATTTATTATACGGTGTTCCATTTCTGAGAATCTTTTGATCACTACTTCATTTGTCACTTTATCAAATGTTTTTTTTCCTACAAGACAAACTAGATAATTGTTTATAAATACATTACTCATTTGCTTGCATAAGATGTTAGAACACGAAAACTAGATATGAAAATCACGATACAAAAACGATTTACGGATCAAAAATAGTTGAAAACCGAATTACAGAAAAGATGAATTCGTGAAGGCGATATTTGATCTCTTTCCTTAATTCAATAAATCTCACGCAGTGTGGCGGTTTGATGGGATTATAAATCCCACGATAAAACTACGATGAGACTATAATCGCAACACCCAATTATAGAATTTACGAATAACAATCTACGCTATACTCTCAAGACTTACAGTGAGAAGAGAAGAGGAGGGAGATCGCGGGAAACAATGTAGGGTAATGTGCAAAATGGTAGAGAGAGAACGTAATATGTCATTAAGGCATATATATAGCCTTAGGGGAGCGGTTTCACAACCCTAAAATAGTGGGAAGCTGAACCGCATGGGAGGATAAAAGGTAAGATACGGTTAGAGTTTATGACTCAGTTTGGGCCGAAACCATAACTAAAAATTGGCCTAAAAAGAATCTTATTGGACCCATGGCCCTTTGCCAAGACCCGAGACCCGAGATCCGAGACCTGAGACCCGAGCCCGAGCTCGAGCCCGAGCCCAAGCCGGTCTGGCCCGATGGTGGCGCGTGCGTGACTTGGTCTCTTTTCTCTCCAACTCTTTTAACATACTACATGAGCTCTCCACTTTATATACTAGAGGATTTTTCCTCAAGGTTCCGATGTGGAACTTTTGTCCCTTCCTCACTTATTTAGCCAACAGACTTCTCGCTCTTTAATGAGCCCAATGGCCCATTTCTCATTCACATTACAATAAATTTTTGTAATCAATATTTGGGCCATATACCCAAATTAAACATGCAAATATTATCAAAAAAATTGTTCCAACAATCCCCCCACATGAATAGAAATGACTCTAAACACATGCAGACTCCACAGACTCGATGGACTATACTATCTAGACGTATTCTATAGATTAGACAGAAAGACTTTTGGGAGTATAAGCAAAAATTCACTGTATTTGAGTTGGTAGCATGTTTCAGTTTTGAACCACTCATTGTTAATATATGTCGGGTTTACTCGACTAGGAGGTGAACATGATGTCCTAAATCACCCAAGCTTTGATGTAAACCGAGACAACATGTATAACACAATTTCATTTCTTGTAGAACTATGTTCTCTATTGTGTCCATTGTGGCCGTTGACTTGCTTGGTTAATCATGAGTGAACTTAGAGAATATAGCATTTCCTTCATTCTCCTAGAAACGACCCCATTTCACACTCACAAGGTGATTCGCCATTAGCTTTGTTTTAAGGAGCATCTTGTAATACTCCACTTATATGTCAAAGTTATAGTCTCAAATCAATAAAAGCAAGGCTTATCCTACACACATATAGGTAACAACACTGTTTATCATCCTAGGAACTAGGCAAAGACGTAAGTCTCACAGTGCTTTTTTAGATTCCACTTGACTTAGTTGTCACTTTGAACCTACATCTTGGGATCTCCAGTCACGTAGGTGGGGTTTCCATCAAACTTCATCTTAAGTCATACGCTTTAAACCCATTTCTCTTGATGATTTTACAACTTGATCTCGAGCTAAACCTTTAGTAAACGGATCCGCTAGGTTATCAGCCGATTTGATGAAATCTACCATAATTACACCATTTGAGATCAAGTGTCTAATGGTTTTATGTCGTCTTCGTATATGATGCGATTTACCATTATATAGATTATTCAGTGCCGGAGCAATAGCCGATTGACTATCACAATGGATACATATTGTTTGCACTGGTTTTTCCCACATTGGGATATCTTCCAAAAAATTACGAAGCCATTCTGTTTCTTTTGCAGCTTTGTCTAAAGCTATGAAATCAGATTCCATGGTCGATATGGCTAATATAATTTGTTTGGAAGATTTCTAGGAAACTGCTGCACCACTTAGTGTAAAGATATATCCACTCGTGGATTTCGAGTTTTTGGAGTCGGATATCCAGTTCGCATCACTATATCCTTCCAAAACTCCAAGTTCTCTACCATAGTTCAATCCATAATCCTTTGTATAACGTAGGTAGTTTAATACTCTAGTTATAGCTTTCTAATGATTATGTCATCGATTACTGGTGTAGCGACTTAGTACATTTACTGAGTGCGCTAGATCAGGTCTAGTATAGTTTGTTAAGTACATCAAGCTTCCGATCACTCGTGCATACTCTAGCTATGACTCCGCTTCACCCGAGTTTTTGGTCAAGTGAAGTTGAGGGTCGACAGGAGTTTTTGCATTTCCATTTGAGTAGTTCTTAAATGGATCAAGTATCTTTTCAACATACTGAGTTTGGGATAGGATGATTCTTTCACAATGTCTAGTTATCTTGATTCCTAGAATAACATCCGCTAATCCCATATCTTTCATGTCAAACTTCTCACTAAGCAGATTCTTAGTTTAATTGATCATGTCTTTATTGTTACCAATGATAAGCATATCATCCATGTATAAACATAACAAAATATACCCATTTGGCGTATTTTTGATGTAGATACATTTATCGCATTCATTATGCTGAAACCATTTGACATCATTACATTGTCAAATTTTTCATGCCATTGTTTTGGAGCTTGTTTAAGTCCGTACAATGACTTTACCAGTCTACACACTTTGTGTTCTTGACCAGGGACAACAAATCTTTCAGGTTGTTTCATATAAATCTCTTCTTCTAAATCATCATTTAGAAAAGTAGTTTCTACATCCATTTGATGTATTTCCATGTCCCTTAGTGCTGCAATGCTTATGAGTATTCTTATTTAAGTTATTCTCGTTACTGGAGAATAGGTATCAAAGAAATCCAAACCTTCTTTTTGTTGAAATTCCTGCACCACAAGTCTAGCCTTGTACTTCTCTATTGAGCCATCGATCAATTTTGTTTTGAAAATCCATTTACATCCTAATGCTTTAGAGCCTTGTGGTAGATCGGTTATCTCCCATGTATGGTTTTTCATAATGGAGTCGATCTCACTATTTGTGGCTTCCTTCCATGAAGGTGCATCAGGTGTAAACATGGCTTCGGTGAATGTTCTTGGCTCATTATCTAAAAGAAAGACCATCAAGAAATCATCACCAAAAGAGTTTTCCTTACAAGCTCTTTTGATTTGTCTAAGTTCATCTTCAACATTTTCTACTTCAGTTGCTGAAGTTCTAGATGTGCTTGCTTCATTGGTTGAGGTTATAGCGTCACTCTCTTCACGTGCTCGTTTTGGATGTTTATCCTTACACAGAAACACGTTCTAAATTTTTTTTACATTTCTTGATTCCATTATCGTATTGACAATGATATATATATATATATATATATATATATATATATATATATATATCTGGTATATCTGATTTATGTACCAGAAACCAAGAAGCATTACTATTGTGTGCATACCCTATGAATATGCAATCCACACTTTTAGGCCCTATTGTGACCTTTATAGGAGGAGGTACTGCTACTTTTGCTAGGCACCCCCACATTTTTATATATTTGTACGAAGGTACAATACCTTTCCACAACTCATACGGCATCTTGCTAGTTGTTTTGTGTTGTATTTTGTTGAGGATGTAATTTGTGGTGAGCAACACTCCCCCCCCCCCACAAATTCTGGAGTAATCCAGATTCCTGCAATATTGCATTCATCATTTCTTTTAAAGTTTGATTTTTTTCGTTCCACAACTCCGTTAGTTTTTGGTGAGTAGGGAGCGGTTGTTTGATGGCTAATGCCATTTTCTTGACAAAATGCATTAAACGGTCCATCATATTCGCCTCCTCTATCACTTCTAACTATTTTAATAGTTTTCTTAAGTTGATTTTCAACTTCGAGCTTGTATTCTTTGAATTTTTGTAGGACTTCATCCTTACAGCGTAACAATATTTTGTATAATCATCAATGAAAGTCACAAAATACTTTTTACCACCTCTAGTTTGTATACTTTTCAAATCGCATAAATCAGTGTGTATTAACGCTATAGGTTCAGTAGTTCGTTCAACATGAGGCGATGGAGTTTTTGTGAGTTTTGCCTCGACGCATATGTCACAGTTGTCTTTATTTATTTTGCATTTTGGAATTAGGTTCAAATTAATCAATCGTTGCATATATTTATAATTCACATGTCCTAAGCGTTCATGCCATAAATTAAAAGATTCAACCAAATAAGCAACTGGTTTCTTATTGATTGCAACATTGGAACAAGTAGAAACATCATTGTTTTTGAGAACTGTCATTACACACATTTTGATCAGTCCTCCCTTGGCATATCCCTTTCCTAAGTACACCCCATTCTTCCTAAGAACCAACTTGTCAGACTCAAAGTTGATGGCGAACCCATGCTTGCTCATCAATGTCCCGGATATCAGGTTCTTCCTCATGTCTGGCACGTGCTTCACATTGGTGAGCATAACCTCATGTCCATATGTTAACTTCAACACCACTTTGCCGTGACCTTCAATCTTGGCTCCTCGGACTTGTTCCTTTGATAAGAACTGAACATATCCCGATCGATGCAGATGTGAGTGGTTGATCCAGTATCATAGAACCACTCCTTAGGGTTTTCCTTAACCATGTTGGCCTCAGTGACCACCGCACATAGGTCAGCTTCAGTCAAATTAGCTTAAACGTTTCCTTTCGCCTTACTGCGACACTCCGAAGACTTGTGCCATTTCTCACCATAATGATGACAACTCCCGGAGAATTTCTTCGGGTTGCCTTGCTTCTAAAAGCTTATGGAGGCTTGAGACGCGACCTTGTTAAACCCATGTTGACTAGTTCCATTGTTGTTTGCCACAACTTTTCTTTTGCCCTTTCTTGTGTATTCAACCATATTAGCATTATGATCGAGATTGTAATCTGATCTGCGATGTTTAGACTCAATTTGCAGCCTGGAGATTAAGTTTGACAACGTCAAAACCTTTTTCTTATGGTCGAGATTATTTTTAAAATCGACACAGCCCGGAGGTAGCTTCTCAATGAAGCAGTTCACTGTGAATGTCTCACACAGCTTCATTCCATCATGGGTTAACTCTTGGGATATCATTTGCAGTTCATGAACTTGCTCAATGATGGGCCTTGAATCCACCATTTTGAAGTCAAGAAATTTCTTAAGTGCATATTTCACAGAGCCTATGTTAAAAGACTTATACTTCTTTTCCAAAGCATCCCAAAGATCTTTGGAAGTTTTGACCTCACTTTACACATTGAACACTTGGTCCACCATGCCGCTTTGAATCACTACAAGAAAACAACGACTTTGCGACCACACAAGGTAGTCACAAAATCTTCGTCGCAAATCAGTTGCACTTTAACGACTGATTTGCGACCACGGTAATAATAGTACAATTTGCGACTGATTTGCGACCAAAGATTGGTCACTGTATTTACGACTACTTTGCGACTGGTTTTCAGTAACAAATTTTGCCACTACTTTGCAACTATATATGTGGTTGCAAAAGTCGTAGTCGCAAATCAATCACAAATAATTGCGACTGATTTGCGACTAAGGATGAATTTCTCGGAAAATTTACCTGTAGTCGCAAATCATTCGCAAATATTTGCGACAGATTTGTGACTAAATATAAATTTTTCAAAAAAATAGATGTAGTCGCAAATTGGTCCCAAGAAAGTGAGACTGATTTGGGACTGATTTGCAAGTACAACCGAATTAGATTTTCAAAAATAATAATTATTATTAATATTATTAATTAATTAATAATGAATATAATTTTTAATATTAAATTTAAAATATTATGTTTTTATAAATTATTTATAATTATAAATATTATTATAGTTAAATAATAAATAAATTGTATTAATTAATTATTTTATAAAATAAAAAGAAATTTAAAATTTAAAATATAAATTTTGTTAAATAAAATTCAGTTTACAAAAAAAAAATCTAATTCTCCGGCGGTGGGAATTGAAAATCCAAAGGCAAAAATGGTTGTGGAGTGATCGACGGTTCACCTGGGCCATCATTATCCCGCATAAAAGAGGCGAATGCTGGATACGTTCGTTGGAAATAGCCGACGAGCATCTGCAAGTTACAAATTTTCTTTTTGCACTTCGAGTATCTTCCGATTCGCTTCCAGAATTTGCGTGTTTTGTTATTCAATTTGCGCATTTTGTTCTTCATTACGTATGTTGATTGCGTTTTGTTCTTCGATTCGGCACTGCACGGCTAAGAGTTGCTCTTGAAACGCAACGTAGTCGGTGGTAGTGGATTGCAACTCACTACGCTTATCCGATCCGTGCATGCGGTTCAGGCTATCAAGTCCGTAAAGATGGCATTGGTCATCCGCAATGGAAGACTACAAAAATAATTAGAATAAATATAAACAATTTAATGTACATAAAAATTTATAAAAAGAAATTGTTACCTAAATGGAGATCTCATTCTTTTCTTCTCGGTTCAGCTCAATTGGCTGGAAAATACCGTCGGACGTTTTTGTTGCATTGACCTCCACGATCGCCATCTTTTCTTGGATATTGCGTTCGTATGCTTCACATATTTGTTTAGCTTTCAAATCTACATACGAACCATCCGGCCGAGTGTGAGTATTTATAAAGACCTCACCAATTGAGACATGTCGTCCCAAAACTATTTTTCTAAACATATTTTAAAATAAATTTTATTCAATAACAATAAAATTTATATTTAAATTTAACTGTTTTAAATTATTTTCCATTTCCTGCTGGATCTGGATGTATGATTTTTGGCCCGACAAATACTTGTGCGGACCATGGCCGTCTCGAGCGGAGTTGCGGTTATTAGAAGATTTGCTACTCCTGTCGTTTGACGTTTCTGTTATCTAGTAGTCTGTCATTATTTTGTACAGACTCGGGAAATCCACCTGGGACGCGTGCCGGTTGTATGAACCGTGTTCACCATCCCTTTCATACGTCTTACACAGATGGAATCAAACTCCTTCCATACCACCGGGTGACCATAGGATCTCAAGTGTACGATTGATTTGAATTTAATAATAAATTATTATTTTTTAGTAAATTTGAAATTTATGAAATAAACAAAATTTAAAAAAAAAAAAAATTACTTACCGCAAATTTGAATAAATTTTTTTCCTGTTGTTCAGCAGGTATGACCATCCAACTGTAGTAGGGGCCATCAAATTTATTTTTCAAAATTTTTAAAATTTGACGGATTATTACCCATTTGTCTCGGTCAAACCTAATATTTTTAATATATTAAAGGTTTTAAATTTCAAATAAACTTTAATAAATTTTAAATAATTAGTTTTAATTAAATAAATTAAAATAAAAAATTTGTGACTCTTACGAAGTCGTGTTTGGTACCGGCACTAGAGACAACACTGTCAAGTACTGGTTTTGCCTCGGAGTTTGTAACAAACTATCAAGTGTGATAGTTTGTTCCTCCATTTTCGTTTTGGATGGCGGATCATCTTCCTGCTCATGCTCGTTGGATTCCTGAAACCGTGGGGCAGGTTCGGTTTGAGGAACCGAGTGAGGGATGAATGTGTACTGTGGAGGAAAGCGGGATGACACTCTATAAGTGACATGTGAGGGGTTCGAGGAGGCCAAAGAGTTACCATGGCCGGAAGACGACGGGATTTGTCGTATTCCACGACCTCTCCTCGATCTACCGCTACTTGCCATTGGTTATTGGATTTTTTTGTTGGGAATTAAGTTGATGTGTTTGAGAGAAATTTTGGAAAGAATGACTGTTGGAAGAGTGAAAAATGAGGGAAAAGAGTAACGTATTTATAGTTTTTTTTGCGACCACATATGTGATCGCAAATTGGTGGAAAAATTCAAAATTAATACGGTGGTCACAAATTAGTCGCAAATTTATGACTGATTTGCCACCACAATCATTAATTCGATAAAATAATAGGTGATTGCTAATCAGTCACACTTTTTACAACTGATTTGCGACCAGATTTTATTTATGTATGGTAATATGTTATTTTCAACAGTGGTCGCAAATCAGTCGCAATTTTGCAATTATTTGCAACCACATCTGATATTTGTGACCAATTTACTACCACATTTCAAATGCAGTTGCAATGTGGTGGCAAAGTAGTCACAATTAATACCCCAAACCCTAACGTTTATGATTTTGTTGAATAAATTAAATTATATAAGATTGATAACTTGATTAGGAGTTGTACAAACTTCAATTAATAAGAAAAAAACAACATTACCAAATTTAACAAATTTACAAATCATTTACCTAAAACACTTAACACATTTCTTTAATTTTATACCTCTTATATACATTTCAAATGTTTCTAAAATTTAAATGAACACAAATATGATTTTGTGTATATTTGGCCACTTAGAATGGTTAGTACTTCCCTATAAATACAAAAACAAATTGTAAATATAGAAAATACTTAGAGAAAATATGAATTTACCCTATGTAGTTGCAAAGTGGTGGCTATTTTGCGACCAATTTGTGACTACAGTACAAATTTTGATCATGTGATCACAAGTGAGTCGCATATTTGTGACAGATTTGCGATCACCTGTAATATTTGTGACCAATTTGCCACCACATTCCCGATGTAGTGACAATGTGGTGACAAATTAGTCACAATTAATACCCCAAAACCTAAATTTTATGATTTTATTGAATAAATTGAATTATATAAGATTGATAACTTGATTAAAAGTTGTAAAAACTTCAATTACTAAGTAAACAACAACATTTACCAAATTTACATATCATTTACCTAAAACACTTAACACATTTCCTTAACCTTATACCTCTTATATACATTTCGAATGTCTCTAAAATTTACATCAACACATATATGATTTTGTGTATATTTGGCCATTTAGAATGGTTAGTACTTACCTACAAATGAAAAAACAAGTTGTAAATGAGAAACAAACAAAGGGAAAATGTGAATTTACCATATGTAGTCGCAAAGTGGTCACTATTTTGCGACCAATTTGCGACTACAGTAGAAATTTTGATTCTATGGTGGCAAATCAGTCGCAAATATGCGACTGATTTGTGACCATATGTAATATTTTTTACCAATTTGCCATCACATTCCCAATGTACTGGCAATGTGGCTGCAAAGTAGTCATAATTAGTGTCATAAAACCTAAATTATATGGTTTTGTGAATACATAGAATTATATAAGGATCAAATGTCAAAAATACATAAAATATCAAATATATTAATTACATCTTTTCGTCCTTGTCATCATATAAAGATGAAATATTACACTGAAATTCATCTTCTAGTTCGACATCTCCGACATCGAAATCAATTTCTTCGGTATGATTAACTCTATCGACCAAACGATCTACTTCTATCTCTTGAACAACCATTACCTCTTCATCATTTTCTTAATGCAATATGCCAATCTCGTCTTTGTTTTTGTATTTCCCGAAAATATTAGATCTAAGATTAACTTTCATAACACTGAGTCGTTTTTGTTTTTGATGATGATTTGGTGTGCGGATAGGGAATATAAAATAATTATTGAAATATAAATTAGTTATATATATATATATATATATATAACGAAATTAATTTATATAATTTTACATACATAATACATATAAATTTACATATATTTATAGTTAATTATTTACGTACGTACCTAGTATAAATAGTTCGTATTTGTAGTATTTCCCTATGATAAGACATCGACGATGCCATTTTCTGACTTTCGAGTTCCTTTCAAAAGCGTAGGATCGTACCACTCACATTTAAAAAGTGTGATATTCAAATTTAGGAGTCCGACATACTCAAGTTGAATGATATCTGTTAAAATCCCGTAGAAGTCAGCTTCATCAGATGCATCTAAGTAATTGTGTCTCTTGACACAAATGCCGTAGTTACATGTCTTTCTTCTGTGTCCATGTTTCTTTGTGTGGAACATATAATCTCTTGTAAAATAGATTAGCCAATTTGATGCTTTATTCATCGGCTCTTGAACTAATTCTTGAGCCCATATCGGAAAGACGCATGGATCTGTGGAAGTGCATGCATTGACCTATCATCATATATATATAAAGTTAGTATTTCAAAATTAAAAAATTTAATATAATATACATGTCAATTAATTAAACATACATAATCTCGAACCCATATGTGAAACTCTTCCTTTCTTTTCGATGAAATGTCATCTTCCGAAAGATATGGATATGTACAACGAATGTGATCTTCAAACATGCTACAAAATTAAATATGAAAAAGTAGTATATATTGCTTGATTACAATCAAATTGAAATGTAAATAAAATATAATTTTTTCATAGTATTTACCTCTCTAGTGGCTGAAAATATTCACAATTCCACAAAACATATGCATGTGCATATTTGTATTCTTTTTCGGAGAGACATATTTCTTTACATTTACCACATGGACGACCCATGTGAGTAAATATATCCGGCACTCTAGGATCCGGATATACAGGGACGTCACCTTCATTAAATCTTGTAGACCAATATATATATTACACGATATATTCAGCACGAAAATTGAATTATTTACCATTCATAACAAAATAAATAATTAATAAACAAAAGAGTTTATGGTACCTGTTTTGGGTGCGTATGTGGGCAGCAAAGTAATGCTCCGAGAAGTAAGATATCTCATCATTCACATATAATTCAACAATCGACCCTGCAGCATATCGTTTGTTCTTCCCCTTGCTTTTTAGTTTTTAAAAAAACCTTTCAAATAGATACATCCACCTATATTGCACAGGTCCACCCAGTTCAGTTTTGTATGGTAGATGTATAGATACGTGCTCCATGACGTCGAAAAATGCAGGTAGAAAGATCTTCTCCAAATTGCACAAAACTATGACTATGTTTTTCTTCAGAATTTGGAACGGCTTTGTTGTAATGATCTGGAGCATAGATCACGGAAAAATCCTTCAATCTCTATATTACCATATAGTATTAATTAGTAAATGCAATTATTATTAATTTATATACTTATAATATAAATATGTTTATTACTATATAACTGATAATGCTAGATGAACGTTTCGTGGTAAAAGTTCTGCAAATATAAAACGGAGAAGTCTTTCCATAAAAACATGGCAGTCATGGTTTTTCATGCCCAAGAACTTCAGTTCATCCATATCCACACAATTTGATAAATCTGCCGCGTAGCCGTCCGGAAATTTGACATCATTTTTGATACATTCTAATAAGCGTTCTTTGGCTTTTTGTGTCAATCTAAATATAGGGAATAGAGCATTACCCGGACCATCCACATGCAATTCTTTTCGAGAGCAAAATTTTGCAATATCCAACCTTGACTTAACTGTATTTTTTGATTTATCCTTGACATTCATAATAGTAATAATGATGTTATTTCAAGAAATTCTTCTTTATATGCATCACACCAAGATTATGTCGAAGGTTAAGATCCGTCCAGTACGGCAACTCCCAAAATATGTTTTCTTTGTGCCAATTATGCCAGCTGCCATAACCTTCTCCTTTACTTTCATGACCGTTTCTTCCGCAGTCAGATGTTCTTAAAGGATTGATAGTTTTTATTCGCTCGTATAAAACTTGTTCGCCTATCAATGATTGTGGAGGATAGTCATTCAAAGCGTGCTTCCCTTTTTAAAAAATTGTTTTATTTTTTCGTAACGGATAACCCTTAGGAAGAAACCTTCTATGACAATCAAACCAACACGTCTTTCTACCATTTGGTAATTGAAATGCTTTCGTATCATCTATACAAATTGGACAAGAGAGTCTACCATGCGTTGTCCATCTTGATAACATTCCATAAGCGGGAAAATTGCTTATGGTCCACAGTAATACGACTTTTAGACTGCAATTTTGATTCAACTATACATCGTATGCATCAATTCCCGTAGACCACAATTCTTTCAACTCATCAATCAAAGGTCAGAGGAATATATCTAGACTAACGTACGGATGATTTGGCCTCGAATTCAAAATTGTTAGAAACAAGTACTCTTTCTTCATACACATATCCGGTGGCAAGTTATATGGAGTGATAATCACCGGCCATAATGAATGATTATGAGACATCCTAAATGGATTGATCCCATCAGTACATAAGCCAAGATAAACGTTTCGAGATTCAGCAGCAAATCTAGGATGTAGATATTGAAAAAATTTCTACTCCGTAGCATTAGATGTATGACTCATTTCTCTATGTTCTGCTTCATGCTCTGCGTGCCACCTCATTGCCTCTGCATTTTTCTCGCTTTGATACATTCTCTTAAGTCTGTCGCCTATAGGTAAATACCACAAATGACTGAAAGGTATTTTTTTCCTGCCCTCGCTTGGCTTATATCGGGGGGAATCGCAAAATTTGCATTTTTCCTATTTCTAATCTTCTTTCCAAAAGATCATACAATTGTGAACAGACACGTCAGTTGTATAAAACGGGAGCCCTAAATTTCACATCAATTTTTTGGTTTCATAATATGAACATGTTGCCTGATTCTCCGCGGGCTAATATTCTGTAAATAGCTCCGCCCACGAATCATACTTAATGTTCATAAAGCGAGCATCTAAAGATAACTGTGAGTGTCCTTCATGACAACCATCATACAATAGATTTTTCGCAGCTTCTAACATGTTGTAAAATTTTTGTGCTTCTACATTAGGTTCTTCTACATTATTATATTCTTCCTCGTTCTGATTATAGTACTGATCAGTCATAGTCTCACGAAATGCATCCGTCACTATTTCAACATATCTATTACCAGAGGTACCAACTTTTTCTTCAATAGTACCACATGTACCTCCCTGATTTCTTTGGACATCACCCCGACTACTCGTCCCTAACTGATCATTCAACTTTTCTCCATGTTTATACCAAATATAATAATTTGGCAACAAATCCTTGACTATATAGATGACTCCATATTTTCCATCCCGGAATAAATTTATCGTTTTTGCAATTAATACAACAAAAAAACTTACATCCGCTACTTTGACCTATTGGTTGACTACAGATGGAGACATCATGTTGTATGGCCGGCTAGGAGTCCTCCTCCATAAGCTTCTCGGATGATAAGCTCCCTTAATGATCCTTGTGGTATGCACAATTTTCTCTCTCGGAACAAGAATCTCTCATGGATGTAAAACTTGCCATGACTCCCTGTGCCACACTCCTTGTAGCTCTCAGCAAAGTGAGGATCATCCTTGTATAGGTCCTTGATGTGCTCGAATCCTATGACCTTTGCCTCCATAGTAGATTTCAAGGCAAACCTCCTTGATAGTGCATCGGCTACCACATTGTCTTTGCCTTTCTTGTACTTGATGACGTACGGGAAGGTCTCTATGAACTCCATCCACCTGGCATGTCTCCTCTTGAGATTGGTTTGCCCTCTGAGGTGTATGAGAGTCTCGTGATCAGTGTGGATCACAAACTCCTTGGACAGCAAGTAATGCTGCCAAGTCTCCAATGCTCGGACAAGGGCATAAAGCTCCTTGTCATAAGTGAGGTAGTTTAGTGAGGCACCACCTAGCTTCTCACTGAAGTATGCCACTGGTCTCCCTCCTTGGGTTAGCACTGCTCCTATGCCTATTCCAGAGGCATCACACTACACTTCAAACGTCTTGTTGAAGTCGGGCAGGACTAGCACTGGTGCATGTGTAAGGCTGTCCTTCAAGGCCTGGAATGCCTTCTCCTGAGCTTCTCCCCAGCTGAATCCCACGTTCTTCTTCACTACTGCCGTCAATGGTGAGGCAATACTGCTGAAGTTGGGCACGGATCTCCTATAGAAGCTGGCCAGTCCATGGAAGCTCCTCACTTGGCTGATGTTGCTTGGTGTTGGCCATTCTTGAATGACTCAAATCTTCTCTTCATCAACCTGTAGGCCCTGTGAACTTACAACAAAACCTAGGAAGACAATTTTATCAGTACAAAAGATGCACTTCTTGAGATTGGCATAAAGCTCTTCTTGTCGAAGGGTTTTAAGTACCATCTCAAGATGTGCGAGGTGTTCCTGTAGGCACTTACTATAAACTAATATATCATCAAAGTAAACCACTACAAACTTACTGATGTACGCCCTAAGAACTTGGTTCATAAGGCACATGAAGGTGCTTAGGGCATTAGTAAAGCCGAATGGCATGACTGTCCACTCGTAGAGCCCTTGCTTTGTCTTGAAAGCAGTCTTCCATTCATCACCTTCCTTCATCCTTACCTGGTGGTATCCACTCTTGAGGTCTATCTTGGAGAAGACCGTGGCTCCACTCAGCTCATCTAGCATGTCATCCAGCCGTGGTATCGGATGCCGGTACTTGACTATGATGTTGTTGATTGCTCGGCAGTCCACACACATTCGCCAAGTCCCATCCTTCTTGGGCACTAGTAGCACTGGTACGGCACATGGACTTAGGCTCTCTCGAACATAGCCTTTCTCCAGGAGCTCCTTGACTTGCTTCTCAAGCTCCTTGGACTCCTCTGGACTCATCCGGTAGGCTGGCCGGTTGGGCAGGGCTGCTCCGGGTACTAGGTCGATTTGATGTTCTATGCCACGTAAAGGAGGCAAGCGTGCTGGTATCTCCTCTGGGAACACATCCTGGAACTTGTTGAGGAGAGTTGCTACTTCAGGAGGTAGCTCTACCTGTTCCTGTTCTATACTCAAAAATTCTTTGAAGACCATTAGTAACATTAAATCCTTCGAGGCTAAAGCTCTCCGGACATGGCTTGGTTGAATAAGAAAATTAGACTTGATGAGTTTCTTTTCCTTACTCATTTGGAGTTGTAGCTCGTGTACCTGGGCAGGTTTAAGAGGAGCCAAGTTGACCTTTCTTTTGTCATGCACAAAAGTGTAGAGATTGGTTCGGCTATCATGTCTTGTCTCTTTGTCAAACTTCCATGACCTTCCTAGCAGAAGATGGCCAGCTTGCATGGGCACCACATCGCACACGACTTGGTCTTGGTACTTGCCCACACTGAATGGCACAGTGACTTGCTCATGGATCTTGAGCTCCACTTTTTCATCGAGCCATCTCAGTCTATATGGTCGAGGATGCCTTGTCTTCTCTAGACCTAGCTTATCAACCATATATGCACTAGCAACGTTAGTGCAAGATCCACCATCTATGATGAGGTTACATACCTTGCCCTTGATGGTGCAACGGCTGTGGAAGATGTTCTCCCTTTGGATGGTCTCTGAAGGATCCACCATTGCACTGAGGATGCGTCTAGTGACCAGCACTTCCCCCACATCAGGGTACTCAATGTCACCGTATTCTTCTTCTGGTTCATAGTCCTCTTCATCTTGGGACTCATATTCTCCAGCCTCCGTAATCAGTATGCCCCGGTTGTTTGGGCACTCCCTTGAGATTTGTCCACGACCCCTACACTTGAAACAAGTGATGTCACGTGATCTTTGAGGGTTAGAAGACTTACGAGGCTCCTCTGGTCATGGGTGGGTGCAGGAGGCTTGCTCTTGAACCTTGACTCGATCTCTTTGCTCTTGCCTTTGTCTACGGGCTTGGAAATGTTGCTTGGTGCCCAAGGCGTCTTAGGCTTGCTGCGGATGTCTTGGCTCTTACGTTTGATGTGCTGCTCAGCCTGGACAGATAGGTGGAACAAGTCTTTGAAGTCATTGTAGATCTGCCTTTCCACCTTGCGGCTGACTCTTTCTTGGAGTCCATCCAAGAATTGTGCCATCAATGCTTCTTCATCATCATTGAGCTCCAGCCTGTTCCTTAGCTTCTTGAACTCTTCATAGTACTCCTCTACTGATCTGGTACCCTGCTTAAGAGTACGAAAACGACATTGCAAGTCCCTATGAAAGTAAGGTGGAACAAACCTTTGTCGCTTGACATCTTTCATGTCGACCCATGAGTCTATCGGCCTCCTTCTTTTCCTCCTTCTATCACATACCTCACGATCCCACCAGATGAGGGCATTGTCCGTGAGTTGTGCTACTGCCATTGAGACTCTCCTAGGCCCTGGTTGGTTGTAATGATCAAAGATATGATCCATTCTTCTCTCCTAATCTAGGTAAGCCTCGGGGTCTACTTTTCCTCCAAAACTTGGAGGAGTTAGCTTAACATCAGGATGAGTTACCCGGTTGTAGGCGTGTTCATCTCCATCCTCATGATGTCTAGGAGGCATCCTTGGTCTCTGGTGAAGATCATATGGCTCGAAGCCATCATCTTCTGCCTCTGGTTGTCGTGGAGGTCCCCTCGGCCTATGTGATAGTTATGAGGTTGTGTGTCCTCATCTCCATCTGGCTGGGGCTCCTCCTGTTCGTGCCATGTCCTAAGGTGCTCAGGACCCTCAGCACGGTCTGGCTCACCTCTCACGTGCCTTATGGCCTGGAATCTCACAGGCCTCTCCACGTGCTCCAATCTCTCGCCTATTGGTGCGAGTTGCGTTTGGAGGGTGGTGAACATGGCCATCATGGCTTCAATTGCTTCTCTATTTTCTTTTGCCGTTGCGTACTACAAAGAAAGAAGACAAGTTATGCTGCTCCTAAATTATTAGGAGGGTTTTCTTTTATAAGTGGGATTCGAAAAAATACAAAAAGGAAAAATCTCGGAAATGGAAATTCAAAAATATGGAGATTTGAACAAAAAGGAAACTTTCTTGACAACTATTGCTAGCTGTCCAATTCGAATCCTTTTGCTATTTTTCCTATTTTCTTTTTCTCTTCTTTTTAATTTAACTTAAATTTAATGGAAATATGATTCTAACAAAAAGGAAAGTCGAAAATAGCAATGCAAGAATGATGCTAGAACCTAGTGATGCACGTAGGAACTAGATGCACTTGGTATGAACTTAGATGTTATTTTTTTATTTTCTTGAATGAAACTTAAACTAATGCAAGAAAAAGAAACAAGACAAGTTAAAGGATAGAAACAACCTGGTTTAGGAGCTTTAAGCTCTGATACCAAAATGATACAAGCCTCGATTCAAGGCTTATATGCGCGTGGTCTGTTTGGAGAAGGTTAGGTGAGAAACTCGACCTTAGACTTCTTGGATAGGAGTTTTTGGGTTGGTATTCGATGAAGCGGTGAAGTGAACCACACGAGGGGTGATGAACCTCTTGATAAATCACAAACTTGAAGTTAGGAGGGCTGGTCTCAACTAGGTTCTAAGCGCACAAGATTCTTAGAGAGAAAACTTGTTGGAAGAAATTTCTACTTTATTAATATCAAAAAGGTTGTCGAACTACAATGCTGGAAGGAGCCTTATTAATATGCTCGACAGCTTGACCTTCTAGGGTCGACTCAAAGAAAGAAAAGGAAAGATTACAAAAGTGCACAAATGGAAAATGTACAAAAGTGCATAACAAAAAAAAGACCTATTCCTAAAATGTCTTTGACTCAAAAAAATGTAAATATTCTAGATCCTACCCTACAAAACAGAAAGAGGCAAATATTCGTATTGAAAACTTACCTTACTTACCTCACGGCCAAAAAATGGAAGGTGGCCGTCCTTGTGGCATGCACGCACCTTGCTCCTAGTCTTCGACTTGGAGTAGGGTTTGGAATCTTTGGGCCCTGATCTCTCTTGCCACTAGAGCCCAACTCTCTGAAGTCCTTTGCATTGTTGAGAAGCCTTTGGACTCTTCTTTGTACTTCTGGCCCATTGTCTTTAGTCGACCTTCCTCTAGGAGCTTGTCGACCCATAAGCTGAACTTTTGGAAGAGTGCTCTTGATCTGCTCCTTGTCATTGCTCCTGGTGGCACTACTGGTGTGGAAACTTCCTCTAGATGCATGTCCTGAAGCTGCTAGATTATCTGGTTCGAGTTCCCTTGTGTAGAAGTTGAAATGCTCGTGTACTCGGCTGGATCGGCTGTACCGGCTGGACTGTGCGAGGTACAGGCCAGAATGCCTTCAGTACCGGCCAAATTGATCCCAGATTCGGCGGCGTCACCAAGGGGACCGGCGGTGTCATCCACGTCGCCACCAATTGTGCCGGAAGCTTGGGCCTCTCCGCTGGCAATGCTGATTGGTCTGGTCCTATTGGTCGAGGGTCCAGTGGTACCGCTTGGGCCGGCAGACATGCCAAATGGCCCGGCTGTCTCGGGCAAGCTTCCTGGTTGGCCAGTCTGGTCTCCTGGCTGGACATACGACCTGATGTCCTCATCATTGAGATATGATGAAACGACATATCAGGAAGCAAGAATTTGATGTGGCATAATTACTGACGTGGCAAAAGGTTTGCAAAGCTGAAAAGAGTTATTGGGATTTCAAATATCCATTACAACATACTGGGTATTGACTTGATGGCATCAGATGATGTATCAGAGAACATAACAGGAAGCAAGGGCTTGATGTGGCGCAATTACTGACGTGGCAAGTGGCTTGCTGAGCTGTTATGAGGTTGTAGGAGAATCATATATTCTCTGCAATAGATTTGGCAAGTAGATAAACTTACAGGACAAGTTGTATCTATTGAATATGGAAAATCAAATATTCCATATTTGGATTTGGCAAGTAGATAAACTTGGAAACAAGTTGTATCTACCAAATCTCATGAGAACCCTATGTGTTTGGGTTAGAGGAGTGCTATAAATACCAAAGGGCTGTCTCATGAAGACTTACGACTGCCGATGGTATTGCTGAAAGGTGCACACATATGTCTGGCATCGTCCCATCAGACAGACTATTGGATGAGAAATCTGTCAGTGTTATTGATGGTCTTTCTGTGGAAGCTGCATCCATTGAAGATGGTGTTGCAGTAGTGCAGCTGGGTGGTAGTCAGACATGTTGTGTCTGATACTGTTTCTACAAACCACTTAGAAAAGAATGGTAGGCTTGTTTATGTTGTACCATACGCAATTGTAATTGCTTCTTGTTCTAGTGGATTTGTTTCTAGACAAGATCCCGGAGATGTAGGTTGGAAAACTGAACCTCGTGAAAAATCTATGTGTCTATTTTACTTTGTACATCTAGTTATCGTTATTCCTGCTCAAACATTGATATAGCTCAAATCTCAAACTTTCAGAAGTATATAATTAAACGGATTGGTTTAAAAGTTAAGAATATGTCTAATTTTACTAAACGTTTTATTGATTAAATTTTTTCAATCAGACCTATGAATAGTAAAAATGAAGGACAAAAGTGCAAAAGCATAACCACTTTAGATTAGTTGAGGGTTCTTTGTTGCGAAGATTCTTGGATCCATTTTCAACACAAAAATTTGCCAATCTTTCAGTTTTTATGTTTTGAGATTTTTAAACGATTTAACCCTTATCAAAAATAGTAGTGGGAGGTCACCATCCCACTACTACTCTTGCCCAAGCACGCTTAACTTTGGGGTTCTTATGGGATCCGATGCATTAGTGATGGTATGATTGCACGGTATATGTCATGCACTCGTATATAAGCCCTTCATCCACGTTTTGCAATGATTCTTCGCGAACTCCATTGGATAAGGAAGGCCTCACTCGATGTGTGCGCCCCGCCTAGATGGTTAAAATGTTTTCGGATTGGCGAAGAGATGAGGTTGTTATGGCCAATAATACAGTGTTGAGGTTGTGATTTCTTTCGCCCAGAAAAACGTCCGAAAGAGCATCTAAACATCAAAATTTTTAGTCGAAAAGATCTCCAATGGGTCTTCGTACCATTGGCACATTAGAGATATTTGAGAGAGCTTTCCGGAATGGTATTTTTGGCCATGTAGGTCATCGCGGTGCATAAGTTTTGGCATTTCAAAAATATGCATTTTTGCGCTAAACACAAAAAAATTCCAGTAAATAAAAAAAGGCGTGCACCATGAGCAACTACCAGGAGGTCACCATCCCAGTACTACTCTTGTCCAAGTACACTTAACTGTGGAGTTCTTATGGGATCCGATGCATTAGTGTTGGTATGATCGCACATGTTAGTACATGTCATACAATTGTATATATGCCATTCATCGACTTGTTGCAATCATTCTTTGTGAGCTCCATTAGATAAGAAAGGTCTCACTCGATGTGTGTGTCGTGCCTAGATGGTTAAAATACTTTCAGGTTGGCGATAAGATGAGTTTTTTATGGCCGATAATACGGTTTTGAGGTCGTGATTTCTTTTTCCCAAGAAAAACGTCCGAAGGAGTACCTAAACATCAATAATTTGGGTCGAAAAGATCTCCAATGGGTCTTTGTACCATTGGCACATTAGAGATCTTTGAGAGGGCTTTCCTGAATGGTATTGTCGGCCATGTAGGTCATCGCGGTGCATAAGTTTTAGCTTCTAAAAAATATGAATTTTTTTGATAAACACAAAAAATTCGAGTAAATAAAAAAGAGATGCAACACGAGGACCTCCCAGGAGGTCACCATCCCACTACTACTCTTTCCCAAGCACGCTTTATTATGGAGTTCTTATGGGATCCGATACATTAGTGTTGGTATGATCGCATATGTTAGTACATGTCATGCAATCGTATATTTGCCATTCATCGACGTTTTGCAATCTTTCTTTGTGAGCTCCATTCGATAAGAAAGGTCTTACTCGATGTATGCGCCCCACTTAGATGGTTAAAAAATTTTCTGGTTTGCTATGAGACGAGTTTGTTATGGCCGACAATACGGTTTTGAGTTCGTGATTTCTTTCGCCCAAGAAAAACATCTGAAAGAGCATCTAAACATCAAAATTTTGGATCAAAAAAATCCCCAACGGGTCTTCGTACCATTGGCACATTAGAGATATTTGAGCAAGCTTTCTGCAGTGGTATTTCCGGAGGTGTAGGTCATCGCAGTGCATAAGTTTTGACATTTCAAAAATATGCATTTTTGGGATAAACATAAAAAATTCGAGTAATTAAAAAAAGGATGCAACACAAGTACCTCCCAGGAGGTCACTATCCTAATAATACTCTTTCCCAAGCACACTTAACTGTGGAATTCTTATGGGATCCAATGCATTAGTGCTGGTATGATAGCACGTGTTTGTACATGTGATGCAATCATATATATGCCATTCATCGACGTTTTGCAATCATTTTTTGTGAGCTCTATTCGATACGAAAGGCCTCACTCGATGTATGTGCCCCTCCTATATGGTTAAAATGTTTTCTGGTTGGCGATGAGATGAGTTTGTTATGGCCAATAATACCTCACTCGATGTGTGTGCCCTCCTATATGGTTAAAATGTTTTCTGGTTGGCGATGAGATGAGTTTGTTATGGCCAATAATACGGTTTTGAGGTCATGATTTATTTCGCCCGAGAAAAATGCCGAAAGAGCATCTAAACATTAAAATTTCGGGTCGAAAAGATCCCTAGTGGGTCTTCGTACCATTGACACATTAGAGACCTTTGAGAGAGATTTACGGAATTGTATTGTCGGCTGTGTAGGTCATCGCAGTGCATAAGATTTGGCCTTTCAAAAATATGCATTTTTGCAATAAACACAAACAATTCGAGTAAATAAAAAAGAGGTGCAACATAAGAACCTCCCAGGAGGTCACAATCCCACTACTACTTTTTCCCAAGCATGCTTAATTATGGAGTTCTTATAGGATCCGATGCATTACTGCTGGTATGATCACACGTGTTAGTACATATCATGTACTCGTATATATGCCTTTCATCCATGTTTTGCAATGATTCTTCTCGAACTCCATTGGATAAGGAAGACCTCACTTGATGTGTTCACCCCGCCTAGATGGTTAAAATTTTTTTGGGTTGGTGATGAGATGACTTTGTTAAGGCCGTTAATACGCTTTTTGAGATCGTGATTTTTTCGCCCAAGAAAAGGTCCAAAAAAGCATAAAACATCAAACTTTTGGGTCGAAAAGATCCCCAATGGGTGTTTGTACCATTGACACATTAGAGATCTTTTAGAGAGCTTTTAAAAATGGTATTGTCAGCCATGTAGTCAATGCAGTGCATAATTTTTGCATTTCAAAATATGCATTATTGTGATAAACACAA